>CAWUFW010006829.1:0-600000 GCA_963921515.1 Calotriton arnoldi
CCCCCCGGCCCCACAGTCCCTGTTCGTTACTCACCCTGTTGATGTTGTGTCAGGTCATGTCGAGCAGTGTTCGGACTCCCGACTCCTTGCACCGTCTCCACACTGATGACTGTGGCCACCATTTGCTCCAGCTCCTCCTGTGGCGCCGGACTCCCACCTCCATTCGCGGTTGCTGCCTTCCTGTTGGCAGCGGGTTTCTGCTTGGTTTGGCTTTTCACATCTTGCCAGTGCCTCTTGGCCTCCTCGACACTCCGGCGGCATTCACGATGGAATGCCATTTTTCGGTCTGTGTTGCCAATGACACGGTGGAGGTGAGGGACAGTTGTTGTTAGTGCTCTGTCACTTCCGTGACGACGATCAGGTTGTCATGCGGACTGTACCCTCGTCTTCCACTTCCTCTTCTCCTTGGCCTTCCCAGACCCCGAGGTTCCTTGCTGGTGGTCTGTGGGGCTTGTGGGGTTCGCGTTGACCTGGGCACTCGTTCCGGGTGCATCCATGTTGCTACGCAGTTTATTTTGTTTATGGTGTGTTTTTCTTGTTCAGCTTTTATGGTGCATTTTCCCGCATGACGCGTGGGGATTACAGGCCTGTCGCTGGTTATTGCTGATTTTTGTATCGGGTTTGGCCTCATCGCAACTTTATTCGCGTTCGTGTTTCGCATTTTTGTGGCGTCGCGTGTATTTTAACGCAGTCATTTGATGCGTTATCGTGGGACTATCGCATGGTGCCGCCAGGTTGGGAATACTACGTTAACACGGCGTTGTTTTCCACGATAGACTGCGATATGCAAAGTTGCGTTAAGTTAAACTTGTCGAAGTGACCAATTAACGCTGAGAACTGTATACAACGAGTACAAAATGAAATTGGTAGCATGGAAGAACGCAGGACTATTATCTCTTGATGAATATAAGTTCCTGAAGAATGACAATCCGGTTACACTAATTTTGTATTTTATACCAAAAATACATAAAAACCCCCAACATCCTCCAGGAAGGCCCATCATTTCGGCTCAAAATAGTCTACTTGAGAAAATATCTAGATATGTAGACTTTTTCCTGCAAGAACATGTGCAACAGCTGGCCTCCTATATTAGAGATACGGGTGACTTTTTAACAAAAATGTTGAATTTTGATTGGCAGGAGGACTATCTTCTTATTACTTTAGACGTTACATCCTTATATACGTCCATAAAACATCTAGATGGACTAAGGGCATTGCAATACTATCTAGCGAGAAGAGGAGCAGATTGTACAAAACACAACATTATGTTGATAAACATGGTTGAATTTCGCTTATGTAACAACATATTTATGTTTCAGAACGCCCTTTATCAACAGCTAAGGGGCGTGGCAATGGGGGCCAGCTTCTCCCCCAGTTATGCCTGCCTCCATATGGGGTGGTGGGAGGAGCTGGTTCTATTGAAAGAGCACACAATGTATGTCAAAAACAACATCAAAGTATGGTGGAGGTTTATTGACGACCTTTTCCTTGTCTGGCAGGGAACAAGAGCAGATGCAGAAAAATGTATCGAAGGGCTTAATGTCAATCAACTCAACTTGCACTTTACAGCGTCAATAAGTGCGGAAAGTATACATTTTCTTGATGTACAGATTTACATTAGGGATGGCAAACTAGAAACCAAACTTCATAGGAAACCAACTGCTGGCAATGCGGTGCTGCATGCCGGGAGCTCACATCCCCACCATCTAATTCAGAGCATTCCCTATGGAGAGATGCTCCGTTTGAGACAAATAAGTGACTGCGATAAGGATTTAAGGGTTGCTCAAATGAATAGCAAGATTAGATTCATGGAAAGGGGCTACACGAAAAGATGCATAGACAGCGATCAGGAAAAGTAATATATTCCCTAGGGAGACTCTCCTCACAAAACAGACAAAGGATGAGGAACCAAAGGCACAGGAGGCAGAAGCCTTCAGGTTTATTTTAAGATACAATAAACAAGAAAAGGCTATCAGGAACATTATAAAGAGAAACAAGCCCTTAGTTTTAGGTGACCCAGTCATAGGTCATCTACTTCCCAACAGACCAGCCATAACTTATAGCAGGGCACCTTGTATGAAGGATGCCCTGGTTCAAAATGATCCTGGTGGCCAATTGAAGGGCACATGGCTCAGCCAAAGAAAGGAGTTCCATAGATGCAAGGTGTGTAAGGCTTGCCAATATGGGGCCAGCAGAACCTCCTATAAAACGCCCTTTAGTGAACAAGACAGGACCATCAAATCGGACTATGTGGTCTATGTGCTGGAGTGCCCTTGTGGCCTGCGATATGTGGGCAGTACAATACTGCAGGGGCACAAGAGGGTACTCCAGCACCTAAGGGCGATCAGGAACAGAGACCAGTCCTATCCGGTGGCACGACATTTCAGTGAAGTACATGATGGAGATCCTAAAAATCTAAAGTACTTCCTGATAGACTCCATCCCTCCCAACAAAAGAGGGGGTGATAGGGAAAACGCCCTCAGACAACTCAAAATGTGTTACTTTCTAGATTTAGACACAAAGCATCCGGGAGGTTTGAACGCAACAGAGAAGTTATACACATGTCTGTAGTGCCGAGTAGGAAGAAGATAAATAAATAGGAGCAAAGAAACAAATAAAAACTGTACATCAACAAACTTAAAGATATTAAAAATATTGGGATTTGCTACCTCAGCCGCCAACAAAATCCCGCTTTTTAGAACACACACGGGTTAGTGAGGTTTTAAACACATTTTTTGAGTAGATAAGGAGGTAGCACACAGCACTTTTTTGCACTAGTACAAGTCACTTTGAGTCGCAAGGTTTACAAAACTGATGTTTACATCATAAGTACTGTATAGGCACTAGCACTTTTCTAGTGCTGCAAGTTAATGATATTCATATCGTGAACAAGTTGAGGGTATTCATACCTGGACGATCTAAACAGCAATAAAGTGAAAAAATCTCTTTTTTAACATAAATTAGATTTTTTTTGTCTTTTTATTCAACACAGTACTGTATTGGTTTTATGGTTTTAAAATCTCTGGGATAGATGTTTAATTTTAATACATTATTCTGGTATTTATACCTATATCGCTTTATGTATTTTTAAACCTGCGATTAACTCCCATGCAAACCAGTAATTCTGTTGTTTATGTCTATTGTTAAACCTGGCTACTTGATTGCACATGTCACTTTAAGAACAAGAAAAACGTTTCAAAAAAATGGTTTAAAAGGAACCTTCCTACCGTGATGCGCATCATGTGATCAAGACCCTTTCAGGGTCGAAACGCATCATGGCTGCCAAGGTCTTCAAGAGCTGAAATAAAAACTTTGTAACTAGCAACGAATTGTGGTCCGTGCTCCATTTTCTGGGTGAAACCGGCGAGGCAAAGGTGGAGATGAAATTGACTCGATGAAGCACCGATAAGTGATGCGGGCTTCACTTATGGGTTATACATATATTTATAAAATAATGATGAAATCTGAAAACGCTCGTTTACGATTTGAAATTGGCACATTATGCCTTATAGATATGAAGGTTGATGTACCGATTATCAATTTTATGAGGGTACAATATATATTTTGTTGAGCGATTAACCTTTTTGATTTTAAATGGTGCCACAGAAAATGTTAAGATGGCCGACATAAAAACAGAGCATTATGCATGAACTAAGCCGTCTTTTATGTTTACCACATTCTATTGCACTTTTTTCACTTTAAATATGGTGGGTGTTTTGAGACACAAACTGAGCATTGACAAAGCCGGGAGGGCGAAACGCGTCTGTCAGTGCTGAGGGGTTTTTTCACGAATAAAGGAAGATTTCCCACAAACTCTTGTACGATGCTCCTGTTTGTGCTCGTGCTGACACAATTCTGGACTTCGACTGTGTTTACACACATATATATATATATATATATATATATATATATAACTACGTAGATTAGAGTCACAATACATATTGGATATGGTAACAAAGTCTCCTCCTTAGGACTGAATAGTGGGGAAGAGTTAGGGTACACTTATAGTTAGGAACAAGGGAGGGCTGTGAAAAGGACGCTTAATCACAATAAACAATATAATTGAGTTAAGTAAGGGAAGATGCATAAGGCAATCTGGACAATGCCCATCTGAGAGCCGGAATTAACATATAACCATGTTCACGTCATCAAAATGCACAAGATTAATAATCAATTGGAAGCCAAAGCCCATCTAGGGCGTGATGTTATATACAATATGAAATGTCAAAAGCTGATTTACAAATGGAATGAATGGCGTACCTTACCGTTGTAATATGGCGGAACTCTGTGCTAAAAGTAGACGATGTGTTACAATTATGGGAAATGAAAATGAATTTCAAATTAACCGATAATTGTGAAGCATTATGCTGCTATCTGCAATCAAGTGGCTATTTGCACTTATGAATTTGAATAAGTGAAATGATGGATCTGAAATGTCATATTTTGTATAGGAAAATAGCCACTCAAAGATGGCGGATCACTTACTGCCCGAAAGCCCATGTAAATAACTAAGATTTAAAATAAAAGCGGATGAACGCGGCGGCCACAGACTCTGGACGGGTGCGATCCGCCAAACGCTTTGCAAAAGGTGTGTGAATAAATCCTAATGTGGATTTAAACCCCCCGTGAGTGCTGGTCTTTTCTTCAAGTTGATATATGTATATATATATATATATTGTATTGTATTGTATTGTAATTGCATTTATATAGCGCTTACTACCCCTGACGAGGCGTCGAAGCGCCGTGGCGAGTAGCACGCTACTCCGGACCCATAGAGGATTAATATATATATATATATATATATATATATATATATATATATATATATATATATATATTCACTGAAAAAAACAAAGGTTACAGGGACGTTATAGTTAGGAATTAGCATTTAAAAAGCCTTAGAAATTCACTGAAAAAACAAAGGTTACATGAACGTTATAGTTAGGAAATGGAATAAAATAAACCTTCACTGAAAAAAACCAAAGCTTACAGAGACGTTATAGTTCGGCTCAGGTGTCACTCGTACAAACCCAGAAATTCCAGCCATTATGGATTGGTAGGCCAACTATAACGTGCCCCACAATGCCACTTATCACCTCACATATTACATTACTCATAACATGGTCAATGATATCATTGATGACATCCCTGATGACATCACTGATGAGATCATCTAGTGACTGTGAGTGTTTCTAAAATGTTTTTGAGTCTTAAATTATATACCGAGGTGTATTTGTGAATCAGTGGATGCATGAGTGCCTGATTGAATGATTCAGTGTGTACATGACTTACTGTATAAATGAGTGATTACATGTCTCAGTGAATGCATGGGTGAGTGACTGGTTGTGTGAATGTCTGTATCTGTCTGTCAGTTGGTGTCTAAGTGGCTGTATGGGTGTGTGAGTGGTTATGTGAGTTTCTGCATGGGTGAGTGATTTGTTCTCTGAGTATCTCTATGGGTGTCTGAGTATCTGAGTGTGTGAGTCAGTGGCTGTATGGGTTAGTGAGTATTTGTGTGTGGGGCTGTATGGGTGAGTGAGTATGTGTATATGTTGGTGAGTGAGTGCATGTGTCAGTGATATATGGGTGAGTAACTGGGTATGTGAGGAGAAGTATAGGTGAATGATGGGGTATAAGAGTGACTGTATGGGTGAGTGAGTAAATGTAAGAGTGGCTGTATGGGTGAGTGTGTGCTTGTGTCAGTGACTGTATAGGTGAGTGAGTATGTGATAGTATCTATATGAGTAAGTGAGTGAGTGTGTGTATGTGTAACTGTATGGGTGAGTATGTGGCTGTGTGATTGACTGTGTGGGTGAGTGAGAAGGTGTGTGAGTAGCTCTGTGGGTGACTTACTCAGTGTGTGAGTGGCTGTATGGGTGTATAAGTGGATATGTCAATGGCTGTATTAGTGTGTGAGTGGGTGTATGAGTGGCTGTATGGGTGAGTGAGTGGATATGTGTGTTGATCTATGAATCAGTGAGTGGCTGTGTAAGTACTAGTATGTGTGTGAGAATGGGTTTGAGAATGGTAGTGTGGTAGTTGGAGTGGGTGTAATGGAAAGGTTATATGGGGAGTAAGTGGGGGTGTCAGAGATTTTGTGGATGATGTCATCAGTGATGTCATTTGAGATGTCATCAGTGATGTCACTGACCATGTCATGAGTGACGTAATATGTGAGGTCATAAGCAGTGCATTGATGGGTATCGTAGATATGGTTAGCTCACTAACTATAAAAGATGAATTTCTTGTTTTGTATAAGTGACACCTGGAGTCTGGGACTTACTGGAGGTAACAGAAGGGGTTCCTGGACCCCAAGGACCCTCAGCATCAAAGGGGATTTTGTCTCCCAACCACCACTGCGCCAGGAGGCACATTTGCAGAGTGGTGGTGAAGGGGCGTACTCTGGCGACTTGCTGGAGATTTTTATTTCTATTTATTTTTTTACATTTTAAGGGAGGAGGCAGCGTGGCCCCCTTCCGTGGCCATTCTCGGCCCCGGGGACCCCATCCTCCAGGGCCAGGCCTTTTCACGGGGTGAGGGGGGCCATGCAGCCCCTCCCTGGGCTGATTTTGGCCCTGGGACCCCGTCTCCGGGTCCGGCCTTTCTTTTTTACATTTTATTATTTTAAAGGAGGGGGGCCAAGCGGCCCCTCCCGGGCAATTTTCAGCCCCAAGGATCCCATTCCCCAGGCCTGCCCCTTTTCTTATTTCATTTTTTTTTTCAAAGGTAAGGGGGCTGCATGGCTCCTCCCAGGCCGATTTCTGCCCGGGGACCCCATCCCCTGGGCCCTGGCCATTTCCTTTGTTTTAAAATAGGTTAGGGCTGTGCGGCCCCCTCCTAGGCCGATTTCCGCCCTGGGGACCCCATCCCCGGCCCCGGCTTTACAGATGGGAGAGGGGACTGCTTGGTCCCCTTCCCAGGCTGAATTGGGCCCCGGGATCCCATTCTCCGGGCCTACCCATTTAAAGTGGGTGCTCCAGGGCACCCACTCACCAATGGGACCGTGGGGAGCCTGAAGGCCCTCACGGCCCCCTGTGAGCGAAAGTAGGAAACAGACATTGCTTTGGAATCCAGGAGCTGCATATTAACACTTCCTGGGTGCCAAAGCAATGCCTGATCCTGCAGGAGGCAGGGAAGCTGCATTGCTTAGCATCCAGGAGCTGCTAATGTGCAGCTCCCTGAATTCCAAAGCAATATCTGTTTCCCTGTTTGCTTCATTAGCGAGCAGCTCTGTTTTCAACTAGCTGAGCATTTGATCTCGCTTGTTGAAAGCAGAGCTGGAGTTTGTTATGGCTTGGCGGAGCAGTGCTCCCACCAAGCCTTAGTGGTGGGTTCCCGAGACATTGCTGAGCCGGCCCCGGGGGATGGCGATCCCCAGGGCCATATAGGCTCCACAAGGGAGCTGTGGCCCTCCTTTGTTAACTTTAGCCCCGGGAAGGTGCTGGTTCTCGGGGCTGTGGGGAGGCCATAGGCTTCCCCACATTATTTTAATTTGACATTTGTGTCCTGGGATGGTGGTCCCCACATATAATTAACTTAGTGCCTCGGGGAGGTGGGGGTCCCTGGGGCTTAGAATAGCCTGAGGAGGGGGCCCTGTGCGCCCCTCCCATATTTTTATAATGCCCCCCGGACCTGGCCCATCTGGGGGTCTATAATACACAAAACGCAGGAGCCCGCGCTTATTTTTAAAAATGTTGCAGCTGATTTATGGATCCACCCACAAGTCTATGGTAAAAAAATTAAAAATGCTTTTATCCCCCAGGCAGGGTTCCTAAGGGACCCCACGATATCTGGAGGGTCAGGATATTCCTACACTGCCCCCATTTCTTTTTTTTTTTTCTGGGACTCGGCTTCAGCCGAGTCCAAGATGGCTGACAACACTTCCTGGTTGAAGTGTTGGCAGTTAATCAAGCGAGTCCACTTCAAGGACTCGGGTCCCCAGATATCTATATTTTCTTAAGTTAGATATTTGAAAACTACTGAACTGGATTCACACCAAATCACAAAAGCATGCCTTATAGACCAACATTTAGCTTTTTGACAAATTTGTGTAATTCCGCTTCAGCAGTTCGGGCTGTAGTCGTGGTTCAAAAATGAAAAATTTCCATAGACATAACATGGGGGAAACGACTTTGGGACCCCCTTTTTCTTGGCCCCCACTTGACAGATCACCATGAAACTTAAATACAGAAGCTGATCCAAAAATGGGAAGTTTTGTGAAAATTTCGTGGAGATTAAGTCAGCCGGCGCTCAAAGTTATTGGCAAAACAAAAATCAAGCTTTATGGAAACTTTGGTCATAACTCATAACTACCAACTGGCTATTGCCAGTAGGTTATATATATATAAATATATATATATATATATATATGCAGTATATATATATATATATATATATATATATATATATATACATATACATATATACATACATACATACATATACATATATACATACATACATACATATATACATACATACATACACATACATACATACATACATACATATATATATATATATATATCCACATGAAACTTAGACGAATGGGGATGCCCTTTCCTGTCGGGTCGGGGCTTGCTGGGCTTGACGCCACCGCCCAAATATTCCATGCCATGAAGAATCACGCTTTCCTTCCAGCAAAGGAAAATACAAGCCCATCCAGTCGAGAGGTAAGTAGGTGCTGTAGATTTATTCCAACAGGCAGCTCAATAGTAAAAGCATAACGCGTTTCAACACAACAGTGTCTTAATCATATATGCAGCTGTGAGGTCAAGTGGCTTTGAATTTAAATACACTCTGTTAGTAAAAAGTGAAGAGGGATGTTTGCATGCACACATTTACTTAACTCCCTCGATGCTCGCGACGCAGCTCAGCTCGCCATGCTGCGCGGTTGGCGTGTGTGCATGACGAGCTGAGCTCGCCACGAAGACACACCCGCGATCGGAATGTCCAGCACCCGGGCGGACTCCGATCGCGCGAAGCGGTGTTAAAGGCGCCAGTCACTACTTATTTTCGTTTTTTTCAGCTTTTTTTAGTCAGCCTAGTCTGGGACTGCACCACTGGTTTCCCTTGCACAATATTCTTATTCATTTCATTGACAGTGCATTATTTTTAAAATAGTGTCCAAATTTGTATGGTTTTAGCCCCAGTATAGCTTGTTTATAGACTACAGGACTAGCATGCAAAGCAACGGTGTTGTAAAGTACAGCATCACAATCCCAGCCTGATTTAAAGTTCAATTGCAAACATTTGTGCCGTGATAAGACTCATTTAATCCAAAGGTTATAACATGCCCACCTTGATGCTTTAAAAGAATAAGTTCCGTACTGTGCAGGGGGCAGCTATAATTGTTTTCCTTCCATTCAGCTCAAAGGCATTAGTTCCCTTATAGTGAAAGGTGAAAGTTCCACTTTTTCCTGGCTGCCCGTTTTTTTTATTTCTTTTTCTTGCTCTCGAAGCGCAGGGGATAACTCCCCACAAACCCTGGCTGCATACAGTGTTTCAAAGCCACTTGTTCCTCACAGCTGCATATGATTAAGACACTAGCTGTGTTGAAACGCGTGCATGCTTTTACTATTGAGCTGCCTGTTGGAATAAATCTGCTTTACTTACCTCTCGACTGGGATGGGCTTGTATTTTCATGCTGGAAGGAAGCGTGATTTCTTCAGGTGGAATATATATATATATATATATATATATATATATATATATATATATTATCTACTTTGGGCGGTCGCCAGTAGATAGTTATAGTTAGGACCTAGTTTCCATAGGAAAAGCGTTTTTCCCCAATAACTTTGGTGCCGAGTTGATCGAATCTTTGCGAAATTTTCAAAACTTGTGGCCCGCTCCTCCGGTCAGCTCCTATCCTGAAAGTTTTGGGTGATTCGCCAAGCAGGGGCAGAGAAAAAAGGGGGGTCCTAGAAAACGTGTTTTCTCCATGTTATTTTCCATAGGAAACTTTAGACACGGTTGCTGTAGCCTGGCCACTGCTGAACGGAACTACACCAAATTTGACAAAAAGGTAGCCCTTGGTTCAGAAAGAGCCCTTTTGTGAAATGGTGTAAATCCGTTCAGTAGTTCCTGAGAAATTAAAATAAAGAGGGCGAAAAATGAATTTCCCATAGGAAACTTTAGACACGGCTACAGTTTCTGACTGCTGAATGGAATTATCACTCAAATTTGGCAAAAAGGTAGTGCTGGTTCAGAAAGCGCCTCTTTTAAAATGGTGTAAATCCGCTCAGTAGTTGCTGAGAAAATCAAAAAAATAAAAGTTTCGATATATAGAGGCACAGAGGATCCGCGATCCCTCCCGACCACGAGCTTATGCTCTACCTGGCTGTCAACTACTCCAAACCAGGAAGTGTTGAGAAGCCATCTTGTGACTCCGGCAGAACCGAGCCTACAAGAAAAGAGAAAACAAACGCGAAAAACAAGAAAAGGCGGGCAGGGTAGAAACACCCTGGACTCCTAGGCCTCAAGCTCAGGGGTCCGACAAGGACCCCCTAGGGACCAAAAAAGCTTTTTTTTTAAAAAAATCGGCGTAGATTCGCGCACTCCAGCGCGAAGTTCGGCCGAACAAAAACAAAAACGAAGCGCGGGCCCCGTCGCTTCAAGAGTTTCATTTAGCCCCCGGGTGGGCCAAGTCCCGGGGGCATGCACGGCTGTAATTGCAGGGGCCCAGGGGAGGCCCCTGCAGCCCTCGGGGACCGCCACCCCCCCGGGGCTTCCATAAACACCCTGCGGGGGGCACACGGCTCCCCACAGCCCTGTTGGGGACCGCCACCCCCGGGGCGAGCTGAGCCTACGTGGGGGCCTCCAAGGCTCCCCAAGCCCCGGGGACCGCCACCCCTGGGGCTTTTATTAACTATTTGGCGGGGGCACACGGCTCCGCTCTGCTCTCGGGGACCGCCACCCTCGGCTTTTATTTTTTTAAACACCTGTGTGAGGGGGCTGAGCCCCCCCCACACGCCCCAGGACCGCCACCTCCCCGGGCACTAATATTCAAATGCAGGGGTCCGTTACGGACCCCCCGAGCACTCGGGGACCACCACCTCCCCGGGCTGTGTGCATGTGATGGGAGGAGCCGCGCGCCCCTCCTGGAGCCCTACATGGCTCCTGGGGACCGCCACCCCCAGGGCTGGCTCTCCTCTGCAGTGTCCCGGGTGCCCACCCCGGGATCACTGCTAGCTTAAATGACAGGGCGGGTGCCTCATGCTCCGCCCTGTCATTGCAAACTGCGTGAGCTTCATTGACGCGAGCAGGGAAACCTGCTCTCAGCTCAATGTGAAGCAGTAGAACTGCTTTTCTTCCACACGGGGAGCTGCATGTCAGCAGCCCCCCATGCGGAAAAGCAATGCCTGGCTCCTGTCAGCGTCGGGAGCCGGCGGGACCATGGGGGCATTGGGGGCCCCCATCGGTCCCCAATGGATAGGGCCTGCCCCGGGGATGGGGTCCCCGGGCTAGAAGTGGCCCCCCTTCCCAAAAAAATAAATAAATAAAAATAAAGGCCGGCCCGGGGGATGGGGTCCCCGGGGCCAATAGGGGAGGCCTCCGGAGGGGGGCCACGCAGCCTCCTCCATAAAAAAAAATATATATATGTAGGTCATGCCCGGGGATGGGGTCCCCTGGGCCGGGAATTGGCCACGGGAGGGGGGCCTCACGCGCTCCCTTCCCATCTCATATTTATTTTAATTTTTTTAAATGGGGGTCAGGCCTTGGGAGATGGGGTCCCCAGGGCCTAAAAAGTAAAAGAAGGTGGGCCACAGCCCGCCTTCTAAAAATTTTTTTAAACACCGCCATCGGTGGCCGGGAGGCCCCGCCTCTTTCCAGCAACACTTCTGCAAACGCGCCCTGTGTCGCACTTCAAATTGGGGCATTACTTGCCGAATACTGGGGGTCCCTGGGCCAACTAGCCCCACTCAGGCACTCTCCAGCAGCGCCACAGGGGCTGCGTTGCAGAGAGGTGGTCCAGGCCCGCCCCCTTTTACACCTCTCTGCAACGCAGCTCTCAGTGGCGCTTACTGGAGGTACTCTGGTGGGCTAGTTGGACCCGAGGGCCCCCTCAGGATTCTAAGTGGGACTTTAATCTCTCCCGCCCAAAACGCGCCACGGGCGCGCTTATGCACAGTGGTGAAGGGAGGGGGCGGGGCCTGGGTGACATGTGTGCAACACGCCCTGCGGCGTGTTTTAAGTTGGCCTCCGGCTGCAGCTCATGTACCACAACGGGTGGTACCGACGTGGAGACGAGCGGGGCCCCTTCCCTGAGCTGCTACCAGGTAGAGGTGGGTCGACTTATCTACCGAGCCTGGTCACAGATAAGTTCCAGTAGCAGCCGAGTTAAAGATCGGATTACTGGTTTCGGCATTCACTTACCCATTTTGGCTTTCGCATATTTTCTTCACATTTGCAGCAGTCATTCTCTTACTCTTCAATGGTGCCTGATGAAAGCCTGGATACTTTGAAAGATCAGATAGGCTGAAACACGTCGACCGACCTACCATCTTAGCAGTTTAATTTATACTGCTTTGCACTGCTTTTTAATCCTTGCCAGTTTGGACAAGCCAATAAAAAGCTTTTTGCCCTTACTTAGGTAGTTTTAGACTCACATTTATTTTCCTAATCACATTCAGCGCCTGCACTCCTCACAACGCCTAGCATTCACATATGGGATCTTAGGGCATCCTTAGACACCGCAGGTTATGTAAGAAAAACATCCCAGAGCTCCTGCACCTCACAGTGAGGGAGTTGTAGCCCTCAGTGGGACTAGGCTTTCCCACTGGGAGGAGAAGCCCATATGATGAAGCCATGCCACCTATGGGGGTGAGGGCATTCGCCCTGAAAGGGATTACTGACTCCCCAGAGGGGCTTTATTGGAGAGACACATTCTTACCACATTTCATTGTAGACCCGAGAGGTATTGTGCTTTGCTTACTGGGAAGCACCCGGTGGGCTAGTTGGGCCCCAGGGACCCTCAGGATCCAAGGGAAATTAACTTCAACTTAAAACCCGCCAGGGGGCGCGCTTGCACAGTGGTGAAGGAGGGGGCGGGCCTGATGTGACATGTGTGTACTTATCCAATCACTCCGCCTTCAAAACCCAAGCACTTATAAATTCACCATGCACTCTCCTCCTTGCAGTATTCTAATCATCCAGTGAGTACCCATGCACTCATGCAATGACCCATGCACTAACTCATGCACTGCTACAATACTCTTGAGCACCACTGGATACAGTCCAGCCATCGCCCTGTCACTACCCATGCACTCCCTCCTATCACCCAGCGAGCACCATGTGCTTATCCAATCACTCCGCCTCAAAACCCAAGCACTTATAAATTCACCATGCACTCTCCTCTTGCATTACTCTCTAATCATCCAATCGTAGTACCCATGCACTCATGCAATGATCCCATGCACTAACTCATGCACTGCCACAATACCCTGAGCAACTACTGGATGCAGTCCAGCCATCGCCCTGTCACTACCCATGCACTCCTCCAATCACCCAGCGAGAAAGCACCATGGCCTTCTATCCAATCACTCCGCCAAAACACAAGCACTTATAGATTCACCATGCACTCTCTCCTTGCAGTACTCTAATCATCCAGTCACTACCCACCGTACTCATCCAATGACCCAGGCACTAACCTCATGGCAAAATACAGAGGAGGTCATGCCAATCACAGGGTACCCCAACCCATAGTGTACCCTAGTGTATGTAGTTGTTTTCACTGTATTCTAAGTGTCTTTCAGCATAGCACTGGCCAGTCAGAGTCAGTTACCACCAGCACCAGTCAGCAAAAAGTTGGGGGCACAGGATGACTTTGCAACAAGGCCTCTTTTTGCACCTCTGTTGGTTCTTTCTGTATATCTCTTGCTTCTTTCTGCACTTTTTTTCGTCTTTCTGGACTTCTGTTGCCTCTTTCTGCATTTCTCTTGCTTATTTCTGCGTCTTTCTTCCTCTTTCTGCACATGTCTTATCTCTGTAGGCAGTTAGAAATTAGCATTTAAAAAACCTTTTAAATTTACTGAAAACACCATAGGTTTCAGGGAGTTATAGTTAGAAATTAGCATTTAAAAAACCTTTGAAATTCAATGAAAAAACCACAGGTTTCAGGGACGTTATAGTTAGAAATTAGCATTTAAAAAACCTTGGAAACTCGCTGAAAAAACCACAGGTTTCAGGTACGTTATAGTTAGTTGGACATTTCACTTGTACAAAACCAGAGAAATTCGGCCATTATAGTTAGTTGAGCTAACTATAACTCACGCCCCTGCAATGCACTGCTGATGACATCACATAATACATCATTCATGACATGGTCAGTGACATCACTGGTGACATCACTGATGACATCTCAAATGACATCACTGATGACATCATCCAGTGACTGTGTGTTTCTGTAAAGTTTAAATATGTTTTATATATATATGCCAAGGTGTATTGAAGAATGAGTGGGTGTATAAGTGTCTGAATGGATGATTTAGTAGGTGTGTGACTGACTGTATAAGTCAGTGATTAAATGTGACTTACTGAATGCATGGGTTAGTGACTAAACTTTGTGAATGTCTTTGCCAACACCGGGTCTGTGAGGTTGGAAGCGCAGGGCTCAGGAATCGTTTGTTGCCCAGCACAGTGCTACAATCTCAAGCCAACCATTCTTCAGCCACTCACTTTGAGGAGGAAAATTCCGGCTGTAAGAGACATTCGTCCAGATTGCGAACCAACTGCATGATGGGATCTGCAGTCCATAACTATGAACTGGCCGAGTGTTCTCTGATGAGATATGGTGTAGGTGTGCCCCACGCTACTTTAGAAGGAGGGGCTTAATAAATAAAAGGAAACTTTGAAATTTGTAACACCGGAGGCATCTGAAGAGGCTACCGCCGAAACGCATCATGCCAGAGAATTCGAATAAATGATTCCTTGAAGCCCTGCCGTGTCCCCTTGTCTTTTTAGAAGGAGGAGGATATTTTTTGCATATTAGCATGAAGCCAGTACCACGCAAAGGGGACCCTTCCAAAAAGTGTTCAGGGTGTAGTGGCTCAACCTGGACCGCCCCACGTCCGATGGAGGCAGAGGTCTTTGCTGCCAGCTGACAGTCCGTGACTCACACGGAGAGACGGAGTTACTTTACCATCGTCTCCAAGCTTTGCCAACACCGGGACTGTGAGGTTGGAAGCGCAGGGCTCAGGAATCGTTTGTTGCCCAGCACAGTGCTACAATCTCAAGCCAACCATTCTTCAGCCACTCACTTTGAGGAGGAAAAATCCGGCTGTAAGAGACATTCGTCCAGATTGCGAACCAACTGCATGATGGGATCTGCAGTCCATAACTATGAACTGGCCGAGTGTTCTCTGATGAGATATGGTGTAGGTGTGCCCCACGCTACTTTAGAAGGAGGGGCTTAATAAATAAAAGGAAACTTTGAAATTTGTAACACCGGAGGCATCTGAAGAGGCTACCGCCGAAACGCGTCATGCCAGAGAATTCGAATAAATGATTCCTTGAAGCCCTGCCCCCTTGTCTTTTTCGAAGGAGGAGGATATTTTTTGCGTGTGTGTGTGTGTGTGTATATATATATATATATATATGTGTATGTGTGTTTTTGCAGCGTGAATCTTTCTGGATTCACTATGCTGTGCATTATTCCGCGGAGTAGTGGTTGGGTCCGGAATCGTAGTCTTTTCTCTTTTTTTTTTTTTTTTGTGTAGCCCAGGTGGGCGTCGACGCCCCACCATTTGGTGTCCTCCCGTGACGTCGGCGCACTTCCTCCGGAAGCTCCCACCCTAGGGCGCCATCTTCAGATTCTTTTTTCCGCCGGTGGGTCTGGATCGTCGTGAGGAGCTCCAGAGTTGGAAAAGGAGAGAAGAAGTAAGAAAAAGCAGAAAGAACCGAGAAAAATTGGAGATCTTCATCACAAAACAAAGAACATACTACAGGGACGACGAAGCGGCCGAGAGGTAGAAAACTTCGACGTCCAACGGAGAATGCGCACACCGGGGGCTCCTGAGCGCGGGAATGGACAAGACACCATTCAAGTTCTGTCGTAACTGCCGCCACAAGTTCGCGCAGAAAGACCAGCATCCAGTCTGCAACCTCTGCCTACCGATCGACCATCAAAGCGGCGACTGCAACGCCTGCGCAGCATTCGCCACCAAGACCCTCAGGGTGAGGGACAGACAGAGGAGAGCAAACTACAGCATGCAGGGCCAAGGGCCACCTCCGTCGCTGCGGGACCTGGGCCTCTCCAGTGGGGAAGAGGACAACATCGCCGAGGGACCAGAGGACTGCACGGTCGTAGAGACCGATAACACTTCCAGGAAGGAGGTAAGAGACACGTCGACCCAAAAACCCCGACAGACTCTCGAAAACCCGAGCCAAAGTCCTCGAAAGGAGCACCGGCGTCGAAGCACTCGACGACCGAAGCTGCGTCCACGGACAAACAGCCCAGCGGATCCTTTGAAAAGGACTCCCGGTCGGCGAAAGCTCTCGACACACCCAGGTCGTCGAAGCACGGTTCCGAGAAGCCGCACGCGACGCCAAAGGGAAAAGAGCAGAAGGCACCTTCGACGTCAACTACAACGTCGAAGAGAACTGCCGAAACTCTCGACGCCGATCAAGCGGCGCAGATGGAGAGGAAGAAGAAAAGGCTCGAGGACGAAATGGCCAGTATCATCCAAAGGAAGAAGGACTTCGACGACCGGATGAGTAGATACACCATCCCTTCGAAGCCCTCGACCTTCGTCGAAACGGAAACGCAAGAGGAGTTCGACACCATCTAGCCGCCGAAAACTCCCGAACCATCGGAACAACAGGACGAAGAGGCCCCGTACTATTATACGGAGGGTGATGACGAGCAGCAATCGCACTTCGGCTCGACACCCTCGGAGGCTCAAGACCTGGAATGGCAGGATCTCGACGCTGAAAATCCGGAGGAGGCCGTGGAAACGTATCCGTCGAGGCCTTCGCCGCCGGACGACATAGGAGTTTATAACATGGTCGTCAGGAACGCGGCAGCCGCCTATAAAGTGGAAATGGAGGAGGAAAAGCCAAAAGCCTGTTTTCTCCTGGAAACACTGCTACCAACACAAACTAGGAGCCAATTCCTTCCTATGCTCCCTAGTGTGCTAGACCAAGGCAGGGAGGCTTTCAAGGAGCCATCTACCTGCAGATCGGTCACCCCCAGAGCTGAGAAAAAATATAAACACTCTTCAAAGGATCCACCATATATCCAGGGATCTGTGCCAGCTTATTCAATAATAACAGCAACAGCCAGGAAGAGGGCCAACGTTCCCACAAACTCCGGTCCGCCCCCAGACAAGTAGAGCAAAAGGATAGACCTCACAGGGAGGAAAATTGAAAGAAATGCGGCAATACATTGGCGCATCGCCAACTCCAATGCACTTATAAATAGGCACGCCTACCAGCACTGGGAAGAAGTGGGGCAGTTGCTCAAACTGATCCCCACCGAACAACAGCAGAGAGCGGCACACCTGGTGGAGGAGGGGAAGAACATGGCCAACACCTGCCTGAAGTCGGCCCTAGACGCAGCTGATACATCAAGCAGGCTGATGATGATCGGGGTGACGGAGAGGAGACATGCCTGGCTCAGGATCTCCGGGTTCAAGCCGGAGGTGCAAAACAACATCCTGAAGTTGCCCTTCAACGGGGAAAAGCTGTTCGGCACGCCCGTGGACGAGACGCTGACGCAGCTCAAAAAAGATAACTAGACGGCAAGGTCCATGGGAGCACTACAGTTCAGGGTTTTGAGAAGAGGCACCCCCTCACGAAGACCAAATGGCAGAGGTGGGAACCAGCCAGGAACATCGCACCAGGCCTTTCAGCAAACTTTTCAGGGAAGCAGCCAGGCGCAACAGGGTCAGCAGCAACAATGCTGGCAGAACCAACAGAGGGGCCAGTCCTTTCGAAGCCGACCAAACGGACGAGGCAATACACGAAGAGGCGGTCAGCAACCCGCCCCCAAGTGACTCCACACTACAAAACGTGCCCGCACTCCCAACATCACTAGTGCCGCGGCACAACAAAAGACACGGACAACATTTACAAATTTACCATCATACAACGCCCGTAGGAGGCAGACTAAAACACTTCTCCCAGGAGTGGGAGAAGATAACAACCGACAAGTGGATACTCAACATCATACAGTTCGGCTACTGCATAGAACTCGTAAAGAGGCCACCAAACAAGAGGCCAACAAACAGGAAACATTCAACAGAAGAGCTGTCACTATTGTGGCAGGAAGCACAAGAACTCCTCCACAAACAGGCTATAGAAAGGGTGCCGTACAGAGAAAAGGGCACAGGAGTGTACTCCAACTACTTCCTCGTACCAAAGGTAGACGAAACGTTAAGGCCCATACTGGACCTACAATTCCTAAACAAATACATAAAAACTCAAAAGTTCAAGATGACGTCCTTACAAGAGGTCCTACCTCAAATAAGGCACGGGGATTTTATGTCCACAATAGACCTCAAGGATGCCTACCTGCACATCCCCATGAACCAAGGACACAAGCAACTGCTCAGATTCACCATCAGCAAAACGCACTACCAGTTCACGGCCCTAGCCTTCGGCCTCAAATCGGCACCAAGAGTATTCACCAAATGCCTAGCTGCCGTAGCAGCACATCTGCGAAGACAGGGGATACACGTATACCCCTACCTAGACGACTGGTTGGTAAAGGCGAACTCCTACAACCAATGCAAACTACATGCTCCGCATGTCACACAAACGCTGACAAAACTAGGTTTCTCCATACACAAGGAGAAGTCATCGCTGGAACCAGAACAAGTGAAGATCTTCCTGGGTGTGAAAATCGACACCATTCAGGGAAGAGTGTTCCCCAGCGAGAAAAGGATCCTCGCACTACTGAAGGAGACTCGCCGCTACCTGAAGGGGCAACGTCTGACAGTGAGCAAGCTCATGGGCATGATGGCATCCTGCATACATTTAGTCCCCTATATTCGGCTACACATGAGACCATTCCAGGAATGGCTGCAACAGCAATGGTCACAGGCAACAGGGAGTTGGGAAGATATAGTGGTTGTAACGCACGCAGTGCAGGAAGAGATAACATGGTAGAACAGGGACAACATAACAAGGGGAAACCCATTCACACCACCAACTCAAACAGTGACCATCACAACAGACGCATCCCAAATGGGGTGGGGAGCGCACATGAAACTGCTCAAGGTAAGGGGGTTATGGACACAAACAGATGCCGTCAAACACATCTACTACCTAGAACTCAAGACCGTGTTCCTTGCCCTAAAAGCGTTCCAGAAACAGCTGTACGGCCAAAGGGTGTTAGTACAAACAGACAACACCACAACGATGTTCTACATCAACAAGCAGGGAGGAACACACTCAGTGACGCTCTCAGATCTAGCGCAACAGATATGGAAATGGGCAATTCCATTACAAATAGACCTGCTGGCAATACATATGCCAGGGAAGGACAATGTGGAAGCAGACAGACTGAGCAGACAGACGTCAATCTCACACGAGTGGGAGCTCAACCCGCAGGAAACGCAAAAACTATTCAAGAAGTGGGGGACCCCACAACTAGACCTGTTTGCAACACACCAGAATGCAAAATGCCAATACTTCGCATCCAGGCAGCCAGGCCATCAATCCCAAGGAAATGCCCTATGGATGAGCTGGTCAAAGACATTTGCCTACGCTTTTCCACCGATACCGCTGATACACAAAGTGCTCAGCAAGTGCAGAACAAGCAACATGACGCTAATTCTGGTAGCACCACAGTGGGCCAGGCAGTCCTGGTTCTCGCAGATCGTGGAGATGGCACAGGGACCACCACACAAGTTCCCAAGAAGGAAAGACCTGCTCTCGCTGCAAAACGGAAGGGTACTCCATCCAGAACCAGAGAGCCTCAGCCTAGCAGCATGGCTCCTGAGGACTTAGAGTTCGCTCACCTCAAGCTTCCACAAAGCACGCTGCAGTGCCACACGGAAATGCTATGCAGCAAAATGGAAGAGATTCACTGAATGGTGCATCAACAAAAAGGTCCACAGGAGAATCACTAAAGAATCGACTGTGCTAAAATACTTAACACACTTACTAAAAAGCAACCTAAGCTGCACTTCGCTAAGAGTGCACCTGGCAGCAATAGTAGCCTATACAAGAGGAGAAACAGGGAAAAGCTTCTTTACATCTCGGGTAGTAAAAAGATTCCTGGAAGGAGCCAAAAGAATAGCGCCGCCAAAGAGGATGCCACCGCCTGCATGGAACCTCAATGTAGTTCTAACACAGCTTATGAAAGCACCGTTCGAACCCATCCACAAGGCATCGCTACATATGCTCACAATAAAGACGGCCTTTCTGGTAGCGATTACCTCGCTACGTAGGGTGAGCGAGTTGCAGGCACTCACACTACAAGAACCCTACATTCAGATTCACAATGACAGGGTGGTAATGAGGACGGACCCACACTTCATGCCAAAGGTGGTGTCCAGGTTCCATATAAACCAAACAATACAAATTCCCAGTTTCTTCCAGAAACCATCCACCAGCGCTGAAAGGGCACTGCACACTCTGGACGCCAGAAGAGCAGTAATGCATTACATCGAAAGGACTAAGGATTGTAGAAAGACAAAGCAGTTCTTTGTGTCCTTCGCAAGCAGTTTCCTGGGCAGACCAGTGACTAAGAATACCATCGCACGATGGATCGCACAAACAATTCAATACTGCCACAAACAGGCAATCCAAGAGCTACAGGGAGCAGCTCAGGCTCACTCAACCAGGAAAAAGGGAGCAACAATAGCCTTCCTAGCAAACACACCGATCCAAGACATTTGCCTGGCGGCAACATGGGCCTCAGTGCACACGTTCACTAAGCACTACTGCGTGGATATACAGATGAACAAAGAAGCACAAGTAGGTCAAAAAGTGCTTCAACATATATTCAACAACCAACGCTCATCTTCCACCCAGCCGCCACAAAAATAGCAAACCGCTACAAAGTCTATGCACAGCATAGTGAATCCAGAAAGATTCACGCTGCAAAACGAATAGTTTCTTACCTGTCGGTATAGTTTTGCAGCTTGAAGACTTTCTGGATTCACTAGCGAACCCACCCGCCTCCGCCAGAAAGATGAGACAGGAGGAAGATGGGACTAACAAATGGAAAACACCCTCAAAAGGGTAAAAGGATTAACAACACAAGCACAAGACAAAAAAAAAAAAAAGAATCCGAAGATGGCGCCCTAGGGTGGGAGCTTCCGGAGGAAGCGCGCCGACGTCACGGGAGGACACCAAATGGTGGGGCGTCGACGCCCACCTGGGCTACACCAAAAACAAAACAAAAAACAGAGAAAAGACTACGATTCCGGACCCAACCACTACTCCGTGGAATAATGCACAGCATAGTGAATCCAGAAAGTCTTCAAGCTGCAAAACTATACCGACAGGTAAGAAACTATTCGATATGTATGTATATATATGTATGTGTATGTATATGTATGTGTGTGTATATGTATGTATGTATGTGTGTGTATGTATGTATATATATATATATATATATATATATATATAGTGTGTATGTATGTATCCAAATGCAAGCGCCCAAAGATTGAGGTGCCACACACGAGCGTGTCGAAACCTTCTTTATTGGTGAGTAGCAGGGAAACCAGCGACGCCCCCACAGCAAGAATAACACCAAACATGTTTCGGGCTTCCTAGCCCTTGATCACTGGTATACATGGGAGGCACAGCTGTAAAAGATCTTGCGCAGCACTCGCAGCGACTAATTTTAGTTCCACCCAGTGGGCGTGTCTCACAACTGCATTCTGGTCTTGGTAGTGCCTTACAAACAATCCATAATGAAATGCAGCTATGTGTATGTATGTATGTATATGTGTGTATGTGTGTGTGTGTGTGTATGTATGTGTATGTATGTGTATGTATGTGTATGTATGTGTATGTATATATGTGTATGTATATATGTGTATGTGTATATATATGTGTGTGTATATATATATGTGTATGTATATATATATATGTGACCATGTCATGAGTGATGTAATATGTGACGTCATCAGCAGTGCATTGCGGGCGCGCGAGTTATAGTTAGCTGAACTAACTATAACAGGGGAATTTCTATGCTTTTGTACGAGTGAAATTTCTAACGCCCCTGAAACCTATGGTTTTTTCAGTGAATTTCTAAGGTTTTTTAAATGCTAATTTCTAACTGTAACGTGCCTGAAACCTATGGTTTTTTCAGTGAATATATATTTATTATACTATGTATACATGTGAAAATGTCTCGGTCCCCTGTTTGCCTCGGTGGCATGGAAAAAATGGGTGGAACTGACGTCAGCGCGCCGACGAGGTCCTCTTATGGCTCCGATGACGTCATACGTGTCGCGAGCGGAGCCGTGCTCGTTGACGTGGGAGAGCTAGGAAAGAATTTCCGTGGAATGCTGGTGCAGGGGATATTCACCTAAGTGTTCAGGCTAGTCCTTTGGGAGCAACTGTTTATGTTGCCACTCCAGAAACCGAAACCAGTGATCCGAGGGCAGAGGCCCTGCAGATGGCACACGAGGTGGGGTGCCCAGTCGTGTGCACCGGCGGGGCAGCGAGTGACAAGCACCACAACCCACAAAAAAGGTAACGAGGGCACTGAATAACACAGGATCATCTCTTTGTATCTGGCAGGAACAACGAAGTTAAAATGCCCTAGTACCAAAATGTAGAATTAGTGCTACAACGGTCTTCAAGAGGACCTGCGATGCCGCTTCTCCCTCCCGTACCCTGGAGGCGGCACATGGGTCACGCGGTACGGTCATACTGCGGTGGGACGCACACTCGTTGACCTCTCATGGCACTGCTCCACACTTCAGGGAGGACGCTTTCCATTAGCTATGTTTTCTGATGACATGTCGCGCCGGCCCCGTCCAACAACAGAACTCATTTAGATCCAAACAGACTCTTCCACTCTCTCACCGGAAGTGAAACCAGGCCACGCGGACACTTTCACAATACAACAGCCGGGAATGCACTTTTCGGTAAAAAAACACATTCCTTCCTCCTAATTAATCAAATAAACGTCTCACTGAAGAACAGGGGCCAGCTTTGATCGGTAAACAGCCGTTACAACGACTTTTTACTTTGCGATACCATTACAACGCATGCATTACCACGCATGCGTTGTACATCACGAAGTCATTACTATGCATTATTTTAGAACGCATGGTCATTTACCACGCATGCCTTTACAACGAATTTTGTTGTAAAGGTATGTATGGTAAATGACCATGCGTTCTAAAAACATGTAGACGATCCATGTCGTTGTAAGGAAACAGAGGCTGTTCCGTTTCCTCACAACGACGTGCACCGCCCCCTCAGAGATGACGTGAAGCAGGAACCACGAGGAGAGAGGAACCATGAGGAGTGAGAGGTAAGGGGGATTGGGCATGGGGTGGGGGTTTCTTTTCTAGGGTTTAGGGTAGTGCAGTGGTGTTTGGGTGGTGTAGGGGTCGTGCTGGGGGTAGTGTTTTAGGGTTTAGGGTAGTGCAGTAGTGTAGGGGGTCGTGCTGGGGGTAGTGTTTTAGGGTTTAGGGTAGTGCAGTGGTGTTTGGGTAGTGTAGGGGGTCGTGCTGGGGGTAGATTTAGGGTTTAGGGTAGTGCAGTGGTGTTTGGGTAGTGTAGGGAGTCGTGCTGGGGGTAGTGTTTTAGGGTTTAGGGTAGTGCAGTGGTGTTTGTGTAGTGTAGGGGGTTGTGCTGGGGGTAGTGTTTTAGGGTTTGTTAGTGCAGTGGTGTTTGTGTAGTGTAGGGGGTAGTGCTGGGGGTAGTGTTTTATGGTTTAGGGTAGTGCAGTGGTGTTTGGGTAGTGTAGGGGTCGTGCTGGGGGTAGATTTAGGGTTTAGGGTAGTGCAGTGGTGTTTGGGTAGTGTAGGGAGTCGTGCTGAGGTAGTGTTTTAGGGTTTAGGGTAGTGCAGTGGTGTCTGTGTAGTGTAGGGGGTTGTGCTGGGGGTAGTGTTTTAGGGTTTGTTAGTGCAGTGGTGTTTGGGTAGTGAAGGGGGTCATGCTGTGGGTAGTGTTTTAGGGTTTAGGGTAGTGCAGTCGTGTTTGTGTAGTGTAGGGGGTCGTGTTTTAGGGTATAGGGTAGTGCAGTGGTGTTTGGGTAGTGTAGGGGGTCATGCTGGGGTTAGTGTTTTAGGGTTTAGGGTAGTACAGTGGTGTTTGTGTAGTGTGGGAGGTCATGCTGGGGGTATATTTAGGGTTTAGTGTAATGCAGTGGTGTTTGGGTAGTGTAGGGAGTCGTGCTGGGGGTAGTGTTTTAGGGTTTAGGGTAGTGCAGTGGTGTTTGGGTAGTGGAGGGGGTAGTGTTTTAGGGTTTAGGGTAGTGCGCCCAGCCAGCCACAATATCCGTGGACAAAGGGGATCCTGACTCTTTGGAACGCTCCGTCAATTGAATAATTTGGGTCAAGGGCCCTACCACATCCAAGACCTATCAATTCCTTTCTTGGGATCCCTCATATACTTGGAGAAAAAGGTACATAGTTTCTCATCAATTTCAGGCGTGTGTGCCACCTTCCCCTTCAGTGAGGGCCTGTGGCATTCTCCCCTCATCCTATTCCTGACCTCCCTTTCAAGGGGTTGATGGATTTTCCCCACCACATACTCTGCCACTTTGGCGTCAGGTGTCCACTCTGCCGACCTAGGATGGTAAATTTGGGTAGGCTCGAACATGTCCGAGTGGACCCCGTCCCCAACTGGGGACTGAGAGGAGTGGGACTCTGGACGCCAGGGACGCCCCGAGTCCTTATCCTCATCGGAGGAGAAATCGTCCTCCGATACACCCTCTCCCTCTAAGGGAAACCCGCCGTCGGGGTCTACAATAGTGGTGACAGTGTCGCAATTTTCTCCGGGTCCCTCCTCCCGGCAGGGTGCATGTTTTAGCGTTCGCGCACTCTTGAGGAAGGTCTCCGTAAGTTTATCAAATCCTTCCAAGTGCCCCGCGTTATGCTTAACGGCCCTTTTATTCCCCATCTGGGAGCTACTTGGACCCGCCACCACCAGATCTGGGTCACTGAACACCCCAGGGATGCTTTTCGCCAGCTTATCAACCTGATCCCTAAGAGGAGCCAGCGCCCTAGAAATAGCCAGAGAGAGGGCTTGGTCCACTGCTGGAGGGAGAAGTTGGGGGGCCATTCCTCCTCCACTTCCTGGTAGGAGGAGTAAAAATGGTCTTCTGGAGAAGACATGATAGCAGAGGGTGTGAGCACAGAACAAATGCCCTTAAAATCCTTAAGACAGCCCCTTCACCGGTGCTCCAACAGCTGGGCTTTCCCCGAAGCTGTTATAAGAATAGACTGAGGCGCAATACCAATTACCACCACCAGGTGGCGCTGGTCACTAACGTGGCCGTGTGGGGAAATCACCGCGTAGCGGTGTCAAAATTAGGCGAGGTTGGTCGGGAATCAAGCGGACACTAAAGGAGTGACCGGATTCCTAAACGCGCGTAAAGACCAGCGGGAGCGCTCGACGGAGCTGCCTCGCTCGGACCAGACGCGCCTGACAGGATCTCACCGCGCGCAGAGCACACAGCGGGAGAAACTGCAAGGGGAGAACGCGCTCGGGCAAGAGCCTGCTGCGCAGGGAATATGAAACAATACCAAGGCAATAATGCTAATAACGTGCACAAGAAACCGCTATACAAACAGCAACAACGTCAGATTAAGCCAAGAATGTAAGGAATGCACTTAACTGACGAGCAGTGAAGAAAGAGGAAGCGGAAGGGACGTCACGATATTATATACGATGGACTGTGATATGATTGGACTATAGTTGCCTAGGAGACTACCCCCTAATGGTTCATGGGTTGTGTAGTCTTTTGTTTAATGATTGTTGTTACGTTTTCTTTGAACTGCTATGCAAATAAAGTGAGGAAAGATATGCATAATCCTCGCCTCCGTCCTGCCATAGAATTCATTAAACTTTATTTAGGACACAAAGGAATCAACTGACCGTCTCTGCCCTTGTTGGATGTACATGTTTACTGAGAATGTCAGACTTCATTCTCACATGACTGAGAAAGATAATGTGAATTTACAGAAAATAGGCTCTCATTTTAGCTTCTGGAGCACCTTCCAAAACTGTATGGGACAACCATGTGAAAATAGTTTTCTCTCAAACATGATTCATGATATCCCAGCAGAAGGTTTTTCACAGGGTAAAATCACCTTAGAACACACCACAATTCATGAAATTAGTATGGTACCATCAACAAATGAATTCTAATGTAACTAAAGTCTGTTATCACCCTTTATAGTTCTCCTTTTGGTAACTCTCAAAATCTTCGATTCACTACAATGCATTTCAATGGGGTACTATCATTTATATTGGTCCCAAGATGGCTGCCAGCAATTCCAGGATGAAGTGCTGACAGCCAATCAGATCTCACGATGACATGTGTGGTTAGGCTCCGCCCAGATATGTGTTTTCTTTTTCAAATTTCTCAGGAACTACTGAACGGATTTACACCATTTAACCAAAAGGCAGGACTCTGAACCAAGGGCTACCTTTTTGCCAAATTTGGTGTAATTCCGTTCAGCAGTTCGGGCTGTAGCTGCGACTAAAGGTTCCTATGGAAAATTGCATGGGGAAAACACGTTTTAGGACTTCCCTTTTTTCTCGGCCCCCACTTGACGAATCACCCCGAAACTTTCAAGATAGGAGCGGACCGGAGCGGGCCATACGTTTTGAAAATTTCGCGAAGATTCGTCAACCGGCGCCAAAGTTATTGGGAATAGAATGTTGCGGATTTCCTATGGAAAATAGGTCCTAACTATAACTATCTACTGGCGACCGCCAGTAGATAATGTGTGTGTGTGTGTGTGTGTATATATATATATGTCCCAAAACGCGTTTTCCCCATGTTAATTTCCATAGGAACTTTATTACAGGCTACAGCCCGACCTGCTGAACGGAATTACACCAAATTTGGCAAAAAGGTAGGTCTTGGTTTAGACCGCGCCCTTTTTCTTAAATGGTGTAAATCCGTTCAGTAGTTCCTGAGAAATTTTAAAAATATCGATATCTGAGCACCGAAGAGGGTTTGCGAACCCTCCCGGGCACGAGCTTCACTCTGATTGGCTGCCAACACTCCAAACTAGGAACAGTTGGCTGCCATCTTGTGACTCGGTAAGCGAGTCACAAGAAAAAGGGTGAAACAAAGATGAAAAACATGAAAAGGGGGCATGGTACAAACACCCTGACGCCCTAGGCCTGCTCAGGGGGTCCCACAAGGACCCCCAGGGCCCAAAAAAAGCATTAAATAAAAAATAAAAAATCGGCCGAATTTGCGCTGGGGTCGCGAATCCGGCCGAGAAAATAATAAAAAACGAAGCGCGGGCTCCCGCGCTTCGTTGTATTTAAGCCCCCGGGTGGGCCAGGTCCCGGGGGCATGCTTAATTATGTGGTGGGGGCCCCCGGGGACTGCCACCTCCCCGGGGCTTTATTTATGAAGTGCGGGGGGCACGCGGCCCCCCCGCAGCCCCGGGGACCGGCACCTCCCCGGGGCATTGTGCAAAAAGTGTGGGGGTGCCGCGAGGCCCCCCCCCCCCCACTTTTAGACCTAGGAATCAGTGAGTGAGTATGTAGTAACTGGTGTTGGTGTTTCTATGGTTTCGAAAATGGTACTCTGTATTTTAGAGTGGGTGTATCGAAGGTTATATTCGGGTGTGAGAAGGTGCATCAGATTATCACATGGATGATGTCATCAGTGATGTCTTCAGTGATGTCACTGACCATGTCATAAATGATGTAATATGAGACGTCATCAGCAGTGCATTGCGAGGGCGCGAGTTATAGTTAGCTGAACTAACTATAACGGCCGAATTTCTCAGGTTTTGTATGAGTGAAATGTCCAACTAACTATAACGTCCCTGAAACCTCTGGTTTTTTTCAGTGAATGTATATATATATATATATATATATATATATATATATATATATATAATATAGCTTCATATATGTTTTCACATATTTGTGTATATGTTTTTCCGGGGTCCCCGCACATGGGCGGGAATATTCATGTGCTTATGACTATTGATGAGGATCCCCTGGAAGAGAATGAAGAGGTTGGACCTTATGTGAAAGAGCTGTTCACAGGCATCCTGGCAAGCCTGTGACACCTGACTAGATAGGGCTCATCAAGTTCCAAGAAGAGTGCATGACTTAAAAGGCTGAAGAAGGCATCAATAAAAACTCAAGGGTGCTTGCAGATTTGGAGATGTAGAGCAAGTATGTTTTGCTTTTCCAGGATGTCGGGGCAAAAGAACGTGAAACAAATAATGTCACATCTCTGCACCCAAAAAATCCCATAGCATTATCAAAAAATTGAATAATACAACCCATACGCCAAACATCAAAGAAGCAGCATTAAGTAGGTTGGCATGGTCGATGGGAATGATCCAACTCTGACGTCACAACAAAGACTGATATGAAAGGGGGAACCAAGAATCTGAAACTGACACAGCAATCAGAGCACTTACCTCCATAGATGAAGGACCTGTACTCTTCCTACCGGCATGCTCTGTGAAAACTATCGAGACTCAATATAGCGAGCTCCGAAAGTGAAAAGAAGATAGTTTTGCACTGTATCCTTTACTTGTGTATTTATTGTTAAAAACTCGCCCCCTTTCTCCACCACTCTGCAAGCATGCATCTCGGCGCACTGCTGGTAGGGGGGATGAGGTCCCCTTGCCTCCTGAGGGCCTCAGGACTAAAGTGGACTTCTTCCCCCAATCTGCAGTGCACCAGGTGGCACATTTGCAGAGTGGTGGAGAAAGGGGGCATGGCCTCTGACGACCTCTCAGCAATCTAGCTGTGTGGGTCTTACTGGAGGTAACAGGAGGGCTAGTTGGCCCTGCAAGGACCCTCAAGAGCCAAGGATTGCATGGATGTTATAGTTAGGCTGACATTTCACTCATACAAAACCAGAGAAATTCAGCAGTTATAGTTAGTAAGTAGAGATGTAGGGGGTCATAAGGGCACTGACGATTCAGCTCTCCAAGGCCCAGGGGCTTCGGGTGCAGGGGTGGCTTTAGACGTCTGATTCTTCTTACCGGAGCCAGTCGCTGTCAGGGGGAGCCTGTGGATTCAGGCTGCAGGCAGCATTGTGTAGTCCAAGAGGGGTCCGCAAACGCTGGACTTGAGGTAAGCATCGCTTGGGAACCTGTTCTGGTTCAGTGGGCCACCTGGACATGGGCCGTAGGTGTCTGGTGCAGAGTGATCAGGACTCTTGGATCAGCAGGGCACCAGAGTCCTTTATGTTGTATATTTGTGAGTTCTGGTCTTTGTCAAAGTTCAGGCAGGCTTCTTCAGGTTGCTGGAAGTTGCTGGATGCAGGACAGGTGACGTCTTCTCGCAGGGTCTTTGAAGCTGGAGACAGGCCAGTAGGGCGGGGCCAAGTCTGTAGTTTTTAGGCTTCTCTGCATGGCGTCTTCTTCGTCCTCCTTCTTAGGTCGCAGGTAACTAGTTTCAAGGTCTGAGGGAGCCTCCTAAATACTAGATTTAGGGGGCGTTTTAAGGGAGTAACAGGTAGGGCCAATGGGCACCTCACCTGATGTGACTACACCCCCTATTATGCCACCCTCCTGTGGGATGGGACATAGTCCTAGCCCTGATTGGAAGTGTCCCCTCATGGTCAAGATGGAGGGGACTGAAAAGTGTGCTTAACTTCTCCTCCTCCACCTGAGGGGTGGAGTTGGCAAAGGTGAGCACACCTCCTAGTCTTTCTAAGTTTCCCACTGGTTTTCCCACCCAAAGTGGGGGTGTAAACCGGGGGCTGCCATCTGCTGCTAGCAGCAGAGGCTGGGGATCGCATTACAAAGGCAGCAGGCCTTTGAAGCGTCCCCTTTGAGCACTGTGCCCATCCTGGGGGAGAAGGTGTGACACCTCCGCCCAGGATGTGCATTGTTTCTGGTCCAGGGGGCAGAGACTGTCCACCGAGGGGTCAAAAAACGTCTGTGTGCGGCAGGCTGCCTAAAGCCAGTCACTGACCACACCAGGGTCGGTAGGTTTTCAGGTGGCATCTCTGAGGTGCCCTCCGAGTACATGGTTTAATAAATCTCCCCCTGGCATCAGTGGGGATCTATTACAAGGAGTTGTCTGGTACCAAACACTCCTGGTTTCAGTGAAGCCATCATGGTGTTGGAGAACTCAAGTTGTCGAGTTTCCAGCCCATGTACTCCTTATGACTTGCCTGGCACTTACAATATTTAAGAATTGACTTAAGTATTGTAGGGGCATATCTACTCCTGCAGATGTGCCCTCACCTGTGGTTTAGTGCACCCTGCCTTGGAGCTGTAAGGCCTGCTAGAGGGATGGCAGACATGGCACCCAGGCAGGGTGCCATGTCAACTTAGACGTTTTTCACCTCACAGGGGCATGTAAGCTGCAAGGGCAGCGGCATGGTCCTATTGAAAGGGTCCCAGGGGACCCATCATCTTCCAAGCCCTAGGTACCCAGGGTATCATTTGCTAGGGACTTACAGGGTGCAGAAGTACCAATTGTGGATATGTTTTTAAGGAAGAAGCACTGGCACCGGGGACCTGGTTGGCAAGGGACCCTGTGCACTACAATCGAAACCACATCCATTTCTAGGCAAAAAGTGGGGGCTAACCATGTCAAGAGGCACTTTCTCACATCTATAACCTCTAAACTGTTCTAAGCTTGTCTATTTTAATAGTTTCTGAAAGTCATAGCTGCCCTTAATGGCATTTTCCTAAAACTACATTAAAGCATCCTTTTGGCAGCAAGGAAATGAGGCCACAATTGAATGGGCATGCAATGTGAATGCATCTTCTTCAAGCTAGGAACTGTCAAGAAACACATCATGGGGGTGGGGGCACTGCAGTGAAGCTGTCTTTGCTCTGCCTTATTTGTGAATTAACGTGTGCCTTTTGTTATTTGTGCGTTTATCTACCTTTCCTGATTAATTGAGACAAATGTATAAAGTGCATGCCTTCCCAAGAATGATGTCCATCACTCTCCCTTTTAACTTTTACCCTGTTTCCACCCTAAATGTCTCCCAGGCAGACCAGATCTTTTCCCATTTGGTCGGGCAGCCTCTACTTTGATAAACAGTTTTTTTCTGCCTGCTGACACCAATCTAGATCATCTGCCCAGTTTTCAATTCGTGGAGGTTGAGTGCTTCCCCAATTTGTAGCAATGTTCCTTTTGGCTACTCCAGCCGCCAGCATCAGCCATGTTTTGGTGTGTGTGGGCCAATTAATTTCCCCCGTTACCCCCAGGAGGAGCCACCTTGCGTCCATGGGAACCCTTTGCCCCACTACCTCTGTCACGATCCTGGTCACCCCACTCCAGTAGCTCTGTAGTTCAGGACAGGTCCGGAGTATATGGAAAAAAGTTCCATTCTCTCTACACCCTCTGATGCAGTGATCTTTGTCGCTCCAGCCAAACCAATGCTGAAGCGTTCTAGGGGCGTAGGACCTATGTAGGATCCGGAGCTGAACCAACCTGAACCTCGCCCTTATGGCTATTTCCCTGGGGCTCTGGATGGCCTCCCTCCAATCCTCGTCTTCTAAGAGTCCGAGGTCTGACTGCCATGCCTCCCTCAAAGGGTCCGGGGAATTATTCATAATTTTCCGGTAGGTAAGGGACACTGCCTTATCTATCTTCGGGTCTAGCAATAGTCTGTCCTCCAGCGGGGAGTATTCCGGTAGTAAATCTCCCTCTCCTATGTGTTTCTTCAGGGCGTGTCTAAGCTGGAGTTAACAAAGCTTTTCGGATTCCGCTAGTTGGTATTCTGTTTATAACACTTCAAACTTAGGCATATAACCCTTTTTCCATATGTCCCCCAGCCGCTCTATCCCTATAAGATTCCATTTCTGGAATCCGTGTAGCTGCCCCACTTCCCTCAGCATGTCGCTTTCTCAGAGTGGGGTCTGTTCGGTCAGTTTTGCTTCCCACCCTACTCTCTTCATGGTCTCCCACCAAGCTCGTCTTACTGTCTGCGTGTGCGGTGGGAAGGATTTCCCTGTTTTCTTACAATACAGGGCAGCCAAGTAGCCCCTGTTCCCCATAGCTTGCCTATCTACCCGGTATGCCGGCTCTGATACTGGCGAGAAGACCCAGTCATTGATGTTTATTAGTTGGGACGCCAGATAGTAGCCCCTAACATCGGGGATCGCTAGCCCGCCTTCATATACTCCTTGCGGTCGTTTTTTCAGCGCAATGCACGGGACCCCCCATCCCATAGTAAACTTCGAAGTTCTCCATCAATTGTCTTGAAGACAGTATTGGGGATCTGATATGGAGTGTTTTGCAGTACGTACAGCAGACGGGGGACCGCCATCATTTTAAATAGCACTGCCATGCTCATTAATGAGACTGGGAGTCGCTGCCAATGAGTCACATAGTCTCGCAGTCTCTCGAGCTGCGGAGTTAGGTTCAGGGTCATGAAAGACCCAGATTTTAAGCATTTTTTAAAATCTAATCTTTTAAAAAATAGATCTTTTGGTGATTGGAAGCCAAATCATTTAAAGCAAATGACAACTTATGCCAGTCCTGATCTCTGCCATTCAGGCAACTGCGAGTACAACTTTTAGGGGCAAATACGTTGCTGAGGAACTAAGATGGAGCATAAAATTGCAGCAAGCAACATTCCTAACCGAATTCTAAAGGGAAAGGTTCGTCTATGACTTAATAGCCATGTGACTTAGTTTTAAGTGGTGAGAATGATGGTCAGTACAATCCCTAATGGCAGCGTGAAGTCTTATATATCTTCATAAATTGATTGATTTGCGGTATTGTGGGTCAGAGCAACAATTCTTTTAAAAGAAAATTGGTGATTTGTTTTTGGTACAGTTATCGAGGTGTGGAATTAGTCTAAGTTAATGTGCTTTGCAACAAAGAATTCGAAATTTGAGGCATCCTTTAACTTACAAGAATTAAAAGGTGTCAGGTAGGCAGATTAAAAGATTTAAGTTGGTTCCCATGTCTTCTCCAGTAGATAGGAAAATTGGGATTATAGGTGGGCCCAATGATCTCAGTCATTATTATAGGTGGGCCTAATGATCTCGGTCATTGTAAATGGAGATTGCCCCTAAATCAACCATGATGAATAGGGCAGGTGAAATTCTCATTGTGCTGCATAAATCTTGCATAATTTTATGACTTTCGCCATGCACTTATGAAATTCTCGAAATGCAGTTACTGTGACAACATTTTTGCATGGGAACGATCAGCGCGCTATCAGCGAGTTTCTTGAGTTATGTTATAGCAGGAATTGTGTCCTCTAATACAAAATGAACACAATAATGTATTTAGGTCCTAAAATAAATCGGTTTTGCATTCCACGTCATTTTTGTGGAATTTTGCATTCTTTTTTTAATTTTTTTTATACTTTATTTATTCTGGTCAGTTAAACAGAGCACATAATGCCACGTTAGATACATACACGTGTGGAAGCCATATACATCCCAAATAAACAGCAAGATCGTATGGTCTAAAAACGTATCATTACAGCAGTCATAATATACATCCATATTACCGAGATTTGCCCAAGGTATACAGAGTAAAGCAAGATCACATCGTTGACATTTCTAGCTTGTAGCCTGTACAGATCCCATCTGTTGCAACATATTTAAATATTGATGCCTATATAATGTGATGTGTGCCTGCGCATCAGTGGATGTGATCAGTCCTCCGGTTGCACAGATGTAAGGTATTGTACCAGCGGGCCCCAAAAGTCCCTAGGGTGGGAGGCCTGAGGTAGCTCCTCCGCATATGTTTCCAGTCTTTCCTTGCAATATGTCATATCAGTAAGCCAGTCTTTGCATTGCGGTATACGTTTGCTTCCCCATCGCATTGCTATGCGTCTCTTGGCCAGCAGCAATGCTACCGCCAGAAGCTTGCGTCTACGAGCCAGTTTAATCTTATAAATTCCCAGGAGACACACTAATGGTGCATTTGGGATCTGCTCCGCCAACATATTAGTGAGGGTGGTGGTTACTTCTGTCCAGTATGGTTGAAGTTTGGGGCACGACCATGCCATGTGTAAAAAAATCTGCATTGGGTGTGCCACATCTGTGGCACTTATCTATTCTTAAGCCATATTTATACAACTGTTCAGGTGTGTAATACACCTGATGTAGGAACTTAAAGTGTATAATTCATAAATTGCAGTTGGGTGAGAGCATTTGCAATTGTGTAGAGCTATATTCCCAGTCTTCCCTGGCGATGATATCACCTACTGTTGCCTCCCACCTCGCCAGGGGTTTATCTATCATACGGAACTGTTCACGTTGAGCCGAGAATTTTGCATTCTAATGCGAGTTTACAACAACATTTATGATGAACCTCTCAAGAACACACTTAAGCTCCCTTAGGCACCAAGTTGCAAGTTAATTACTCATTTGCCTGATCTGTCTGTAATTACTGGAGTTAACGGTTCCTTTATAGTTCTGTGTTTGTTTCCTCAAAGTGCTGTGCATTGGTCTTAGTGCGACATGTAGAAGATTTAAAACAAACCTTAACCAACATCAGATTACCGCGCACTTGTGTCCTCACCCTCCCACCCCACAAAAACACACACAGGGCCTACGTTTTGAAAGATTAGGTTAAACCACAGAGAGCCCCTTCAGTTGACTATTTTGCCAAAACCAAAAAACTCCTCTGTATTATTTATTTTCTTGGGGGTTTTTTTGTTTGTTTTTTAATGCCCAGAATGTACTATTTGGGAAAAGGTGGCATGGATTTACAATAGTTTAGGAAGCGTGAAAGCCATTGTCAAATCTTTAATGCTAAAAAAAAATCAACATTGTCTGTCCAAGCAAGTGTTGTATATTATTCTTGCTTCACCTCTGCCTCTTTGACTTATTGTGCTTTCTGTCTTGTTTGCAGTGTGGCGAACGAGGACATTATGCAAATAGATGCACAAAAGGACATTTGGCTTTCCTCAGTGGCCAGTGACCACCAAGTCCTTTCTTTAGAGTGCTTCAAGAGCAATGAAAGTGGATCCAATGCACCATGTTGACCTGACATTGTCCTTGCAATGACTGCTCCTTCCGCTTCAGTTTTCTGCGGACATTGATGGAACTGTGCCCTAGAACTGAAAGCAGAGGAGCATAATTTTAGTTTTTTAATTTTTTATTTTAAGTTTATTCCTTTACATTTTAGGATTTTTACTTTGCATCCTCCTTGCCTTGACTGTCCAACTGCCCAGTCAGAAGTGATGCTTGATTTGGCAGCTGATATGATCCTCGTTTTACCCTTAAAATACCTTTGTTCTCATCTTATGGATACAGCTCTGTCCAAGTGCCCTTGAACTCACTACTAAGGAAGGATGGAGCCTCGAGCACAAATGCTGCTCAGTGGGAGCACGGCGAGTTTTTGGAAGAGGGAACTTCCCAACAACCTGCATAGTATGTCCACGGAATCTATCTTTGCATTGGAAAGTAATTTCCTCATAACAAAAAAGATTGCCATGTTTGTTGATTTGGTGAGAATGTCAGCTTGATGTTGTCCATAACAGTGTCATGCCTGTGTCCCAGGAAAAATGTGTTCCACAAATGATGATGTATTTTCACTCACAAGTTATTCTTGTATGTAAAAATAAGACAGTCTTCGCACTTAACTTATTTTGGATGGTACCTGTTTCATCAGCATTGTTGGCTCATCTGTATGACCCTGTTCTGCCTTAAAGAAAGCAACAAATAAAGTGAATGCTGGTGGGCTGCTGGAAAAAACGCATAGGAAATGCCTGAACAAAAAGCATTTTACTCTTAACTGCTGTTTGGGGTCCTTGGCCATATATTGGCTTTAGGCCACATTAAAGTTTGGCAATATACAACTACAATTTGTCACCGACAGAAGAGTTCAACCGCTCTAGAAATATGATGGGAATATTTTTAACCAGTCTTGGGTAATTGATGTCCATTTTTGAGAAAGGAAAGTATTCTGCACCTGTTTATAGTATCCATATTCACACCAGAGCAGGTGCAGGTTTACTTTGGAGAAATGAAAAGTGCACTGCAGCTGCTTGCCTTCACCAGCATCAGCCTTGGTGAAATGGTTTCTCGGGCAGGTTGGAAGGTGTGGCATTCCAAAGGTGTGATGAAGAGTCTGCTTCAGGCAATGCTAGCAAACGGTAACCAGTCCCAAACTGCAAATATGAAAAGTTTGATCCCAGCAGCCAATCTGAGAGCGGTTCTATAATCTGCCGACTTGATTTAAATGGCACACCTAAGACTGGGATTGGTTTTTCATTTAGTTGTTACGGTATTTTTGTACTGTGAAGCAGAAATTGAAACAAGTCATCTAAAAAAGGGGGGCCTCAGGATCAAATTCCTTTCTTTTAGTACTAAAAAGGAAATTGGCTCTTTTAGGCTCCTCTTGAACCTTATGGTAGAGGATCATACAGCATTGTTTAGTTGTAGCACCTGTATTTGGAAATCCAATTTCTGCCTGTTTAGAAAACCGTTGCAGTCAAAGTGCTGTGCAGTTTTTGCTCCTCCCAGCAAAGAAATGCAACAACTGCCAAACAGTCTTTGTTACATGTTTTAAAGATATTTGTTTTAATCAAAATATTACTTTTGAAAAAGCTGCTCTGCTGAAAATAATTCTTATTTAAAATTGTTAAATGCAGTTTCCCTGAAGGATGCTTTGTGTTCAACTACGAGAGGACTGTATGCGTTCCCATTGTACAGTTCTTTATAAACAGTTGAATAAATGTTTTTTAAGACAAAACATTTACTGTGAGTTGTTTTATGCAAGTGTTTGAAAAACTTTTATCATTAGTCTAAACTTATAAAGAAGGAGGCTTGGAGGCATAGACTGAGAGGCATAGGGACAAAGAGTGAAAGACATAAGGGGTATTGTTCTGAGATAGAAGAGAGCTGTGTTTGTGTGAGAGATCAAAAACAGCAAGAGAGAGAGCCACCAATGTATTTTATACAAGTATGTTTTCTGTAGCATATTTGATTCCAATAGGGAGAACAGTGTTGGTATAAACTCGTAATAGGCACTTTGATGGGAATGTTTTATTTTTCATCGATAAATATATGGAGGACCCCCAATATATCTCACTGAGGCTAGGGAAGTAGTGGCAAACAGACTATATTTAGTTAGTTATAGATAGTTCTGCAAATCATAGTTGGCATACCTGCCACTCAAACCCTAACTCGCACACCAAATGCTATGCTCTGAACCTCACACATGATTTAACAGATGACTTAACATGCTTTCACTAGTGACATGACATAATACCTTACCATTATGAATGATGCAACTTTTGATACAATATGATCTTTGTGTGTTGATATTTAAAGTTGTGGTGCTTAATCTTCTTATTTGTTATAGATACTGTGAGGTCCTCAGCATTGCATTTGGTGTGCTAGTTAGGGTTTGCAGAGCGAACCGTTGGAGAATTTCAGACTGTTTTCGTTTTTTCCAGAACCATAATTGCACTTAAAATGTTTAACGTAATTTCCAGAGGCTTTTTGAACATACATTAAGATATTTTGACCAGCGTTAATCGTAGTTTCATAATAAGTGGTTTTTTGTTTTTTAATGGAAAGGTAAAAATGTGTTAGTGGTTGTGTGGATATATGTAGCGGCGAGTCATAATGTCTCTGTATAATGTTCAGCCTAAGTCTCCCTTCTGCATGGCCGTCAGCTGGGTGCAGCTGGATTTGGCTGCAAAGTCTGGCTACGCAGGTGGCCCTGCACAAAATCACTTTGCAGCTATGCACCGTTGCATGGGGCTTTGGTATGTTCATTGGTGGTCTGCCTCTCACCTTCACCCCATTTAGTCAAATCTGCAACAAATTTTGGACTACACTAGACTTAAATTGACATACTAACAGAAAACGAAATGTGTAAACTATGCATTAATTTAGTGCAGACTTGTCGAAGGGTGCCAAAGTGATTATTAAATAAACACCTTATGCCCCACCCCTTTATCCATCCACCCCCTAATGGATCTGCATGAATCTCAGAATATCAAAAGTAAGTTAAAGACGAGCATCTGCTAGCAAGATTTTGTCCCTTCCAAAATTCCTCCCTACTACTTTAAAAAGAATGTCTTTATTTACAGACAGGGAATGTAGGGGAGGTAAAATTATCTGCAGAACAGAAAAGGTTCCAGCACATTCTATGGCCAGTTGAAAACGGACCTCACTTTTATGGGGTAACGTGCTACAATACAAATAACAGGCCTGTCTACAACAATGTTGTCCTAAGGGCCTAATTTGTGAATTATTAGTTATCCTTAGGAACCTTTGAGTGTTTCTTTTTTTTTTTTAAATTATGGCTTGTTTACAGCCAGCCCCCCCCCCCCCCCATCCCCATCAATTAAAAAAAAAAAACACAATCAACAATGGGGGTGAGCTGGGCAGTTGAGTCTGCCAAAAATGTCGCAAATCACAGGAATGTTTCAAACGCTCAATACTCAAAAGTGAAATGGAATTCCCCCTACAGAGATCATATCTTTAAGGCCCCGTTTATGGAATGATCATACTCCAGTGGTTACTGACAGGGCTGCACTGGGGACAGTAGGGTGGGAGACATGTTGATGCTCTAGGTGGTGTTCAAGTTCAAATCCACATTCAGCTTGAAATGGGCTATCACCCACAATAGGTCCCAACAGTCTGTCTTTAGGGTCCTGCCTCATTAATAGTTAAACATTTCAAGTTGCAGCGTGCTTGTGGGTACGAACAGGTTCCATCAATTCTTAGTTCCAACTACAACAGTAGGATTAAGAATTTATTTCCAGTCGCATGTTTAGACCGAGATGCTTTCTGAAACATGGGTCAGTGGTTTCAGAATCAGGGTACGCAGGCACAGCCAGGGGGACTCTTCCCTGTGTAAAGTGAAAAATGAAAACTAGAACCATTATCTTAATGTTAATTCCATAAACTCTTGGCTTCCACATACCGGCTTCCACAGTGAAGCAGCAGTGACTATCACTGGTAGGACTTGAACTTGTTTTTCCAATAGATGCTGTAAGGTTAAATTTCTTACAATGGACCTCTGGCACTAGCATCAATTCCCCACACCAAGTCCCACTCCTCATCTGTGCATTACTATCCCAATTCCATGTTATTTCTGCCCTGTAAACTTGGTGCAGTGGGGATTCTTCATGAGAGGAATGTAAGGTGGTGGTGGTGTTAACGAGGAAGAGTACCAGAACCAGCAACAAGGGAATTTGTGCTGTCTTTCGCTCCTGCTATTTCATTTTCCAAGCTTGAATGGAGCCTGATTCTAGAGACTGAAAGATGCCTGGAGGGTTTGGTGGCATAAGACACAAAAAGCTTCACCTAAGGAAGTTTTACCTGAACTTTCTGGCCAACAGCTACAGAAAAATATCTCTTGTATGTAAGATTTACAGGGGCATGTGCGATAGATCAACAAGCTGCCCAGAATTTTTTTCATAGTGGGTATACACTTCTAAAAGCCACCAGTGCCACCTTGTGCTCTGATGAAACGAGCACTAAAAAAGGACATTTTTTACATTGGCACACTGTATGGAACTGGGCTTTTGTTGCAGTTACCCCCCCCCCCTCACTTCTTGCCCCCTTTTCAGCTACTAGATGCTGATTTTCGACTCTTACAGTGCACCGAGGCATGCTAACCAGACCTCAGTGCCAGTGCTCCTTCCCTAAAACAAGGTGTTCGTCTAATTGTGCTACAATTGGCAAAGGACCTTAACCTGCCTGGCAGTCCCTAGTAAATGGTACCTCAGGTACCTAGGGCAGGGGTATTAAAGAGGGTCCCTAAGGGCTGCAGCATATATTATGCCACCCTAAGGGACCCACATACAAATTCCACACAGACTGCCATTGCAGGCTGTGTGACATGGTGCAAACCGTGAGTGAAAACATGGCATGACATACTCCTGTGTGTCATGCCAAAGTCCCTGCATCTAATATATGGAAGTCTCCCCTACAGCAAGCCTTTCAACCCTAAGGCAGGGTGCAGTATATTTTATGTGAGGACATATCTGCATGAGCAGAGATGCCCCTGTGATGTCGAGTTGTATTATTAGATATTGCAAGTGAGCAGGAAAGCCATCTGAAGGTATATACTGAGCACTGGTTAAAACGAGTTTTCCAGCTACATAATGGCTTCACTGAAACATATGGTGTTTGGTATCAAACACCTTGTATTAATAAAACCACACTGTTTCTAGTCCTGGATTTATTAATACATGCGCCCAGAGGGCACCTTAGAGGGGCCCCCTGAAAACCTACCAACTACTAGTGTGCTGACGTACTGGTCTTAGCCAGCCTGCCACCACAGACTGGTTTCTGACCCTCAGGGGTCCTCCCTTTGCTCTCAGGAGGTCAGAAACAAAGCCTGCTCGGGCAGAGTGAGTTTACACCCCCACCCACAGGATGACTTGCGAATTAGCATTCCAAGGTAGGGAGCTTCAAAGAGGCCACGGCCTTTGGTATGCGATTCTGGCTTTCCTCACAGGAGATGCACAATAAATCTAAGAACTTGTAACTTTGGGTTGCGTGGGGCCACTGAGTCATCAAACTATCTAGAAAGATATTAGTTGAGGTAAAAGGAGTAGCAACTTTAAAAATATTCTTGATTTGAGTCCAGACCAGTTTCCAAAACTGATGACTAGAAGGACATTTAAATAACATACGCTTTAAATCAGCAATTGAGCATGAACAGGACCAGCAAGGAGAGGTTGCAGTTGGAGAAAAGGATTTTAGGGTCACGGGGTAAATAACAGATGGTGAAATACAAAGTAAATGGTTTGCATAGTATTCGCAGCCCGCATAGTTTTATGAAGCGTAAGCCACATCTTAGCCTATAAGGTAGTAGGCCAACATTCCAGTAAATCCTTTTCCCAAGCTAGCTCAGTCTTTGTCTTGAATCTACCCAATGTCATTTGTAATGATTTATAAATAGCAGAGGCTGATGGATTATTGTTTAATAATGGAAAAAGTGTAGTGGATATGGAGGGAGGGAAGGATGTAGATGGCAAAGTGGAATTGCTTTGAGGGAGGAACATAAAAGTTCATATTGTGTTTTGGATGTAGATGGCAGAGAGAATTTTATTTGGAGTTCAGAAAAGGTTAAGAGTTGATCATCTGCAAGAAGTTGCGATACCCAACACAAACCTTTGGCTCGCCAAGTCTTCCAATATATAGAACGATTCCAAATTCGTAGTGATTTATTATGCCAAATGGGTTGTTGTTGACAGGCAGCAACCGAGGGGTATGTTGATGGTAGAAGAGGTGTCAGACGTTTACAGGAATGGAAAATAACAGGAGAGCGTGATTGAGAAGTATTTGTTATGAAAGCAAGAACTTTGTGAAAATCAAAAGGGGCGATAAGAGATTTCTCTAACTGTAGCCTCAAAGGAGGGTGTAAGGGGAGATCGGAAGAGAGCCATTGGCAGCTTGTTTTAAAGAAAAAGCATAATGGTATTTTATTTTTTTTTTATCTGGGAATTTAAGGCCTCCGTTAGATTTATTCTTTGTTTAACAAGGATAAAGCTATACAAGGAGATTTGTCTTTCCAAAGGAATTTTGATGAGAGGGAGTCTATTTTCTTAAAATAGTAACCAGGGATGTGAACGGGAATCATATCAATAGCATATAATATCATGGGAGTGAACATAATTTTAATTGAGTCAATTCTGCCCCACCAAGAAAGAAAGAGTGGGTGCCATCGGGCAATATTATCATTTAGTGTTTTGGTAATGTAATCAAAGTTCAATTTTAAAGTTTCTTTAATCGTCTGTGATAACCACAATCCCAAATTCTTTATTTTGTAGGGTTGCCAAGCACACCCTGTGTGATCAAAAGGTTGCTTGGTACACAAAACATTTAAAGATAATACCTCACATTTGATAAGTGGGAAAAAGTGGCAACTTGTTGAAGAAAAGGAGGAAGGGAAGCTGTAGGGTTAGAACAATATAGAAGAATGTAATCAGCATAAACCGACATCTTATTTTGGTGAGACCCAGTTTGAAAACCTGAAATATGGGCATCTTGTCGAATTTTGGTTAGAAAGGGTTCAAGTGCAATAATAAACAAAAGCGGGGATAGTGGACAACCTTGGCGTACTCCTTTGAACAAAGGAAAATAGTCTGAAAGCATATAGTTACCAGAAATTGCAGTTTTAGGGCCTGTGTATAACAAGGAAATTAAAGCAATCCATTTTGGTGAGAAACCAATCCATTTAATGCCTGAAACATAAAATCGCAGCCGATCCTTGAAAAGCTTTTTCTGTGTCCAAAGCAATAGCGGCAATAGGATGATCCAGTGTAGAGGCCTTGCTTAGAACATTGAAAAATACTCTAGCATTATCAGAGGCCAGTCGAACTTTGACAAAACCGGACTGCTACGGGCCTACGAGATCAGGTAAAATAGGGTCAATGTGCAATGCCAACATTTTTGCAAAAATTTTGCAGGCCGTGTTAACTAAAGAAATGGGATGGTAATTCTTGGACTGCGAGTGATCTTTTATTATCTTTTGGAAGTAAGCCAATCGTGGCATCCTGGAAGGAGCACTAGGAAGCACCCTTAGTGACGGATGAGTTAAATAAAAGTAAAAAGGTTGGGAAGGAGAAGCTTTGCGAAGTGGCTATAGAATTCAATAGTAAAGCCATCAGGCCCAGGAGCTTTCCCTCTGCATAGTATAGAGACTGCATGAGTGAGTTCTGAAAGTGAAGTATCTACCCCCTAGTGAATCAAAATCAATATGATGTGAGGGAGGGGAAGCAATGGTTTGAAAATATTTTACCAAATCTGATTGCAATGGTTATATTTCTGGAGAATATTAACTTGTATAAAAGTTAACAAATTCATTTAAGATATCCTTAAAGAGAGTAGTCCCTGTACTATTTCGTAAGGACTCTATTCTGGTTCTATTTCTTCTGATTTTTAAATAGTTTGCAAGCAATTTTCCCATTTTATTTCGGCCCTTATAGTAAAGTGTACTGCTCTTTAATTAGTAAGAAGAGGCAGTGTTCACAGTTAATCTATTACAGCTGAGTTTGGTGTCAATAAAATGTTGTAGGGATATTTTGTTTTTAGAGTGATAATGGGTATACTCCAACTTTTTTATTTTATCGATGAATTGGTTGGATTGTGCCACCATAGTTTTTTTTTCTTTTGCGGGACAAAAGTTATTATAATACCTCTTGTTGCTGCTTTAAAGGAATCCCAAATCATTGCAAAGGAAGAATCAGGTGTAGTGTTAATAACCAAAAACTCAGAAGCAAAGGCCTCAAATTTGGATGTGAATTCGTTTCTAAAAGTAGTGAATTATTAAAGCGCCATCTACCTGCATGTGGTGAAGAGTATTAGGTCAAAATCCGTGATTACTGGTGCATGGTCTGATATCAATATTGATCCTATGTCAGACTGAAGAACATGCTGGGCCAATGATTTACTGAGAAAAAGATAATCTATGCGGGATTGTGACTGATGCGGGGCTGAATAAATAGTATATTCCCGGAGATCTGGGAGGCATAACCTCCAAATATCAACTAATGATTTATGCTGGATTTAAATCATGAGCGCATTTTAGTGTGGACAAACAAGACTGTTGAATTTCTATCCAGGATATGATCATTAATTTTATTGCAGTCACCACAAAAAAGAATATATTCATCGTTACATAAAAGCAATTTATCAGAAATTTTGGTCCAGAAAGTATTAATCAACAGAAACTGGACTGTATACATTGAAAATAGTTAAAGGTATGTTATCAACAAGAAACTTGGCAATGATCCATCGATGTTCAGAATCACACTCTTGGTTAACAACTGTAACATGTAACTTTTTGTGACAAAGAATCAGTACTCCATTGATCTTCCCCAGAGCAGGGGAAGCAAACACATTGCCTACCCAGCATCTTTTTAACTTGGCAACCTCTAGTTCAGAAAGGTGTGATTTTTAGAAGTAATGCAACATCTGTTTTTAGTTTAGCTAAATGTGATAACACCCTTTGCCACTTAATAGGGTTACCTGACCCTTTAATATTCGATGTGGTAACCTGGAATGACTTACTAGAACAGTAGCATGCACAATCAATATGTCTACAAGTAGCAAGATTAATAAAGAAATAGATCAGATATTGGGGAGAATAAGAGTTTTTCTTAATGAGAAAAGGAAGGGTAATAGGACGGGAAATAGGAAAGAAGAAAGGACAGAGTGGAACCATAGAAATAAACATCAGTAAAGAAACAGAAAATAGAAAGGCAGTACAAGTTGTACAAATGACAACTGAAGAACATACCTACAACAAGCATTGGCATAGCCAATAGGTCTCGCCTTTGGGACCTTATAAGTGTTTAGCTGTGCAACATTTGATGTTGTTGACGAAAGGATATTGTGCTGCAGAAGTAAATACTTATAAGGTCATAAAGGGGAGATATATTGGATATGGTAATGATTGTTTTTTTTTTTTTTAGGACAAGAAGTGATTTTAGGCTGCGGCTGCCACTTAGTGTACCGTATTATACGTAGACGTAGCTATATTTGAGAGAGGTAGCGAGAGGTGTATAGAGGTAGAGAGAGAGAGCTAGACAGATGTAGAGAGAGGTAGAGAGGTGGACAGAGGTAGAGAGGTAGAGAGAGGTGGACAGAGGTAGAGAGGTGGACAGAGGTAGAGAGAGGTAGAGAGAGGTAGAGAGAGAGGTAGAGAGAGAGAGAGGGGTAGAGAGCGGTAGGAGATGGTAGAGAGAGGGAGAGGTAGAGAGAGGGAGAGAGGTAGGTAGAGAGAGAGAGAGAAGTAGAGATGGAGAGGTAGAGGTAGAAAGAGAGAGGTAGAGGGAGAGGTAGAGAGAGAGGTAGAGGGGTAGAGGTAGAGTGGCAGTGAGGTAGAGAGAGAAGTAGAGAGAGAGGGAGAGAGGGAGAGGTAGAGGGAGAGGTAGAGAGAGACAGGTAGAGAGTTAGAGAGGTAGAAGGAGATGGTAGAGTGGTAGTGAGGTGGAGAGAGAGAGGTAGAGAGAGTTAGAGAGGTAGAGAGAGGTAGAGAGATAGAGGGGTAGAGGGAGAGGTAGAGTGGAAGTGAATTAGAGAGGTAGAGAGAGAGGGAGAGAGAGGTAGAGATGGAGAGGTAGAGGTAGAAAGAGAGAGGTAGAGGGAGAGGTAGAGAGGTAGAGGGAGAGGTAGAGAGAGAGGTAGAGAGGGAGAGAGGTAGAGCGAGAGAGTTAGGTAGAAGGAGATGGTAGAGTGGTAGAGAGGTAGAGAGAGAGAGGGGTAGAGAGAGGTGGAGAGGTAGAGAGTTAGAGGGGTAGAGGGAGAGGTAGAGAGAGAGGTAGAGAGGGAGAGGTAGAGAGAGAGAGGTAGAGAGAGAGAGGTAGAGAGAGAGGGAGAGGTAGAGAGAGGGAGAGGTAGAGAGAGGGAGGGAGAGAGGTAGAGAGAGACAGGTAGAGAGTTAGAGAGGTAGAAGGAGATGGTAGAGAGGTAGGAGATGGTAGAGAGGTAGTGAGGTAGAGAGAGGTAGAGATGTGGAGAGGTGGAGAGAGGTAGAGGGAGAGAGAGATGGTTAGAGAGATAGTTAGAGAGGTAGAAGGAGATGGTAGAGAGGGAGAGAGAGGTAGAGCGAGGTAGAGAGAGAGAGGTACAGAGGTGGAGAGGTAGAGAGGTGGAGAGAGGGGTAGAGGGGGAGAGAGAGATAGGTAGAGAGTGAGAGAGGTAGAAGGAGATGGTAGAGAGGTAGTGAGGTAGAGAGAGGTAGAGAGAGGTGGAGAGAGGTAGAGGGAGAGAGAGGTAGAGGGAGAGAGAGAGAGGTAGAGAGATAGTTAGAGAGGTAGAAGGAGATGGTAGAGAGAGAGGTAGAGAGTTAGAGAGGTAGAAGGAGATGGTAGAGAGGGAGAGAGAGGTAGAGAGAGAGGTACAGAGGTGGAGAGGTAGAGAGAGGTGGAGAGGTAGAGAGGTGGAGAGAGGTAGAGAGAGAGGTAGAGGGGGAGAGAGAGAGATAGGTAGAGAGAGGTAGAAGGAGATGGTAGAGAGGTAGTGAGGTAGAGAGAGAGGTGGAGAGAGGTAGAGAGAGGGAGAGAGGTAGAGAGAGGTAGAGGTAGAGAGAGGTAGAGAGAGAGAGGTTGGTAGAGAGTTAGAGAGGTAGAAGGAGATGGTAGAGTGGTAGTGAGGTAGAGAGAGGCAGAGAGGTAGGTAGAGGTAGAGGTGGAGAGAGGGATAGGTAGAGAGAGGTAGAGAGAGAGGTGGAGAGAGGGAGAGGTAGAGAGATAGAGGGGTAGGGGTAGAGTGGCAGTGAGGTAGAGAGAGAGAGAGAGGTAGAGAGAGAGGTAGGGAGAGAGAGAGGTGGAGAGAGGTAGAGAGAGGTAGAAGGAGATGGTAGAGTGGTAGTGAGGTAGAGAGAGGCAGAGAGAGAGAGGTAGAGGTTTGTGGGCACGGAACTCGTTTTGGGCGACCAGTGCTTGTTTTCCATAATCAGATTTCGACCCAATGCAGGCGAGAGAGAGAGAAAGTTAGACAAGAAGGGCTGAGCGAGAAGGGAGGGGGGAATGCCAGCAGCAGAGGCAGGCGAGAGAGAGAAAGTTAGACAAGAAGGGCTGGGCGAGAAGGGAGGGGGGAATGCCAGCAGCAGAGGAGCTTGATCAAAGCTCACGAAAAGGGAGGAGGGAGTGCGAGCAGCAGCTGTGCACGTGCAAGCAGGCTGGCAAATGGTGTGCGATGTGCGCGCACCATGACGAGAGAGGAAAGCCATATGGCGCCTCTGCTCGTCATTGTGCGTGTACTCGCACGCTCTAGGCAAGCCCAAAAAAAAGTGGTCGCATTTCTAAATGCCCACTTACAAAATGTCTCGCCCAGACCAGCGCAAGCGCTGGCTTCAGGGCGAGACCTAAAAACAAGAGGGAGGGTTGCAACACCAGAAGACAAAAGTGACAACACTGGAACTCCACAGGATGGCAGGGCAGCCTTAACTTGAATGAAGACATAACAAAAAATTGAGACCTTACGGGAATGAGACATGAAGACATATTCCTGTATAATAAGAAAAAACACATTACAGAATTAAGGTTTGATCTAGTGAGAGCAAAAACATAACAATTAGACCTAAACAAAACTAGTACTCAATTATTACAAAGAAAATAAGCAAGAGAAACGAGATGACATTCAGGTAATTTTTTGAAGTGTCTATATCTTCTGCTCCGAGTTGTTGGAGAAATCTCTGCAGCAGGCTCGTCATAAATGTGTTTTTTTTCCCTTGTATGTCACTTTAAATAGGCACGGATGAATTAGACCAAATCTAGTGTTCATAGCGCTCACCTAAGGATGCATATCCAAGAACTGTTTCCAGCGATCTGCAGTAACCTAGGCCACATCTTGAGAGAAAAAACAATGTGTGACCAGAAAATTTATTTTTTGCTTTGAAAGCTGACATAATTTGTAACAAGTCAGTATATTGTAGGAAGAATAAAATAGCTCCTTGCGTTTTGTAGAAACGTTGGGACCAAGCCTTTGTATGTTAGGAGGGGTGGTAGTAGACATATTAAGAAGTTTGGCAGAAAAGAAAGTAGACAGTCGGATCAGAGCCCTCAGTGTTTTCAAGAAGTCCATATATCCGCAGGTTATTCCTGCAATTCCGATTTTCAAGATACTCTGTGTTTTTTGAGGAGAGGTTTTCGACTCCAGATGGGAAATAAGTGAAGTCGCAAGCTGAAGAATTTCTGTTTTTTGTTCTACCATTAAAACTTGTAATTCTAGAGAAGACCATTTATTATCTAAATGTTGCAAAGTTTTGGTAGTCTCTTCCATGAAGGGACTTTTTCAAGAATCACATCCATAAAGCCTGTGCAGATTACATAGGAGATGAGAGGATCTTTTTTTTAGGTCTTTTATTTGACTGCATTGGCATTTTACTTAACGAGAAAGCTTTGGAGATGATCCCTGAATGGGACTCAGTCTTCTGAGAAGCAGCGTCATCCATATCGTTGGATTTAGAATCTGAGTCTGACAAACTAACGTTACTGAATATATAACAGAAACTTTAAGATTTCTTATTTTCCACATATACAATAAAGGGGCCAGAGAAAAAAAGGAGTAAACTCCAGGAAACTGCTAAATCTCCACTAGTGTCTGGAACCAATATTTGAGTGACAATACACGAGGTATTCGTTAGGAATTGAAAACCAGAAGTATTGGCACTATGACAGAATTAATCATGAGTGTACAAGTGTTGAGAAATAATGTCAATTATTCTCCTATGAAAAAGTCACATCAAAATACTCTTTATTTGGCATTATGCCATCAGAGACACTCAAAAATATAAAATAAATAGAGTAAACACAACTTACAAGGAAATGATTCATGAAAAAGACAATTCTTCAAGAAAAACAATGAGCCAAAGAACTGAGCAAACATGAGAAAAAGGCTCAGAAAATTCTGCATAAAACATAGGAGCATTTGGAAGAAACTCATATTAGAAATTGGTTCTCAATAATATATTCTAGAGACCATTTAAGGAAAACCAATGGAAACACTGTGTTGAGGCAACATGTTAATGTACAGGGAGAAACTTCCAATGCGCTTGCCATTTACTGAGGAAACAGAAATGTCCTTAAAAAAAAAAAAACCTTATAACTGCGGGGCCAGGCTGAGATTGTTTCTAAAATGCAGCTGTTAAACTTTTAGGAAATTAATAATGGAGCGCAACAGCTCCAGTATCTGCATTCTGTGAGAAAACCCTCCCGCTGCCTTCTAAAATGGTGGGCGCGACCTCTCACACTGAGGCAGAATCCCCCGGAGCCGGCTGCACCTGAAATGAATTTATTGGAAACTGAACATGGCTCCAGCGACTCACTGGTATCTTAGGGGGAGACACATGGTTGTCACCTCCGCCAGGCGAGTGCCAGAGTCTCTGGAATGCTGAAGGCTCTCGTGTCTGTCGGAGCTCAGCATGGCGCCGCCATCTTGGTTGGCGCCGAGACCACACTCCTGTTGTGCAGTATTTCAAATTGAAGCCTCTTGATACTCCCAGCTCCAAAATTGGCTGCAACCATGAGGAGAGTAGATGCTCTATAAAGGCTTGCTCTGTAATCAAAAGTGAAGAGACCTGCATCTGTTTTCATGTGCCACAACTCCCTGGGATAATGTAATGGAATATGCAGCCTTGACATAGCTCATCCACTACACTGACGAGCAATAGACCTGTTAACTACGGTCTTCTGAATATCAAATTTCACCAAAATAACTGGGCTATTAATAATTTTTTGATTAAGAAAACAATTTGTAAGGCACAACAAATGAATTCCTCACTGTCATATATATATATATATATATATATATATATATATTCATATAGCTCCACAAAACTAGTTAGGTTTGGTTTAGCTTAATCGTCATCAGTCCTATTATTGGTCTATATCCAGCCTAGCTATCAGTATGTGCACACTGCAGTCAGTCAATGCTGCATACAGATGAGAGGATTTGATGTGTTTAAGATTTTTAATGCATAGGTGCAGGCTGCAACATGCAGGTGCTCTTGCAAATTGTCTGGTTTAGCTGATGTGGACTTGTGTTGGGTGTATTGACACAATCCCCCCCCGCCGTGGTTGGATTTTTAACCCCTATTAGTCCCACTAGGTAAATTCAGGGAGACCGTGAAACTCCAAACCCTTTTTCATAAATAAATAACACACTCAAAATAGCACTTAGAAACAGAACATACATTTTGAAATGTTTATTTCTAAAACCCATGTCTAGTGCACAAAATATGTATGGTAACATCACAGAATGCAAAACAAAATGCAGAGATGAATGACATGGCCAGCGAAAACAATATGAACATTCCTAACATGGTTAACAAGTTCCAGGCGTCCTAACACCTAATGGCAACTTCTAAGTGCTATGCTAAATTGTAGCTAAAGAAATAAATAGCAATCCTATACATAGAGTTTCTTAAGATGGATGGCACAGCATACCTTCTCTCTGTATAAAATAGCTGCGTAGCTATTCTCTGTCAGCTTTTGAACAGGAAAGATGAGCAGTGCAAGGCAGAAGGCCACTTTACACCACTCCTGGAGCTGCCTCTGGCGGAAGCTGGTTGTTGCTTAAAACCACCAAGACCTCTGGCGTGATAGTCCTAGTGCGAAGCCCCACCATCTTATGGTCAGATACCTGGATTTTTTTACAGTATCTGATTAATATTTTGACTTCTACTTCTAAAAACAAAACAGTACTTGCAGCCACCAAAGCAACAAGACTAAACAAATATTGCGATAAATGTGTCATCTTGATTCCCATGTAGATTATATGTTCCTATAACTAAAAACATGGCAGTTTATACATTAAGTGCCCATGATGCTATGGCAGTGTCCATAACAAAAATAATAAAATGTCTGCTTAGATAGAAAGCAGATATGATGCAAACACTTCTACGCATGTCTAACATGTCACTCTACTAAAGAGATAAAAGGAGCTGCAAGCAGGTACACAACGGAAATAGAAGTAGAATAGAATAGAAATAGAATAGACATGGTTCGGCTGAATGTGGAGTCCCTCCCCTCCGCTTGATCGAGGCACACCAGGTATTTTAACACCTTTGGCCTATATTTAACTATTTCATTGATTGTGGGCTGAAGCTTTCCAGCACCCAAAATGGCGGCACCTTAGCAAAGCGGGGCTTTTCGTTCCGTTGCTAGTGGCACAGCAGTCCTCAAACGAGGCGTTATACAAGCGTTCTGTTTGTGGACTGAAATACATCTCTGCCCTGGGAACTGTGATTTATTGCTGGGACTGTTTACCGTTTATGAAACGTACGCCGAGCAAAGCCTGACTTTAAAATGGCGACGGTTGAAGACATTGTAACCGCCCTACGACCCAGACCTCAAACGAGGCGTTACTCAAGCGTTTTATTGTAGACAAATACATTTTTGCCCTGGAAACTGATTTATTGCTGGGACTGTTTATGAAACTTTGCCGAGCAATGCCTGACTTTAAAATGGCGACGGTTGAAGACACTAATCGCACTACAGTGCCGGACCTCAAAATGGCGGTGCTACAAAGACCTCATGATTACATCATGATTACCCTCTCTAGTTATTTCGAGAGTTGCATTCCAGGCTTGTTCTTGCTCTCTTAAAGACCTGGTTACTGCACTAGGCTCAATTGAGACACCTGTATTGCTTGGGCAATTGGAACACTGAAATGTGCCCGAGATGCGGCTCCGCCTTGGCGACTGATTAATAGCAATTCTGAGGGATCCCCCTGATGCCTATGTTGCGCTGCCCCCGAACGTGACCCCGGTACCCCCTTTGGGTCTGGTGAGCACCGACTTCTGCTGGGTTCTGGCGAGCACCGACCTCCGCTGGGCTACACCGGAACACACCATGGGATACATCTGCTTCTCCACTACGCCACTGCGATGTGGCTACCCTGCCTCTTCTGCCTTAAGAGACCAGCTTCTTACACTATAGTTCCCCCCCGCTTTGGCGCCTGGAGACACATCCCCTCTGTTGCTTAACTGACCCTTTTCGTTCCTATAGTACCCCACCCTAGCCACCATGGCAGGTCCTGGCCTGACCGCGACTGGGGAAAACTCATATACTCTGGTCTACCCCCCCAACCTCTCCAAAACCGCTGCAAAATCATTCAAGCACTCCTCCCTAAAAAGTCACCCCGAAACATTGATCTCTGACCTACGGTACAGCGCACCACAACGGCATAGTCATTAACGACCTCATTTTCTACTCCAGAAGAACCTCCCCTGGTGGCGCAAAACCTTTGTTCAGCTCCTTAATGTACGCGCAACCAGGAACATTCCATACGGCACCAAGCTTTCAACAGCGCCCTCCTCAACCCTGCGAGCTGACCTCACCATCACCCTCTACAAAAACGGCATCGTCCTGATCCAAGCCACAATCAAAAACCTTAATAAATTTGCGAACCTTTTTACCCTCCTCAGAAACCATGTGCAAGACATTACTAACACCCGCTCCGACGATTCTCCGGCCAGCCTGTCTAGCGTGCCTAGCCACCCACAAACTACCTCTCCAAGGGTCCCCAACACAGACCATCCTAACCCCTCCAGCACGCCTCCCGGCCTTGCCTACAAAATCGCCCCTAGACCTTTAGTCTCTTCCCCCCCCCCCCTAACTCCTCGCTCTGACGGTGAGACTGGTATGCCTCCAAAGACCCACGATACTGGTCGAGCTAGCCCCCCTAACCCACTAATCTCCCTTCCAAAGGTTCCCAAAACAGATCATCCTAATCTCCATAGCACGTCCCCCGGCCTTAACAACAAAATCGTCCGTAAACCTTTGATCTCCTCCCCGCTAGCTCCCCTTTCTGACTGCGAGATCGGTACGCCTCCAAAGACCTACGACACAGGTCAAGCCAGCCCTTCTACCCCACCACCTACGCATGCCCATAGAACAGCGCCTGAACCATTGTCCCCCTGCCTTCTAGCGCCTCCCCCACATATGGATATCGAAACCCTGCACTCCAGAGCTTCCAATTTAACTCAGAGCATCCATATCTCCATGCTGGAGCTAATGAACCTCCTTCACCTCGCCGAACTCTCCCTAGCTAACCTCAAGCCCCGGCTGAACTCCACCCCCCCTCTGAGCACAGAGCGCCCCAAGCACCCACTACCGCTATCACAGAGACACCTGCGCCCCCGCAAGCAACCATGCCACCTATCGGAGGAGGAAACCCTAGCTCTCGTCCTCTCTTACAACTCTACCCTTGCCACCCCAAGTCCGTTAGACCTCACCGAAAAGGAAATCCTTGCCATCGTCCGGGACTACAACTTGGCCCCAGTTAGCCCTTGCCTACTAGATAGGAGTGCCGAACACGCCATCCGCACGGTCACTATAAACCCTAACAGATCAGCTACCCTCCGCAACAGATGTGTGGTTAAAAGCAATCTAGCGACTGTACACCTGGTCGCCCTGTCCCCTGACACTCCCTCTGACCCCCATCTATCTGGTCTCCTAATCAACTGCCGATCGGCAGTTAAGCATGCTGCCGATATTACTGATCTCATCCTGAACAAAAATTTCGACATAGCAATTCTTACAGAATCATGGCTCAACGAATACTCATCTCCATGCCTGGACCTCTTAGTCCCTCCCAACTATAACATTGTAAGGCTAGACAGGCAAGCTAGCAAGAAAGGAGGAGGCATCGCCTGCATCTACCGCTCCAACCTCCTTGTCACGGAACTTACAGCGGATATCACCGACTCCTGCGAATACCTCGCCCTCTCCGTTTGCAGCAATTCCACTAAACTATGCAATCTGCACATCTTTTACCACCCCCCTGGAATGAACGACTCCTTCACGGCCCACCTCATGGAAATCATCACAGCTAAGATTTCCTCCAACGCTAAAGATATTTTCCTGGGTGCTTTCAACCTGCACTGGAACGATCCCAAGGATCCTCATGTCAACGTCATCAAAGACCTCCTGACCGATCTAGCCCTGACCCAAGCCTGTTCACTACCAACTCACTTGAAAGGGTCCACTCTTGACTGGATCATATCTAAGGAATCTACAGTTAAGCTAATCTCTATAGATCCATGTGACTGGTCCGACCACCACGCCATCACCTTCCTACTACCTGGCACCCACAAGACAAAGGCACCGCAACTGGTGATTCCCAAACGCTGGGTCAGAGACACCAAGAACCTGGACCACAGGGAACTAGAGGCTCGCTGCAAAACTGACCCTCCCCCCCCCTCGCATATTACTACGGTCAGTGACCTCAATGATCACTACTCTGCGACTATGTCGAACATTCTGGATGACCTAGCCCCACTAAAACTAAAAAGAACCCAAGTCAAAGACAGAAACCCCTGGTTCACCGGTTCCCTCAACAACGAGAGGAGATCCCTCCGGCAATCTGGAAGAATCTGGAGACAGCACCCCTCTGCCGCTCATCTAAAACTTCTCCGCCAGGCTAGAAGTGCCTACAACAAAAACATCCTCAACTCAAAAAAAGAATTCTTCCGATCTGAATTGGGGAATGCCAAGAACAGACCCGGCAAGCTCTTCAAACTGGTTAAATACCAATCCAATAAGCTGGCCAAAACACCGAAAGAAACACCCAAGTCGCTAATATCATCTGAGGAGTTCTCTTTTTTTCGCTGACAAAATCACAGCCTTAGGGAACGAACTTAGCTCTGCCACATACTCTCAACCCCTCCCTGACCAGCCTCCTCCTTCCGCGCTGCCCTCACTGGCTTCACCTAAAAATCAAGCACACTGGACCGACTTTAATCTCTATGACAAAGACTCCGTCTCTAAAATCCTATCTACCTTAAACCCTAACAACCATTTCAATGACCCACTCCCCTCCGAACTGCCTAGCTGCCGCCGCCCAATCCATTGTTCCTAGCTGGACTGCAATAATCAACGCCTCGCTCCGGCAGGGCTCGATTCCCGACTCTCTGAAAGCCGGCCAAGTCCTCCCCATTTTGAAAAAGCCGTCGCTGGATCCAGCCTCCCCTGACAACTTCAGACCTATTTCCAACATCCCTCTCTTAGCCAACGTGTTGGAGAAGTGTATGCAACAGCAGCTAAGTCAACACATCAACAACTTCCACCTACTCGACGACTTCCAATCCGGATTCAGACCTGGACATAGCACTGAAACCACCATGCTCCACATAGTTGATGATGCCCTCCGAGCCCTTGACCAAGGCAAAACCTGTTTACTTATCCTCTTAGATCTATCCTCGGCCTTCGACACGGTCAACCATGAAAAACTACTTGAACAGCTCAAACTCAGGATGGGATTGGACAGCTCTGTTCTAGAATGGTTTAGGTCCTTCCTCCAAAACCGATCACAGAGATTCCTAATTAACGGCAACCTGTCTGCTCCCTCTCCGGTCACGGTTGGAGTCTCTCAAGGATCAACCCTGTCCCCCACCCTCTTTAACCTTTACCTGGAACCGCTTGCCGATGTTCTACGCACAGCGAATATCTCCTACCATATGTATGCTGACGACACTCAGATCTACATCAAAACCTCATCTCTCGAGGAGATTCTCTCCCTGAATGAGGCCTTGAAATCGACTGTCCATTGGCTCGCCTCCAATCAACTCAAACTTAACGCAAAGAAAACAGAATTTCTCCTAATCTCCCCTACGAAAACCAACCCTGAGATTCAGATATGGATTAAGGCTATCACAGCCTTAAACTGCCCACCGACCATCGTGGACTCGGCCAAATCCCTGGGAATCACCCTGGACTGCAACCTGAACATGCGGGACCACATCAATTCGATGGCTAAATCAGCCAGGTTCCACTTGAACTACCTAAGGAAATTGAAACCCTTCTTCGACGCTCCCGACCTAAAAATGGCTGTCCAAGCACTAGTCATCTCTAGACTGGAATATGGCTGTTCCACCCTCTCGGGTCTACCCAAGATCTCCCTGGCTCCTTTAAAAGCCTGCCTCAATGCGGCCGCCAGACTACTTACCGGCACAAAGAAATTTGACCACATTTCTCCACACCTCAAAGCTCTGAACTGGCTTCCTCTCGAGGCCAGAACACAGCTTAAACTGGCATGCATCACACACAAGGCTCTATACGCAAACTCCCCTGCATATCTGGCACAGAAACTTGTGATATCCGGAGGAATCAGAAACTCCCGGTCCGCCAGAGACCTCTTACTCCAACCTGCACGTTTCCGGGGAAAAACAAAACTTACAATTGGGCTTTCTCCGGGGCCGCACCAAGAATATGGAACTCCCTCCCACCCGCCATTAGAAGGATCCCTTCTCTGGCACGCTTCAAAAAAGATGCCAAAACCTTCCTTATGGGTAAATTCCTCGTTTAAACTCTGCCTCTATCCACCACAGAGCCCCTGATTACCTACCAACTACTGCCTCCCTTCGGATCACCTAGTCGACCCACCAAGAAACCTGGGTCATTGTTCTTGAGAAATTGTAAATGTAAACTGTACATATGTGTCCGTACCCCTTATGTATCCAGCACCCCCGCCCCCTCCATTATATACTCTGTAACTCGTAACCTTTGTACAACTTTATGATTCCTGTAAAGCGCTCGGATACCCTAACGGGTCAAGTTTGCGCTCTATAAAACACAAAAATAAATAATAGAAGCCTAAACAGGACTTGTCACAGTATTCACAACAGTTTGTAGTGCTGTATTGCACTAGTGTGTCGATGTGCAAGGTTACATTTTGAATTGCTCCTGTTCTGTGTCTGAGGTAGGTGGTTGCAACTAGGACTGCCACCTATCAAGACAAGAACTATAGGTCATGAGAGTAGTGTCTCAAAAGGAGAGCCCATAATTCATGTGAGGAAACATTCAGGTTCCACACAGGTACTGGGGGACGTCTCTGTTAGGTAGGACTCTATTTAGCCCCTTAATGAAGGCCTTAATTACTGGGACCTTAAAAGAAATGAATGTTGCCTATTCTGAAGGTAAGCTGCAACTTCAGTTACATGTGAGCGTATGGAAGTATAAGCAAGACCCGCTTTGTAAAGGTGTAGGAGTCAGAAACAACCTCTTGCACTGAAACCTTTCATGGCTGTAAGTATTTAGAGATCTAGTAATGCATGAACCTTTTCCACTTAAGTGCATAACAGGCACATGTAGTGAGCTTTCATTCTTCCTGTAGGATAGTCAGGCATTCCTGTGGAAGGTTGAGGTAGCAGAACTCTAGGAACTCAGGTGTCGGGTTCAGCTTTTTTGGATTTGGAACGTCGACTCAGTCACTTCTTATAGAGACCGCCTCACATCTCCAAGAGCATGGAATACCACGGCTGTCTTCCCCAAGTTGGAGCCATTATGATGGAAGTCATGGACACCCATCTCATTTTCCTTACCACGTACCTGATGAGGAGGGAGATGTGGAAAAGCATAGACAAATATCCCTTGCTAGTTGATCCTTAGTTAGTATGCTGCCCACGGACTGTGCATCTGGGTACCTGGAGGCGAAGTTCTGCCATTTTGTATTTTTGGAAGTGGTGAACAGGTTAGTTATGGGAGTCCCTCAACTCTGAAAGTACCTGTGAAGAACTTGTGGGTGTTTTACCTACTTGTGGAGTTATTTATTGGTTCTGCTGTGAAGGTCCAGCAAATCTGTTTTGCACTTCCAGCAAATACTCTTCCAGCAGCTCCATGTTGTTGATGGTCGCACAATGCCAAATTTCCTGAGCTAGTGAAGAGAGTTAAGGGGCATGAGTAAAACGTGGATATCATGATGTCTGTCTTTAGTAGTACAGTTTTCCTCTGAATAAGTGTTAGAAATGCCTAGAGGGCTAGTATGATGGCCAGAAGCTGCAGGTAGTTTATGTGGTGGCCCTGCTGACAGTCATCTCTCGGAGGAGAGCTCTCCACCCCACTTAGAGACTCATCAGAGATGATGGTAATGTGCAGATAGGGGTTGGGAAGGGTCTGCCAAGCAAGCGACTGGCCTACCAAAGCTCAGAGCCATTGGCCCTGGTCATTACCAGAACTAGATCCTCCCAATACCCTCTGCTTGTGCCCACTGCCATGAAAAGGGGCACATGTAGAACCTTGCATGTGCTTCACTCACTGTGTATGAAGCCTTCCTTCCAAACTGTTTCATTACAGTTCAAACAGTGATGGAATGGTCTCTCTAGAAAAAAAGCAGCAGCTGTTGGAATGTCTGTCTTTTGGGGCATGTTTTGCCTTTTACCGCATTTAGAACAGAGCTGAAGAAGGGCAGAGTCTGTTGCTGTTGAATATGCAATAATGGTGAAGCATAGGATGTGAAGTTGGAACACTGCTGTTTGAGTGTGTTCAACGCATTGTTGTTTTCTGTTGCTCTTGATCAGCCAATCGTCACATTATCGTAAGGAAACAAGTGTATGGCATCCGTATGCTGGTGCCCTGCCACTACCGCTAGTCACTCTGTAGTGACTCCAACGGACAGAACCTTGAACTATTAGTGTTGTCGAACTACCACATACCAAAGGTACTGGTGAAGTGTATTTTCAGATCCTCATCCACGCAACAGGTCTTTCAGAACCGGCACTGACATGAAGCCATCTGCACATTGCAGGATGACAAGTGTAAGTGTTCAGAGAGGATGAACATGTTCAATGGTAAGAGGCCAAGTTTCGCCTGGAAGGAGCCATTATTTTTGGGAATCAAACAATAGAGGGAGTACACCTCTGACCTACATTGGTATATGGCGCACATTGGTAGGAATGCTTATACCTCTTCCTCCGGAAGATAAAGGTGGTCATAACTTAGTATGTTGGGAGAGGTTTGTGGAATTCAAGGCAGCACACTGCCTGCGCAATTGAGAGGACCCATTGGTCTGTGGTGATCTTTTGCCACAGAGCGATGAAGTGCTTCAATCTTACCTAACAAATGTAATGCGGTTGGCGGACAGGTTGGAGATTCCTGCTTTGCATTAGAGTTGACATTTGTGGAACCACCTCCACCTTTGTCACATCCATTTCTCTTAATGCTCCTCTGTGGAAGGTTTTGATCTGCCAGGGGTCCTGATAGGTCTGCTGGAACAGGATCTGACCTTTCAGTGTCAGTTGCGTACAAAAAGCGGTCTTGGGACTGAGGCACTGTAGGGAGCCCATGGATTTGGCGAGGTCAGTGTCCTTTTTCACCTTTGGCCTAAAGTTGTAAAGTGCCCTTTTTTTTTTTTGGGATGATCACCCCCTACTTTTTTGCTGCTAATTGATTTGAAAGTGTGCTGGGTCCCGCTAACCACGCCCCAGCACCAGTGCTCTTTCACTAAAACTGTAAATGTGAATTGGCACACACAATTGGCAAGTACTTTTACACCCCCAATAAGGCCCTAGTATATGGTACCAGTGATACCCAGGGCAGGGATGTAAAAGAGTTACCAGGTCTGCAGCACTTATTGTGCCACCCTGAGTGACCCGAATGAGACCAAAGGCAGCAGGTCCGCCATATCAGCCCTTCACGAGCAGCTTCCCTGCTCACCCACCATGCGTGACAGGGTCACCACACTGCATTTAATATAGGTCAGTCACCCCTAAGCTAGGCCTTCTTTAGCCCAGGAGACAGGGTGCAATATGTTATATGTGCAAGCATATATTGCCCTGTGGAACATTCTAAACACAATTCTACTGCAAGTGCCAACCCTTCGTAGGATAACATGGGCTGGACACTGGACATCCCCAGATGTCAATCTCAACAATGGAGCGGTTGATTTCCTTCGGGTCTGGTGTCAAACACCATGTTTTTTTAACACCCGACACGATGGTGGTGTTGAAGTTTAACCAGCAATGTGGGCACTTTAGACAGTGCCCACCAAGTTAAACCAGTGTTCTTGTGCCTTCGCAGGCTTTTTCGAGGGTTTGCCGCCAAGACAAAGATCTGACCTCATGCTAGGGAGTGTGTGCCACTCCCAGAGGTCAGAAACAAAGACCTGTGTGCATCAGGTGACACTTCCGCCCAAACAGGATGTCTAGTGAATGGAACCATCATGGCAGTGTACCTCAAAGGCTTCACTGCCGCTGCTGGACAAAGGAACTTGTCCCCAACTTGAAGACAAAACATCCCCCTGCCCCCGGCACTGTTTTAAGCAGGCAGGCGGGAGAATTAGCTATTCACTTCCACGTGTCTGACCACACCTCTAGGGTGCTGCAGCTGAAGTGTAGAGTCAAGGATGGTTTTGCCATCTTGAATTTAGTCTAAAAAGTAGGTTCTGACTAGTTTAGTGACGCACACCCACCGGATGTGGTCACTGCATGGGCAGATTAGCCGCACGACTAGTTGCCAATTGGCTACTGGTCCTCACACCCACTAACAACCCCTAAATCCAGGATTTAAGGGGCACCGCAGACCCAGAACCTTAGATTTGACGTGATAACAAGAAAAGACTTGTTTCCTCAGCAAGGCAAGACTCCACGAACAGAGGCGCTAAGCTCTGCACATGTGGCAGTCACTCTGCATCAGCTGGATTTTGACTTGACCATGGCAAGAGACCAGCTCTAAAAGAAAGGTGAACCCCTCTGCAAACTCCAGACTTCACAAGAACTTCTTTGGGCTAGAGGAACTAGTCCCCTGTAGTCAGCAGGCACAAACTGCAAAATCCAAGACCTTGAAGTATAGTCCACCGAGCTCTCTGGTGTGGCCGCTTGAAAGTCCCTGTGGCTTCTGGGAACTGTAGTCTCAACCCTCAGTGAGGCTCAGCTTTCTACAACGTTCCCCTGAAAGATTTCCTCAATGGAAGTGCTTGCAGGTACCAAGGCTTGTTGGTGGTCAGTCCGACTACTACCTGCTTTATTCAACGCTTCAAGAGATGGGATCCACGTGCACGAACGACCAACCACTCCTGTGGCCCCATCGTAAAGATCCTGAATTTGTTTTCCCCTCCTCTTGGCACACCTGCCAGCCCAGTTGCTGCGGATCCTGTTCAGCACCACGGATAGCCAGAAGCACCTCTGCACCGAGTCCCCCCGAGCCAGGTAGATGTGATCTGCCTGGATACTCCTGGTCCAAGGCCAGCTCCTTGCTTAAGTTCCAAAGAGTTTTGCTCAACTCGCCACGTAAGTACCTTTTTGCTAAGGTAGCCATTTAAAGACCACAAGCCTGATTGACAGCTAAAAGTGCACCTCGGCACTCCACTCCCCTGAGCCAGGTAAAATTGTGCTAGCTGTTGTGAACTGATCATGGGACTCACGAGACCATCATCCCAAGTGGGTTCTGTTGAACTCACTCTCGAAGTAAACAATTGCATATATGCGTTTTTCACATTGACTGCAACATTAATGTTTTACACTGCCAAGTACTGATTTATGTAATGCTGGAAAATTGATAACTCTGGTTATCCTGCATGTATGGACTTCATTTTAGTGTCTAAAAATATATAAAAATCTGCTCTTTTTATAAACTTGTCAGATTTCTCTTGAGTCGTGTCAATTACTTATCATCCATGTTGGTGATGTGAAATGCTTAAGAAACGTTCCTCTAAGTAATCGGTTTGCTTTTTGCCACTCTACCAGGACTCGGAGAAGGTGTACAAGAAAGTACCCCGGGTCCATCTTTGTGTATTGTGCTAGTATTACATGGTAAGAGCAAAAAGAACAAATGATGGACAGAATGCTGAACAATGCAAACACCCACCCACCCACCCCCTAGTCACAAAGATCTGGGTTTAATCCATCGTTTTTTACACCACGCCACCTCAGTTTGGACCCAGCCATATGCAAATAAGTCTTGATCCTACTCCTCTTGGCAACAGTCCACCCCGAACTGCCAAGCCAGGTCCTCCCGTGACCAGAAACAAGCATCCTGGGACCGGTTTTGGGGTATCACCCATCAGCCAGGCTAGCTTGAATCAAGTGGTGCAGTGAGCACGGGACCCATGTCTGGGCATAACCTTCCCACTTAGGGTGACAAAAGCAAAAAGAACAAAATGGACGGAATGCTCAACAATGCAAACATTCCCAGCCCACTTTCCGTAGAGTTGCTCCCTTAAATATACCTTATTAACCTTTTCTATCTACATTTGCATTTTTGGTGGTTGAGCAGATTTCCATAATGCCGTAATAATTGTCCTCAACAATAACATTGCTATAAACCACCAACCCCAGGCTGAAACAGGGGTAATACCTAAATGTTATGAACAGCCCAACAAAACAGCATTCGCATCCACTAAATACACTTTCCCAAAGGAGCTCCATAGCCCTCTTATCTCTGGTCTTCCCAAAAGATTTGGACGCCATTGCATTCCCAAAATCCAGATGCCTGTTCCAGTGCATCTAGGGCACTGCTCAAATATATTGGCATTCTATTTATGCAACAAGGCCGGAGTGTAATATACCATCCATTGGGAACGTAGTTGCATTTTGCAAAAATTGGGGCCTTGTAATACTCTGAAATTAAGAGCGGAAACTTCCAACCACTGTGCCTGGGTTACGTTCACCCCATTCTCTTGTGACCACTTGGCTTGCATACTTAGGAACTGGGTCTAGAAGTTAGTTCCCTCTAAATGCAACCACTTTAGCTATTGTACCGGTTTTATGTAAACTTGCAGATAATAAAAGAGAGCCCCAACTGCCTCCTGAGTTGTTTCAATTTGCAGTTGCTGGAGTTTCTTTAAGATAGACATAATCTGATAGTATACCAGCTTATTCTCCCTCAAAGACATCGGAAAAAGAAGCTGCACATTCTCCAATGATATCAGGGCCCATTCACCATCCAGTCTCCGACTTTCCTCAAACTATATTTCTGCAATATCGAAGCTACCCCCTTCAGCTCCGCCAGGCACTAACACTAAATAGAACTTTCAGCATTGATATTTGGGACTTGTAGCCATCCAAACAGTTGCTTCTGCTTAGGTCCACAAACTATGAATACATGATATCTAACCTTTTTTGGAGTTCTTCTCCAAGGTAATGTTGGGATGTAGACAGCATGAAGTTTCTTCAGCCATGGCACAAAGAAAGGAATTATCAAACGTTTTGCAATTGTTCAAATCAGCGCACCTAGCAAAATTCAGCAAATGGCCCGCTAAATACTACAATTTTAAATTTGGTAAGGCTAAACTGTTTGGTTCCTCGGCAAAGACAGCCTCGCCAAACTAATTCTTGAACTTCTGTTAGCCCAAATTAAAGCAGTAATCCGTCCACTCAGCCTTTGAAAAAAATATTATGCAGCAGACAGGGAATAGATGCAAAATAAAAATTAAACCAGGGTAAAATGAGCTAGACAAGTGGAAAATACGGTGGATAAAATTCAAGAGGCACTAACGGAAGTCTTGGTGAAGGAGGCCTCGCTAATTGAGAGGGTCTTTTGCAGTCACTCCGCAAGTATATAAACAGCCGACTCATCCTTAGACAGGAGAGAGGTGGGGAGCTTTCTGGATGGTATCACTCTTCCAAAACCTTCAGACGATACGGCATTAAATCTTGCGCGTCCTATATCACTATTAGTAGAGGCTGCCGTCAGATCCTTGTCAAGAGGTTATGCACCGGGAGAAGACGGGTTTCCTGCAGAGTGGTACCAGGCACTGATCATAGAGGTGACAACCCCTTTGACTGCTTTATTTAATATCTTGATGGGAGGGCTCTGCCTCTTTTCGAAAAGTTCTGCTAATGTATTTTCTCAAAAAGAATAAAGACCCAGAGGATGTAAACTCATTCCTTCTAATTACACTTCTGAACTAAAGACTATAAAAAGCGGATGAAAACTTTAGCAGCAAAGTTGGCGGCAGTTATGCCTTTGTTAATTGGGAAAGACCAAACTGGGTTTATTACTGGCCGTCAATTGTATTACAATATGCATTATTTGACAGAAGCAATTATTTCAACCTCACTAACACTCCAGCAGTGGTCTTGTTTATTGATGCAGAGAAGGACTTTGACCTTGTGAAATGGGATGATTTAGATTTTGGTAATGGAGGCTGGGGCTACCGTCCCAACTCACAAGGTCAATGGCGTCATTGTATCAGGGAGCTTCTATGGCAGTTATCCCTCAATGGCAAGGTCTTGGAACACTTTCAGATTTATAGAGGCACTAAGTAGGGTTGCCCCGTCGCCAATGCTTTTTGCCCTTTTTATTGAGCCGCTTGCCTGCCGCATTTGCCAAAATGAAGGAGTTACACTGCCTGGAATCTCGAAACAAACTGTATGCGGATGGCCTAGTGGTCTTCCTAATTTTCACAGCTTTCAGGATACAGAGTGACTATCACGAAGACCGAGATTCTGGCTTTTAACACCGAGGTGTCTATTTTACATTCAGGTCACAGGTGTATCAGCAAAAGTCTGATGGGAATCTGGGTATAAGGGTTTCTGAAAAATACAAGCCCTTTGTAGTACTGCATGATATGAAGCAGTCTCATCTGGTGTGGACAGTTTAGCGGGTTTTGGCTCTAAATGTGGGTCGGGGCCTACTGCCGTCCTCCCAGGATCATCCGAGACCTCGGGCCTTAAGGACTAATCATAGGGGTCCTGCAGCTAATAGGGGCTGCCCGATTCTGTGTGTAGTTGCTCTGGTGGAACAGTGTTGTGGAAGTGGTGTTGGAGGAGGTGTGGATGGCAAAGGTGGGAAATGTGTAGCAGAGTCTCTAACCCTTTTGGGTCTTGAAAGGTTCACCTCGTGGTTCCGCATCGAAGGCCAGCTGGCGCTCCTTTGGGTTACAGAGAAATCCTGAATCTGGAGGTTTGGCCAAGACTTTGCCTGAGTCTGGGTGGAGAGTTTTCCAAGCTTCTCATAGAGGACTTCAGACAAACGTTCCAAGATGTACTCCGTGATGATGGACCTCAATGGCGAGGGGTGCTTTGGGCCAGTTGGGGCTGTGGTCTCTGCTTTGACTTCGATTTCAAGAGTGGCCCTGCAGAGCTTTAGAGCCGAAACCATGTGGTTTAAGCTCATGCTGTGGTTTGTCAGAGCCACAGGGCCCAGGTGGCATGGTTCGATCCCCGTGAGGGACTGGCGATCAGTGGTGTGAGGGTTTTTAGCATTCAGGGCGGTGATGGCTTTTTTGGAGTAAGCGATGGGCGGGGTTTAGGGATGGAGAGGGATTTATGAGGGTCAGGGACCAGAGGAGGTCAGGGATGAGGAGGATTTTTTTTTTAATGATTCAGGGAACGGGTGGAGCTCAGGTGTTGTGATAGCTTTTTAGGTGTCATAGATTGGTTCAGTTAAGGGAGGAGAGGTTTTTTTAAGGTTCAAGCTAGGGGTCAGTGATGGGAGTTTATGGGTTCAGGTATTTTTTTTAGGGTTCACAGATAGGTAGAATTAAAGTGCGGCAATAGGTAATTGGTCAAGGATGGATGCAGTTTAGGGGGTGGGTTATGGTTCTAGGTCAGGTGAGAGGTGTTTCTAGGGGTCTGGGATGGTGAGGATTTTTTTATGGTTCAGGGATTGGTGGAATAGAGGGTAGCGAGGTTTTTTGGGTTCAGTGATGGGTGGAATTTAGGAGGGGGTCAGTGCTGGTTGCTTTGCTGTTTGCTATTGATGCATACCATTTTCACCCGTTTTCTATAGAGAAACTATTTGTCAGCTTATCGATATTAAGGTATCCTGATTAGCAGTTTTAAAATGCACTGCATATAAACCCAAACGAATTGCACTGAAAATAGTATGCAGGTTAAAGACATGCAACAGCTATGATCTGATGTTGAAGGGGCCAGTGGTGTGCTGCAGAAATTAGGTGAGTTTACTTAATCAAAGTATTTTACGAATGCATCACTTCCCCCCCCCATTCTATCAAACCATATTTCAGTGAAAAGCGTAAACATGGGTCCTCCTAAACTTGTCCCACTTAACACGACTGAAATCTAAACTGCTAACAAATGGTGTTGGTTGGAAGCTCATTACTATCATCTCGGATTGGATTTGTAATCAGCCCTGGTTGTGGAATGGAGGGGCTCTTAAACTGGTACTAGATATGGAATGAGTTGAAGAGCTATGGTTAAGGTACTTTAAAGGTGCGCAACTGCAGATACAGCGGACGTGACGTTTGGTGTGATGTTTTAAACTTATTATATTCTAATCCATTTTAGAGTTGTGTACCATTTTCATGCAAGACCCTGTAGCTTGAAGGGAAAATCTTATGCGATTTTAACAATTTGATTGTATTATCAGAATCAAAAAACACACAATTTTATGTCAATCCTGGAGGCAGCAACTGCCTTTTTCCTGAGAATATAAAATAAGCTTGATGGCGGAGTGAAGAAATGCCAAAAGAGGGGTTCCAGTTGGGTAGTGATTGAAATCCCTACAGGACATACTCTGGAAGAGTCCTGATCTGCTTCTTTAGAGACTTATTTCCCCATCTTATCAGTGGTAGCAGATGATACAGCCGTTTGGGTGTCCTTTTCCTATGAGAATTAAGAAGTATTTTAATGACTAAGACGAGTGAAAACAATTCAGAAACAAAATACAACACCCTTTCATTTCCAAACACAGAAGATTTATTAGTTGGTCACAACCTGTCCCATATTAAGACAGCTGAGAATGTAGAGAAAAGACTCAAATTAAATATCGATGTTTCAGTGTCTCCTACTCCGCCAACAAAGTACATCAGTGATATTTTCTCCAGCGGTCATGCTCTGAAAGAAAAGGAAAACAAAACTGAAGTCAGAATTAAATATTATGTTTCTTAACAAAACCAACTATTTGGTCAACATGCTGTGTGGGAATAATTTACTTAAGAAATGTTTCTGCGTATATTAAATCTGGGCTTAATGGGGCAAATTAAAAAGAAAACTGCCTTAATTTCACTTTAGGCATAAAATAAATCAATTTTTCAAAAACGATACATATTGCGTTATACAATAGGACTGGACTATGATTGTAAAGTCAACAGGGGCATCTGGGAGCAAAGTATAAGAAAGTCAGTTGAGAAGGTAACACAGATTTGATCTGATGCACTGCAGGCATCTAAAAAATTGAACATCCTTGAACTACCATAAAAACATTAAAGTTTCATTAACATGCATTACTTTATCAAGACCATTCAAAATCTGAAATGTCCCTAAATAAGCTTTAGAATTTAATCTTACCTAAAACTATATACTAAAATATAATGAAAATAGTTTAAGATTATAGATGAAGCATAAAGGAAGCACGAGTCAAAGAATATATCAAATTAATCAAAGTATTAATCTATAATACTGAGTGTAGAAGGAAGTGCAATACAATAGGAGGAAAGAGATTGAAACTCTGTATGGTTACAAACACTACAAATTGTCAAAAAAGGGCATACTATTGATAAGAAATTATCCATAAATAAGATCAAAAGGGAGCTTTGAGATTCTAAATCTTCTCGTCTTGCTTTGCAGACGAACTTTCTGAAAGATGCTGATGGGCAAGGGACCATATTTGTTACACAGTAGGCCTCTAGTCTGCCCCTTATAGATATCACCACAAGGTGCCAAAAGTGGTACTCACAGAGTGCATTTGGATAATAAGTGAGGCTTGGGGAGGACTAGAGGGAAATATGTGAAGATCGCCAGCTCTACCACAGCACCAAATGACATCTGTCACTTCTAGGCCACAATTTCCACTCAATCAGGAAATACACGTTTGGGCCCAATTCATAAACTGTTTGAAGAAAACAAAACAAATCTACAACTATACATTTGATAGATTTGCCACTTTTTGGGGATTCACAAAGCTCCCATGAGTCTCAAGGGAAATCTATGAAAGTTATTTCATTGATACTTCGCAAGTGGGCTTACTTCCGAGGACTTTCAACAGGGAATAAAAACTACTTTAGTGAGTTTGGCAATTAGATCATTTGCACATTTTCGTCTCCACATGGAAAATACTTCCTATAGAAAAGCCTGAACACCTATTTCTCCCAGTAATGAGGAAATGTTCCCTTCCTGTTCCATCCTTGCAACACACCAGTTTATAGAATATTGTGGTAGCTTTACATATGCCTCAAGGGTAAGGAAAAGTTTACAAAATAATTAAAGGGTTTAAACATTATAAAAATATTTGCAGATCCAGATTTTCCGCAGGGCATTGAGCACAGAGTACTTTTTTGCACCTACACAGGGAAATAAAGTGTACAAAAAAAGTTTGTGAATTAGACTACATGCTTTTGGAAGAGGAAGAAGTGCAGTATATCACAAAGCGTGGTTTATAGTAGGCAGGATGGTTACAAAAATTGCAGCATTTACATCAAAATAATAGTCATTTCGTATTAGACTTTACTTACTAATATGGTCATATTCCCATATGTAGCTAATCACAACGTAACCAGCAATTAACATAGCAATACCACCAATTCCCCCTTTCTTCACGTTGATGTACTTATTGAAATACCGGTCATGACCTATGTGAGAGAAATGGGTCTGGTAAGCAGTCTTTAAAGTCAACAAATAAGCAAGATTCTACCGATTATAATTATCATAGGCAGCTCATAAATCACATAAGAGATTTAATGTCACACTTATTGCTGCTAATCAATGCTTCTACAGGTGATAGTCTTAATTTGCTTTCAATTTTATCACAATGCATTTTTTTAAATCATGTAAGCAACCTACACAGTAAGAATCGAAAAGCATGTAGAAATTTGTTTAATCAAATGTTTTTTATTTACAAGTAGGTACTCAATGATTCAGATACACAGATAGTGTCCTCTGTACACATATCACCATGTTAGCCCATTAACAGAACAGGGAGGCTATAAAAAGAACTAAAATGTGGTAAATGTCATACTACTAATCTACGTTCTCAGGAACTTGCAAGACGTCCCTACAGTGTGAAGGATGGTTGAGGCAGAACAGGAAATACAAAAAACAGTGGCTTGACTAGTCATTCTTCTTCACTGTGCCCAAACCTCTTATTTCTAATCTATTATTTCTCCATTGGTACATATTACTGTCAAGGTAAAGAGACTCCCATCTCACTTTTATTCTAATGTTGTACACAATTGTAATTATTCTAGGTAATAAAGTAGAACAAAACACTAACCATCTATTCATTTTTATCCAAGTCTAAATTTGTAAAGTATTTTTTTTTAATGAATGGTCACCTTCATTGACATTGTATACTCTTGAACACTGACAACACATTCATGTTTTATTGTATTTTTACATCCTCTCATGCCATTTCGTTCGCATATCTTTGCAAACCTGGGAGCCCTGCGGGGAAAATACCAAACAAGCACTTGTCACAACATTACATGGGAAAGTGTTCTTAGGACATTTAAGCATTGGTGAAACCAAGAGGTCTGGCTTATAAGTGCTTGGCTTCCACCCATGTAATCACTCATCCATCAGTCCATGCACTTAATCACATATCGTTCATGCACTCCTGCATCTATTCGTCCACCCACTGAATCATTCTTGCATTCACATCCTCACCAATCCATAATACCACACACAATCACCAATGAAGAGGCATGTTGAGTTATCAGCTAGACCTAATGGAAATTCTGCTAGATTGTGAGCGTGCTTTTGGTGGTGTGTGATCGCTATTCAATGAGTGATAGTGGTGTGAGATTGCTACTATATAGTATAGTGGGCAAGATGTGCCACTACTGCCGAAATCCCAGAGGCTGCAACATATGTAGGCATTTTTCCCCTTACGATCCCATAAAGTCGCCCCAGCCTACCTCCGGCAGATATATTATTTTTCTCATCCATTTCCAAATATATTTCCTAATTTAAAACTCAAACCAACAAAACTTAGCTTAAAATCTTCCATAGGAAAATAATCAAGATCAGAATGGCATACAACCTGAACACTGCCACACAAAAAAACATTTGGTTTAATTGGCTTGTTTTACCACTTAAAAATGCAATAGTTCCCCAATATCATAAACTACTTTAAGGCATTTGCTCACGATGACATCTTCCCCATTTAAAATCATTAAACTCTTCCACCTAAATAACTTGGACGCTCTCCTTGACAGTGTCAAGTTCTCATACTACACATGCATCCTTTCGTCCTTGTGAAAACAGGCCAAATCATCCCACAAAAGTTTTTTTTTTTTTTTAAATACGTAATCATGAGCCAGATTAGATTTCACACTTCTTCACCATTACCCAATTCACTTGATTCTGGAAAACCTTTGAGCCATTGCCAAAATGCTGCAAGGGAAAGTGGACCTATACAACTTGCTTCAAACCTACCACGCAGCTTTCACCTACAATGCAGCACGCAACTGCTACGATCCAGGAAATCCACAAAGCACCTACGATTACCAACCAACAATGATAATTCTTGCTTCCCAATTCTTCAAGATGTGTTAAGTTACTGACATTTGTATAACTCTTTCTGCCATTAGTATGAGCTTTTTAGCACTCCCAGCGGTCTGGTGACTTTGCCACTCGTTCCAAAGTTACTATCTGAGCCCACTCAGATTCCCACTATCATGATGACTTAAGTTTGTGTAATTATTCCATTTTCTGAATAACTGGTTTTGTCTCCTTTATCAGGGTGTTACTGCATTATGCTAATACACCTATGTAACCAGTTAAGCTCATTCCACAGTGGATGCATGTGTGTGTGTATATTCCACGGGGCAAGTGTTATTAAACATTATAATGGCTTCATATATGGCATATGCATGTTCTGTTGGATTTCCAGATATGCTCAGTGATGTGTTAGTATGGGGCATGTCACAGGGGTAAGTGATGGGAGAATGAAGATTGCCAATTTTTGGTATGTATGTGAAGTATCCAGTATAATGTGTTCTAGTGAGTTCTGGTTAATGGCAACGTCATATCCAATCATCAGCCATACCTGGGGTTGATATTTTTTCCAAATATATTCTGTTATATGTTCGTGCATGGTTTCTTTGTGGTTAGTACGGTTGCACCAGTGTAATTTTAACTCAATTGACAACATCGAACCTTGCATATCATCAAAGACGACACCTCAAAAATGGCTACATTTGTCTCTCTAACAGAAAACTATTTATTCAAATGAACTCATCCCACTCCCTAATATATCTTGGGCAGTATCCCAGAGACCTCCACTTGCTCTAACACTACTTAATCCACACAGCTTCTTGGAGAGTATTACTTTATAACTGGGACACTTTTCTTCACTGATAACACAAAAACACACAACTTTCCCTCAAAGTTTAGTCGTGCCTGGACACCCCTGAACATGGATGCCTGCCGTTTACCTAGAACGTACCCAACCAAAACTGACTTTATCATGATTAATATTGGCACACACTTCTCATGCCTCTCAACTTCTACATATTGGCTCACACCATTTCTTCCAAGATCATGTGAAGAAAAACTCAGTCTATTTCCACTACACTTTTAAGCAAAATCAAACTGGTTCTTCCACAAAAAAACTTCTGCTGTAAAATAGAGGGCCTCATTTTCTCTCAGATCAGTGAATGCAACGCATTTATAATGGAACATCTAAAGAGAATGTTGTTTTCATTAACTTTTGCCCTTCACACAGCAGCTTGCTTGATCACCACTCAAAAGAAACTAGACCACAAATCTAACCCAACCACAGTGCACCTAGATTCAGCGCATATCCTCTTAAAATACTGCTTTTTAGGTTTTAACACAAGCCACTCAAAGACTACCTTGCAAATAAACTCAAAATCTTAGGATGCAACATCAGACAGTTCTGATGAACACACCTGAAATGTAAAAATCTCACAAAGAATGCACTTGCAAACAGGTCTCTTCAAACGCTGCTGTTATGAAATAACCACCAGCTTCACTCAAGACCTCCTCCCACTCCTTTCAGTGTTCCAGGAACGATTTTCTAACTAACTTCACAACGTTCTTCATAACCATGAAGAAATCTCTTATTACCACATCCTTTACATGCTTCTTCAATGCGGTTTACATGACAAGGCTTTCTAACCATGTCCAAATGCTTGTACAGCCATGCCTGTTGCACAGACTTGCCAATCACAATGCTCCCCTTTTCCCAAAAGCTAGCTTTATGCTGCATAGATGCTCCAATTGAATAAGTAAATCCTACGTGATTTACACATCCAAAAGCATCCCTACTGCAGTAAGTAGGGTGTTTCCCATTTCTTGCTAATTTTTAGTTTTATGAAAAAACTAAAACAGCTCTGGCATGTTTATCCCACTCATGTAAGTGCATGATAAGAGTTAATGAAAGTGGAGTCTTATTTGAGGTGAGTGAATACCCACCTCAAGGAATAATAATGCTCCTAGTTAGGGTGAACCATCAAAGTCACTACATTATTTTGATTTCAATGCCCTGGTAGCTGTAGCATGGATCAAGTTCCTGGGGCAACTCCACCCACATTTTCAGCAGTTCCTCTTTGCCCTGCTGCAAACAATCCCACAGCGTTCCTCCCTTTCAAAATCCAAGATGGAGAAACCCTTCTCCCCTTCTGCAGAGCCTTTTTGCTCAGGGTACTGAGCAGTCCCAGTCTCAGTGGTCACTCAAAACCGGTTCTGGGAGTAACTGCCCTCCCACTGGGTTTGGTGCCAGCATGTCGTTGCTGGTCCAACTTAACTGGTCTTCATGCAAGGAGAAGAAAACCACTCATAGGACTCAGGCCATGTTTCTACTCGGGGAGCAGTTTTCACGCCTTTTTCAAGCAAAGTACAGGCTGGGCAGTTGGTAGAGCAAATCCAAATTAGCCTTCGGCAGCTTCAGGCAAGATAAAAAGGTAACTTTCTAAAAGTTACATTTTCATTATATTTGATAAAAATCTAACTTTACCATTAGATTGTATTTTGATCAAATATAAAAATAAGTCTTTGACTGGAGTCTGTAGCTGGTATGTGTCAAAAGTTAAAAATTAATGTGTATAATTTATACTTTGACTTTTCCTATGTGCCAGTTACAGCCTGACCAGTGTTACATCGTTATCAACCCAGTCACCGGGGGAACATGCCATTTTTAATATGTTACACCTGTTCGATCTGGGGTGCAAAATGTGCTTGGGGTGACTTACTTAATATTTGAAATCAGAGTTATTGACAGGTCTGTGCCAAAGGGTTCAAGTTGCTGCTGTCACGCTACACAAGATAAGCCATGTTTTCACTGCCACTGTAGTGGATAGTGCAAAAGGTACTGCAGTCCACAGGTGGCATGTAATTATCCATGCCAGGGGTGTATTCCTTCACTATTTACTATAGCCTTATAGGAAAGTTAATTGTGTCAATCACATTTAAGCCAAATTTGATATGCTTAAATGGGGAGCACACGCATATTAGTCCCGTTTAGCAAGACGTAACATTGCACAGACTTCTAAGTCCCACAAAAATAAGGTCCAGAAAAAGGCGAAAAATCTGAAGGGGGATCCACATCGAAAAGGTGGATTTCCTTCAGAAAGTATTAAACATCATCCCAAAACAAGGTAAATTATCATGGGACGGTACAATAAGGAAGGCTTTAGTTAAATGAACTAATAACAGTTGTGCTGTTTCCTTACTGCTTGCCAGTACTTTAACTGCAAAAAAGGGCAAATCAACATGAGTTTCCTGGTTGGTGAATTTTCTTTGACATCCCATTCAATGTAATTTGTAGAATGTTCCTTAATACATTCCTAGGTTTTAGGCGATAGTACGGAGAGATACTAAATAATGAAAATGTGAATTATAGACACTATTCTTCACAATACTTACCCCTACGGAAAGCTCCCAAGATTCCATTTGGAGTAAAATCCCTTGTTGCCAGCCAGGAAGGAAGTTGTCCCAACTTAACATCCATCAGTCTTCGCTCTGGTAGTGGCACTGATAAAAACCTCACATTAGGATTTTTTTTTAAATTCAAAGCAACATACAAAGCAACATATGAAAATAAACCCTGGACGATACAATACAGCTCCTAATCTAACCAAGATAACCATTAGGCCAGAACAAATATGCTTTCATGGCAAAAGCTCCATTTAAAAATATTTTGTAAATGGTGGGTACATTATAAGTAGGGCTTCCGGTTTTATGGTATTTATTTTCTGGACACTTCCGTCTGTATTTATCCATATTTATTTTTTGCTAATTTTATCTGTATTTATCCATTTTTATTTGGGGTTTTATGAGACAAATGAAGCAAAAATTGTACATTTACATATTTATTTAAACGATAAATGTAAACTCATCTGAATGTATGACAGATTTCAATAATATGAAGTCCCACAGATGATAAATCAATACACATGAAAATATGAACATTTTAGTATCAACCTTTTGCATATCTACTGGAGTTAAAGTCTCATAACAATTTCTTTATTTTTTAACCACTTACTCATCAATCTTCACAGCTATTGGCCTGACCGTCACGACCGACAGTATTTAGAATAAAAAAAAAAAAAAAACGAATTTCCGTTTTTATTTACATTTAAATATAAATACAGACAGGAAAATAAATGGGTTCTGTCTTTATTTATTAGTCAAAATCAGTAAAAACGGAAAACAGGGAGCCTTAATTATAAGTCACAGCTGCTACACAGTAATGCCAAGAGGCAAATATCAATTTTACTGAAAACTCGAGGGTTAGGCAATTATACAGCGTTTGTTTGGGAAGGGCAACCTACAGGTACTGGGTCATTACACAGCAAAGGTAGAGTACATCATACTTAATCAAAAAGAAGGAAAGATCACTAAAATTAAATAAAAACAAATTGCAGTAAAACAGTAATGGGAAATAGTATCTTTCCATTGCAAAGAATGCAGTAAGCTCTACTACCCAACCACTGGCACAGGAAGGTCATGTTTCTGATTTTACCTTAACATTTTCATAAGGGACGCAGGCCTTCCTTTGTTCCGTATATTCCAGGTAGGAAGTCTGATGAAGTTTTTCTGAATGATACCTCCAACCACACAGTCTTTGCCATGTCAATCTCGCCATGTGCCAGTGTGGATCCAGAAAAAACACTTGCAATAGCTCCTGCATTGTGAAAGATAGCACCATCCAACCCCGTTAAGACACTGTCTCACCTCAGGACACAATGAGATGGAGCTACATTCAGACGATGCCCCTGCACATTGATGCCAGGTCCTCTTTTTCTATGCCAAAGGCCTGGATCTAAAGCTCTACTCCTACAGATTTCAGTTACCACTGAATTCTCAAATTCTTACATTTAGGGAGCACCATCTTTGCATGCTGTTAAAGATAACCGGTTTCAGGCCATGCGTGTCAGAATAGGTCAGTGATGGACCCACCTGACATCTGCTTATTGTGCCTTTGGAACAGGCAGGACGCTAAGCCATGTAACGAGTGTCCCTGATGCACCTGAAGGCCATCAGGAACAGATGTCAAACTGTACATCGCAGAACATAAAAAGTGTGACCGGTCTCTGTTGAGCAAACCCTCATCAGGTCGGTCAAGGAGAAGTCAACAGAAAAGCCCACAGACAAGCTAAAGACAACATGTGAGAAGTGTGTCTGAAGCTCCTTGACCTCCAGGCACTCCTGTTCCAGGGGAAGATTATGCAGTTAAAGATCGCTGCTCCTGAATCTGACCTGGTTTTCAAACTCAGATCTCATACTGAAATTGGAATCAACGTGCCTTGAGTACTCCTGGTCACAGTTTATTTTGCAGCCTTTTGCAGCCTAGTAGAAGGCTATTTACATTCATCCCAGCTCCCTCTGGTGCATCTTTTTGCTCCACGGAGACATACAGTCAGACATCTGCTGGGAAAGTACTCACCTGGCGCCAACTAACCCCAGAAATAGTCACCCTGTTCTGCCAAGGTGCCAGTCTGTACATTCATCCCTTTGTTGAGGACCCACGAACTGGTTCTCCTTCAGCACTGGCTATAATAACAGCAGCAGTCGAGAGTCATCTTCAGCCTGCTGAGTGTCGAGGTAAGAAATTATTAAAGAAAATGGTGGTAATGAGGGCTCTCCCCTAGTCCCCAATCTCAGCAACTGTTATTGATGGAGGAAATTTTTGGGGGTTGGTGAACTGAGCCAAGAGATGAATGAACCCATAGAAATCCGGCATCTTTCTACAATTTCGACATCGGGGGTTCCCCATGTCAGAACAGCAGCCACAACATTTTTCTACAAGTTGCTGCCAGCCAATAACAAAGCTTCAAGGTCGGTAGATTCAACTTTAGGTTCACAGTCTGCAAATGAAGGATGAGAGAAAAAGTTCCTCGGCCCAATTTGATCTATTTTTCAAAATTTGGGTCAGCTAAAAGCCTTTGAACCTGGGTTGGCGGGCCAGCTACAATTAACTGGTCGTGATTGACAAGAGGGCTCAATTTAAGACCCACAAAATAAAACACTTTTCTAATGCTAATGTCTTGAAAACTACTGCAAGATTTACACTCATTCCGTTGTAACGAACCAAAGAATTTAGCCCTATCACATCAAACAGATTGGCACCAACCAGGTCCTTGAAAAATAGCCTGAGATCTTACCCGTCTCTAAAACACCTGCAAGTCACCTAGCTTTGATATTCCATTTTTTCTAACTTGTGACACACTCAAATGAAAGGAAAATATATTGAGTGCGCCTCACTTCTTCATATTCTAGACCAAGGACTACTAATAGCAAATCTCACTTTCATCTGCAAATCTACCACATGCTTTTTTTTTTTTTTAATTATTATCCACGTGTTAAATGTACTCGTTTAGTGTTACTGCTATTCCAAATTGCATTGTAAAGTGCTCTACTGAATTTTTTTTTTAGGTCAGATCTTCAGTGACGGCTCCTCTAAGGCGGAGGAGCGTCGCCCCACTGCTTTTCAGCAGCGCAAAAAAACGAAAAATAAAATGATAACCATGTTATCATTTTATTTCTCCGTGCTGATGTCAGTTTTGGGGCGGGCGGTGCTTGGCTGTCGCCACAGCCAGCAGGGGGAGGAGTGGTGGAGTCCAGGAAACACACAGGCTCCCCTAAGCCAATCACGATGCTGCTGTCACCAACATGACAACAGCGTCGGGATTGGTCTGAGCGCTGTGGTTTGGCACTAAGAAAGGGACCCTGTGCATGTTCTCCACCAGGCTGTATTGCACATTCATTATTTTATCAATGGTTCTGGGAGAATAGGAGAGAACAACCCATTAAATGTGCATTTGATGGGTGATTAGACTGCTTTGGTGATTATAGGCCTGAAGACTGACAATAATTCTCTATAAATGCAACAACTTCCTGTTTTTGGATATTAGGAAGAAAGTACAAGAAATGGCAAGAATAGTTCTCACAGTTCTAAAAAAATAACAGCAAACACACTACTTTTTTTTTTTTTTAAACACTGAAAGGCTGAGCTGGCCAAGAGATTGTTCAAACTGGTTGAGCTGCATGGGTCCAATGCCTAATGTGTACAACAAGTGCCAGGGCCCTCGTCAGGAGGCCACTGCAGCTTGCACAACTCACTGCCCATGTCAATGCTGTCAATGACAGTAGGAACTACTACTGACCTGCACACTCCTACAAGTGTGATAACTCAGACTATGCCTTGCCCCCAGAACTATACGAATGGCTTGGGCAGCAAGTGTTGGTGATTTTAATTTATAACCATCTGTTGTGCTAATCTCTAAATTGAACAAACTCCACCACGCGGCAGACACCTATAAGTGCTGGTAAACCACTGTCTTAAATTAATCACTGCATGAGTCTCAACACTATGCAAGACGAACCACAAAGCTAATTCAATAAGACTTGAATAGGTGACATCTAGAATACAGGTCGGACTGAAAGTTTGGGTGTTATCCTTTGTCAGGCCATTGGCCCATGCTGTCTTACGCGAGTATTGAAACTAGCTGCCTGCTGCAGGAAAAGGGTGACCTTGAAGTAGAAACACTATCATTCTGAGCTACTTACTGTGATGGAAGAATGAAGTCTGATGAGCTCTTTAACGCAAACACCTCTACAGTGGTCAAATTAGGTCTCTGAGCTACTTTAGTGGCAGTGGAATCTATCACAAAATGAATGCATCAAGTGCATCGCCCATCATACTGGAACTGGAAGGCATGACCTACAACTTTTAGCTCCAGCGGTATAATAAGTCATCTTGCCACACAAACACACACAAACACACACAAACACACACAAACACACACAAACACACAAACACACCTCATTGCAAAGTGCGTTAACCTCATGTAGGTGTTGTGCTCTCATAATTGCGATATTAGTGGGTGGTGCACATCAGCAAGCAATGTAAATACCCTCTAAATCAGGGCCGGCTCTAGGGCGGTGCAACCGCACCAGGCGTTGACTTGGTGTGGGAGCGTCATTTTTGTAAATGTGTATTAACATTTTAAAAGCACCTGCTGCCTCGTTCCTGGCCTCCAGCAACTTTCAGACATCAATTAAAATGTCAAGAGAAGTCCGGTGATTAATCGTCTTCCTGGAAAGAGACCGGAGGTTTGTCTAGTGGAAGTTTTGACTCATCCCAAGGTAGCGCAGAGGGTTAAAATGCCTGCTGCTAAGAACGTGCAGATAACGAAGTGCATATAATGTAAATAGGTCAGTGGGTTACTACTTCTGTAAGAGAGCTCCTTTTGTTACTTGTTGTTTATAAGTCAAAATCCTAATATAGAACATTGAGCTATTAACTGTCCCCCTAGAGTTGCTGCTAACTGCAAGGTATATGTTAGAGCTATATGTTTTTTTGCCCAGTCTTTTATTATCCTAATCTTGTGAAAAGGGTTCATTTGGGTAGAAAACAATTCTTATTATGAAAGAGAACCCCTAACAATGATGTTACTTTTTCAATTCTGAATTTGTGCCTTTCCTGAATAAGAACTTGAACTATATTGCCTACCAGTATCGATGACATGTCACTCCTACACTACACCTTGTAGTACTGTCTGATGTAACATTTCCTGTACACTGATTTACACACAAATGATTGTCTCTGTGCAATGTGTGTGTGGTGTAAAGTGCTCTGACACCTTACACTGGTATGAGTCGTGCTATAAAACTAAATAAATCTGAGAGACAGTGGTTATTGAGACTTGAGAGGGCCTGTTAAAGAGCGATGGTGAGGGAATCCGTGGCAGAGGTGGTCATTGGTGTGGGCACCAACAGACATTGTCGCACAGGGCGCCACCAGCGCTAAAGCCGGCCCTGCTCTAAATGTCGCAGTACCGCGTGTTTCAATTGAGGATAGAGGTTCACCAACGGAGCCTTTAGATGTCCGAGCACTGTGCTCTCGTGTAAAGGTCCAGTACTAGTAATGTCCGAGTAACCAAATGGTGTTTTCAAAATACCCCCAATCTACACACCGCCTGCTCGTCGTAAAGCTGGATACACCATTTTCTGCAGGAAAATATCATATTCGAAGAGCCAATCAACATACTTTGGACATGTTTTAAAAAAATGTGTATTTGGCCCCAAGTGAATAATCTGAAATTTATTGAAACGGAAGAGCGCCTGCTACCTAAACTCTCACCTGAAATTAAATGTACTGAAAGGTGTCTGCATCTATAAAGGGCTGAAATGTTTATCACAACCTGGGCGAGCAATTCGAATCTATAATCGTACAACAATTATTTATATTAAAAAAAAAAGGTATACCGGAACTAAATTGCAGGTTAGAATATCACGTATAGAGGAATAAAGTGCATTGACCTATATCAGGTCAGGAGGAACTGAAAGGTAATGACCTCAATCGGAGCTCACGGTTCCTCATATGCAGAGAGCTGGGCGAGTCCTTGACCCAAAGGCAAAGCTGTTTTCGTGCATTCTAGGCTTCTCGGGAGTAGTTCCTACCCCGGTTGACCACCCTGGCCTCTAGAAGACACAGGATTTTCAGGGAAGGTCCTTAATCCCAGATCTGCCATTCCACCCACGTCTACAGCGAGATGAAGCCCGGTATAACCATCCGAGTCCTCACCTGGTTTATCCGCCATCTTGGAGTCCGAGAGATGTCACTGGCGAAAAGGCTTCTGGGAAATCCGCATGCGTACAGGTTCCCCAGAAGAGGCGCTCCTCCAACCGGAAATATATTAAGTACGCCGACCTATTTTTTTGTTCCCTTTTAAGCAGTCGCGGCGGCCATGTTGAAGCGTCAAAAAATAGACTTGTGCAGATTCAACTGCCTTTAAAACATGTTTCTAGAATCTTAATTAAAACATCAATATCGGTTTTCTATTTAAATATTTATTCAGCAGAGGTTTAAAATATATCTTAGCATATCTGCCAACAGTTCTACATAGCTGTCAAGTTTTCAGATGGCTTATGTGTGACATTTCCATGTAGAAGAGGTAAGTGGGAAAATAAAAAATAATAATCGGGAGAATGTATTTCCCCCATTGACTTTTATGAAAACAGAGTCAATTTCAGGCAGGAGGCAGCCATCATGAAGCTATTTTTTGCCTCAAAAACTCGGTAGTCTCCCGCCTGAATCGAGTCTGTTGGCATGCATAGTAATGAATAGTGTTTGAATTTCACACAGTGTACTCAAGCTCATTAGAAAATAGAACATAAAGCACTGATAACTGTTGTTAACTCGGATACTGATGGAGAGAGCCAGTCTTAGGCTGAACTGCGCAATTTGTTAGGCGGAAACCTGTGCTTAAATCCCAGCTTCCCCACTTTACCAAATTGTGTGGTCCGGTGCAAATCACTCCTCATTCCCTCATTTTCCTTGGACGACCAATCTGAGCGCACCATGAATTAATCATAGCTGCCAAGGTTTCAGATTGCTATGTGTGATATTTTCATAATTTCAGGGTAATTATGAGTGACATTTCAACAACTATGAGTGACACTTTCTCGCGAGCAAAATCAAGCAATGAAGACGAGGGAAACATATTAAATTAAATTAAATTTGTGCAACAAGAAAATCTTAAAACTGCTGCAAAGTACCAGAAATGCATTATGCCTCAGGCTGAGGCGCAGAGAAGTCTCAGGCATAACATGCAGCTAAGGTGCTGTAGTGTTTATAATTTTATAAACAAGACTCTCTCAACACTTAATACAGTTGTTTCCAAGCTCTTCAAGCAATGGCCCCTTCAACTTGAGGCTGCCCAGCATGAATTAGTTAACGAACAGAATAAAAGTCCTGCATTCTCCAATAATTTGTATATTTTTGATGCACTTCAAATCAGTTTAGTTAGCATTCATGTACCACACGCATACGTCCAGCTACCAGCCGCCTCACAAACATGGGCATCACCTTCAAGAGACACCCACCAGCCTCTCGTGAGCGCTGGATTTAATTGCCTATCATCGCCAAAGTAAAAGATAGTTGGAGCTGTTGGCTGGCCCAAGGTGAAGTGAAAAGTAATGGCGGCAGACTGCAGCACGCACCCCGGGCATTTTGGGCAAAGCAGCCTCAGGCCCTGTGAGGCACACACTTGGTTACAGCCAAACATGCCAACATTTTAGGGCAGGGAAGTGGGAGATTTTAAAATAGAAATCGGGAGAACGTAATTTCCCCATTGACTTATATTGCAGAAAATGCAATTTCAGGCGGGAGACAGCTAAAATAAACCCATTTTTTGCTTGAAAAATCGGTAGTCTCCCGCCTGAATCGGGTCTATTGGCATGTATGGTTACAGCCTGCACGGCCGGCAGCCTCGAGCCAATGGGCAATTATGTGGAAGATGAAGTTAATGTGTAGCGACATTAGTAAAGCAGTGTCAAGTGAGCGTTTAGGCCAGCATAGAGAAATTACGTTAAATCAGCCGGCCTGAGAAAGGTGTCGTGCCGTGCATGTTTTGTGTGTGTGTGTGTCACTGACTGGCCGCTATGTGCAAGTCTGTTTGTGGCTGCAAGTGTGGGTGGTACTCGTTTGTGCGTGGAACTTGGAATAGGTCAGAAGGCAAGCCGGGAGCACAGATCAATTGAGACTTTATGACCAGCAAGTACTCTTATTTTACGCCCCTCTCTAACTCCAAGGCTAGGCACACGCTTACTTGAAATGAAATTGCAGCTCGAGAGCAGCTTCATTTAACGCGACACCATCTGCCTGTCTCCCCTCTCTCTGTGGTGACCGGCCGCCCGCATCAGGCTCTCTCGGCCCGGCTCAGCTGCCCAGTGAGGGGTCCCGGCAACCGCAGTCAGTCCGGGTGCGTTCTGAGATACTGCGCCGCCGCCCTGGCGGTGGTGGGCCCGGCTTGGTCGGTCGCTTGGTGGCCAGGGGTATTTATTATCGTGCTGGCAACGGAGGTCATCAACAGCAGCGTGGCCCTTTACTGAATTCTTCAGCTGCTGCCCGCTCGCGCCACGGGAGGCAGCCTCGATCCTGATGACTTGCAAAAGCGAACGTTTGCCGCGTTGCAGCTCGCTGATTCTCAAACCAGTGGCGACATTGTAGCAAGCAGTCAGCTCAGAGCCCAGCCCCCAAGAAGTCTGCCAAGCAGCGCGGGCTGACTGTTGTCCGTGCCACTAACACTAGTGTTATTCTAATAGTCACACCACTCGGGCCACAGCGCTTGACAGGCATAGCTGCTTATATGCGTGACTTTGCATTTCAGTGCGGTGATGCGGACCACCTCACTGAAATGCGTTAGTCTAACGCCTGATGCGCGGTACTTGGCAGGACTGATTAATTTAATTCAGGGTGTGCATTATACAAAAGATCCCTCCTACATGGTTTAATATGGAAAAATATTTCTTCATATTCAACAATAACATTGATTTTTTGCACAGTGCAACAGGGCTTTAAGTGGGATAAAAAATCAGTGTGGTCTCTCAAAGGGGCGTGGCTTTTAAACACTTAAGCTAAAAATCAATGCTTAGCATAGTGTGCTGACCGACTGGTATTTTGCTGTTTCTGTCATTGCATCCAGATATATGATACAACAAGTAACATTATACCTACAACAAGCCAGGACTATTGGCTTTGTCAATGGTTGTTAGTTGCATAAGATAAATAAGCAACAACTATGGCTTGGTTGTATATAATACTGAAAATGCTTCAGTTCTGAAATTATGAGACGGTGTAAGAACTAAAACGAGTCTCTTTGAAGTTATATCAAAGGCTTTGAGCAGTGGTACTGCTGCAGAATTGAGATGTTTTTTTTCACCCTGAGGGTGAGGGCAAAAGCAGAGAGCCCGATATGGGCCTGTCTCAGCACCTGCTTTTAGGAACTGTTGGGGGCTGAGCACCGGCAGTGATGGAGCAAGGACTCGCAATGAGACTTGCTCGGAAACAATCCTCTCACAATAGTAATTAATCGCACTAAAAATTTGTAATGTCTTTATTAATAATACACAGAATTACACCCATATAGTATTCTTAGGAAGCTTGCCTATGTGTTTTCTATTAATATTTAATCCTTGGCTAATCCAAAATGGCCGCTAAAAGTGCGGGAACTGTATTACGCATGTGTCAACCATATCACGTGGTATGACGTCTTTCTTTGCTGGGAGGGAATCTTTGCTTCTGCGCAGTAGATGCTAAAATGGCTGCTAAAGTCTTCTCAAATGCTAACGCTTTCGCATTGCTGCAACTAATAGTGTGTTATACTAAGGCTACTAATGCGGGATAGATATATTAAGTAAAGGGTATTAGTGTAGAATTAGGGGGTATACAGTGAAAACATTTATTTTTGATTTTGACATGTTTCTTCTTTGACTTTTATTAGTTTTCGTAACTGGGCCGGGGTTGGCAAGTGGCAGCACGAGAGACGTGCACCGAGCATGCGCGTCAAAGGCCAGCAAAGCATACCGATGAAGTCAACTTGGCAGACATTCAAGACCCTGACCTGCTGGTCACCCTCCAAGTCTCACCAAGACGACTTGTTATTTGCAACAATGTCTATACAATGTATACGAAATTTTGTACGAGACGGGTGGGAAATAAAGCAAATGTATTAATTGTGAGGGGCGGGTTTCTAAAACAATGAACTTAAGAAAAATGAACTAAATTGACATGGTGTGAGGATCAACCCCCTGTCCAATCAGAAATAGTGGGCCCATAAGTTTGCAACATTTAGGGGAGGTACATGGGCGTAGAAGGGTATAATAGGTATAGATTAGTTAATTAGTTAGACTAGAACCTTAACACTATAGAGGAGAGCGCGCATTCATGATCTAGATCCTGATCATAATAGAACCGAGCAGAGCAGAACCAGGCTGATTCGCAGTCCAAGAGGTCCTGAGGTGGGGGCGGCGGACTCTTAGAAGACGACCCGAGAGAATCAAGGAGGAGTGCAGTGCCAGAGAGGGAAACGGTGCAGGCGTCGTTAGTAGAGAGGTCATCTATCCTGTCCAGAACCGGTCCGGTGGCATTGGTCTCCATCCTATCCTGGGGATCCTTTCCAGCTCCTTGGCCAAGGAGTTTGGTTTTCACACCTTTTTAGGTAACTATAAAAGTAGTTTTTCTAGATGTACTGCTGTCTCTATCTTCTCCTTTCTGAGGGACCGTCATTTGTGATTAATAGGTGAATAGAGAAAAAGTGCTTCCTCTTTGATATACGATTTGAAGTACAGTGTGATTGTATTTTTTACTCTCCTAAATTTAGATAAAACATTTTAAAACTACCTGAGTCTTTGATTATTTCAGGTTTATGAATTGTATTATATATATATATATTTTTCATCAATCCCCAGTTATCGAACAGGTCCATTGGTAAGTCATTACTCTTAGATCAAGAAGTAGGTGGTAGCAGAGATTTGATAAAGAGTATAACTGACCCAAACCAGCGGAGATTGCTAGTGTAGTGTGAATGAATGGGCCCAGGTGAGTATTGTGTATGTGAATACTTGTTGCTAGTAACCCGCTGGATCAGTTTTCTGGTTATCAGAGGATGGTTTGAGTTTGTTGACTGGGTTATGAAAAATATTTTTATGAACTAACATCCGCGTATGTTTTAAGTTTTTTTTTTTTTGTTTTCCAGAAATCCCCGGGGAATCTTGAATAGCAGATGGTAAGTGGAAACCATACTGCAGTGAGGTTATCTGTCAGGCAGAAATAGTACTGAAAAGTTAGGTAGGGCTATCAGTACTTGTTAGGGACTCTGTGGGTGAGTGAGTGACAGCTAAGGAATACACTGGTGAAAATTTGATGTTATATCACCTAGCAAGGGTAACATTGAAGGAGTAGCAGGTATTCTGAAGCTTACGTGAAGAGTAAACGGAAGGGTTTTACTCGTAGTGTATGTTTAGTAAACGGAAGGGTTTTACTAAGTGAGAAAATTCTATCCTTTAATTTAGAGAAACTGGCACAATAGCGAATGTTTTATGTCGTTATTTGAAATTTATTGAGGAATAAGAAGTTTGCGTACGAATTTTGTAAAGGAAGGGTCAGCTGCCGGAAGAGTAGCTGACGTCACAGGTGCCGCGCTGGGATTGGTTGACACAGCGAGGGACGGAGAAGCGCAGATTGTAAAGGAGGGGTCGTCAGATAGACGTCACAGAAAGGCCGCGCAAGGATTGGTTCAGAGATAGTTGAATGCTGGAATTTGATTGGTTGTTAGCATAGAAGTCAAAGTTTCAGTAAACAAGTGTAGATTATATGTGGAAACGTGATCCGACTTTGACAGGAACCCGTCCAGACAGGAGATTTTTAGGTTTTGCAGAATATAATTCAATACATAGGTATTTACCCAAAATGTACGGAGAAAAGAGAAAAATGTCGTTTTTACAAAAGATTAAGAATTATTTTAAGAAAGATAAGCCCATCAAAACTAGGGAAGGAATACTCATTCCACCAGCAAAAACTCCCGCATCATTTATGATGATGGAAAGGGGTTATCATACTTGTGTATGGTTAGAAAATTGGATAGAATATACAAAAGACGATGGAATCTTGGCTTTCCCCGAACATGGAACTTTCAATGGGAGAGTTCTTCAGAATTTAAGAATGAGAATGAATGAATTAGAACCCAGACCAAGATTAACGCAATACGAAGCTTTGGAAGAATGGGAAACAGAAGCATTTGAACATGATAGACCTAGAAGCAATAGGGGTTATAGGGGATTTTTCCCTAGACACCAAAATGAGACACAAGAAAGTCAGATGAAACAATGGAGAAGAGCGATGCTTACCGAAGGTTTGTATCCAGTATTCATGACAGACGAACCAACAGGGAGTAAATGTAAGGAAAAGACCAAACACCTGACAGGGTTTGGGGATTCCGAAGATGAATTTATGGAAGAAATATTAAAGAACCCTCCACCATATCAGGAGGAACTCAGCAGATGTACACCAGGTGCACCTGTTTTGAGAACGCCAATAGTACCTCAAGTACTACATAATCCACCAGTTACTAGAGTACTTCAGGATAAGGAAAGAGAGGCCTTAGACAGAACCAGAGCAGAATTAATACAGAAAATAACGCAGTTAAATGTACATCCGATTCGTTGACTATACCTGTAACCATTGATCCCGTAGTTCCTTTGTATGGAGACAAGGTACATTGTCCGAAACCTTTAGTGAAGCCTACACATGTGGAAACCCCTAAAAATGAAGTTGTAATAACTGATGATCATGTCAGTGAATGTGAATCTATGATTTCACTAATGGATTTGCCCATTCGAGAATCTGTAAACAGCACCCTCCGAAGAGCCACACCTAGTGGTTCAAGAGATGCAGATATAATAACGTCCTCAGGAGCTAAAAATGCAACAATAGTGACTTCAGACGATTTAGAAAGATGGGCACAAGGAATAGACAAACAGAGTTCTCCTCCAAAGATCTTGGACATTTATAAATTAAAAGTTGAATTAGAAGAATTGATTGCAGGTAATGTAGGAGTAGATCGCTTAAATACCTACAGTGAAGAAGAACTATTATTCATATGCAGGAGTATAACCAGAAATGTAAAAATATTCCATGAAAAATTAACAGATTTGGCATTAGACATGGGAATTGAAATAAGAAGGTCAAAAGTGTTGCAAAAACCATATAGAGCAGAATTTACTGACAAAGATTTAGAAAACATGAATGCATCTGGAAGAAAGTTACAAGTTAAAGAACTAATGACAGTATTACAGAAATGGGGAGATCTGGATAAATGGAGAACTAGGTGGACAAAGAAAAAGGAAGAAGCACGTTCAAGTAGAACGACATCTGAGTATTTAATGAAGGAGACAGGAAATGTAGAACAAATGTATCCAATGCGAGAGGTACCAGGTGGAGGTTACGTTCATGTTCCCTGGAGTAGACAGGACATTTTGTCCTTTACCAATGATTTCCCAAAGCTGAGAGAAAAACCAATTGAATGGTACAAGCAAGTTGAGAGGTTTGTGAAGGTCTCAAAGGTTTTGCTAAAAGATTTAGATGGTCTCTTTGATATAGTGGTACCTGCTGATTTGTGGACCGATTGTAAAATCACAGTCGATTGGCCTAGTGAAGAGTATCCTAGGGATGCAAAGACAGGTGCTCCATCAAATGATGTGATGAAAAAGTATCATCAGGTAATCACGTACTTGAAAGGGAAAATACCACCCAAGGAAACGGATTGGGTGAAAATAGACAGAACTACCCAAGAAGCAAATGAGTCAGTTCACGCGTACTATGAGCGTCTGTTACAGGTGTTCAAACAGTATAGTGGATTTGAGAATATAGGAGATAAGAATATGAGTCAGTTTGTCTATCGGTTTGTTTATGGTTTAAAGCCAGAGATTTGCCAGATGATCAAGCAGCATATGCTATGCTGGCAAGGGAAGCCTACAGACGAGATTCTGAAGTACGCAAAGTATTGTGGGGAGGACATTGAGGACAGGCACAAGAAACTACAAGAAAAGGTAATGTGGGCTCAAGTGAAAATGGCTGAATAACAGGGAATTAATTTAGATAATCCATCTGAAAATCAGGAAAAAGAATCTGGATCGAATGCAGACACCGGAAATGGTGGAAAGGTAAGAGGACGAATGAGTAGAGAAGAGGCTAAAAAGAAATTTCCTTGTCATGGATGCAGAAAGTTGGGATACTGTAAGGATGAATGTAAAAAGATTCAAAATAATAATGCCCCAAATCAAAATTTAAATCCACAGACGCAGAATACCCCACAACAGGGTGTAAGTCAGCAGAGTCAATTACCACCTGCCCCTATTCAAGGTAATGTAAGCAGAGCAAGGCACGGTACAGACGTCGGATATCAAGGAGGAAGTGGTAAGAATGAATATGTAACTACACAGTTTCTTTTACAGGATGATTTTAACCCATATGATTATAAGTGACGGTGCCTAGGAGAGGGGGAGAAGGAGTGCGTACTTGGCGCATCCTTACCGGTAGATCAGTCAGGTCCATATGTTGAAGGAAAAGTAAAAGGTAATGATATCACCTTTCTTTTGGACACTGGTGCTACCATGAATACTGTGAGAACAGCAGACATCCCAGACCTCCCTCTCTCTGGAGAAGCTATCCAAGTTGTAGGTGTAGCAAATCGTAAAATAAGAACACCTCTTACAGAACCAATGGAAGTAAAAATTGGAAACTTCCGAGAAATGCACCAATTTGTGGTGTGTGATTCTAGTCCAGTAAACTTACTGGGCCGAGATTTGTTGTGCAAAATGAATTGCACTATTTTCTGCACACCGGATGGTGTTGCAATTCAGACCCCGGACAAAGATCATGTTTATAAATTTATGATTGCAAAACAAGGTACAGAGGTAGATCAAATGTTCTCTTTAATAACAAAGGATGAATTACCAGAGGAGTTAAAAGCTACAGTGAGTTCAAAAGTATGGGACTTTACAGGGAAAGAAGTAGGTCTAATGGCAAATATAAACCCAGTAAAAATATTTGTGAAAGAAGATGCAATTTTCCCAAATACCCGACAGTATAAAATGAGTGCAGAAGTAAAAGCAGGAGTTATTGAAGAAATAAACAGAATGGTAAAACAAGGAATATTAAAAGAAGTTATGAGTAGCCCTTGTAATTCACCAATCATGGGTTTGAAAAAGCCTAGTGGAAAGTATAGAATTGTTCAAGATTTACGCAAGGTAAAAAAAATTGTGGTACCTTGTTGTCCTATAGTACCAAATCCTGCAGTAATCCTATACCAGATACCCTGGGATGCAGAATGGTTCACAGTAATTGATTTATGTCAAGCATTTTTCTCGATTCCATTGCACCCAGATAGTCAGTATTTGTTTTCGTTCAAATTTGAGAACCATGTTTATGTATGGAATCGTGTTCCTCAGGGGTACACAGAAAGTCCCTCCATATTTAATCAGATATTGAAGAAATGCTTAGAGAAGCTAGTGATGCCAAGAAGTTCAGTCCTGGTGCAATATATAGATGACCTACTAGTAGCATCTAGCACCAGAGAGGATTGTGTTACAGACTCAATCGCATTACTAAATCATTTAGCTGAAGAAGGTCACAAAGTGTCACCTGAAAAGTTACAGTTTTGTACCACAGCAGTTAAATACCTAGGACACCAAATCGAGAGGGGAAAAAGAAGGATAACCTCTGAGAGAATAAAACTAATCAAGCAAATGCAAATGCCAGTAACAAGGAGAGAAGTGAGAATGTTCCTTGGAATAGGGGGATATTGTCGACAATGGATTGTAGGGTTTTCTCTACTAGCAAAGCCTTTAATTCAAATGACGAAAAAGAAGGCAAAGGACCCAGTTGAATGGGATGGTGAAAGTGTCAGTGCATTTATAAAATTGAGAAATTCTTTATGTGAAGCACCTGCCCTAGGTATGCCTGATTATACAAGGGAATTCACATTGTTCTGTTACGAGAGAGAAAGCTGTGCACTTTCAGTCCTAACCCAAAGACATGGTTTGGACAGACCCCTAAAGCATACTTTTCTGCTACATTGGACCCAGTAGCGGCAGCGTTGCCAGGCTGCTTAAAAGCAGTAGCTGCTACTTGTATGAGCATTGAACAAAGTGAATCAATTGTAATGGGACATCCTGTCAAAGTGTTTGTCCCACATTCAGTTGTGATTCTGTTGACGAGAACAAGAACTCAGCATCTTACCCCATGTCGGATGACTAAATATGAGAGGATAATTTTAGGTGCTGAAAACGTGACCATAGCTAGGTGCACAATTGTAAACCCAGCTACTTTACTACCAGATCCGTATCGTGAGGAAGTCAAAAATGAGGAAGAGGAACATGATTGTTTACAAATCACAGAGTTGTGCACCAAGCCACGTCCTGACATACAGGAAATGCCTCTTAAGAACCCAGACAGAGCTGTTTGTGGATGGCTCATGCCTAAGGCATGAAGATGGCAAATTGAGTGCAGCTTATGCTGTATGTGAATTAACTGGAATAGTCAAAGCATCCTATTTACCAGGGGTCAAATCTGCACAAGTAGCTGAATTGGTTGCTCTGATTAAAGCCTCCAAAATTGGGAAAAATCAAAAGGTAACCATATTTACGGATAGTCAATATGGTTACAGGGTTGTGCATGATTTCGGCCAACTGTGGATGCAGAGGGATTTCATGACTTCTTCAGGATCCCCTATTAAAAATGGACAGTTTGTAAAAGAACTATTGGAGGCAATACAGTTACCAAAAGAAGTGGCAGTGGTAAAGTGTGCCGCACATCAGTCAGGAAATGACTGGGTGGTAGTCAGTAACAGATATGCGGACTCAATGGCTCAACATTGTGCAAGCCATAGAATGGCAGTAAACAGAAAAATTGAAACAATGGGAATCAGCTTCCAACTTATGATGTGTGCACCCCCTGAAACATGGAACAATGTGAAAAGGTTGCAGGATGATGCTGAAGAGTGTGAAAAAGATCTTTGGGTAAAAATTGGTTGTACCCAGAGAGCAGAGGATGATGTGTGGGTTTATACAGATGACCGACCAGTCATGCCCGATTGCCTAATTTCACAAATGGCTAGAATGTATCATGGAGACACCCATGTAGGGAGAGATGCAATGATTAGACTCTTCAGGCAAAGTTGGTACAATCCAAGGTTTAGGGCTGCAGCAGAAAGCCTTTGTCAGAGATGCTTAACTTGTCAAATGAATAATCCAGGAAGAAAGACAGTGGTGGGGCTGGGAAGAATCGGAAAGGCAGAGGGTCCCTTTGTGAGATTACAGTTAGATTTTATTCAGTTACCACCATGTAAAGGACTGAAATAAGTACTTGTCATAGTATGTCTGTTTTCAAAGTGGGTGGAGGCATACCCTACCAGGAGGAATGACAGTATAACAGTTGCAAAACTACTATTAAGAGAGCTCATTCCTAGGTTTGGTTTCCCAGTAACTTTGGAATCAGATAGAGGAAGTCATTTCAATAAAGATGTAATTCGAATAATCTGTGAAGCATTCAAAATTGAACAGAAATTGCACTGTGCATACCGCCCAGAGGCTTCTGGAGTGGTTGAGCAAATAAATGGCACAATAAAGTCACGATTGTCAAAAATGTGTGCATCCACCGCATTGAACTGGCCAGATGCGTTGCCTCTTGTCCTGATGGGACTCAGGAGTATTCCTGATAGAAATACAGGATTGAGTCCTCATGAAATCCTTATGGGAAGAGCAATGAGACAAGCGCATGTACCAGGAAATAAACTGCTGAACATAACTGATGATATGGTTCTAGATTATTGCAAAGCATTGGCTGACCTAGTGCATTCTGTCTCTCACCAGGTTGGAGAAGACGCAGTTTCCAGGCAGCCAGAACAAGAGCATGATCTGAACCCCGTAGACTGGGTGGTAGTGAAGCATCACACCAGAGAGACGTGTTTATCACCCAGGTGGGAAGAACCTTGCCAGATTATCCTGGTTACTAACACAGCAGTGAAATGTGCAGGTTTACCTAATTGGATTCATGTAAGCCATACCAAAAGGGTGCCAGCTCCTGAAGAAAAAGATCCTCAGTTAGTTCCAATAGCTGAGGAAGCTGAAGGTTGTGCAGCTGAAGAATCACAAGCAGTAGATTCAGGAATAGCTGAAGAAGAACAACCGAGCACAAGTCAGGACTGGATACCAGTGGTGGACATACCTGAAGTCTTCATCAACACAAGAAGTAGAGCGAAACTAGAAGAAATTAGAGAGGTCCAGATAGGTGTAGAAGAACCAGCTCAGGATAGGGAGATAAAAGTCATAGATGAACCTGAGCAAGGCCAGTTAGAGGAAAGAAAATGGGCTCAAACTGACAGCGAAATCATCACAACAGAGTTTGAGCAGGGACAGACAGGCTTAGAAGAATTCGGTCAGGCTGCAGAAGTACAAAGTGCAATAAGCCCTGCTCAGGACCAGTTAGGATTAGAAAATCACGTTCAGGGAGAAGAAAACAGAGAAAACAACGAATTTGAAATTATCAAACAAGAAGACGCCAATCCTAAACAGGGTCAGTTAGTGGAGACGCAAATTCAGGCAACTGAAGAAACTGAAATAAGACCTGAACAAGAGCAGACAGAAGAAGAAATTGAAGACAAAGACAAACCAGTTGTGCCACCCATTAATGTAAATAAAAGAGTACTTGAAAAAGACTCAGAAGGTGAAAGTACAGTGCAAAGCAAAAAGGTCAGAAAAGGTGATAATTGGCCAAGTGCTATTAAAAGACTAAAATATCGTATAGTAACCCGAAGTGAAGACCCAGAACAAGTACATGAAGTAACAAGTCCATCTGGATCAGCAAGTGGATCTGCAAAACGCAAAAGCCCAAGAGTGAGACTTGTAAACAATAAGTTCAAAGGTCCTGATTGGACTTATGTAATTCTCGAAGACTGCGAAAGTTCTGAAGACAGTGATCACGGAGACAAAGGCACAAGTACCGAACTGACCTACGAAAAAGACGTGAGACCACCTTGATAAAGTTGAAGTTTTCAAGGAGAAAGTAAAGAAGAGAAATCTTCTTGGTCAAAATGGCTGAGGACAGAGTTGCTGGGAGACCAAAACTGAAATGTTGCAAAAGATGCTGTGCTATATGCATATGTAGTCTTGTAGTGGTGCTTATAGTATGGTTAGTGTTGATCGTGGCAATTCCTTACCTAATGATAATGGATAAAAAGAATAACACAGAGACGAAGGCAAGGATAGATAATTTAAAAAGTGGCAAAGTAGAATTAGAAGCCAAAGATGAACCAGATTTTCATCACATCGTAACAGATAATGAAACTAGGTTAAATGTTTTTACAAAATTATTGTTTCAGTGTGTAGATACAATGGAGGTCAGTGATTGTTATGTTTGTATGAAATTACCTGAATCAGTAGCTGAGGGATTAACCTATCATCATTTACCTTTAACTTATGGTATATCATGCAGTGTGTTAACTAGTTTGGTTTATAGAACAGGAAAATTACAGTATCATTATTCAAATATAGATGTGATATTTCCTGAGGTTCCCATTCGAAAGAATATGAACCCAGTGCTTAGTAGTAAAGATGCACAATTTATGGGAGAATTTTTCTTAACCATGAAGTCAATAGATATAACACATGCACATAGAAGCAACTTAACTTATTCATTGCACGAAGAAGAGAAAGTATTTTTGAATTTAGTTGAAGATGGAAGACAAAATTTCCAAAAGAAGGCTTCTGAGCATAAGGCTCATCTTCCACCTTGGGCTGAGAAAGAGGGTACTTATACACCTGGCAAGGCTCAAGCTGCTATGGCTCTAGATTTTGTAAAGACTGGGAAATTTTGTCTGCATAGGTTAAAGACTGATTATAATAACGTATTCATCGGTACCAGTGAATGTGAACATAATTTTTTAATTCTGGGAGGTTGGGGACTAAAAGGAGGAACAGATACAGTTTTTCCAGGAATTTATTATGTGTGTGGGAATAAGGCTTACTTTAGGCTTCCTGCACAGTGGTATGGAAGTTGTTACTTTGGAACAGTTTTTCCAAAAATATACCACGTTAAAAAGAACACTGAAATCGATGAAAACGAAAGAGGACTAACACGTAGCAAAAGAGCTAGTTTTTCAGAAATTGTTGGAGATATATTTGGTGCATTAATACCTTCAGTGGGAATAATTCTGAACTCAAGGAGAATATGTAAATTGTCTACAGTAGTTGATCGTTTATCAACGGATACTGCTGGAGGATTTCTGATGATAAATGCAGAAGTGGTTGCGATTAGATCTATGGTGATGCAAAATCGACTTGCGCTTGATATATTATTAGCAAAAGAGGGCGGAGTCTGTAAATTATTGAAAACGAAACATTTTTGCACGTATATTCTTGACAAAAGTGCAGAAATTGGAACGTATATAAAGAATATAACAAAACTTGAGAATGAACTGAAACCACTGGAAGTTGATAATGTATGGCAAAGATTGACGAATAGTATTGCGTCAATTGGTACTTGGTTCACTAATGTAGGAAAAGGGCTCTTAGGTAAAATATTAGTGCCCTTTGTAGGGATAGCAATAACAATAATTTCAGTATTGATATGGTGCAAATGTTGTAAAACAAAAGAAACTTATAATGTGACGGGAAGAGGCAAGAAACGAAAATTTGAAGAACTTGAGTTAGAAGATCTTAGAAATGAAGAATACAAAAGATTAAAAGGAAAGAATGAAAAGAGTAAAAATGAGAATGTGACAGAAATTTGCTGAAGTTGGCATCTGATTTAGATAGGGTTTTTTGATGGCTCAGAAACGCCATCAGAGAGGGGATTGATGGAGCAAGGACTCGCAATGAGACTTGCTCGGAAACAATCCTCTCACAATAGTAATCAATCGCACTAAAAATTTGTAATGTCTTTATTAATAATACACAGAATTACACCCATATAGTATCCTTAGGAAGCTTGCCTATGTGTTTTCTATTAATATTTAATCCTTGGCTAATCCAAAATTGGCGCTAAAAGCGCGGGAACTGAATTACGCATGTGTCAACCATATCACGTGGTATGACGTCTTTCTTTGCTGGGAGGGAATCTTTGCTTCTGCGCAGTAGATGCTAAAATGGCTGCTAAAGTCTTCTCACATGCTAACGCTTTCGCATTGCTGCAACTAATAGTGTGTTATACTAAGGCTACTAATGCGGGATAGATATATTAAGTAAAGAGTGTTAGTGTAGAATTAGGGGGTATACAGTGAAAACGTTTATTTTTGATTTTGACATGTTTCTTCTTTGACTTTTATTAGTTTTCGTAACTGGGCCGGGGTTGGCAAGTGGCAGCACGAGAGACGTGCACCGCGCATGCGCGTCAAAGGCCAGCAAAGCATACCGATGAAGTCAACTTGGCAGACATTCAAGACCCTGACCTGCTGGTCACCCTCCAAGTCTCACCAAGACGACTTGTTATTTGCAACAATGTCTATACAATGTATACGAAATTTTGTACGAGACGGGTGGGAAATAAAGCAAATGTATTAGTTGTGAGGGGCGGGTTTCTAAAACAATGAACTTAAGAAAAATGAACTAAATTGACATGGTGTGAGGATCAACCCCCTGTCCCTGTCCAATCAGAAATAGTGGGCCCATAAGTTTGCAACATTTAGGGGAGGTACATGGGCGTAGAAGGGTATAATAGGTATAGATTAGTTAATTAGTTAGACGAGAGCCTTAACGCTATAGAGGAGAGCGCGCATTCATGATCTAGATCCTGATCATAATAGAACCGAGCAGAGCAGAACCAGGCTGATTCACAGTCCAAGAGGTCCTGAGGTGGGGGCGGCGGACTCTTAGAAGACGACCCGAGAGAATCAAGGAGGAGTGCAGTGCCAGAGAGGTAAACGGCGCAGGCGTCGTTAGTAGAGAGGTCATCTATCCTGTCCAGAACCGGTCCGGTGGTCTTGGTCTCCATCCTATCCTGGGGATCCTTTCCAGCTCCTTGGCCAAGGAGTTTGGTTTTCACACCTTTTAGGTAACTATAAAAGTAGTTTTTCTAGATGTACTGCTGTCTCTATCTTCTCCTTTCTGAGGGACCATCATTTGTGATGATTAATAGGTGAATAGAGAAAAAGTGCTTCCTCTTTGATATACGATTTGAAGTACAGTGTGATTGTATTTTTACTCTGCTAAATTTAGATAAAACATTTTAAAACTACCTGAGTCTTTGATTATTTCAGGTTTATGAATTGTATTATATATATATATTTTTCATCAATCCCCAGTTATCGAACAGGTCCATTGGTAAGTCATTACTCTTAGATCAAGAAGTAGGTGGTAGCAGAGATTTGATAAAGAGTATAACTGACCCAAACCAGCGGAGATTGCTAGTGTAGTGTGAATGAATGGGCCCAGGTGAGTATTGTGTGTGTGAATACTTGTTGCTAGTAACCCGCTGGATCAGCAGGACCCAGCCCACTTAAAGCCCTGCAGTGCAGATTACAAACTGGTATCATTCATGGCTGACTTATGGCTACACTGTCAGGTCACAGAAGTATTCTTTTCATGTCTAGAAATGAACTCTTCCAATAAATGTCAATCAATATCAATATAGTTGTAGTTCCTAATCTACTACTTTAAGAGAATATTAATGTTAAGAAAAAAATTAAAAATACAGAACATGTTTTTATGGTATGTTTGTTACATGCTAAAACGTTGATGGGTTGGTTCAGGCTATGGCCCTTGTTGCCAAGCCAGACCCATGGATCGACCATCTTTATGAATGTGCTGCTTTACCATCTCCAACACATACAGACCTTTCACAGCAGCTAAGATCTGTGCCTACAGACCTTGGATAATATAGTGCTTCGTACCAGATCCCCAGGGGGCAAGTAAGGATTCTAGTGCCCACCAAGCCCTCTTCTTCAATCACATAATTGAAACTGTGATTTATAAAGCGCAAACAAATGCTCAAAAGGAGCTTCTATGCGCCAGTGCCTCAGCCGATGGAAACCACAAGCGTATGCACACTTTAAATGGAGAATTTAGGAAGAACAGTGGAGACAGTGTTCAAGATCTAGTTCTGCTTGAAATAACAAGTTTTGAGGTTTTTTTTTTTTTAAATAACATGCATGTTGATGCAGATCGAAGCTTGGGAGGGAGTTTGTTCCACAATTCAGCTCTTGCACCGGGCTGCAGACCAGCCTTGTCTCCTAGTTCACTGGACCCTGCGAGAAAGCATGTAGAAAGAAGGAATCTCACCAGGGAATAAAACGCACACAGTATTCTGTAAGGTATAGGGACCCGAATTGTGAGCAGCCCTGTGATTGTGCATCAAGATCTTAAATGTCATCATATTCACTATTGGAAGCCAGTGGAGGTCCCTTAATGTAGAAGTTATACAGCAATATCTAGGAGGATTTAATAATAACCTAGCTGCAGAATTCGGGGCCAGCTGGAGTTTTCTGATAAATGCAAAAGAACAGATGATGGACGGAATGCTGACCAAATCTTTCACCTCCAGTCACAGATCTGGGTTAAATTCATCATTTTTTTGCACACCTTGCCAGCCCAGTTTGGACCTAGCCAAATGCAAATCAGTCCTGACCTTGCTCCTCATGGGAACAGTCTAGCCCGAACTGCCAAACCAGGTCCTCCCTGGACTAGAAACAAGCATCCTGGGGCAGGTTTCGGGGTATCACCCCTCATCAGCCAGACTAACTTGATTCTAGTGGTATAGTGAGCACAGGATCCAAGTCTAGGCCTACCCTTCCCACTTAGGGCAACAAAAGCAAAAAGAACAAATGATGAACGAAATGTTGAACAAATCAAACATTCACTCCCAGTCACAGATCTGGGTTAAATCCATCTTTTTTTGCATGCTACGCCACCCCAGTTTGGACCCGGCCACATGCAAATCAGTCTTGACCCTGCTCCCCATGGGAACAGTCCAGACCAAACTGCCAGACCAGGTCCTCTGTGGCCCGGAAACAAGCATCCTGGGACCGGTTTTGTGGTTTCAGCCCTCATCAGCCACGCTAGCCTGAATCTGGTGGCCCCCATGGAGTTTTCTGATAAGCTTGTTGGGCAGACCCAAATATAGTGAATTCTAGTAACCCACTGTTAGACTTGGCTTTTTCAGCGGGTTTACCCCAGACTTTTGCTTTTGGCCTCCTGTTTTTGACCCTGTGTGTGTTGGTTTTAGGACTCTGGGCACTTTACCACTGCTAATCAGTGCTAAAGTGCATATGCTCTCCGTGTAAATTGTGTTATGGATTGGTGTTTCCATGATTGGCCTATTTGATTTATGTGTCAGTCCCTAGTAAAGTGCACTGCGAGTGCCAGGGCCTATAAATCAAATGCTGTTGGTGGGCTGCAGCACTGGATTGTGCCACCCACGCAAACAGCCCGTAAAGTGGAACTCTGGCCTGCCATTGCAGAGGCTGTGCGCAGCCTGGGGCTGCCATGTCGACTTGGCAAGTGCACACACTTGCCAGTCCCTAAACCTTCCCTTTTCTACATGTTAGTCACCCCTCAGGTAGGCCCAAGGTACCCCTGTGGGCAGGGTGCAGTGTATGTGAAAGGTGGGACATGCCCTGGTGTGTGTGGCATGTCCTGATAGTGAATTACAGCCAATTTCGTTTTTCACTATTGCAAGGCTACCAGTTCCCCATAGGATAGAATGGGAGGTTTCTTTATAACATCTTATAAACAAAACTGGCCCAGGGAATTCGGTAAGAAAATAGAATTTAGTATGCCTGAACTCAGAATCTAAAGATGCATCTTTTAGTGAAGGTGATTTTTACATTCTGTGTTTGAAAATACCACTTTTAGAAAGTAGGTATTTTCTTGCTCAGTCATCCCGTGTGCCTCTGCTGGAATGTGGATTGCCTGTCTGGGTTTTGGATGACAGAAGGCTGGGGGAGCAGGAGGGGCGCCAGATGGTCTAGGTAGGTCAGGAAAGGGCTGAAGAGACCTGGGTTACGATGGGGGAAGGGGGAGGAGATTTCCTTGCACCTCAAAGGACCTGCTCTGCCTCTGACAAATGCCGTCTCCACCTCCTGCCAGGAATTCACACCAGAGAAGGCAGAACTGGTCCTGACCGGGCACAGGCCCTTTCTGCCTAAGAGATCAAAGTATTTTTGGACATAAATGCTGGGTCCCAGACCCCTGAACTTTAGAACTCATCTGGACAAGAAGACTGCCAAGAAGAAGAGCCGGAGAAGCTGCGAAAAGGAACGACTGCTTTGCTGGGTGCTTTGCTGGGCTGACCTGCAGTGGCTGCTTCTGTCTTGGGCAGTGAAAGGCCTGGACTGGACTTTCTGCAACCTAATTTGTGAGTCTCTCCAAGGGCTTGAGGTAGAGCTTGCCCCCTGTTCACGAAGTCTCAGGAACAGCAAAGACTTCAAGTTCTTCGACCCGCAGCACTGGGGACTGTGTTTTGTGCTGCAGCAAGAAGAACGCCAACTCAACGACGTCTACGACGCCGCTGCCGACTCCGTGTCCTGAAGGCACCGCAGAGAGCACCGCCGCAATGCCGCACCGCAACCCTGGTCTCATCGACGACGCCTGTTGACGCCGCCACCGAGCTGCTGCTTGCACCGCGACCTGTGGGCACCGCACTCCGCACCGCCTCGTTTCACGCCGAAGCTTTGGCGCCGCAGAGGGCACCGCCACAACGCAACCCTGGTCTCACCGACGACGCCTGTTGATGCCGCCACCGAGCCGCTGCTTGCACCGCGACCTGTGGGCACCGCACTCCGCACCGCCTCGCTTCACGCCGAAGCTTTGGCACCGCAGAGAGCACCGCCGCAACGCCGTACCGCGACCCTAGTCTCACCGACGACGCCTGTTGACGCCGCCACCGAGCCGCTGCTCGCACCGCGACCTGTGGGCACCTTGCTTCACGAGGATGCCTTGGCCTTCCTGACGCCGCCACTTCCCGCCGAAATCGACGCCGCTGCTTGCACCGTGGTTCGAGGGCACCGCTCGTAAGTCACACGACGCACCGCCCTCATCCTGCACCGCAACCTTGGCCTACCGACGCCGGCGCCATCGACTCCAGTTCGTCAGCTGAAGACAGCGCTTCAGCAACGACGATGACGCTGCTTGCACCGTGACCTGCTAGCACCGTGGCGAGCACCGCCTTCATCTCGCACCGCGACCCTGGTCTCACCGACGACGCCATCTGACGCCATCACCGAGCCGCTGCTCGCACCGCGACCTGGGGGCACTGCACGCTGCACCGCTGCGCTTCGCACCGCAGCACCAGACGTCTTCCGGCGCCAGCGCTCCTGATTCCATCAGAGAGGAGCTCGACCTGCAACGCGAGTGACTTCAAGGGCCTCAACGCCCTGCATCTCTCACAGGTACTGTTTGCGGGTCTTCCCGACACCGTAGCTGGCCCGCGACCAGCCAGAACTGTTGGATTTGTTGTTCACGACGCCGTGGTAGCCCGGATGGAGCTATCCACACAAGGAACTCTTTTTAATCAGCGTATTTTTGGAACTGTGAACTTTTAAGTATAGTATTGTGGATTCTTATCGTTTTTGGTCTTGTTTTAATTATATAAAAATATTGGATATTTTTCTAAACTGGTGTGGTGTCCTTTTGTAGTGCGTACACTGTATTACTGTGGGTTATGTGCAAATGCTTTACACACTGCCTCTAAGATAAGCCTGGCTGCTCGTGCCAAGCTACCAAGGGGGTGAGCAGGGGTTATTTTAGACGTGTAACTCCCTTATCCTGACTAGAGTGGTGGTTTTTGCCTGGCTTTGGCCCACGCCCTAGCCTACCAAAAATCCCATTTCTAACACCCACTCTGAAGGTTATATGAACAGGGATTTTAAAGTGAAGGGTAGAAAAACAAGGATTTTATGAAGAGTTTTTAGCAAGCTCAAACAGGCAGAGGCTTCTGCAAGACTTCAGTGTTTAAAAAAAGTTGTCCATCAAAGTTAGCACCAACGTTTCCGAGCACTTCTGCTGAAGAAGGAGGTGGCCTGGGTTCAGTCGGCCACCAACGGTCAGTTTAAGATTGTCAGTTGTTTCCCAATATCAGCAGTTCCATCTTATCTGAATTGATGTTTAAATGATTCTAATTCATCTAGGAGGCTACAAATATTAGTAATGCAGTTTTGGACATTGTTGGAGCGCTTCTTTATTTCCTGCTGTGCAGGACGCGGACATTGTTGGAAGGACTTCTAGTCCCAGAATCCTGTGCCAGCAGTGAGGAGGGGGGTGGAGGAGGTGGGCCTCTTACGACGCAGTGCGCTATAAAGCACTTCTTCATTTCCTGCTGCGCAGGACGCGGATATCGTTGGAGGAACTTCTAGTCCCAGAATCCCGTGCCAGCAGTCAGGAGGGGGCGGAGGAGGTGGGCCCCAGATGACGCAGTGCACTATAAACATACATGCCAACAATTTGAAGGAGGAAAGTGGGAGATTTTTAAAAAATAATTGGGAGAATGTATTTCTCCCATTGACTTCTATTACGGCCTGCATCTTTATCAGCGTGCATGAAACTTGCAAGTGGGCTGCTGCAGGATCGGAAACCAGAAATTCAAATATACGCTTTTTCCATACCTGTCAGGAGCCCAGAGAAAGCCCTATGGCAGCCAGAGAAAGCGTGATAAAAATGTTGTACACTTGCTTGCAGGAGCAGGTTACTGGCAGTGCATAATCCAAGTCGCACGAGTCTGGTCCCTGCCATCTGAAGCCCGTCGAGGAATTGGGTTTTTGGATGCAGGAATATGGAGGTGGGAGACTAGCCTTGAAATTAGTAGTCTCCTGCCTGAATTGGGAGGGTTGGCTTGTATGTGCTGGCATGTTGTGGTGTTCTGTAACCAGGTGATGATGCGATATTCTGTAACTGTCGCATCATCTTTGGAATGATATGTGGTGATTCTGATCGGGGCGACTGTGTAAGGTGGAGCTGTCCATGGCTGCCGGAGTGGGTTGAGCCTTTGATGCTGTTATCTTAATTAAGGGACATTTCTATCATCCTTCCTTCTGTGAAACACCCTTTATTGGACTTGTACAGTTGGCAATGAGTGACATGCTTCAGGGTCTCCTGAGACTGAGACCTTAAGAGCATCGTGATGTCATATTGAAACATTTTCAGGCCTCAACACCACCAGAGCAGCAACACTCCCGGTGGATACTTGCGGAAACAAAAGAAGAAAGCCAGAAGTATCTTTACTTTTATTAGTGGCCTTAAAGGAGTTTGTTGGGGACAGTCAACGGCACCAGAGGGCTCGAGACATGTATGTGTGGCAGGCAGTGAGTGTGCACGAGCACGAAGTAGCGACGTCACAAGCCTCGCCCAAATCTGACCGTAGCGGCACAAGCCTCAACCCAGGTGCGCAACGCCCATTGGGCAAAAAGGGCTTCAGCCCCCCCACCCCCCGTGAGTGTCAGCCCGGGCTGAGACAGTTTCCCGGGCACACACAGCTTATCGGAGCCGCACCCGAGTACTTCACAGGTCTTTAAAAGACCATTTACGAGTTAACGAGGCTTTGTTGTGAGGCTTTGTTGTTTTTTCACCCCTTCATCTCCACTCTGCCTATTGCTGGAAGAATGAGCCCCCCCCGAAATTTTTAGTAGCCCCCCCCGAAATTTGTCTCTAGTTGCGCCTCTGCCTCAACCCATGTTGGTATGTATGACGTCTACTTCCTGTTGCCAAGCAACGCCAACTGAAGCCATTGTGTACGTTGATGTGTATGCCCTGTTGCTGCGCAATGCCTCACTACGAGCCCACCTGCGCCACAGAACTCGTCAGGTCTCTACACCAGTGGGCCGTAGATCTCAAGGAGTGCTCCAGCTCCAGTGGGTGAACAGTGCATTTCTTCACGGCGAGTAGAGGAAATAAAAAAGATAAACGAGGTAAAACGTGACCTGGCAGCCGGGCCCTCTCTCACAACAGCGGCGCTTCCTGGAACAGCTTAGTACATTTGTTTGCGTCACATCAAAATACAACAAGCATTTGCAATGCAATGCAATCGGTCTCGCCTTTGGGACCTTATATGTACTTAGCTATGCAGCACATTAGCCTGGGTGCTGAAACATCTACTGTTCTTTAACATGGAGGGAAATGCGTGACACACTAGGTATGGGAACACATGGAGAGAAATATTGCCTTTCAGCGGGAAATGGTATAGTCCAAAGCTCTGTTTTTAACATAAAATCAGGGCTTTCGGTGGTCAGATCACTGAAAATACAAGATTTGCAAAAAATATTATTGTCTACGGGTGCTCGTGGAAGACAATTTCTATGGACTGGAATCTAGAGAATGCTAAAGTGATTCTGGTATTTTACTGACCTCTGCTGGTCGTTTTCTATCAAGAAAGTTAAATAGAGGCAGTTGCCAGAAAAATAAAAAAAAAGAAAGTCCCTCAGCAGAAAGCAATTCTGGTATTTTACTGACCTCTGCTGGTCGTTTTTTATCAAGACAGTTAAATAGAGGCAGCTGAACAGAAAAAAAGTCCCTAAGCGGAAGCAGACAAGTCCTAGGGCTGATCTCCAGAGCCCACAAAGTACATACACATATAAGTATATATAAGTATATCAGTGGCGGCTGGTGGCATTTGAAAGTGGTAGGGCGTAAAAGTTCGGGATGAGTGACATGTAGCGAGTGAGCCCGACCGTTATAAGCGGGGGTTCGGGGGATGATTTACAAAAGCATTTATGAGTAGGGAAAGTAGTACTAAAGAAGTCATATTTTATGTACTCTTACATTTCTTTGTAAATCGGATCTGAAACATCCAATTCCTTATTAGTAGAAGTGCAAAAAGGGCACCACTACTTTCCATTTGTACTAATTGAGTATGCTTATTCCCTTAATATTCCCATTCTATTCCCATTTTAGATTTTTGGGGCCAATTCAGAAAGGCATGTAGGAGTATGTAAAAGAGTACTATAAGAGTACTTACTACCTTACGTACAGCAAAATACCTTTGTGAATAGGCCTCAATATATTCATTATTGGACTACGGTGTATGGACATCAATAAAGTGTATATTATATCATCTTTGTAATACAGACTGGAGCATTCTTATAGAATAGGTTATGTCAAAACTACAGAATGCCACAGAATATGTGATCCTTGTGCTACAGAATATATCGTTATTGAACAACTAATGTGTTCTTGGCTGGGCTAGACGATCAATTTATCATTAAATGCTACTGCAGACAATCCATTGTGCTAGATATTACACACATAGCCCATAAATATGCTGAACACTATGCCCATCACTGCCTTTCAGTCTCATTCCATAATTGTATCGCAAAATGTGGTCATCCCTGTGCCAGAAAACGTGTTCATGTCTTTTTGAAAAAACACCCAGAAGGCATTTAATTTTTTGGAAGAAAACAAGAAGTAATAATGCATGATTGAAATATTCCTATCGTGCTTAAAATGCCTAATCACTTTATGACTGTACTCTATATTTTTACTTTTTATCATATCGATACACAAAGGAAGGATAGGTCAAAAGGTTAAAATTGCTTCACTTCCAACTCGAAGGAAAAAAAGCAAAGACATTTTCCGAAAGCGAGGGCTTCACAGCACCCAGCTGGCATGGCAAGGGTGCGAGTGGACAGGCTACTTCAGAGAGCAGAGGCATGAGAGAGTGGGGAAATAGTAAAGAGATTGGGGACTCGGGGAGAGGCCGGATAGACAGTGAGGAATTCAGGAGGGAAAAGGCTGGAGTGGGTATTTAGAACGGATAGAGTGGGAGTGAAAAGGAAGAGACAGAGGGAGAGGAGAGACTGGGAGGAAGAGGAGACCGACTAGGTGAGAGCCGATAGGGACAGTAGAGTAGCAGGTGAGGAGAGCAGAAAGGAGACACACAGGGGAGGGGCGAGGCAGCCTAAATGGGAGAGCAACGAGGCAGGACGAGGGGAGAAAATCAGAGAGAGGGGGCATCCTGGGGTAGAGCAGATAAATGTAGTAGAGGAACTTGGAGAGAACAGAGGGATTTGGGGTAGAGTGGACTTGCTGAAGTGGGAGAGGGCAGCTGAGCACCCGACTTTCTACAACACCGATACCAGGCAAGGACGAGTGAGCGCTGCTCCCGGGCCCTCATGGCACTACATGTAAAACACGGGCAAAAATAACATATCAATCCAGGAGCATGGAGGAGTCTCCGCAGTTAAAGCTTGTATAAACTTAACAAAGTTAGGTGTGTGCAAGCTTTCACTGCGGAGACTCCTCCATGCTAAGCTAACATACCAAGTAGTTGTTACAAAACAAAGCACTTACTCGTGAGGTAGTCCATCTAACGGACGACGAGGTGTAGCTCTGACACAGCAACAGAACATGTCACGTGCACTGCAGCACTCCCTGTCCTCGGGATCGAAAGCTGCTCGGCTCCACCCCTCAGGCCTCATCAGCTAATACAAGCCACACGAGCAATGGAGGAGGCGAGGCCGGCTTTCCATGGTAGCCACCCACTTCTGCTTCGTCCCCCTGAGTCTGCCCCGCCCTTTTCCATTAAATGAATGGAACTCCTAAGATCCCGCCCTGGGCCAGAGCAGTATACGCCCAAAAGTAAGCCTACGCATCACCGCTAAAACTCGCCATGCCTTCCACAGTGATGTCACTGGCCTGGTTTGTGCCTTAAGGGCGAGAATCATCACGCTCGCTGGTCACACATGCGCAGTCAGGTCTCCTACCAAAAAAAAAAAAATCTAAATCCTTCATAAAAGAGCACGTTGCCCTGCCGTCACTGGGGGAGAGGGAGAAAAACCTACGAACAGCTCTAGTCAAAAGCAACCATTAGCTTTTTGACTAAAGCTGCTTGTAGGTTTTTCTCCCTCCCCGCCCACCGTGATGGCAGGGCAACGCCCCTTTCGCCCTTCAACACCAGCTGCCACTGAAGTATATACTAAAGTATATACAAGAGGTCTCGAATGCTCGACCTAAAAAAGAAGGGGTTAGGTATTTATAGCCTTTTATCTTCAACAACACCCTTTGGTGGAGTGTCAGGATTAAATAGTGGGTTGTGAAATTAACTGTGCTTACTACTACCTGTGCAGCTGGTGGTGTATGAGGATTAAATAGTGGGCTGTGAAATTAACTGTGCTTACTACGCTTAGTACTACCTGTGCAACCTCTAACATGATTGTACTTTTGTGCATTGTGAGCATTTGTACAGAGTAAATCCGTCAGAGGGATATTCTGCACTGCACCTCGGGCACCACTTCGGTGGCTTTGAGAGTACATCTGAACTAGGTGAACCTTTCAAAGGGATGCTCAACATCTTGGGTATCGGGTCAGACACTGGCGTTGTTTAGTTCGGCCTCTGTACATAATTTCTTTTCTAATTCTCTTTTCTCTTGGTTACTCCTTCTTTCTTCCATGTGTTATGCAGAATGTCACTGCACCCCAATTTCTTTTAGCATCATCTGGTGATCCAACAATACCGTGGCTGAAATGGAAAAAGGTGATCATGCCACTATGCGAGGTATGTGACACCTCATTCATTGCCGAATGCAGAATGTCGTTGCTGATGCACTGTCTGGGGTCTGAAGGTCAGGAAGTGTTTGAGCACCTTCCTGACCTGTCCGACAGTGACTCAGGAAACCTTAACAAGTATGAGGTCTGCTTAAAAAAATTGGATCTGCATTATGCTCCCAAATTGAGCACTGTTCTCAAGCGCTATCAATTCGGCAAGAGAATGCAACACCAAGGAGAGACAATTGAGCAATATATAACAGAACTGCGCAGGTAAGCCTCTACCTGTGGCTTTTGGCGGTTCTAGCGAAGAGCGATTACAAGACCAGTTTATGTTGGGATGGTCTCTAGAAAAGGCTAAAAAAAACATGTGGCAGAAGGACAATCCCTTCCTACAAGAAGGGCTCACAATAGCAAAAACGCATGAGCATTGCAAGGACTGTGTGGAGGTTATTCGCAGTGGCATCGCACTTACTGATAAGGTGGAAAGTGTAGCAGTTAAACTAGTGCAAGATAAGGCTATCCGGAGCAAAGTAACACAAGACAAGGCGGTTGCCAAGCCTACAAAAACATTTTCGGGTAAACGTTTCAGGTGTGGGAATGTGTGTCATATGGCCAATTACAAAGAGCATCCTAGGTGGAAAGTTGTGTGCAAGAACTTGGGAGGACAAGTCAACAAACAATACTAAGAAGGTGAGGGAGTTTGAGTATTGAGACGATGATGAAGATGATAGATTAGTTGGGGATGTCACTATACTACAGACAAAAGAGGGTTCATCTGAAGGCCCCTTTGAAACAATCCAGGTTAATGGTGAATCAGTCAGGATTCTATTTGATTCCTGAGCTGAGATAACGTTGAATCCAAAGACATTCTATGAACAAAATTTAAAAATTAAAGTGAAGCTAATGAAGCCAGATGTAAAACCTAAAGGGTATGGTGGGGAGCTGATCAAACTGTTAGGTTATGTCTGGGGAACGATTGAGTTTAACTATACCTGGGAAAATATATGTCTCTATCAAAGGAGATTCCCACAGTTGGTTCCACCAGCGTGACTTGTTTGTTTATCTGGACCCAAATAAGAATGCCCTTGTCAGAATGAAAGAAATTCCTATTGTAGGGAGTGTTTCAGGAGGATATAATATGTTGTTGAAATGCTTTCCTGAAGTGTTTAGGAAGAGTCGGGGGTGTTTCAAAGATTACATGCATATGATCAGGCTCAAACCAAATGCCCACCCCAAGGTTGCCAAAGTGAGGAGTGTCCCATTGTTGGTGAGAGAAAGCATGAGGAAAGAACCGGACAAGTTGATTGATACCAGGATTATCCAGGAGGTGAAAGCCTCAGAGTGGCTTGCACCTGTTGTGATGGCACGCAAGGTCAATGGGAAGGCCAGGCTTTATGTGGATCTTAGGGAACTTAACAAGTTTGTGGTGGTGGACCATTAGGCACTTCCCAATATCAACAAGATGTTGTGTTCCCTTAATGGTGCTAAGCATTTTTCCTCACTCAATTTAACATCAGCATACCACCAGATAAAGTTGCACCTCTCTTCTCCAGAACTCACCACCTTTACAACATCTTTTGGCACATCCAAATTTCTCAGGATGCCATTTGGTTTGATTTTCACTGTCTTTGTTTTTGAGAGAGGGCTATGGAGAAGGCATTGAAGGGTGTTGAGGGGGTGAAGGTTTATCAGGATGATGTATTAGTGTCTGGGACTAGTGTTGGTGAACACATTGAAAGCTTACGTGAAGTCTTGGTGAGATTGCATAGATGTGGGTTAACTTTAAAGTCTGAGAAATGCAAATTTAACATATCTGAAATTGGGTATTTGGGACATGTGATCACGGGATCTGGTATCTGACCCAAAAGTGGGTTGGTGAGCGCCATCAAAAATCTACCTCCTCCTCAGGGTAAGGAGGAGTTGGTAAAATTTCTGGGGATCGCAGAATTTTATAACAAGTTTGTTCCTGGTTTGCTGAAAGAACAGCGTGTATGAGGGCTTTACTCGGAAAAAGCAAGGATTTTGTCTGGTGCAAATCATTTGAGCAAGAACTTGCAGACGTAAAATACAGTTTGGATGATGCATCTGACTTGGGTAGTTTTGACACCAAAGATAAAACGGTGATCTTGACAGATGCTGGCTCGAAAGAGTTGGGGGCAATTCAAATGCATAGATCGGGAGGCCAGGGCAGAGCGATATTGTTTGTCTCATGGGGTTTGAGAGGAGCTGAGCTCAACTACTCCATTGTAGAGAAAGAGGCCTTAGGAGTATATTGGGCAGTGAGAAAGCTCAGGAAATTTCTCTGGGGGCACAGGTTTGAAATCAAAACAGATCACAAGCCTCTTAGAGAAGGTTTTTTAAAGAAAGGAATTGATCTGGTCTCTCATGACATTCACAAATAGGGGGTGGCACTTCAGGAATTTGAAATTGAAGTGTCCTATGTTCCTGGTGCATGTAATTTGCAAGCAGACTGTTTCTCGAGGTTGTGTCATGGGCACGAGAGGATAGTTCAGAGAGGGATGACTATTTTGGAGGAGAAGATTTTGATGAAGAAGTGAAAGTGTGTTTAATAACAGACGGGGTATTCCAGGAAGCTGAATGGAAGAAAGAGCTTTAGGAAGATGTGGTGTTGCAGATGGTTTTAGGTGGTTGGTGCGGCAAAAACAGGTGTGACGAAGAACTTTTGGTTTACTGGCAAGTGAGGAGTGAGTTGATTGTGGTGAATGAGTTATTGTTGAGGGGCAGTAAGTTGGTACCACCACACAGTGTAAGGAAAGGATTGGAAGATCACGCCCATGCCAGCCATATGGGCATATCCAAATCCAAGGAGAGGGTTAAAGAAAATTACTAATGGACAGCCATGGATTTAATGATAGAGAGCGAGGTGAGAAACTGTGTAGAGTAAGTGCTAAGCGATAAAGTGCTGAAGTGCAGGACGCAACCCATGGTATTGAGGGAAGTGGCCTCTGAGCCATGGGTGGATATAGCGGTGGATATTCTTGGTCCTGTCAAGGTGAAATCATGTGACAGGTATGTTATCGTGTGCATCGATATGTTCTCGCGTTGGCCAGGAATCAAAATTGTAAATTCAGTGGAGTCTGGGGAGATCATAATTTTTTTAGAAGAATTGTTTGAGAGGGAACGTTTTCCTTCCCCCATACTCACTGACAATGGGGTGCAACTGATCTTTACGGTGGTAGAGACATTTTTGAGAAATTGAGGCATAAAGCATAAGAAGGCGGCGCTGTACCACCCCAAATCGAATGGTGTTGTTCACCGCTTTATCGAAGTACTTAAGGAGAGCTTGCAATAATCTCTTGTGTGTGAGGTTGAGTGGGAAATGAGATGAGAAGAAAAGTGCAAGAATACCTCCTGACACCGAACTCCACCACAGGCGTCTCTCCATTTCAGTTGTTCAAGGGAAGGATTCCCAGTTGTGAGACAGTTCCTAAATGGGTAAAAGAGAGAAGAAAGGAAGTGGATGATCAGGTGGAAATATTGAAGGGTGGGGAGAGAGAGCGAATGAAAAAGGTGAGAGGGAAGGAACTTTATAATATGCGGAAAGCTGTTAAGGAGACTTCTGTGCAAGTAGGGGATTGGATAAAAATCAAGTCCCCAAGGAAGGAGGGTAAAGCTTCCAAATTTAGTCAGCCATTCAAGGTGATAAAACTACTTAAAAACGCAGTAAAAACCAGTGATCACAAGATCTGGAATCTCAACAGGGTGGCCAGATACTATCCTATGGAAAGCGAGGATACTAGCTCCTCGGTGGAGGAGTTATTAGAAAATCAAAGTGTGAGACCACAGAGGGTTAGGAGGAAGCCTGTGCATCTACAAGATTATGTTTAGATGTGTAATTACTTTCATCTTTCTAACCTAAGTTAACCCTCTGTAACCACTGTATCATCCCTGGAATGTAATGAAAGATACGCTCTTATGTTATGTTAGGGAATTTTTAAAGCACGCTTTTACCCAAGGGTGTCTTGGCGCTATCTAAGCAAAGAGCAGCTAGAATAAAATGCTTTAGTTATTAAATAGCCAGGTTTTGATCTCCTTCCTGAATGCCAATAAAGAAGGAGTGGCTCTGATGTGTGACTGCAGACTATTCCATAACTTGTTCTGTACCATAGATGATGCTACTGCCACCCCAGTTTGCTTTTTTGATTTTAGGAACCGCTAGGGTATTAGAGTTGGTGGAGCGGAGATCTCTGTTGGGGGTGTACCATTTGAATGCCAACCTGAGAAATTCCGGTCCTGTGTTATGCAGTCCTTTATGCGCAAGGCATAAGGCTTTAAATTTTGCCTGGCTGCGGATGGGAAGCAAGTGAAGTTTACGAAGTCCCTGGGAAATAGTGTGATACTTAGGAAGCTTAAGGATCATTCTGGCAGCAACATTTTGAACCAGTTGCAACTGCCTCAGATGCTTTTCTTGCATGTTTAAATAAAGACTATTGCAATAGTCCAATTTTGATAGGACTAGTGCAGTGATCAAGCTTTTCCTATAATTATCAGGGACGAAGGGCAGTATTTTCCTGATCATTTTTAAGATATAGTAGGCTGAAGAGGTCACCGTTGAAACTTGGGCACCCATGTTAAGATTGTCATCGATGATGACTCCTAGATTTTTGGCTTTGGTAACAGGAAGGGGGGGATGAGGAAGATGTTCCGGCCACCAGTTAGGGGACCAAGATGGAGAGGGCTTCCCGAATAAGATAATCTCAGTTTTTCCTGAATTGAATTTCAGGCAGTGTTTGCTCATCCATCCGCTGACAGCCTCGATACAGTCTCAACATCTTTGAGGGCCGGACATATCATTATTGGCCGCCGAGATTATCAATTGTGTATCGTCAGCGTATGAAGTTACATCCATTCTGAAACTTTTGATGAGCGGGGCCAGCTTGGCCACATACACATTAAATAGCGTGGGACTCAATGATGATCCCTGAGGAACTCCACAAGGCAATGAGTAAGGGGTAGATTTGTATTTCCCCAAGGATACCATTTGTATCGTATCTTTAAGAAAGGAGGTGAGCAGATCCAGAGCCTTATCCTTCACCCCCATCTCCACTAGGCAGTGGGTAAGGGTTTTGTGGTCAACCGTATCGAACGCAGCCGATAAGTCCAATAGGATCATGACTGCAGAACCCCCATTATCCACCGCCATCCTCACCTCTTCCGTTGCTTTGACCAGGACAGTTTCCGTACTGTGTCCTGGTCTAAAGCCGAACTGGGTAGAGTCTAAGAGATGGTTGTCCTGAATATATTTTGATAGTTCAATATTCATGATTTTTTCAATAATTTTGGCAGGTAGAGGCAGGCGCACGATCAGGCGATAGTTAGTAGTATCGGGGCAGCTCAGATTAAATTTTTTTATAAGAGGGAGAATGGAAGCCTGTTTCCAAATTTGCGGAAATACGCCTGTAGAAAACATGATGTTGAAAATATTTGACAGGATCCGGGCGATTATTTCTGGGGTAAGTTTCAATATCTTTGCTGAACAGGGGTCGTAGGGGGATCCCGATTTGCTTAGCAGAAGCAAGGAAATCACTTGTTCTGGCTTGGTAGAGGTAAAATCGTGAAAGGAGGAGTCGACCTGCCCTTCCTGAATATATTGCTCGGGAGGTGGCGAGCTGTTATTGTCAAAATGTTAAAGATTCCATTGACTTTTTCTTTAAAGGAATTTGCCAAAGCATTACAAAACATCTGGCTGTGAAAAGAGTCATTACTATTAGAGGTTGTCGTAAGTTTCTTGACCACCTGAAATAATTCCTTGGAAGAATTAGAGGTATTGTCTATCAAGGAAGTGTAGTATTTACTTATTTCCTTAATGATAAGGTCTTCGTACTTAAGCAGCGCGATTGTATAAGCCTGTCTCTCTTGCTCTTCAAACTTCCTCCTCCAACTACTTTCAATCCTTCTACAGGCTTCATTTTCAAGCCTCAGGGCTTCAGTGAACCAAGGAGCTGAAGGCTCCTTTCTATGAGAGCATTGATTTTTAGTGGGGACAAGATCACGGAAAGTGTCTGAAAACCAGTCTGAGTAGCAGATAGCAGCTGATTCAGCATCGGGAGAAAGTAACGGTTGGCTGTCCTTAAGAGTCTGAGCTAGAACTTCGGAGTTGAGTTTACTCCAAGCCTTACTCACGATGGACACCCGGGGTTTAGCCAAATGGGAATTTCCGCGGAGGCTTTCAGTATTAAAAGAAATTATATAATGGTCAAACCAAACCCGTTATCTGGGAAGCTGTGCCGAGCTGACCTGCTTGGATGCAAAGAACTTGTAGATAGTTTCTCATTTGTGATGTAGTTTTCAAGTTGTTATTTTGGAAGGTATTTGGGGTTGTATTGAGTGAGGCAGGTGAAGTGCTGTTCTGTAGCCAGGTGATGATCCTGTGTTCTGTAACCATCACATCATCCCTGGTATGCTATGTGGTGATTCTGATCGGGGCGGAGCTGTCAGTGGATGTCAGTTTGGTTGGGGCATCTGATGCTGTTATGTTAATAAAGGGACTTTGGATTATCCTTCTTTGTGTGGAGAACACCCTTTATTTGACATTTACACATGTTTGGATTGACCTTCAATGACTAAATGAATGACACTTAGAGTGCTACCTTCGCGCGAGAAAAACCAACAATGAAGTGCATAGAAAGCCATAAGTATCAGAAATGACATTCTTTTGAGCAACAAGAAGCTCTAAAAATAACTCGAAACTGCATCTTTCAAGTTATCTTTCAGATTATTTTATGAATTTACCTGAAAATGAAAGACCAACAAAAAAGAGTTCATAGCTTCCAAGTTTTCAGTTTTCTTATGTGTGACATTTACAGGTTTTCGGTGTGCCTATGTGTGACACTTTGATGCATTATGTGTGACACTTTGAGTGACATTTTATTACTCAAAGCGATAAAGTGTAGAATGAAGGATTATGTCCATGAAAAGGGATAAATCTCAGAAATTATTTCCTTTTGTGTAATTTAATGATCTGGACTAATACTTCAAGGCAGCCACAACACTCATGTTCTTTATGCAATGTCGAAATCTACTTTCCTTTTCTAACATGATCCTCATGGAAACAATATTAAAGCGACATATAAGAGGGGAGGGATCAACAGCCCTTGACAATGATGCATTGGTCAAGCACTGCCTTCATATTACAACTTACAAGGAGAAAGATCTTTCCTCCCAGCAGTGACTCACACCTATTGATGCAGAGCTATTGCGGAAAGCTGGGCAGTGGTCTGCGTGCTGCAGAATTTTCAGGATTGGGCTCTGATCTCAACAGACAAGGGCCCACTCCCAGCACCACCACCCTTACCCGAGGTCAGTACCGTATCACCTTTCACCGCTCTACATAGGCAGAAAACCTGCCTTCTTACTAGGAGTAGAGGAAAGATTGAGGAACCTACCCATCCTGAAAGGTATTTCCATAAGCAATATATAAATGCATTTAAATACCTCATGGAACATGTGCCAGTCCTCATAGATGGCAGGGAAGTCCTGATACCCAGTGGATTGACTCAGAGCCCCCAGCAGCTAGTGGAAACAGTAGCAAATACATATGACAACCACTAGACCACTGTGGTATGTAATATATTGCAGCTGCGTGGCCTACATCATGTGTGACACTCAAATAATCCTGTATTTTTAGATCATTGTTTTTTCCATTTTTAATCCAGCTACAAATACCTAAAGTAAAAATGATCCTTTGAACCTTCAAAGATCCCCACCTCATTCTGTCTATGAACACTAACGCCCACACATGCACACATGCACCATCAGTAGCTCAGTACTATAACTTATGCATTCAGCTTCAAAAGTATATGCGTAAGTGACAGTAAAGAGCTGTTCATTTTACATTTTGTACAATTTGAGAAATCTTTGAATGCACTTTCAAATTACAAACACACCAGAGACATTAATCCCTGCTCTTCCTAAACAGGGACCTTCACGTTAACTGAAATGATGCACTTTTAACAAACCTGGACGTAGGATATTTGGTCAGGATTAAAGACAGATAAAAGATGAGAAAATTAAAGGACGCTGGATTAAAACTTTACCTATTCTGAGATCCTGGTCTTGGACCCACGTTTCTGAGATTTAGATGAAAATATCAAAATCAACCCCCAGACTGAGGACAGGACAACATAACAACAACTCAAAAGGTAACTCAAATTAAAGAATGTATGCGTATCTCAAAAATATTACTTTAGGAAAAGTCATTTGCGGATTTGAGACAGCTTTGAGAATTACAAGGAATGTGCTGACCATGTGCTGCTTACAAGGATGAAAAGTAAGGATTAAGAGTGAAATACATTACAGAAGGCAGCAACGAATTCTGTCAAGAAGGGGCATTCTGGACAGTTGAGGAGCGGGGGCGGGGTTTCTGTTGCCGCCCCGAGACAGCAGGTGATAGAGGGGGGAGGCGGCCGCCCCCAAAACTGGTGCCGCCCAGGGCGGACCACCCCCGCACCCCTAGCTACGCCACTGGTTCTGGGGTAAGAAAAGGAAGAACAAACAAGCATTGGCATAGCCAATAGGTCTCGCCTTTGGTATCTTATAAGTGTTTAGTCATGCAGCATATTATGCTGGGTCATGTGCCGCTAGGGATAGCTATTCAATTACTACACACTGGGTCATGCAGTGTAATTCAGGAATGCATGCTTGCCTCTGCCGCATATTTCCTGGGCGGATTTGAAAATTAAAAGCAATGATGGGAGGGTGGGGGTGAACTGAAAGCAGCTACGGGGGGTGGGAGAGAACTGAAAGCAATGTTGGGGGGATTAGGGGAACCGAAAGCAGCGATGGGAGGGTGGTGGGATTAGGAAATAATGAAGGGGAGGGTGGCAAGTTTTGTAAACATGGTTGGCAAAAGTAATGGTTCCAGCCTGCAGCAGATCACACATGCATCAGGACAATCTCGTGATTCGAAGATACTGCGTTAGCAACTAGGGCAGGGTGTATATATTATCAAAGACGGATGCAATGCATCAGAGGCACGCACAGGCACGTTATGAAGTGCCTTGTGTGAAGAGCCAGTAGCCGTGCATCATTGAAGAAATAAACTATAAGACATTATCATTTTTTAGCTGCTCCTTAACAAAAAATGCAGACATCGCTCATGAAGGTGGATTTTGCAGGAGAATCAAGAAATCGCTGAAAGTTTAGGGGGGGTTGGAGCTCTAATTTGTGTTTATATGGTAGAATCTGTTAATATTTAAGGGTGGACAAGTCAGCAAATTAACAGGGAGAGCGAGCTAGAGCCGAGCCAAGGGTCTGGCTTGGCGCTAAGAAGCTGTGCACGACCGAAGCCTTGAAAATATTTGCCATATAAATCATGCAAGGAACATCGTATCAAAATATGAGAACGTGTCTTCGAAATACAAAAAAGTCAATTTCTTTAACACGCGAAATCGTTTCACCTTAGTACATCAGATCAGATTTTGTCCCTACATTGATAGGCATTTATTGGAAGAAATAGTTTTTCAACATAAACTCACAAATATGATATCTATGCCCACAGCCCTGACAACAGTCACATTAGTGAACGGCAGGGCAGCTGTCAAGTGCCCCTTTATGTGGCCTATCTAATAAGCAGGGGGTAACATGATAGCCTTTTCATAGGCCGAAGACTGTTTATCAGAAGCAAGTGCTCTGGGTGCTGAGCTGTCTCTGGAGTACAAGGAGACAAGCAGACGTGTTGGGGCTAAAAAAATGTGTTGTTGATAATAGCCCTTATCGTCTTTGCGCACAATAAATGTCGGGTCTGGGGCTGCGCCCGTGCCGGGTCAGCGCTCCCTCTCTTGTGTTTGGGGTTTGAAGATCTGTAATGCCATAACAAGTCTGGGAGGGAGTGCCGGCTCTGAAGGGGCCGAGGAGAGACGGCCTGACCCCTCTTAACATCACCCAGAGAGGCGGACATTTTAAAACAAACTTGAGTGTCGAGGACTAGGGCGAGCAGAGGCAGTGTATGCCCACGCGGGGCACAGGGAGGGCGGCACACACTTCAGATGCTTGTTAGAGGGAAGGACCAGCTTTGCTGTAATCTGTATGCTGGATAAGAAAAGGGGATGACCTAGAATAGTGAGTGCAAAAGAGGAGAAACAAGACAAAAGGAAAAGAAAAGCAGTTTCCTGCTTGACTGCCTCATTCAGCCGCGTGCTGACAGAGGAGCTGCAGAGCTGCGCTGATAGGGCTGATGGAGCTGCGTCACTCCGCTCCAGGAAGCAGAGCCCGGGTTAGGTGGGGAGGGGGGGAGAAGGCACAGCGGGTTGTGAGGGGTGACAGTAGGCCAGATGTAAGCACAGGAGTGAGAACAGGGGAGGCGACAGGAGGGAGGAGCCATTAGCAGGACGAAGCAAAGAGCCGGCAAGAAAGTGAAAGCACTTGGGCATGTACGGCATCTACCTTGCAGCGCCATCTGTTTCCAATTAACAAGCGCGGCGCGGGCGCGATAATTGGAAACAGATGGCGAAGCTGCTCGCTCCCGCAAGGTGGATGCCATACATGCACGAGCGCTCATTGGAAACAGTGCAGTATATGCACGAGTTTTCCAAAAAGTGCAGACCGATTCCAAGAGGTCACTCCTTAGCAGCGCTTGCGCGCTGATTAGGCGAGACCTAAAAATGGATGAAAGAAGGAGGGAATAAGAAATGAATGTGAAAAGAGCAAATGAAGTGACGGGAAACATAAAATTAAAAATAAGTGATGAATGGAAAGAAGAAAAGAAAGGAGGAAGAAAAGCAAAAGGAAAGAGTGAGGATCAGGAAAGAAGAAATTAAGGGATGGAAATAGGAACAAGAAAAGAAGAAACTAAGGAAATAATGGAGAAAGGGAGGAAGAAAAGTATCAAGGGAAGAAGAACGGGGAATGAATGAGGACCAAAGGAAGCAAGGATGGAAAATAGAAAGGAGGCATGAAGGGGGGTAGTGAGGAAGGAAGGAAGAAAGGAAAGACATTAAACATGTTCCCAACTCAATGACATTCATTTTCACGACCTCAGTAAGATGAAAGGCTGAGTGGCTGCACTAACATTCAAATCTATGACTATGAGATCAAATACAGATTCCTGAAGTGGATAAATTAACCCACTGACTAACTAGATCCGGCAAAGCATTTCTTGAAATGAAAGGAAAACATAAAGTGAAAAGGATGTATTTTAATTATTGTTTCTATAAATCATAACTAAATCTGTGGGATATTGCTGAACGCTTTGGGCAACTGCATGGAGGATGGAGCAGTGTATGAAATCTGGAGGAGGTAACGTTGTTGTTTGTGTGGTTCTGACAATACCTGATGCCTCTCACGAGGCAAAAAAAAGTACGAGGAGTTAAACAACAGACTGAACTGAAAACATCTGTTATAAAAAAACTGCTGTGATTTGAACATAGACAAATTTGTCATAACAAAACCCACTATGGCAGCTAACAAGCTAAGGATGGCATAGCAGTGCAATAAATGTCCCTAATGCAGTCATGACAAATGGGCCTCTGGCATTGGCCCCTCAATGCAGGGCACAGGCCACTGCACCTGCGGCACTATTCATATTTACACTCCTGGAACACATCATTTTGTCAGTACCCCTTGCCACAGAAACCTACAGCAGCACAGAAGCCAAAGGAATCCTCCCTATACAGCACCAGGCACATGGACTTTTCAGAGTGACAGCCAGTAGCAGCCAGCACAGATAAGAGCGGTGGGCGGGGCGGGGGGCGAGGAAGTGGACAGACGATGGGATAAGTAACATTAAATAAAAAAATAATGCAAAATATCCCTCTCCCATGGCTCTCGGAGGTAGAACAGAAAACCATGGATGTGCCTATCACAGTTGAGGAAGTGAGTGAGGCAATCTCCACGCTTGCCACCCACAAAACCCCGGGTCCAGATGGGCTCCCCACGGAGTATTACGAAGCGTTCCGCGAAACTCTGATCCCACGACTCCATGCCCTCTTCGAAGAAGCCATAGAGGACGGATCGTTCTCCTCTACTACCGACACAGCCACCATTGTGGTCATACCCAAGACGCACCCTCCCCCGCTTTCCTGCGCTCAACACCGCCCGATCTCCCTCATTAATACCGAAATCAAAATATATGCAATGATTCTTGCCATCCGTATGAAAAGAGTGCTCAACACCCTCATAAACCCTGACCAATGTGGCTTCATGCCGCACCGCAGCACTCGTCACTGCCTACGATGCCTGCATGTGGCCCTTGCCTACCGTGACCTCCTTTCACCGTATTTGGCCTTAGTTTTACTCGATTTCAAGAAGGCATTTGACACGGTTAGCTGGCGCTACATGCGCGACGTGCTAGAGAGGGCGGGCTTTGGCCCCCATTATCGGAAGATGGTGGGAGTGCTTTACTCTAACCCATCAGCCAGGGTCCTTATAAATGGGGCGTTATCTGAGGTCTTCCCGGTCGCGAGGGGGACCCGGCAAGAATGTCCGCTCTCCCCTCTCCTCTTCGCCCCCGCGATCGAACCTTTGGCCTGCTGCATCCGGATGGATGACCAGGTACAGGGCTGGCGTTGGCAGAACTCTCACAAGGACCGAATCGCCTTATACACGGATGACGTCCTACTGTAACTAGCTGACCCGTCCCGATCGGGACCGAGATGTCTACAGATCCTTCATTCCTTCGAGCGAGCATCTGGCCTACGCCTTAACCCACTCAAGTCCACGGTGGTGCCCCTCCATGCCTCTAGAGAATGTTTTGACTGGCAGACAACCATGCCCATACGAAGACTATCATTTAGGTATCTTGGTATCTGGGTGGCGCTTCTACCGGAACTAACCTGGTCCCTCAATGTCGGTCCACTTCTCAGACGCACAAAGGATGACCTATGTCGAAGGCAAAAACTTTCTCTCCATCCCCTTGGGAGAGTTGCCCTCTTTAAAATGATGGTTCTCCCCCGCATCTTATATGTCCTCCAAAACCTCCTGATCCATCTCCCCCGCAGCTGGTTTCGCGATCTAGATGGAGTGATTATCAATTTCCTTTGGGGGGACTCAAGAGCGCGTCTGGCTCTCACGACTTGCCAATGAACCACATACGAGGGAGGAATGGGAATGACGAATCCCTTCTTATACTATCTCGCCACTCGCCTTTTGATAGTCCATGATTGGTTTAATGGGGGGTGGTCAGACCCAGCATATCGATTAGAATTGGGGCGCCTGGGATTCGCTCAGGCCCAAGCTATGCTTTACGGAGCCCTAATCCCTCAGGCCCTGCCAGTAGTCACCCATACGGCTCTCCTGGCATGGCGGTCTGCATTGCGACACATCCACTGGGACAATAGACTCACATTACAAACGCCGTTATGGCATGGCACTTGGTTGCGGGAAGTCGGAACCCTGACGGGTTTTCAACCGTGGGAACTAATAGGCATCACCTGCCTGGGAGATGTATGGAAGGGAGACCACTTGTCCTCCTCTCAGGAATTACAACATGCATACTCTTTACACTCTACACAGTTCTTCAGGTACCTCCAACTACGTCACGCCCTAGCCATTCACATTCCTAACCAGGAGACATTTCCGGAATTCAGCCCATTGGAGGCCAGAATTCTTATGGGAGATCTGGGGAAGGGAGGGATATCCCAAATATATCGATCCCTGATAAACAATACCCCCACCACGCTAGACCCTCTTGGAACCCGGTGGGAACGATGGATAGGCCCTCTGGAGGACGAAGACTGGTGAGATGCGAGATGCCCAGAACACTCACTATATCTGCCAGACTCCGCCTCATCCAGACATATTATCTTCATTGCGCATATCTTACACCGGCGCGGTTGCACAAAGCAGGATTTCTCCCAACTCTGCAATGTCCACGCTGTGAAGGCGAACCAGCCGACTTCTTCCATATGGTCTGGCCCTGCACCGTCATATTCAAATACTGGGCATCACTCGTATCTGAATTGGGTGGCATTTTGGGGTGGGAGGTCCCCCTTATCCCTCTTGCTCGTCTCCTGGGGGTGATGGAGGGAATGGACGGCTCCCGAGCCGACAAGTTGTTCCTGGGAACAGCCATGTTGATTGCTAAATGAGATATTGCAATGGCCTGGAAGGACTCAAAATTTCCATCTATTTCAAAATGGCGCAGGGGAGTTGACTGGTGTGCTGTCCAAGAAAAAGCGGTTTATGAGGCAAGAGGGTGCCCGAACAAACATGAACGAATATGGGGCAAATGCCGGGTTCATTGGACTGATTGCTCATGGCCCAAAGAGCTGGCCCTTTCCTTTTTATACCAGCTAGAGAGGGGGATATTACTTGTAATTGTAATGAAATGTCTTACACGTCACAATGATACAAATGTTACTTTGGGTATTTTGTTATACAAAATGACAATAAAATTGGTTATCAAAAAAAAAAAATAAATAAATAAATAAAACCACATACCTTGCGCTCACCGCAGCGCCGAATTGGCGATGCCGCAAGTGCATGGTAAGTGTTTTTTATTTAATGTTACTTATCCCGCCCTGCCCCACGCCAGTGGCGTAACTCAAGCCTCTGCAGGCCCCGCGGTGCACAATACTCTGGCTGGAGAGCTCCTGATTGAGTCCGGAGGGGGCCCCTCCAGGTACCTTGCAGGGGGGCTGCCTCAAGTTTCGTTCACCCACCGCTCTTATCTGTGCCAGTCGCTACTGGCGAGAGGTGTGGCACTTCTGTGAGGGTGCTTTACAAAATCTAATTACAGTGCTCTAGAAGCAGTAATCCCAGAATCTGACCCAGATCGTGGCGCACAATCCTGGTTATATTACCTTCACTTGCAAGGTCTCACTTGGGGAGTCCAATTCCATTTATCATGGGTGAGCCTGTGGCTACTGATCCATAGAGCCCCAACTTATTCTTTCCAGACTTTACATGCAAAAGTGAACATGCTCCCAGGTTGAAATACTCAGCGCATGGCTGCTATAGATGGGAGGAGACTAAGGTTTACAGGCTAGAATTGCAGACCTTGAAACTGGGAACCAATATTATGTCTTGTTGAGGGCTCAACATCCTGCTGTTCTCGAAAAACCAATTAACCTCCCCATCCCTAATTATAATGCATACATACTCTGTCCCTTTTCCAAAATGCTTTTATGCCCTTGGGCAAAGTTCTCGCTATATAATACTGCAAAACGAAAAAAATCATGATGTGCTCTGGTTAAATGAATGCATTTCTCATCCTTTGCAACTTTGCACAGTGCCACGAATTGCATGAGAATCTTGGGTCCTTGAAGAATGTGAGAAAACGGCAAAAATGCGTTAGGCTAACACAAGATGAGTGGTACTTGGCATGGCTGAAAGCTACAGATCTTCCAACTCTCACGGTGCCACAGTGCAGCACACGATATCGGCTCCCATCACACGGTCACCCAGTGAGAAGCCAATATCACACGGTGTGCACAGAATTAGCTGGAAAACCCTTGCAGAGAGCAGGTTCCAGGTAATTGTTTGGAGGTTCTGCTCAGCCGATGTCGTTTTCGAGGTGTGAAACCTCCCCAAGACATCAGCGGCAGCCTTAAAGCTTTGTTTTTGGTGCTGGTGTGGTGAAGGAGGGATTGTTTCATAAAAAAACTTGAATTTAAAAGGGCCTCCGGCTGTGCTTGGCACTAAGCCCCAAGCCCCATCCCCTTTAAAGCTCTGCCACTCCTCACTGGTGAAAAAGTTTCACAAGTTGGCAGGTCTGGAGTTGTAGAAAATGTTGTGCTTGAACCAATTGCCCCCATTGCACAATGGTGCTGCACTCACCTGTGTCACGACCAGAAGTAAAATCTTCCTCTCTGCGATGCCAGGCTTAGCCGGAGAGTGTGTCTCTAGCCCATTTTCTGCAGGGGGTAGCAGTGAGCTCAAAGTGACACTGCTGCTGTAGACTGAGCTGCTGCATGGATGCTGTCCATTGTCTCATAGTGGACTGATGCCAAGGCCTGGTTTCACACTTCTTTGCCTGGTTGCTGCGCATTCATTGCAGCTGAGCTCTGTCGCCGAAATAGGTCTCTCTGGTTCAGTGCTTTAAATGGGCCAGTACTGCCCCGTACTGAGTACCAGCACTTTTTTATTTTGAGAGGGAGAGTACCGGCACTTCTCAAGAGAGAAGTAATACGTTTAAGTGGAGAATACCGGCACTTCTCAGAAACCAGCAGGTACTCTGCTACAGAGTACCTGCACTTCTATTTTTCCATTTCAAGCACTGCTCTGGTTACAAGCTACGAGTGTGAGGTGGGCCTCATGTCGGCTCCCAGTCTGGCAGCTGCTCTTCGTCGTTGCCTATCCAAATATTGCAGTCACTGGCACATAGGGTTGCAACCTGACCGGCTTTTTACCAGCACCAGTGGTATTTTATTATCCTGGCTGGTGCAAACAGTTGGAAAATCACCTAAAGCTGCTATTTTTAGCCTTTATTTGTACATACTTCAAGCAACAACAGTACATAGAAAGCACTTTTAATTGTGTTCTAGAACTGTGTTAATGGTCCGTGACTATTAATTAAAGCCAATGAAGGCTGAAAAGTCATGTTACAAAGGAATACATACAATTCTGTTTACAGTCCTATTTAGTATCACAGCCAGGCCTTTGCAGACTCTTAAAACAGGAACAAATAGCCAGTGTTTTTCTCTTGGAAAGGTGGCAAACTGATAGCACGCTGGAAGTTACATTGCAGTCTCTTAATAAAGTCGTCAAAGATTTTTCCCCATTGGTCGTATGGACCTTTGTTGGTTATCGTGAAGCACTGTAAGGGAGAAGACATCAACAATGCATTTCTAGCTTGTGAAGCCAATGTGAGCCCACAATAAGGATCAGGAATCACCACTTGTGGTTAAAGGAATTTTATCAATCAATCCATTATATAAGCAAACCAAGACTAAGATACAACAATACAGCAGATAAGCTGAAATATCTCAGTAGGTTGAGTCGCAATAAAATGAGATACAGAATTGTGATAGCCGCAACTATAAAAAAACAAATTAAAGCAAACAGGTGTTCCATAAAGAAACTTCCCTTCTCGCTTGATTTAAGTGACTTTCTGGGATAGTGATCATAGAAACTGAAGGACCCCAAGTTAGACTGGCTGATTAAATCTCCCTGCTGTGACAGGCCGAGGCAGCAGCACGTCATGGTGAGAAGTGAGAGGATTACAGTGCCTCATTGCACATAGTGAGTCGGAGGAGCTGTAATTCTGTGTGACTAATGCATTTTAGTTTGGTGATGTGCAGACCAGCACTAAAATGAGTTAGTCAAACCCCTGATGCGTAGTACTTGGCAGGGCTGTTTTTAGAAGAGGAAAGGGGAGATTAAAGAAACAATCTGGAGAATGTATTTGACAAACAGAGATAATATCAGGGGGTAAAAAAGCCAAAATTAAGCCATTTTTGGCTTAAAAACAGGAGTCTCCCGCCTGAATCGGGTCTGTTGGCTGGTATGTGTTAGAGAATAGGCTCGTTCAAATCAAGATGATTGCTTAATGAAGAAGTAAGAATTCAGCATGACTTCTTTCTGAGATCCTAAAGAAAGAGTTTTGTTTTGCTTTAAATATTAGGCGGTGTGTTAGTTGAGGATGGTTGTCAAGGTAGGAAGGTGCACGGCAGCATCTGTATGGGCCCCTGTTGGTTTTTACAGCAAACTGTATTACTTACTGAAGCACTGTGTCTTGTTTACTACTTCAGCTGAGGGTAGCCACTACATTCTCTCATTAACTTTAATTCATTTTCCACTGAAATTTGTCTATACATTTTACTAAAGAGAATTTCAGCACATTACAGCTGAGATTGAAAAATCTGTTAGCTAGCATGAAGGAAAATTTCAATTCTATTAAGGACAAGAAGGCACAGATGCTTAACCTTCTTTACTTACAGCAGTATAAAAAATAAAATACATAAAACTACAACTCCCATGAGCAATTCTAATAAGCAATGCTTAATTTGTAAAAAGAATAAGTGCCGTGCCCTTGTCTGGAGGCCACCGCAGTTTGCACCACACATTGCCACTGTACTTACACAACTACTAACCATCACACTGCTACAAGTGTGACAATTCAGACTGTTTGAGGCCGTCAAAACTTTAAGAATGGCTTGGTGGCAGGTATTAGTTGTTTTTAATGTATTTTGAATTAACAAACAACAGTTTTTCTGCTCATCTTTAAATTGCACAAACAGTGCCACAAAGTGCAGGTTCTAGCAATTAAGTGCAGATTCTGGCAATTAAGTGCCGGTTTCGAGCACCGGAAACCACCGGCTCAAATTAGCACTGCTATTAGAAGAGCAATCACATCTCACCGGACTTGAAATCTCTTAATTGGTTACCTTTCGAAGCAAGGATACACCTAAAACTTGCCTGCATGACCCACAAAGCCCTTCACTTCAACACTTCTCTCTACCTCGCAAAAAAACTTGAGTTGTCGGGTGGTGCCCGTACCTCCAGGAGCTCCAGCACCCTGTTACTTAAACCGAAAAAATTTAAAAAAATGAAAACTTGCAACCGTTCCTTCTCAGGAATCGCCCCAAGAATTTGGAACTCCCTGCCTACTGAAATGAAACTTATTCCATCAACAGTGTCCTTCAAAAAGGAAATGAAAGCGCTACTGATGAACACTTGCCTGTCCTGAAGTTTAGCTGGGGTCCTGAGTCCCTTCAACCGGATACGGATGGGTCCTTCCTAGCCCATCGATCGGCTACTCCTCATCTACTGTCACGATGACTCTTTCGCCCTATTTTACTGCCTAATTCTTTTGCCCACTATTATGTAGTTACGTAACTATTGTTATTTTGTGTCTATTGCTATGTTCTGCCACGATTGCCTCCCCTTATAGGTGTCGCATCTCTCTGTAAAGCGCTCTGATACCCTCTTGGGTCACGTTCGCGCTTTACAAAACTTTTAAAATAAAAATAAATAAAATAAATATTATGTCATCAACAACACGTGATACAAGAGCCACTCATAATGTACCCCAGGGTATAACAGCCCATGTTAACTTCCTTTTGTCCTCTTTCTTTGTGCAAATGGTGGTCTCTCTCATCTCTTCTTCCCGCTGTAATGATCATCATTGTTTATCTTCTGTAACTAGAAAGGAATAAAAGTAATTAATGTTCTGCTTGAACAAGGCCCTTAATATAACAAGTAAATACCATGATGGGGGTAAAAGTGTACCATTCAAGAATGTAAGTGTATACATGAGGCACATTATAATATTAAGTGAGATACTTATACCCCATGTGGGTCCTCTAACTTCTTCGGACATCGGGATGGGTACATTATGGAAGACAGAGGAAGGGGATAATCTGCGCCTCCATGTCCTAAATGAAATTGAAATTTTCTTTCACGCTAGCTAGGACATTTTTCATTCTATGTCAGGACTGGAGGCTTGATTATGCTTGTTTAAATCCTACTTACCACAAATATGGCCAGCTGATCTGTTGGTTTGAAATAAAATCTTTTCAATGTGGAATATGTTGACCAATCCACAATTCTTAAGACATCTTGCAATCTAGTCCCCAAAATGAAGGCCTTGGATGCAGTATAATGGAACTTGATGGGGCCCCCCTGAAAAGTACATAGAGGGCCCCCCTCACACTCCGGACCCAGTCAGGAGGTCTAAGCCGCCCCGTGCACAGTGCCGGAGGGGGCCCTCTGGAGTTGGGCCGCCCGCACCGTGGGGGCTATAGTTATGCAAAACACACAAGATGATGGACGGAATGCTGCACATTGGCAAACATTCACCCCCAGTCACAGATCTGGGTTTAATCCATCGTTATTTTGCTTCACCACGCCACCCCAGTTCAGACATAGCCATATGCAAATCAGTATTGACCCTGTGCCTCATGGGAACAGTCCAGACCAAACTGCCAAGCCATGTCTTCCCTGGACCGGAATCAAGCATCCTAGGACCGGTTTCAGGCTATCAGCCTTCATCAGCCAGGATAGCTTGACTCCAGTGGCGTAGTGAGCACGGGACCCACGTCTGGGCATACCCTTCCCACTTGAGGCGAAATGCAAAACACACAAGATGATGGACGGAATGCTGCACATTGGCAAACATTCACCCCCAGTCACAGATCTGGGTTTAATCCATCGTTATTTTGCTTCACCACGCCACCCCAGTTCAGACATAGCCATATGCAAATCAGTCTTGACCCTGTGCTTCATGGGAACAGTCCAGACCAAACTGCCAAGCCATGTCTTCCCTGGACCGGAATCAAGCATCCTAGGACCGGTTTCAGGCTATCAGCCTTCATCAGCCAGGATAGCTTGACTCCAGTGGCGTAGTGAGCACGGGACCCACGTCTGGGCATACCCTTCCCACTTAGGGCGAAATGCAAAACACACAAGATGATGGACGGAATGCTGCACATTGGCAAACATTCACCCCCAGTCACAGATCTGGGTTTAATCCATCGTTACATGGCTTGGCAGTTCGGTCTGGACTGTTCCCATGAGGCACAGGGTCAAGACTGATTTGCATATGACTATGTCTGAACTGGGGTGGCGTGGTGAAGCAAAATATCGATGGATTAAACCCAGATCTGTGACTGGGGGTGAATGTTTGCCAATGTGCAACATTCCGTCCATCATCTTGTGTGTTTTGCATTTCGCCCTAAGTGGGAAGGGTATGCCCAGACGTGGGTCCCGTGCTCACTATGCCACTGGAGTCAAGCTATCCTGTCTGATGAGGGCTGAAAGCCCGAAACCGGTCCTAGGATGCTTGATTCCGGACCAGGGAAGACATGGCTTGGCAGTTCGGTCTGGACTGTTCCCATGAGGCACAGGGTCAAGACTGATTTGCATATGGCTATGTCTGAACTGGGGTGGCGTGGTGAAGCAAAATAACGATGGATTAAACCCAGATCTGTGACTGGGGGTGAATGTTTGCCAATGTGCAACATTCCGTCCATCATCTTGTGTGTTTTGCATTTCGCCCTAGGTGGGAAGGGTATGCCCAGACGTGGGTCCCGTGCTCACTACGCCACTGGAGTCAAGCTATCCTGACTGATGAGGGCTGAAAGCCCGAAACCGGTCCTAGGATGCTTGATTCCGGTCCAGGGAAGACATGGCTTGGCAGTTCGGTCTGGACTGTTCCCATGAGGCACAGGGTCAAGACTGATTTGCATATGGCTATGTCTGAACTGGGGTGGCGTGGTGAAGCAAAAATAACGATGGATTAAACCCAGATCTGTGACTGGGGGTGAATGTTTGCCAATGTGCAACATTCCGTCCATCATCTTGTGTGTTTTGCATTTCGCCCTAAGTGGGAAGGGTATGCCCAGACGTGGGTCCCGTGCTCACTACGCCACTGGAGTCAAGCTATCCTGGCTGATGAGGGCTGAAAGCCCGAAACCGGTCCTAGGATGCTTAATTCCGGTCCAGGGAAGACATGGCTTGGCAGTTCGGTCTGGACTGTTCCCATGAGGCACAGGGTCAAGACTGATTTGCATATGGCTATGTCTGAACTGGGGTGGCGTGGTGAAGCAAAATAACGATGGATTAAACCCAGATCTGTGACTGGGGGTGAATGTTTGCCAATGTGAAACATTCCGTCCATCATCTTGTGTGTTTTGCATTTCACCCTAAGTGGGAAGGGTATGCCCAGACGTGGGTCCCGTGCTCACTACACCACTGGAGTCAAGCTATCCTGGCTGATGAGGGCTGAAAGCCCTAAACCGGTCCTAGGGTGCTTGATTCCGGTCCAGGGAAGACATGGCTTGGCAGTTCGGTCTGGACTGTTCCCATGAGGCACAGGGTCAAGACTGATTTGCATATGGCTATGTCTGAACTGGGGTGGCGTGGTGAAGCAAAATAACGATGGATTAAACCCAGATCTGTGACTGGGGGTGAATGTTTGCCATTGTGCAACATTCCGTCCATCATCTTGTGTGTTTTGCATTGCGCCCTAAGTGGGAAGGGTATGCCCAGACGTGGGTCCCGTGCTCACTACGCCACTGGAGTCAAGCTATCCTGGCTGATGAGGGCTGAAAGCCCGAAACCGGTCCTAGGATGCTTGATTCCGGTCCAGGGAAGACATGGCTTGGCAGTTCGGTCTGGACTGTTCCCATGAGGCACAGGGTCAAGACTGATTTGCATATGGCTATGTCTGAACTGGGGGTGGCGTGGTGAAGCAAAAATAACGATGGATTAAACCCAGATCTGTGACTGAGGGTGAATGTTTGCCAATGTGCAACATGCCGTCCATCATCTTGTGTGTTTTGCATTTCGCCCTAAGTGGGAAGGGTATGCCCAGACGTGGGTCCCGTGCTCACTACGCCACTGGAGTCAAGCTATCCTGGCTGATGAGGGCTGAAAGCCCGAAACCGGTCCTAGGGTGCTTGATTCCGGTCCAGGGAAGACATGGCTTGGCAGTTCGGTCTGGACTGTTCCCATGAGGCACAGGGTCAAGACTGATTTGCATATGGCTATGTCTGAACTGGGGTGGCGTGGTGAAGCAAAATAACGATGGATTAAACCCAGATCTGTGACTGGGGGTGAATGTTTGCCAATGTGCAACATTCCGTCCATCATCTTGTGTGTTTTGGCTATAGTTATGCCCCTGCCCCTTGGATGCCATAGCCCCCCTGATGAAGTTTCTCGAGAAAATGGGAATATCTACCCTGGCCTCCTGCATCACACATCTAACCCATCTGGCCATGGTGGGCATAGATACTGCTTTGTGGGGTTTGGTAATTGAGATCAGTAGCTGGTTACCCCACCAGGTCAGAGCTCTCTAGACACACTTTCGTACTTTCTCAAGCAACGAATCACACACATTCTGGGATTGTCTGAGAAAGCTGGGTAAAAGACCGTCCTAGTGTTAGATTTTGTCAGTTTTGAAATGGTGAAAATTACACCCTCTGGGGTATAGGACCTACCTTGCAAGTCCAGCACCCTCATATTGAACATCCTTTTGCATTAAATTAGACAAAGCAGCATGTTATTTTAACCCTTTCAATGCGTCGGACGGCCCCCGGCCGTCCGACGTCACGGTTGGCGTGTGCGGAGGATGGCCGGGGGCCGTCCCAGACACGCCCACTCAAGGGAACGCCCAGCACCGCGGCGGAATCCGTGCCGCGGTCAAGCGGTTAACAAACAGTTGCTTCGGCGTAAGGTCAGGATTGTCTGGCATCTCGTGAGACGAGATAATATCTTGTTAGCATCCCACATGTGAGTGTATGTAGGCTTTGGAAGGTTTGAAAACCTTATGCCTTTTATTAGTCTACATATCAATGAATGGGAAACATCCTTAACAATGAAGTTTTAATTACGACTTACCTGAACAACGAAGCCCGAACAACGACTTTCCTAAACCACGACTTTTCTTGAACAACGAAGCCCGAACAACGAGGACTGCACAATGCGTGGCACGTCACTCCTCTCCGCCCCTCACCCCTCATCGACCCTTGGAATCATTCTTTCGACAGTGCAGCCACCTGGCTGGCGGGCAACGAGGACTGCCAAGGCCTGACATTGCGTACTCTTCGCCCCCTGCACAATGCGTGGCACGTCACTCCTCTCCACCCCTCATCGACCCTTGGAATCATTCACTCGGCAGATGAAGGATACAACCTATTATGAAAAGTGTTAGTTAGCCAAAATTTGCTTTCACCAACTAGCACCACTTAATTATCTGCCATGTATAATACATTGAAACCGGGGGCAAAACACCCCTGCACAATTTAATGCAGACTAAAACAAGCCATACTACACGGCAAAGTATGGAATCCGATCCACGAGGCTGCAGAAACTGTAGTAGCCATCGTACAGAAAAAAGTTATCGTTATGAAAAAGCACTTTTGTTCTTCATTATTCCGCAACTCACAAAATTTAATTGTGTAGAAATGCGATTTCATGTCATGCTGATTAAAGCGCTTAATAACCCAAAGCCACTTTGTTCAATTTGGTAGTTTTGCTTCATAAGAAAGTCATAGATATTTTACTCAGTCACTGTCTTTTTGAACCCATTACTCTTACGTGCTTGGTCCTCAATTTTTATTTGACAGGCACACACTGTTTCTATATAAAAAATAACAACGTTCTCGGTTCTTCAACTACGATCTCAACTTTCAGTAAAATGTTGATAAAACATTTTTTTCCTGTTAGATACAATGTAGCTCAAGAACAGTCAACATGCCACTAGATGGCGCATGTGACTTACAATTCCAAACTTCAATAATTCATTCTCATAGCGTGGAATATAACCGTTTTCAAAAAATTGATGTTGGAGTATTGTAATGCAGGACAATAGTCAAGCATGCATGTCAATAGATATCCACAACTGGGATCCTAAAAAGTGCACAGAACTAAACCACGTAGAACTGTATGTCACTTGAATCTAGTTTGTATAAACTAATAATTTTCGTGGTTTAGGAACTCGTTGTTAACAATGTAGTTGTTTGGCATTGCTCGTTGTTTAGCCTTCGTGGTTAAGGAATTCGTGGTTTAGGCAGTAGTTGTTCAATCATACAACCTCAATGAATGGGACCCCTCTGGGTTACCCGTTACCGGTAGATGACCTGCTGAAATTGCAGAATAAAAGTAATTAATAGTAGATTATGCTCTACATACCGCAGACAGCTGTGATAAGAAATTCACTATAAACACAACGTCTGCCCCCACAGGATCCACGTTCCTCTCCATGCAACATCTGTTCCAAGCAGACCAGGCAGACTTGTATCTCTTATGGGGGCCTGCTGTACATGTGTGTTCCATGAACGATGAAGCTGCCTGCGAAATTTCTGGCACTTTCCACCTTTGCCAGCCCATAAGATATAGATTGTTCTCCTGAATCATCTGGTGAAACTCTCCCCCTGGGCCCCGTAGGAGATCCAGCGATGTTAGTAGCAGTACTGGATAGGCCCACGATATCTCCAGAAATAACAGGAACCATGGTTGTGACCTCCAGACTTGAGTCACCAAGATTAATTTTGCTTGTTGATATTTCACCTGCGTCACCACTCTGGTGTTCAAGAGGAAGGGGGTAAAAGCATAATTCAAATCCTTGCCACAATCCTGATGAAAGGCATATACTCCTGTGGTTTTCGGATCCGACCTCCAGTTTTATAACAGTGGACCCTGAGCATTCAGTTTTGATGCAACAAGTCCTTGAGAGGGGTTCCCCGTCTCTGGTACAAGTGAGTAAATACTCAAAGACTTCGTCTCCAATTGCTGGAATCCCTTAGAAATCGTAAGTTCCAATCTGCAATGGTGTTGGAACTTCCTGGTAAATGCATCGCTGACACCAAGATTCTTTTCTGTGGAAAGAAGTGCAAAAAATCCTTGGCGATCGAAGCCAAGGTCTCGGCTCTAATACCTTCCAGTTTGTTGACGTAGGGCACTGCGGAGATATTGTCCATCTTCAACAGAATTCAGCTTTCCATCTTGTTCTTCACTAGACTGAGCATGGGAAAGGATCCCACTAAAAACCTTACGCAGTTTATATGGAGCTTCCATTTCTATTGAGACCATCTCCCTCTGTTAGATGTGGTTTCCCATCTGGTTCCCCAGCCCCAACAGCTGGCATCCCATTCAATGGCAATCTAGGGAAGAGAGCCGTAAAATTGCGCAGCCATTCCACGCTTCCATGTGGTCCATCTCTGTTTTGGCCTCCGCTGTCAGTGCAACTTCTGCCTCATAGGTTATGCCACTCTGTAAATGTTTGATCAAGGCTGTTGTAAGGGCCTCTAGGGTAGGTGTCCTGGGAAGATGCCTCTCCAAAAAGATCACACTTTGCATCCGGGCCAGCTTCAGTGGTGGCCAGTACTCCCAACTTAGGGTCCAAGTGATGCATCAGGGAGCATCTTAGCTCCGCCCACAGGGCACAGTTAGCATTGCACAAAAGTCATAATAGCCCTATGGGCTCATCCTGATAGACAACCTGGTCTATGGGTGTGCCCATGCACTTGGCGTTCTCCGCCAGCTTCTTGATCTTTGTAATGGGTCCTGTAACATCTAAGAGCTTATCTTGGCACTATCTCCAAGATCTGTCAATACCCATCTTAGGGTCCTTAATTAGACGGCCCATAAAGGTCACCATTGTGGTGTCTGGTTCAGACATGGCTGCAACGTTGACCTCACTGGAGGGTCTCAGGCACTCTGCCCAGAGGTTGTTGTGGACTTCCCTATCTAATGGCTGTTGCAGTCGCTGTTTCAAAAGAAATGCCTCCTTCTCCGAGGCCTTCCACTCCGAGGAGCGGGGATGCCAATTCATTGGGATTTAAAAGGTCTGAGGCTTCATCCCAGTCTTTTTGGGCTCTAGCCACCTTGCTCTTTGGTTTCTTATTTTCTACCCCAGAAGGATGTCACTCAAGATCTCTTTCATCCCTTGTCTGATTCATCATCAGAGGAGGGAGAATCCATGGCCAGTTGGTCCGACCAAGGGTCTCGTATCAGACTCATATCTGTCTGAAAAAGGCCAATAGGGCCTGCCTCTTATTGTAATAGGTCCACTTTGGAGTTTTGTATGAGGTTGCGCAGTTTACGAAAGGATGCCGCCAAATCTTTGGACTGTGAAAAGCCCTGCTCCCCAATGGGGCCCCACTTATACCTCGATGGTGCATCTGTGGCAGACTTCCAGAAAAACCCTTGAGTTCTTGGCGTCAGAGTTCTGCCACTTTTGCAGTGTCATGGACATTCCTATTCCAACTGACTTGGAAATTGCAATACTAAAAATAGAAGCCAAGTCTGGGTCTATCTCTTACTCCTCTGTCACCTCCTCCTGCCTCCCATACACAGGGTCTCCAGCCGTTGTAGGCACTGGTTATGTCAGCTTAAAGAATTCTAAACTATAGGAAGGTCCTACCTGACTGACCACACCCTAACTTTTACAAGGGAAAGAAATGCTACCTAACTATCCCTTTGAGAGAAATTACAGAAAGCACAACCTTAAAAAGCTTGTTGGTCTGAAAGAGCATGCTGGTCATATCAGAAATTGGTTGACGTGGCACCTTCAGACATAATTAAACAACAGATGAGTGAATCAGCAGCTCAAAATGCCTCAGGGAAGGCTCCCCACAATAGGAAGGAGGACCATCAAGAGCAGGACACTTCTGCTAGCCTCCGTACCCGGATGAGGGAGCGGTGCAACTGCTGCCCTCCCACCCCGGGCCAAAACTTCCGGCAGGAGCGGGAGAGACAGGCTTACGGTGAGATGTGTGAAGGAAGCAGCGCTCCCTGAGGCAACGCTGACTGCTTACCTAATGCAGTCAGTGCCCAATGAAATACCGATTATAAAACTTTAATAACGACTATGGGGCCGATTATGATGCTGGTCGGAGGCCTTCCGACTGACTTGGTTGGTTTGTGGTCCGACCGACTGATTACGATGTCAGTGGTCGGAACGTAAAACGGCTGGTCATTCCGACTCGGTTCCAACCGGCTCTCAGAGTCTTCCTGTCAGTCAGAACTGCACCGCAATCCCCTATGGAGGGTGTTTCCGCCGCCAGGATTACGTTGTCTGTTTCTCACAGCCTTCTGTGCCGGCTTTCCCTAGCAGGGCCCCCTAGCCTCCGCGGTCCAAAGGCCGGTGGTCGAGGGGGTACCTAGGGTACCCCCCTGTAAAACCCTGCACTGAGTGGCAGGCACCATGTGGTGCCTGCCATAGGGTGCAGAGTTTTACACCCCCCCCCCATTTCTCTATGGGAGCCTGTATTACGGCCGGTTTACGGCATTGACACAAGCTTCCATAGAGAACAGTGGGAATCTGACCGAACAGTGTTCGGTCGCATCGTAATCAGGTGGTCGGAACAGCCGACCTCAGGTCAGTCGGTCCCGAGTCCGAGACGGTGTCGGTCGGAGGCAACTCCGACCGACATCGTAATGAGCCCCTTAATGACAAAAAGTATTGATAGGAGCATTTATCTGAGGCTGCAGTGAGCAGCAAAGAAAGAGGACAAAAGGAAGTTAACATGGACTGTTATAACCTGGGGGACATTATGATTGGCTATTATGTTACGTGTTGTTAATGACATAATGGGGTTGCTCATGGGAGCTGTAGTTCTATTTATTTATTTATTTTTTGCTGCTGTGAGTTTTAAGTAAAGATAGCTAAGCATAATCAAGCCTCTGGTGCTGACATAGAATAACATTGAAACCCATACATGCCAACATATGGGCAATGCTGCCACGTTTCCCAGGTCCTTGAGCGATGAGCTATTCCAGTCCAGTTTTTTTTCTTTAAATTCTTTAAAGTCTTGGCCAGAACCAGGCAAGAGCTGCTGAATTTGGAAATGGAGAATCAGGTTGGAGTCCTAGCGTTGGTTCAACGTCACGCATGGACCTGGGAAACTTAGCAGGGCGGTTATCCACAGTCCATGAATGATGAGCTGCTCCCATCCAGGTTTTTCCAAGTTTTATAATGGAATAAAGAAGACTAGAAGTCCCAGAATTCAAAGAAAAAAGTGGACTGGAGCAGCTAGTCACTCATCAACTTGGAAAACTTGGCAGGGCTGTATCAAGGTGACTGGATGATGGAGATTTAAAGAAATAAATCGGTAGAGCTTGCTTTTCCCATTACTTTGCATTACAGTCTAGTAAATTGTAACTTGAATAAGTCTAAAATAGGGTTGTTTAGACTCATTATCTAAATCCAGGAGTGTTTGACATATGCATAGGCACTCTCAATTCCATGCACTCTCATGCCAATCACTAGAAGGTTACCCCTTAGGACTTTTCTGTGTTCAACTAAGCCTCCTGACATTCTACTATATCAGTATACTGACCCCAGCCTCATGTTCAGTAGTTGGAATTTCCCTTTCTTTTCAGATCCATGTGGATTTTGTGATAGCCAACATGCTATTCCTTAAATAGACTGCATTTTTCAGAAGCCTTGATGTGATGGCATATATCAACACCGATTTACAGCTTCCTAGAAAATGTTTTGGATTAAACGCAAATTCCATATTTATGTGGGATTTTGTCACAGCCTGTACGTTTTTCTGCCAATGGCTCCATTTCCTAGAATTCTGTGCTCATTGCTTCATCGCCATCAGGCCTGTGATCGGCAGGTGTTAGTTTGATTCAGAAACCTCAAGTCTCACTCACTGTGAGTGAGACTCACACAACTCTCATTCATAGCAAGCAATTTGTCACACCTGATGGAAAAGACTTAAACCTAACCTCTAAATGCACCTCTTTTGAGAGCCCCACTCTATGCACAGTGGCTCCTGAGTGCTGCAAAAGATCCAGGAGCCAACAGCAACTTAGTGGAAGCCATTCTGTAGACTGCTTCATTTGATGGAAGGAGCCACTTTGGCATAAAGGAGTTTTACTTCACTATCTTTGTCAGCCAATTTTCTATCTTCGAGAGGTTTTAATGTTTTTTTAATAAATTTTACATTCCTTTTCACTGCTTTATCATTTAATCAATGCCACTTCCTATGTTGTCACCGATGTCACACCTGAGGCATGTGATCGCTGGTGATCTTTTAAGTCTCTGACTCCTTCAGTCCAGCGTTGGTCATTCTACCAGTGGTGCTATTTGACTGACCCTTTGCATCCAGAGGTCATGATTTCTGAGCTATTGCTAATCCCTGTGTGCAGAGTTAACAGGCTCCTGAGCAATGGCAAAAACCTAGCAGTGGCCTTGTTTTCTTGTGTCCTGAGCTAGCACTGTGTAATCTTGTTTCATTAACATCCACTGTTTCAGTTGTTACACTTTTATAGTCCCTGCTTTCTTTTCTTCCTTCAATTTTAATTCCAGTTTCCTGTGTTCTACCCTCTTACCCTTGTTACTTGCGTTTCTTAGTACGGTTCGTTTGCTTCCATTCCGTCGTGTGTTTCTTTCTTTTCCCTTCTTTCCTGTTAAGCACAATTTCTCTTTGCCTATTTAGTTCTCCACTCTTGCTGAAACTACCTTGCATGTTCCTGCTTGATCGCCAGGATTCATGGACACAGCTGGCAACCTTGGTGGTGTTTCTCACTCACTGTGAGTATAGTCTTCATATTACACATTTTACCCTTACCATAAGTAACAGCTCCACATACCTTGCCCTGACATGTATAGACTACATGTGGGTATTTGCAGTTAGTATGTGTAACAGAAGCTGTGGTTGAGAGCTTAATTAGTTTCAGTCTTATTGTGTGGAGTTCCTGAGTGCTTTACCCTAAGGTTCCCTTTCTTATTAACCTTATTTTATGTATGTCTTGTACGTTCTGGGTGTTAGTTATTCCAAATGCTGAGTTGCCTCTTGAGAGCCTGTTCCTTATGAGCTTTGACTTTCTTGTCTCCTTGTGCACAGCTTCACCTTTGGACCCCTTTTCTTCTCTGACTCCTCGTGTGATCTTGGTCAGCTCTGTTACCAATATTACCAATGTTACCACTATTCTCTTCCCTTGTCTACCCTGCCACCAGTCATTGCTAGAACCTAGACAGAATGATTACTCCATAATTCCAGTATCCCTGTTGAGGTCATTTTGCATTCATTTAGCTATCATTTTTTGGTTGTGAAATGTTTTGAGTGTGTGTAAAATGAAAGTCGACAGACGACGGAATAGGGAAAATAAATAAATAAATAAAACTGTCGTCTGCCGACTCCCCCCTCCCACCGCTATGCTCCCGCCCCGCTTCACCGTGCTTACTTTCACTGGCCGCGACTGGCACTGATTACGAGTTTCCGGGGAATAGCTTACTGCAACAAAATCCGCATGGTACAGTAAATGCCATACACGTTTCCACTATTAAAATCCGGCAGATTTGACCTACTGGAATTCAATGAAGGCTGAGATATTTAATGCACCTGGTATTTACAAGATGCGGTAAATACAGCCCACTCAGGATTTCAATCCCTTCCCAAACAGGGGTTTATGCAAGGACCAGAAAACACTGACCCACTCATAATCAGGGCTCTGTAGAAAAGAGATGGCAAGCAGCACCTTAGGACAATGTCCACAGTTTAGTGCTGTTAACAGTTGAAATGCTGCCAAATCTACCACTCTCCTTGCAGAAAGAGATGTACAGTCCATATAGGATATAATTAAATCTAAATTATGTTATTCTTGGTCTCTGTCTCACCAACAAGCGTTATAGGTACAATTTGTCATCAGAACATGCTTGGTGTGACACAACTTTTCCTCACCTTCTATTGAAATTTTGCCTCTGACTTTCCAAAAGGCTTGTAGTTCCAATGCCAACTGTGTCTGCTTTGGGCAACCATAATTTACACACTGCTAGACAACTCCCAACACCGAATCAGCATTTAATAGCATCAACCCACGTTTTAATGTTGATAATCCTTAACACCTGCTGCAACACTTTCTTCACACTTATTGTAAACCTGTTCATCTAATGTATTGAAAGACAATCTGAAGCGGTAATCAGTCCTAACATTCAGAGTACACGGAATGTATGAAAATTATATTACAGTAACCTATCTAGAATCCTAACTTATGTTGCTGAAGTCATGCCAGGGTGATTGGGATTGTGAGGTGAAGTCAGCTTATGATCTGTCCTTATACAAACAGTCTTCACCGACAATTATGTTTTGAAATGACCTACACTCCATAAATATGCAGGTACTTCTCTGTCAATCGTTGAGTAATAAGGGTCTGCTTGAGGTAATGACACAGAAGCTAAAGTCACTATGTATTGTTTTTCTAATTCACCCAACTTAAAATGGCTCCTATGGCATCACAACTTCAGTCACCTGTTAAAATATTTTTTTTTTACACGCCGTCAGAAAGGGTTGAGAGGTATAATATCAATAATGGCCTGCTTAAGTTGCTTAATAGCATCACTATGTTCATGTAACCAGTCATATTTGTCACCTTTCTTAAGCAGTGATCTCAGAAACATAGAAGTCTTTGAAAAATTGTTAACAAACCTCAAATAAAATTCACACATCTCCAGAAAGGATCTTAATTGGTCTTTGTGAATAGGGAGGGTTACTTGTTAAATTGCCTGAAGCAAACTGTTTTTGGGGAAAATACCTATATTGGAGATCTTGTGTCCAAGAAACTCTACTTCTTTTGTGAAAATATGCCCTTTTGTAATTGTATGTTAAATTTCTACTCCGTAAAATAGATAATTTTTTTTTTACGTCTCAAGTTATGTTGCTCAACTAACTCTACAAAGACCATAATGTCATCCTGAATTGCCACCTCCCCGTCCATATTCCCAGACAACACTTAAATGCACTTTTAGGATACTGAGATGGTGGAGGCCAAACGTAAAGGCATCCTCCTGTATCTGAATGCCCCACCATGGGTTATAAAGGCGGTAATATCTCTCGAGTTGGTCATAACTTTATCTGGTGATACGCAACTTTATGTCCAGAGTACTAAAAATGTTTGCTCTTTCCAGCATAGGCAAATTATCCTATTATCCATTTTGTCTGTCTTACATTTCCTGATTTTTGGCAACATCCATAATGCAGCATTCACCCTTTCAATCACAGTCTAAGCACATATTTCCTTGATCATTTTTGAAAATTCCTTCCTTGCTCTGATCGGAACATTCTTAAATGTGTGTCTAATTTGGCACTTTGCTTTAATTGAATGTTGTGTGAAAAACCTTTTACTCTTTGTAACTGAAATATACCATAAACATAATCAGTCTTTTGCTGTTCTGTTTCTTGCTAATGGCTCTTAATCAGTTTTATAAATACTATATGTACCTTCACCTGCATATATGTATATATTATTATGAATATTAAACGGTCTTTTGGTGAGAGGATCCTTCCTGTTTCCTCACAACAAATCAAGATCCAAAGAGCATACACAATATCCTCCTAAAGTGTAGTTTGAAGTCAATGTTCAGATAGTTTCAAGTTTGTTATCAATCACAACTTATAGCCAGAGTTATGCTTGGCGACCGGTAATCCATCTGTCAGGGTACATTACCTCTGCCACCCTGACGGATTACTGACTGGCATATTTTGAGATGACTGCTGATCTCTGTACCTTGACAGGAACCGCCATCATGATGATTCCTTTCAAGGTACAAGTAGTTTAGTAGCATCATGAATCTGATTATCTAGAACCTAGCTGCAACATCATAGTCTCCTGATTGCCTAGCAAGGACGCTGTGATACGCTAAGATATTTAAACCCAATGGTTCAAAATGATCACTGCCATTTTCAAATAGCATGAGAGTTCAAGGATTCATAAAACATGTAGTCTTGGGCACTGTCCTGTTGTGTGTTCACTGACATTCTGTGCTCCTCACCAGGTTAAGTGGCTTTGGAGTATGGCACCCACATGCCCACTGAGCACTGAATGTTAAGCCATGACTCATGACAGGGCAGGCCTCATTGGAAAGATCAGTGATACCGGTAATTGATTAATAACACAACACCCACTGTGATAATACTTGTGGTTGCTTCACAGCTCCTTAGCATGCATAGCCAATGGAAATCAGCAGACCGGGATGGCACAGAAAGCACAACCAGGAACAGCATGTCAATGCGGCATACTGTGGGACCTGATTACGCATTTACTCAGTGTCAAAATGTAGTATTTACTCTGTTGCAGCATTTAAAGTGGAAATAAGTATTTATTCCAACAGAACCCACACGTGCACCACCAGGTCCAGGTAAAGATCAGATGTAAAGATAGCATCAAGAGTATAGATTCCAGATCTACGGTCCAATAGAAACAGTGAAGCCTTGCGAATCAAGCCATGCTACTGTGGAGTCTAAAATATGCAAAACACCCTATTAAACTACAAAACATAAAATAACAAGAATAACTGATAAACAGAAGGCTTACAGAAATTGGATAAATGCTTGTTGAGTTTGAGATTAATCTAATTAAAATCACTTCAAACTTTATCATGGGTGTCATCATATTCCCTTTGCCTCTTTCCAAACAAAAGTACTTTGTTACTTTACTTTAGGCAGTTTGGGATGTCTCTAATTATTCAGTTTTCCTGAAAAAATTCAGCAGCTGAGCAAATCCCTTAGCAGAGACATTTATTGTTTAAGAAACCCATGTATGTGGCAAACAAAGTGATAATCCTGATGATTCCCTCACCTCCAGCTGATGACAACCCCAGTTCAATTAAACTTTTTACAATATTGAGCACCACTCAGCTGGTAAATCATACTTTGAATGCATGGAGCTAGGAGTCTTGCTTGGTGTATGGCTTGATTTGACTGGTGGATGTCCAGACTGATGTAAATGTTGGCTAAGAGTAGAATAGGGGAAAGGGCAGTATGACAAAAAAGAAAATAAAGACACTGAGTATCACCACTCTGACTCGCCACTCAACTGTCCTTACATCACATACCATATCCATGGACAAAAGGATATATTTGCATTTGTCTTTAAGGGAAATTCATCTAACACTCACTGTAGAGAGGATCTGCCTTATGTGCGCTCTACGTTCTGATGGCACTTTACTATTCCTAAAAACTAGTACATGAATAATATCTGAATACCAAGTTATGTATCTTGACTGAAACGCCTTCCCCAGTGTTAATATAACTACTCTGTGCTTTGTTGATATGCACCCTCTGAGCCGTATAGGCTTAGGTTTTGGGCTGTCTTAGGTGTAACTATTATATATATTAAACAATCATCAATTTATGGGTTTTGCTAGTAGCACTTAATCACATTCCTAAATACCATATGAGCCTTAACTCCCATATATGTACTTACATACATCATCAATATTCAACAGTCTTTAATGAGATGATCCTTTCCAGAAAAAAGATCCAAAGTGCATACAAAATACGTTTCTAAAGTTTAGTTTGAAGTCAATGTTCAAATAGTTCCAAGTTTGTTATAAAACAGGTCTTAGTTCCCGGAATCCTACTCTGTATTCCTTTTTACATTCCTTCCAACTGTTTATTGGGTCCTGTTCAATGAATGTTGATTTCTGCTTGAACTTACTTCTAATTATTGAATGGAATGCCTCTAAAGTGTTGGGCCACAGGTCATATTGAAGTCTCCAACATGCAGTCTTATCTGCCTGTATTTGAGTTCCTAGGCCCTTGAAGAGACTGAGAACAGCGTCTCCACACCAGGTTCCTCCGATGCCCTGATCCAAGCAGCAAACCTACAAAGAGGTTTAGCATCTCCATCTTTACTGCAGATCTGAATCTCAGCAAACATCCTGCACCAGAGGCTGCTTTAATAACGACAATGTCAAATATATGTTGGCACCCTTCATGAGTCAGTGAAGGCCTGAAGCAACCCCTGAAGGGAAAGGTATCATTGAGTTGTAAGCATAATTCTTAGCATGAGTGGTTTGAAAATTAATACCCCTGGGGGAGACGGGTATTTACCAAAAAGGAGACTTTTGCCATGTTGACGTCAGTGACAAACACTAGCTCTCTGAGGTCATCTTCTTCAGTCAAGGTCCTCCTTCATGTGGAGAAAAACACTAACTTTGGTGACATGTCCTGTTCAGAAGATAAAGTTTATATTAGAGGAGCTACCACATGTCCTGGCTTTCTGGGATCTGTGCTTGGATCTTGGCACCTGCTTCTGCTTGTCTTTTGTCTGGCTTGAGGAGCTTCTGCTTGTCTGGCTTGAGGAGCTTCTGCTTGTCTGGCTTGAGGTGCTTCTGCTTGTCTGGCTTGAGGTGCTTCTGCTTGTCTGGCTTGAGCTGCTTCTGCTTTTCTGGCTTGAGCTGCTTCTGCTTGTCTGGCTTGAGGAGCTTCTGCTTGTCTGGCTTGAGGAGCTTCTGCTTGTCTGGCTTGAGGAGCTTCTGCTTGTCTGGCTTGAGGTGCTTCTGCTTGTCTGGCTTGAGGAGCTTCTGCTTGTCTGGCTTGAGGTGCTTCTGCTTGTCTGGCTTGAGGAGCTTCTGCTTGTCTGGCTTGAGGTGCTTCTGCTTGTCTGGCTTGAGGAGCTTCTGCTTGTCTGGCTGAATATGACACTTTACAACGCACGCGTTACAACGTGTGTCATTACAACGAATTTTTTACATCGCAAAATCCATTACAACGCATGTCGTTACAACGCATAATCCATTACAACGCAATTACTATTCTAACTCCGCTGGGGCGTTACTTTGGGGAATGCGTTGTAATGGATTATGCGATGTAATGACATGCGTTGTAATGGATTTCGCGTTGTAAAACATTCGTTGTAATGACAAGCGTTGTAACGCGTGCGTTGTAAACGATGTTTCCCTGTCTGGCTTGATGTGCTTCTGCTTGTCTGGCTTGAGGTGCTTCTGCTTGTCTGGCTTGAGGTGCTTCTGCTTGTCTGGCTTGAGGTGCTTCTCAGGGTTGGATTGGGATTAAAAATTGGCCCGGGCACGCTAAAAAAAAAGTGGCCCACATTTGCATATTGCCTTTCTGCAAAACACTGCTTCGGCGAAGTTTTATAAAAAGAAGGGAGAGGGGGTCTCTGACAGAGGCATGTTTTCTTAACTTTACTTAGATAAATAAAAATGCATAGATTAGTTTAAACTGGTGAAACACACCTGAAAACAAGTGAGGCCACTTTTGCTCAGGCCCCCCGACCCCGCTCAATCTGCAGACACCTCTGCCCGTTGATAAAAGGGAGGTAATGGACGGCCATCTGCATCCAGAAAGGCCACTCAGGCACCCACTGGGCCGCTGGTGGCATCCGAACAACACAGACACCGCCCAAATCGGCCCCCAGGCTGCCCAAAAAAACAGCCCACAGCCGGAACTCGGATATCGGCCCCTCGGCCATTGCCCGAGTGCCTGCCTTACCAATCCGACCCTGGTGCTTCTGCTTGTCTGGCTTGAGGTTTTGAAATTGCTATGGTAAAAAACACAAAACTTTACAGATTCACTTCTGCCATGACTAGAATTGCTCTGTTTTCACACTCCTGGTGTTCCTCATCAGAGCTGAACATGCACTGGCATGCAGGAGATTGAAGCTCCCTCCACGTACCCAAGAGAAACCTCCGATCCGCCGACCTCGCCGAAACCCCACGCATCCGCAGAGCCAGAACAGGTGGAAGAGCCTTCTCCTACATCGCGGCAACCTGGAACGAGCTCCCGATCAACATCAGACGCGCCCCCACTCTGCAAATCTTCAGGAAGACCCTCCAGACCTGGCTCTTCGACTGACTGGAGCTGCACCCCCCTCCAGTGCCTTGAGACCCTTACGGGTGAGTAGCGCGCTTCACAATTCCCTGATTGATTGATTGATTGAAGCAACAGATAACATCACTTCCGAGTAGGGTGATAAATTCTGTCCATGTCTCAGAATATCAACAACATCTCTGTGGTGAGTTTAAACTTCTGCCTGAAATTCTGCTGTGCCTGCAGCCCGGTCCATTGCAAGAATGCCATCCAGTTTGCACACCTTCTGCTATAGTTTCTAACAGTATGAATAAGATTGAATTGAACAATAATTTGGGGTCTCAATTATATGTGTCAAATTCACAATGCACGATACATGCTTTTGGTTGTATGATGAAGGCCTTTTTCCCCCAAACTCTTTATTGGATTTTGAACTGTAGTGCAATTTAATATAAATAGACAGCCAACAGCCATTTATTTTGACCAATCTGTCAAACATTTATAATAGTCGAGCCATCCAACCTGGCTGTATGACCGGTATTCACAATATATGACAAAGCAAAATGGAAAAAGTAACAAGCGAAACAAAAACAATAAATATACACCCACTGATAGCCACATACCATTTTGTGATCTGTAGAATGATACCCCCACTCATACCTGCCCCCCACCCGCACAGGAGAGGGTACTCAAGCTGTCAACGCTCTGATTTAAGCCTCCAGGGACCTCGCCTGCGGGGACACAGCTCCTGTTGTATCACACGGTAGTCAGCTCACCCTTTCCAAATGTTATAATATTTCTTGGGGCAGCCCCGAGCTATATAAATAGGACATTCCAAACCTAAGCAGTAGTCCAGACCCCCTTTCCAAATCTCCAATGAGGGGCCAGGAGCTTTCTTCCATGCCCTTGCAAACTCACGCTTGGCTATAGTAAGGCCGAGCCATAGCAGTGCCTGCTGATATCTGTTCCAATCAATTTCATCTGAGATGGGCAATAGTGCATACTGAGGTATCCTAGGTAGAGCCAGGCCTAGCAATCCCCCCAGGCAAACAAATACCCCAGACCAGAAGGGGGTCAGAACTGCACAACTACAGAGTGTATGTAAGAAGCCCCCTGTCTTGGTCTGACAGTGCAGACATGCGGCAGATGCAATAAACCCCCTCCTCCACAGGTTTTCCCTAGTATAATAAACTCGGTGTAAGAAGCACAGCTGAATAAAACTGTACTGGGAGGCAATGGCCACCCAGTGGGTAGAAACCAGCGCCTCCCTCCAGTCCTTCTCTGCCAGGGCCCCAGGTTGGGAGCCCAAGTCTCTCTGAGGGCCTCCAAAGTATTGGAAGCATTGACCACCAGAGACTGATATATGATGGAGATCTTGTGCTGTGAGATGTTCGTCGAAAGCACTTTGGCTTCTAGGGGGCTACATTCTGGGATATCCTCTAACTGTGCGACGTAGGGTGTGAGGGTGCAACGGAATTGCAGGTAGTTATAAAACTGGGCCCGGTGGAGCTGGGACTCCTCCTGAAGATCAGCAAAAGATTTAAGTAAATTCCCCTTGAGGATGTCCCCCAATCGGGAAATTCCCGATATATGAGGTCCCAGCGCTGGAATCCCGGCAGCACAGCCACCTGCCGCAGGGCCGTGCTTCTCCCATATAGGAGTCTCCCTGGTGAGCCGCCCATTTCACCCGGTAAATGTCCCTGCCTCCCTCCAAGCCATGAGGAACACCCAAGTTGCAGGCGGGAGGCCCCGGATGACCGTCCCCCGTACAACGGGTGCAGGAGGGACTCTTCACCCAGCATCCATCCCTCGGATTCATAGGTGGGGTCTCCGAACCCCCTGAACACCAGTCATTCAGGACGGTCATTTGGGCTGCTCTGTAGTAGGACCACACATCTTGCATGGCAATATCGCCATCATAGGTTGATTTACAGCAATTGGAGAGGGCAATTCTGGGTGGACTGGGATTCCATAGGAAACCCCATAGGAGCAAGTCGATACAGGAAAAGAGGGACACAGGGACAGGGAACGGGAAATTTTTGAGTTGGTACAAGAGCCGTGGAAGAGCCACTATCTTAAAAATAGCTGATCTTCCAAGGAGGAAAAGGGGAAGCGATGCCCCGTGTCTCAAGTCAGCTGTCAATCGATCTATTTGTGGCTGAATCTTCAGGGCCCACGCCCAAACCTCATTCGTAGTGATATGCACCCCAAGTATTGGAACCCCGCTCGATTTCCCGGCAGCCGCGGCACCCCCGCTGTCATCGGGTGGTGCACGCGTCTGCCGCCGGTCCTCCACAAAAGCATCTTTGAATTTCCCGCCTTGCGGGACGATACGCTTGTGAGCGCGCTCACCTTCTCCTGTTTTTCTGGTACCGCACCGCCGTCGGCGGTGTGTGCATGCTTCCATTTCTGGGCGCGGAGGCCTCCCTCATCGGCCGAGTGCGCCAGGAGCCTTTCCCTCTCGCTGGTTTTGACGTGCGTAGTCCAATTGGGCTATTTTGGTAGGATTGGGCTACGCACGTCGCTACTGCCCGTTTTTCCATCGTTTTTCATTTAGTTTTCGCCGCATTCACCCATTGAGCAGCTTTCTACGCCTGGCAGGCTGAAATAACGATCTGGGCCTGGAGGGAGCACACCTCCTGCATAACAATACTGCTCTGTTGGCTCCAATTACGCCCTGTGGGCTGCAACAACTTTACTACAGCTTTGCTGAGGAGCCAGGTACCCCATTTTTCCATTCACTTGTGCTGGGGGTTGGCTCCCCCCTTACTCCTCTATTATATATTATATATTGCTGTATGAGCACTTACAGTCACAACTTTGATCCCACAATGGAGGAGTGGGTCCACTATGAAGAGGATGATACCCTATATCAAGAGGAAGTGCAAAACCCTTCCTTAGAGGATAACATTGTTGAGGCTCTGGACGCCTCGGTCCAAGAGTCGGTCAACAAGGCCCTGGAAAAGGCAGTTCCGGGAACTGTGCAACAAGCGCTAGCTTCTGCCCTAAAACCAATCACCAAGCAGCTAGAAAAGTTTGCGAAACGTCATGGTTTCACTGCACCGGTAAGCGCCCCCAGTGGCGATCCTCAACCTAAATCCTGGCCTCACTCTGCCTCGTATTCGTCGCTCCCTCAACCTGATACCGGAAAAACCAGGGGCTCGGACACTGACACCGATACAGATACCACGGGTACTGACACCCCAGACGAGTCTCCCCCTAAGAAAAGATCAAAGAAATAAAAAAATGTGGACACACCGGCTATTTCCACCCCCTTTACGTTTAACCCATCGGAGATCATACACCCCAGGTCGTCGGATTGGCTGCCCGCTCCTCAGGTTGCAGCATACTTGCACGAAAACCTCCGCAAAAGCTTTGACAAGGAGGTACGCAACAGGCTCCGGTCAGAATGCCCGCATCCAGACATCTCAGACAAGGTGGCTGAAACCCCGGATATAGACTCCAGCCTTTTGACCTTTCTAAAGAAGTTCGCAAAGGATCCCAAAAGGGTATCGACCGCGCATGGCGCGGATGCCAAGACAAGCTTTTAGATGTTGTTGGCCCTCTTGCAAAAATACTGTAGATGGCTTTAGAGGCGCAGGAATCTGGGACTGTAGCAGACCCCCATATCCTGGCAGGCTGGACACAACGAGCTATCTGTCTTTTGGGCAATGCTAACTGCGCCATCTCCACGGAGAGGCGCAAATCTATTCTCATGCGCATGGACTCCAATCTCACGGAGCTAGCTGCGGCTGAACCGGGTCCTCTGGCGGACGGGAACCTGTTCGGGGACCGTTTCGTCAAAGACGTAGCCAAATATGTGGGCACCTTCACAACTCTAGACAAAGCACAGTCAGGAATTAAAAGAGTTTTTCAGGCTGGTGTTTTCAACAGGGCCGGACGAGGCCGAGGACGCTCGTTTGGCCGACAGTTCTCCCAAGGTCCTCAGAGAGGAGACTTCGGTCGAGGCAGGGAGACTGGGACTCCACCCGGGGCGGAACCTTTTACTCCCACAAGGCAACGCTTCAACAGAAGGCGTTTAACAGAGGATCATACCGTGGAAGCTTCCAAAATACTGAATCCTCAGGTAAGTGCTCCGGACACTTTCATGCTACCTCTGGGGGGACGTACTCAGTATTTTTATCACAATTGGGTTCAGATGTCGCAGGATGCTTGGATATTGCAGACAATTCAGGGTTTTCACCTCGATTTTTTTCAGACTCCCTCTCAAGTCAGGCAACCCAGACAGCTTTCTTTTTCCCGACTAGAGTGCGATTTTATCGATTCCGAGCTCGAAGAATTGCTGCAGAAGCACGCGATAGCGTATTGCAACGAGGGCCCTCACGGTTTCTGCAGCAATATTTTTCTGGTACAGAAGAAAGGAGGAGGTTACAGGTTGGTACTAAATTTAAAGGATTTCAATCATTACCTCACCTACAAACACTTCAAAATGGAGGGCATCCATCTTTTAGCGGATCTCCTCAAGCAAGGAGATTGGTTGGTCCGCCTGGACCTGAAGGACGCTTATCTGTCTATTCCCATCTTTCCTCCCCATCGCCGATTCCTGCAATTTCAATGGCGGGGTCGATGGTACGAATATTTGGTCCTACCTTTCGGACTTTCCTCGGCTCCTTGGTGCTTCACCAAAGTGCTGAAGCCTGTGATAGCTTACCTCAGGGAACAGGGAGTTCGCATGATAGTCTATCTAGACGACATTCTTATCATGGCGCAATCTCCAATTCTGGCAGTGCAGCAATTACGCATGACCATTGCTACCTTACAAAACCTGGGTTTCGTGATCAACGAACCCAAGTCAGTGCTGTGCCCTACCCAAACAATAGATTTTCTGGGTTTCGTTATAAATTCTCAAAGGGCTCAGTTGAGTCTTCCTCGCTCCAAGCTTCGGGATATCAAAAAGGAGCTATGCTCCCTGTTATCCAAACAGATGGTCTCTCTCAGAGTAATCGCCAGGATAGTGGGCCTCCTAGCGTCCTCCATTCAAGCGATCTTTCCGGGCCCCTTACACTATCGGGCCCTTCAGAGACTCAAGATTCAACACCTACAAAAGGGTCTCTCTTACACAGACCTAGTTCCCCTTTCTCAAGAAGTACGGGAGGAGATCCAGTGGTGGCTTGCACACGTAGAGGCATGGAACGGCAGGGCCATTTTCGGCTCTCTGCCAGAGGTCATCATAGAGTCCGACGCCAGCCGGTGGGGCTGGGGGGCACGCTGCGGAAATATTTCCACAGGAGGGTGCTGGTCCTTAGCCGAGCTAGACCTCCACATCAATTGTCTAGAGCTCCTGGCAGGGTCGTTCGCGATTCGGACACTGTCTCCCAAACAGGTCTCGTGTTGCATCCTCTTGCGGATGGACAAAATTTCGGCGGTTCAATATATCAACAAGTTGGGGGGCACGAGGTCCCCCCTATTAGTGGAGATAGCGAAGGATTTTTGGCATTACTGCCTCAATCATCAGATCTCGATCATAGCCGAATACATTCCGGGCAAATCCAATGTAGTGGCAGACTGGAACTCCCGACACTTCAGGGACTACAGCGATTGGCAACTACAACCCCAGATAGTGCAATGGTTACAGGAAATATGGGGACATTGCGAGATAGACCTGTTTGCCTCCAGACTGAATCGTCAAATGACCAAGTTTTTCAGCTGGAGGCCGGATCCGTTGGCTCTGGCGACGGATGCCTTTTCACAGGATTGGACACCGAACCTGAATTATGCCTTTGCTCCCTTCATTCTGATTCCCCGAGTGTGCACACAGGTAATGCGTCAACAGGCGGAGGTGATTCTGGTCACTCCCCTGTGGAAGTCGCAACCTTGGTTCCCAATATTATTGGAGGGGAGTTGCGATTTTCCCAGGAGGATTCCCTGGTCCTCAGCGATGCTCCAGGGCCCTCACGGAGAGATGCACCCGATGGTAATAGCGGGGCAGTTGTCCCTGATGGCCTGGAGACTTTCCGGCAACGTTGGCACTTGCCAGGGTTTACGGAACAAGCTTCAGACTTTATCAACCAAGCTTGGGCCCCTCCACCAGGAAAAGGTACTCTTCAGCCTGGAAATGCTGGGTTCGTTGGTGCGTGGAACAACACGTGGATCCCGTGGGGGCAGATTTATCCTATGTTGTAAATTTTTTATCCAAAAAAGCTTCAGAGGGTTTAGCTTATCGTTCCATCAACAATTTCCGTTCCGCCATATCGGCAGGTCATTCTCAACTTGAGGGTAAACCAGTAGGGATGCATCCATTAATTTGCAAACTCTTGAAAGGTATTAGAGTAGCTAATCCGCCCAAGCTGAAGTATTCTTCATTGTGAGATGTCTCGCTAGTTCTTTCCCTGTTTAATAAATGGCCCAGGAACGATATGCTGTCCAGGAAACAACTCTCGTCCAAATTGGCCATGCTGTTATGTCTGGCCGCGTGTAGACGGTCATCAGATATCAAAGCTCTAGATCTTACAGGTAGAGTATTTACTCCTGAAGGAGTTTCTTTCAACATCACTTCTAGGACAAAAACAATGTCACGTAATGTAGAATATCATGCTTTTCCTAGCAATCACAAACTCTGTGTTATTCACTGCCTTAAAGCATACGAAGAATGTACCAGGTCCCTTCGGCCTGATAGTGTGGTACAATTGTTAATTGCTTTACAGAAGCCTTACAAACCTGTCACTGCAGCTACAATAGCCAGATGGTTAAAATCTGTTATGCAGGAGGCAGGTGTTGATACTCAAGTGTTTGGGGCACATTCTTTCCGGGGTGCCATGGCCTCTAAGACGTTCATGCTGGGTTCTACTGTTCAAGATATCATGCATTCTGCAGATTGGTCCTCTGAGTCAACATTTAAACAGTTTTATTATAAACCGGTGGGTGATATATCCTCTGTGGTTTTTAATCAGCGTTAAACTAGCATAATACTGAAGCCTCCGGTCCTGTAATAGAATAAAAAATTAGCTAGCATTCGCAACAAGAATTTTCAATTCTATTAAGGACACGGAGGCGAGGATTATCCCACCCGATTACATTACAGTATTGTAATTGTTACCCACCCGTTGTGTATATATTCTGGTTATGCAGAAGTTACGGGTTGTTTTGTCTCTCATTCTTTCAGGATCTGACAAGAAGACGGATTAAGTGTAATCCTGGTTAAGAGGAAGTACTTCCCAGCTGGACTGGTTCTTCCACGTTGGAGGATTGTGTTGGACTCAAGTTATTATGTTGGACTTTTATTGTTCGAAGCAAAGAAAGAGGACGAGTTCCGCTAATGGTGGCTCTTATGGGGCTCTACAGGATGTGATGTATACCATGAGCATCATGGGAAATGTAGTTGTTTTCATAAATACAAAGTTTTCATTGGCTGCTGTGAGTGGCAATAAATAGAAAGAGAAGCATAATCCTCGCCTCCGTGTCCTTAATAGAATTGAAAATTCTTGTCGCGAATGCTAGCTAATTTTTTATTCATGTTCATTTCTATACTGAGACAAATTCAAGATAAGGAAGAATTTCATGTGATTTGTTAAAGAACCAGTGTGGGAAAAACCTCACGCTGATTCAGAACGTGCTGTTTCATCACGAGGACTCTGTGTAAAAGCATGCGGGAGGCGCTTCAGCAGGTGTTCACGTGTAAACTGTCAAAACGTGACACACGCGTTATGAAAATTAAACACGAGCGCTACAAGTATTTAAGCAGCTCGCGCCTCCATTAACGCGCTTGGTCTCGCCAGCAACGGATTCTGAATCTACCTGTTTCTCCGCTCCTGAGTTTTCGACGGCCTCGCGATTGTTTCCTGCCTTTTCCTGAAGTCGTCCTCAATTCTCTGGCGCCCTCCTGTGGCGGTCCAGATTTCCAAAACCTTCTTCCTTCTGTGAACAGGAGATTTTCCTTCCACGAGTTCTTCCGGTAAGACGCTCCTAAAAGAGAAAATGAGGACAAGGTGCAAGTTAGCTCGCTACCGATAGAAGACTTCTACCGGTGAGTACAGTCTTAAATTGTTTATTGGACAAAACGTAAAAGAAACAATCAGGAAACTCTTGGAGGAGTTATCCAAGAGTACGCACTTTTGATTTTTATTTCAATTGAACTTCTGGGCACTTTGGATGTTTACTTTAATTTGGATCCACGACAACATAGTGACATTGCTATTTGTGCAAAAGACTTTCAAAGAAACCGGACTAAGTGAAAAAACGAACTTCAGAAACATTTGCTAGTACTCATGTAAAGGCATTTGTTGAATTTGATATAGATACGTGAGAACCATTAATCACAGGTATTTAGTAGTGTATAAGTGGAGAAGCAAATACCTTCAATAATTTAATGATTATATTACCTAGTATGTGATTACTCTGAATCTAGGATCCCTGTTATTTGTCTATTTACAGGTTAGCCAAGCAGCCAGTTTTTCAATCTAAAAAGACCCGAGAAAAAATCTTTAGGAGTTCTTGACTGTTTTAATAGGTATTGAAAGATAATTAATCATGAAAATCTGCTGAGTGTTATATACAGAATCCAGATATTTATTGATCCCATTGTATATCTCATTATCAGACATAAAAGAACATCTTCCAGCAATCTGAAAGGCGAACTTCAAGATAGGACCGAAGAAGGCGGTCAGAGACGACAAGAGGTTTCGCGTTTGAGTGGAAGGTTCTGTTCTACATGTCTTTTCTCTCACTCCCATTCCCCCTTTCCCCCTGGGGCCTTTCTGAGTAACAGAGTTTATTTCTACCTCTGTGCCTTGGGGAGTTTCCGGGGAGATTGGGGTTTGCTCGTCGCCAACGGAGAGCAGGAGTTTCAGGTGGGTGCTTATCTTGACAGAAGAGGAGTGGAGAGAGGGGGCATCGCTGATGTGTTCCTCGCTCAACCGGAAAGGGAGTAGAGGTGGTCCCGCCCACCCTAACCTGGGCGAACACCTCCGTGTAAAGGAGCTTGACATAATTGATATATCGGGGTCCAAAATTCATCTGGGCCAGGAGAGAGAACAAAAACGGCCAGCCAAACGAGTCAAAGGCCTTGTGAAAGTCCACTTGCAGCAGCGCACTCTCCTTGTGGTAGTGCTTAGACAGGGTGATAGCATTGCAGACTTGGTGTATGGTGTGTCTCGTAGCCGGACCCGGCATGAATCCTGTCTGGTCCGGGTGGACCAGGGTGGAGATTACCTTAATCAACCTATTAGCTAGGGTCTTAGCCCACACCCTGTCCTCGATGTTAAGAAGATAAATCAGCCGATAGGATTCACAGCACTCCGATGGCTGGTGCAGTTTTAGAATTACAATGATGTCAGCTGTCCGATAATTCAGGGGCAGTAATTTGCCCTTCAGAGCCTCCCTAAAGACCCCCAACAGATGTGGGCCTGTGAGTGCCCAAGTGGCCTTGTAGAAACCCATCTAGTCCCAGCGACTTCCCCGGTTAGAGCTGCATCAGCGCCCCTCCCAGTTCATCTACCATGATGTCTAGCTCCAGTGATCCTATTTATCAAAAGAGGGGGACTCTAGGAGCTATTCTAAAAGGTCCGGTGACCCGTGCTCCCGAAATTAAACTTATACCATAGGGAGTCACCGTTCCTGAGTGGAGATGGAGAGGAGGGAAGTAGGGGGTACTCTTGTCGTGTGCTATTCTGCTTGTGGGAGGCAGGGTGTCCTCATCTTGATGCCCTCACACACCCCGAAGGATGTCATGCTTCATCATTGGGCTTTTGCTCCTCGTCAGGCCGGCGCTGCAATGCCCTATGGGTCCCCCGAAGGGTCTCTTTTTCGGAGATCTTTTGATGAAGCCGTATGGGTGTGTGGGTGTAAGTGGCAGTGAAGTCCTAGAAAGTGTATTAAAAAATGGCTGGAGGGAGAGTGCTTAATTTTTAATAAAGTGATCCCTCTGCCATTATTAAAACAAAGTTTATGGAGCTGCTTTAAGGGGTATTATGTCCCTTGGTAGCTGGGTGATTGTGAGAAGTTGGCCTGGTATATGCTGTCCACTAATTATAGTGGGCACCTTGCACCAGTCCAAACAACCCTTATTGGAGATAGGTTAAAGACAACCTTATTGAAAGCTATCCTAGTGGTAGCTATGGAGAGCAGCCTTCAGGCTAAGTCTTGAAGGAATGTAAAGCAGCTTGTTTTACCAGTCTATAATCTCTTGAGTGATCAAATGAAAGAGCACCACACCAGGTATATATTCAAAATATATGTATTTATTGCTAAACACACCCCTCTAGTCTCTTTATGAGGCTAGAGTTCGAAGTACATAAGTTAGAAGTTATTTAAACACAGTAATAGCACAAATACACGTTTGGGCCCTGAGGGCGTACTCAAACCATATACCAATAAAGTGGTATGCGAACCACGACTGAACTAGACACTAGGCCTAGAGCCTCTAGAAGTGCTTGGACCACAAGGAACCACCCAAGGTAGTGACACAGGGGACCCACGGGAGACGCGTGCAGTGTAAATACACAACCGCGATACGCCGTTGACTTCTATGGAGAAAGTCGTGATCGGGAAATTAGAGAAAAGGGACACTTAAAAGAGAACTTGGACCAAACCCTTTGAGATCTAGGACTTTGAAGAGTCTCTACCCACGGGAGCACCGGAGTACTCGTGTTACCTCACCCAGGGAAGCCGGGTGCATAGGTGCCTTTCGGGGTCGGGTTTCGTCTGTCGATTTGAATGGCGATCTGCTGCAAAGTGCTGCTGGCGACCAAGTGAAAAGTGTCCGGGTGGATCCAAGAGTGGATCGGAGTTCTGAAGAACCTGAAAGCAGAGGGGACAGAGTCTGGGTCACTAGCCAGTGACCAGGAAGGCGATGGACAGATGCCCACCAATGTCAAGTGCTTCAGGTGCGTTGACGGTCGTCTTGACTCTTCAGCCACGAGGTCCAGGAGGCGTTGTCGGCGACCAGGAGCAGGATTCGGGCTGGTACACGATGTCTGTCGAGTGCTGAGGTGTCGGCGACCGGATTGGACACAACAAGCCTTGGCAACGGCAAGTCTCGATGCAGAGGAAGATCGTCGATGGTGCAGACCAGCAAGGTCTGTGGAACTCACCCAGCAAGGGTAAGTGAGGGCAGGCCTGGAGCAACCAGGATGCCAAGTTAGGAAAAGATTGGCCTTCGTTAAGGGCTACTAGCCAACGGGCTAGCGACCGCGAAGGAGCCTCGTGATGCCGCACGTGGATCTGGCTTACAGGACACTCGTGGAGTGGGGGCCAGTGATCTTCGGTGCAGGTGGTGCTGGAGGCTAGGGCTACTCGGAGCCCAAAGCACGACTTCTTGGGAGACCCAGAAGAGGATGCACTTACAAATGTGCTCGGTGTCCAGGGGTCACGGTCTCAAGTCACCCACGATAGCCACGGGCCTCAGCTTTGCTGGGGACTCAGGGTAGCCTCGGGAAGTCTGAGAATCCACCTCTGGTGATGCGATGACTTCGGCGTCTGACGGGAGCTTCAGAAATGCGAACCGGACAGATGCTTCTTTGGTGCCTGCCAAGCAGGGAGTCACTCCTTGACCCCAAGGAGATTCTTCTGTCCTCTAATCGTGAGTAGAGCGTCGAAGGTCCAGGATTCAGTTTCAGAGTTTCGTCCAGGGATAATCTAAAGTCCTAAGGACTGGGTTCCTATCTTTATACTAAAGATAGGGGTTGGACTACTCTGTGGCCCCACCTATGGGTGGGTCAGGGCAGAGGGGCGGCTACACCCCTTTCTCTTTGTCCAGTTCGCGCCAAAGCAGGGGCTGGAAGCCCCTGATCCGGTTTGAACTGGGGTATGCACAGGGACACCAAATGTGCCCCCAGTGCAGGACTTCAAAGCACACAGATGGTGCTCCCGCCCAGCCCCAACACACATTATCCTGTCTGGGGAGGTGGTCACACCTCCCTGGGACAGGAAACCTATTGTCCAGGCCTCCCTGCCGGAGTTTCGTCCAGCAGCAGGAGGCCAGACTCGTGTCTGTGGCAGCAGCATCCATTTTGTGATGCCAGGGCCCTGGAGAGAAGTTACCGGGTTAGTCAGAGTTAACATGTCTTTCCCTCTAGAAGGGTGGAATGCTACCCCCGCCGCCAGAATTGGCGGGGGGTAGTATTCCAAGATGTTTGACACCAAACACGACATGTTTAGGTGCAGCCATTCCAAAGTTAGCATTTTACCGCGAGGTTATAATGCGCTTAAGAGTATATGGTCAGGCTGCACTACAAACAGCATCAGAGATGGTCTCCGAACGCTGCAGAGGGGCCCTGCTCATGCAGGGGGCACCGTCTCACATAGGAACCATGCACTCTGCCTTTAGGATTGATAAGGCCTGCCTTAGGAGTGACTTATAGGTTTATATGTGTGTATGTATTTAGTGATATAGGTAACTTATATCACAGTAAGGGGTGCATGCACCACCTTACCCAGGCTGCAGTAGCAGACCTGTGGTGTCAGTTTGGATGGCCTTCCAGGGGTGGCATAATACATGCTGCAGCCCCTGGCAGGCCTCTGAGGTACCTACTATGCCCTTAGTACATAGTATACCATATACTAGGGACTTATAAGGGCACTCCAGATTCCAATCAGTGATGTGCCTAAGGCACATGGAAACCATTTTAGAGAGGAAGCAGCTAGGCTGGGGTTCTGATTAGCAGGGCCCCAGCCAGACTAATGTCGAAAAACAGTGAAGCATCAGCAAAAAGTGGGGGTACCCATGTGAAGCAGATCCTACTCTCCTGCAGTGATTATATGTCCCTAGTGGGCATATGTTATGGTCAACATGTTTCGCGCTTCAGTGGTCTCAGGGGGAGATCCAGGGCGCTTCGTCAGGACCGAATAAGAAATTTATATCTATAGTGGCCCGAAAATTTCGGCGCCCCCGGATAAATGAAAGGAGTAGAGATTCCCTTAGTAGGTAGGGTAATATCCCATGAGATCAGGGAGGGTCACTTGAGAGGGTTCTCTTGGTGCATCTGGGCTGTGTCACCTGTGTGCCTCTCGCTGTCTCCGCCGACAGCTCCAGTGACTCTCTGTCTTCCCCAAGAGGACTCTGCTAGGAAGATCATGTGTAAACCTATCTACTTCAGAGGAGCACTCTGTTTCATGGCAAGCGTATAGTGCTCTGTAGTAGGCTGCAAAGGCACCAGAGACAAGCCGCTCCTCCGCACCCGCTTGCCCCGGACATCCAAAACATGTGGAATGGGATCTTGGGAAGATGTAACGGAGCAAAGCCAGTGGAGGGTTTTACTAGATTTATCCCCCCATTGATAGATGTGACTTTGGGTTGCCATCCAGGCTGAGCATGCCTCCTCCATCAAGGTTTGACGCAAGACAGCCCCGGTATACAGGGAATCCGAAGGGTCGCTGGGTCTGGGGAATCCACATATTGAGCCTCCAACTCCAGAAGTCTCGCCTCAGGGCCTCAACCTCAATGCAGCCACGGTGGGCCGCATGGTAACGATTAATGAAGCCCCGTGCAGTGGCCTTACAAGCCTCCCATAGGGTCCGGGGGAAGTGACCAGACCCACATTATGATGCATGAATTCACAGGTAGCGTTATGCAGGGCTAACTTGAATTCAGCTTCCACGAGGGTCCAGTTACTCAAAAGCCACCGAGGCAGGCCCCCGATTCTCCCTCATTGCCACCAGCAACTCAACTGGTGCATGCCCGGATGTGTGCCTCACATACTGTGTAGCCCTGAGATTTAGGGAGGAGGAAATAATCCAGTATAGAAATCCGAGAAAAATGTGTAGCCCCTGTCTGTGGGATGACAGAAACGCCCAGCATCCAATAAGCCCATTGTCTCTATGAGGCGAGTTTATACCGCTCAAGCCCCCAGAGGAGCGACCCATTTGAGTGGGAGCAACACAATTCATGTCCCCCCAAGGATCCAAGGCCCCAGTGGGAACTCCAAAATTACACTGTGTATGGTCTGCTAAAACACCTGCGACAATTGGGGGGTGCGTATACATTAATGAGGGAGAAGGGTTTCCCCTGAAGAAGGCCAGAGACTGCGACATACTGTCCCAATATGTAATGCCAAATCTGAATATGGTGGAACGGGATGTGCCCTTTCATGAGAATAACCCCTCCTCTAGATCCCCTATGGAACCCAGAGTGAAACATCCTTGTGAACTCCATTTGTGCCAGGAAAGGACATTTATTACCCATAAGATGGGTTTCTTGAAAAAAGCAGAATATCTGGACCCACCCTGCGGGCAGGCCTCAAGACTGCTCCACACTTAACCTTGTCGAGCAGTTCATTTACATACAAGTTAGGGGGTCACAAGAATCCTGCCTTGTCTCCTGAATGTGTGTCAGCCACCATGGGAGTTTCAGAACAAGCCGCGCAAGGGGTGGGAGCCATGAGCGAGTGCGTGGAGCAGAATTGTGTGCAGTTTCAGAGCAGTTTAAACAAGAATGTCACAGTCTGGGAGTAATTCTAACCCTAACACCCCCCAATACTTCTAAAACTGGAAGTACTTGTCATGGTACGACAATCAGGGTGTCACCAACCGGGCAAACTAGAGTCCATTACTCCCCCTGACCGTTGTGCAAAGTTACCACAACGAAAACCCCACCCATGAACGGAGGAGCATGGCCCAGTAGCCTTCCGGTGGCATGGGAAAGCTAACTCCTCAACAATCCGGAATATATGCTAGGGAATCTCATCATAGTTAACAGTTAGCAAAAATGGCTTAAAACAAGCAAGCATTTCGCAAAATGCAGAGGACCCAACAAAGGAGGCCTAAATGCAGGAGGGCTCAGGACGGTGAGGGGCCCAGCCAGGCTCGGCCGCGGGGATGGCAGGCAAGGGGATATCGCCCTCAGAGGCAGTCTTATGCTCCTGGGTCACAGTTGGATCTGGACGCTGGGAGCTCCACGTGTGATGGGGCATCCACTGTTGCGGTCTCAGTGTGCATCTCTCTAGCAGAGCCTCCTGATCTGAGGTGGCGTCTTTCCTTATCAGCGTGTCCCTACCCATCGGATGAGGCCTCTGTTCTGCAAATTCCCAGGTGGCTTCGGGAGTGTCACAGAATAAGGATTGGCCCCCAAACAGCACTTTGTTCATGCGGGAAAGAGCAGCATGTAGCGTACTCCCATGGGCCCCCTCAGTTTCTGCTTAACACCTTGGAAGGAGCAAAGTTGTTGCTGTGCTTTGAGGGTATAATCTGGGATGATCATAAATCGTGACGATGCATAGTGCAACGAATTACGGGAGTGAGAGGCCCTTAGTATAGCGTTGCGGCCTGCATAGTTCAATATGGGGGAGATGATGGCTCTTGGCAGAGCCCCAAGTGGGGGCCTTACTGTCAGGGATCTGCGAGCAAGTTCCACGATGAAGCATGAGGAGACAGAGTCAGGTGGCAACCAGGACTGAAGCCAGGTAGTAATGCGAGCAGTTTTGTTTGTACCCTCTGTCCCCTCCGGGATTCCCACCACACAGATGTTATTGTGCCTGGAGTGACCATCAGCATCTTCCGCCCATGCCACTAGCAAAGCCACAGTGTGTCAAAGAGTCATAATTTTAGATTGACAAGTCAGTAGATAAACCTCTGCCTCGGACAACCTGTTCTCAGTGGCAGTGACCCTGTCCACTGTGTTGTGCAGATCTTGACGTTTAAGTCAGAGGTCTGTTCAGAGCTCACCAATTTTCCCCTCGATGGAGGAGCATAGCTCCTGAATATCTTGCAGGGAGGGGGACACCTCCTGCGTATGAGAGCTACTTCCCTGTGCTCCTTCATGTCTGGGCAAAGCCTCTACGGAAAAGGTGGGCCTGGTAAATTTGTTGCTCTTGCCCTGCAGTGAGGGCTGGAGCAGCTTATCCTTCCCAATTGTGTTGAACTGTTTATAGGGGCACCTCCATTCCCAGTACATGAAAGAGAGGAGGGGCGCACCAGGGGGCACTCCCAAGGCAATCAGGGCTCCAGTGCCCTGTGTGGTGCAGGCGTTATGTCCTCGCCTCCCCTGATTATGGTTGTGGGGGTAGTTGGCAAAGTCACTCCACTCGCCGCGATCTGATGTGGCTGACGAATGGTCCCCTGCCCTTATACCGAGCCCGGGAGCTCTGGTCGATGTAGTCTGGGCGGCCCAGCACAGCCGCTGAATTCTCCAGCTGTAAAGGGAGGGGAGCTGATGCCTTGCAATCCCTCCCATGCGCCGCAGCAAAGGTCTAACAATCGCTGTGGGGTGGCCTACAGCAACACGCCCTTGGCCTGATGCGGCTGCTGATCTTCCCGGCTTCTGAGAGAGGAAGGGTGGCTACCCCAGCACGACCGTGCCCCACTGTTGTATTCCGCTGTAGGTGTCCGTATATAGGTTTTCCTGAGACATGTCCTTATATAGGCACAATTCGCATTGCCCTTATATAGGCATAAGATCCCAGTCCTTATTTAGGCATTAGCCATGCAATCCAAATACAGGCATGGTCACCTACATCCGTCCACCCCAACGTCACAACGAGTTCTTAGAAACCAGACCCTTAAGCTCTTGGGAGTTCCCCTAGCACAGGATTATTGATTTCTCCAAGAACTCATTTATTATGCATGAACCGCTATTCCTTAAGGGTTCATTCCTGATGTCTTCCTCTGCCCGACTTTACGTCAATGCTAACATTCCAAGGCACCTACCGGGTATAAATATACCTTCCCTTGCCCAAGCAAGTAGGAGGAGACCTCGACTTTAGAGGAGCCCGTGTCCCGGCCTGACGCACTGACAAGAGACGCTGTCATCCCTGCTCGCAGAGAATCCAGCTTCCAGTGTTCTGACTCCCTTCGCGGGGTGTTAGAGTTCGAGACCCGGAAAGAGATTCCCACCTCTCTCATTCTCAAGGTATGGAGCTGACTAGAACCTAGAGGGACTCTTGGCATACCAGACTTGATATACCAGACTTGGCATACCTCATCCTGACATTGAAGAAATGTCAGATGAAGAATTACTTACTCAACTACAAGAGTTAATAAAAATTTACAGACAATTAGTCCAATATGTCATGCGGACTTTCACAGTCCAACCACCTATAACAATTCCAAATCAAACCCCTCAACAGGGGAATACACTAAAAATTACTCCACAGACTTTACACGCAGTCATGGGTAAAATGCCCACAAAACGTGAACAAATTCCATTCTGGATAGCTCAAAAAATTACTCAAATCGAAGCAGTATTTCCAAATACTAGCCCTTATGAGAAACACAGAATCCTAACAATCTGTTTACCAATGGGGATCACACCACAACTGGAAGACTGCACCACTTGGGGCACAGTCTTTGCTGCCATCTATACTAAAACACATGGTGTTCCATCAATTGCAGTAATACCAGATGTCCTGAAACAAATTGAAAATGAATACGGGGCAGAGCCTGCTCTGAATTTAGGTATGAAATTACTGAAAAACTTCGACCAGGTCTCTACAATAATATTATCTAATATTAAAGGAGAGGCAGCATCAGTGGCGATCCGCCAACGCTTAAGGGAATTTGATGTAACAGAACATCAACATGAACTACCCAGAATAATAGAACAATCTTATGCGGAATTAGGCAGAGATAGTTTGGGTGGAAAACCTTTGAAGCCAAAACTATCTGAAAGTCCTGAGAAGGACTCTATTAAACAAACTCCTACATCTTCTAAAAAGAAGTGGGAAACTAATAAACAAAATTCAAATGAGACACGTTCTCAATCCCGAGGTAGGTCTCCTCAAAAGGAGCCCTCTGAAAGGAGGTATAACCTCAGAAATAGGGATAATTTAAGAAAACCTGTCAGGTATCAAGATACTGATGCACGTTTCTCTCGTACCTTTCAGATATCATCACAGACATCAGAAAGAAGAGGACGGTCAGATCACAAAGAAGAACGCGTGAAATCCAAAGACAATAAACACGTTCAGAAAAATAAATCAAAACCTCAATTCACAAAAAAGAAGGTAGCAGGTCTGAAGATCAGACATGCCGAGGATACTGAGAACACAGTTCAAGAACGGAGAATGGGCTCAGACAATGCTGGACAGTGCAGCAAAAGTAACAATAGCTCGCCAGAACCTGAAGGAACTTCTGGAGATAGTGGACTTGAATGAGTACATCACAGTGGAAACTGTAGACACCAGGGTTAGTACTCCACAAAAGTTATATGAAATAACACTCCGAATGGAGGGAGACATACCAAGAAAAGTGAAAGCACTCTTTTGGGAGAAACTGTCAAGGGGTTATGATATACTTCTAGCAGAAAAGGACTGGCCACCAAACTTTGTCAGGGAGTGCCCACATGGCGAGGACATCATTATGCCAGCTTTCTCCAACCATATTCCAATTCACCTAAAATATACTTATGCCAGGAAATGGGCAGTTGCCCAGGCACCAGCATTATACAAAAATCATGTAGGATGGGATGAGGACTCACCTCACCATAAAATACAGCTAAAAATCAACCTACTGCACAAAGGCAGTACCCAATAAAGCAAGAAGCTAAAAAACAGGTCAGGGAGATCTTAGATCAACTTGAATACCAAGGGGTGATTGAAACATGCACCTCCTCAATGAACAATCCTTTGTTTCCTGTATCCAAACCAGACAATACATATCGTCTAGTTTTGGATTACAGACACTTGAACAATTGTTCCAAAACATTTGCAGTGCAAAATGCCCATAGTACAGCATTAATGAATAACATTGTGCGTAAAAATATAAAACCACATTGGACATTTCAAATGGTTTCTTTTGTCAAAACATAGCACCTGAAAGCAGGTACTTAACAGCTTTCTCAATAATGGGGACTCAGCGTCAATTTTGTAGACTCCCACAAGGGTTCAAAAACAGTCCGGGGTTATTCTCAGCAAGAGTAACAGAGTTACTACAAATTTATGATAATGAGGCATTGTCATATGTCGATGACATCTATCTGACAGACGATGACCTGGATAGGCACTTGAACAGGGTAAGCACCATTATATTGGGCTTCGCCTCTGAGAGATATAAATTCAACTTTAAAAAATCCAGAATTGCCCATCTCAATGTCCTTTTCTTAGGATATGAGCTTTCAAGTGAAGGCAAGAGCCTGGCAGCTAACTTTTTAGAAAAGTGCGCGCTGCTCCAACCTCCAAAAACGCTGAAAAATTTACAATCCATCTTGGGTTTCCTAAATTTCGGAAGAACTTACATTCTAAATTACGCAGAAAGGGTTAAACCTCTCTACGAATTAATCAAACCTGATTTTTCAACAAAACATTGGACACAAAAGCACACAGAAATCCTGCGTTCACTCCAAGCTAACATGTTAGCAACAAATCACTTACAAACACGCGTAAATAAACACAATTTAGTGATCCGAATAATTTCGGGACAATGCGGATTCACCTATTTAACATTTAATGAGGGTGAAAAAGTACCAATAGCATACAAATCACATTTGTTTACACAAGCAGAAATGCGCTTCACTTCAACAGAAAAAATACTGACAGCAGTTCAAACCGCTGTAGCAAAAGAAAGAGCTCTAGCTCAAGGGAAACGCATTATTGTCGTAACTCCTGTACCAGCCTTAGAGGCGGTTACAAAAGCGAGCATTCCAAATGCAAAAGCTTTACATCCTAGATGGATACAATGGGTTAATTCTCTTGCTGCAACAGATGTTGAATATGTTTTTGATCCTGATTTAAAAACACAAGCGTTCCTGCAATATGAACATGAATGTCCTCTGCCCACTGAAATTCTGCCTCTCGATCAGTACGAATTTATAATTTATACTGACGGATCAGCACAACCCGCTACAGGGAGTAAGCAAGCTTACAGTGCAGCGTGCGCAATCGTTAAAGGTCGCATGCGCAATGGTAACTTCAGACAAATGGTCACTAAAACTCAATCGCTATGAGATTGTACAGCTCAGCGAGCTGAACTACAAGCATTCAAACTGGCACTTGAAAATACAGATTGCGAATTCCCCACACTTATAGTGTGCGATTCTTTTTACTGTGTTCAGTCGTATAATGAATATATACAGAATTGGCTTGAAAACGGGTTCAAAGATGCAAAAGGTGGCACAATAAAGCATAAAACGCTTTGGGAACAAGTAGTTCAGTTGAGAAACGAACTACCAAAAGCTCACGTGATACACACGCTGTGTCATCAATGTGATGGTATTCACGTTGCAGGGAATTCATTGGCTGATGAAGCCGCAAAGGGGGCTGTTCAGACGGCTTCCGTAGCTGCGATCACTCGTTCAAAAACGAGAATAGACAGTGAGATATTGTTGGCTGTCAATGCTTCAAGCAAAGGCAGTGGTGCAGCGTTACCAAAGAAATTTCCACTCAAGTACTCTTATGTAATTGATGCGAAAAACGTTCCTTTTTCTCGAATCCCTGGAGTGGGGGATAGGGTAATTCCAAACATGAAACTTAGAGCAGCTTTGATTTATGAAGCACATCTGGGGGAGGGTCTGTCACATCAAGGGATCTCTAAAACAATATTAACAGTAAAAGAGATGTACTGTGGCCTGGAATGAATACACAGATTCACATCTTCATCGATGACTGCAGAGACTGCATTAGACAGCGTGGTGCAGAACGCCATCAGACACCAGACTACGAAGTAGCCTGCCCAGTACAGACACCATTGTTAGATAGCATTAGACTATCTACGCGCAGGCGTCCTTTATGACAAATGCAATCCCACAAACACTAATTCAAGGTTCCTATGGATATGGCCTCATCGCTCGGCTGACGCTCGACCTGTTATAAAAGATTTGCGAGTCTTTATCGGCACATATGCAATTGGCACACTACATTCTGACCAGGGCCCTGCGTTTAGCTCTCGGGCTTACAAAGAAGCCATGGCCAGTTTGGGCGTAGCATTGCGGTACTCCTCTCCGTTTCATCCTGAGGGAAATTCTGTTGTGGAAAGGAAAAACCGGGACATAAAGCAGTCTATAACAGCTAGAGTATTCGGTTCGGGTGATGGGTGGGTCAAACATCTTTATGGGGTCCAACGCTCATTAAATATTTTGCCAAGAAGTTCTCTAGGGGGGGTCACTCCATATGAGGTCCTATTTGGGACAAGAATGTGGGTTCCTGATCTCGAATGTAAAGGCACAGTGGTGGAAAATAAACCCTTTGATATCAAAGATCGTTTGGCTGTTTTACAGGATCTAAATGAACTAAGATCGAAACAAAGCAACGTGTTCCTAAAGCCAACCACCACTGGGGAAAACCGGCAGTCCCAGCAAGGCCTGTCTGGATCCCAAAAGTTGGGGATCTAGTCAGAGAAAGATTGCGGACAAGAAGGAATTTGGACCTTCTTACAGACAACCAGTACCTGTCCTAGCCGTCCACGGAACAAGAACAGTACTTCTGCCGCCCCTTGCTGGAAAAAAGGAGAAAAGATTTGTGTCAATCGACCTCATCAAACCACACTATGTGGCCAATACTAAATAGTAGGCCTTGTGGACTCCGACCTAGTAGCAGACGCACTCCTCTCGCTCGCTACTATCCAAGAGGTACAGACTGAAAGACTCATAACCATCGAGAATTCAGCAGTAAGAGATGAAGGACTAAGCAACAATGCTATGGAACTCATCCCTCTTGAAACTCAAGTAACAGTTCGTCCAGATACACCTGTCTACACCAACGTAACACGTGATCAACTGGTTCCAGCGATTTCGACAAATCCTGATGCAATTCCAACTATTGACCGAACTGCTTCTGGCTATTTCATTAACTTTGATACGTTTTCTGAGGATCCAAGTGAGCCTGAAACGACGCCAGCCCTAAAAACTTTCAAGCAACAAGTACAAGACTTTTTTCATTTTCTGAAAAAGACTTATCTGGTTTCACCATGGATTGAAATATGGATTATTTCTGGAATATTTTTCTTTCTGTTTTGGCTAGCTTTGGTTATGACTCTTAGCATGCTAATAAATGGCAGATACATTCGTTTGGACACTGAAAGTAAAAATGTGAACTTACTTTTAAAACCACACAAATCATCCCATCGTGAAGCAAGAGACTTGTCAGCAGTGAACATCACAGCCGTTCCTATAAAGTATGGTATAGTTTGGGACAAAACCGATTTCGACATATTCGGCCCGACCGAACTTTTGAAGATTCCACATTTATTTAAAATTTCATTAAGTGACTTTATTACCTCCAGTACCTATTCTGATGATTGGGACTTTGAGACTGTTACTGACATGATGTCTGATCTAGAAAGATCTGCTGCATTCTCTAACAATGAATACTTAGAGGGCTCATCAGACTACGAACAGCTTTAGTGTTACAACCATTATGGTCATCATTTCTTGCATAAATCTGCAACACCTAGAAATGTGTTTATGTTTAACCAATGGGAACATTGTCCTACACCACCAAAGGGTAGTTCAAAAACGTTTGCAAATAAGTTTCCATACTTTTCAGGGTACAATATATCTGATCCAGAAACATTTTACTATAAGAATGTAAACAAAACAGGACAGAAAATTATGTTAACTAATACAAAGCAGATTTATTCTGCAGCTTATTACCCAACTGTCTAGACAAGGATTTGACTTTTGGAAAGACACAATCGACACAAAATCTGTCTGGGGTTCTAAAGATTGGCAAGTGCAGGGGATAGAAGCTTGGTTTAGAGCCTGCATCATCCCACAGCAAATAATGTTTTTGAATGACACTGTGCAACAAACGTCTTGCCTTGGTTTAGCCAAGATCAAAGAAATGAACACACCTTCTGTACCAACACCTGCAAGTAATAGCACTACACAGGGGGCGGTCACAGTAGACACAATACTACAAAACAACTGATCAGATCCTGATTGGGAAAAATGGTTGCTCTGGCCCACAGACACAAACATCTGTCAAGAAAGATTCCTGAATAAAATACAGGGCTTTACTATCCATAGGCCAGACCCACGTTATGTTCAACGACAACATCCGGGGGTAGTAACAGCATACAGTGTAGGAAAATTGTGCCTCGACTGGTTACAAAAATCTACACTCGAGGATGTGAAACAACACTTATCTTTACTTAAAGAAGACGCAGACCTTAGGGAATTCTTGCTAGGACCAAGAAAACCGCGTCAAAAATGTTTCATACATGCCGGCATTTATGCTGCTTACAATGAAATATGGAAGGTTTCACAGGCAGAGGCCGCAGAAAGAATACGTGAACTTGATCGTATTAACTTAGAGAAATCTCTCACTGTGGTCGACAATGGGTTAACAACTTTGTCATCCAGAATTTATTCACTGGACAACATTGTATCCTCTGCTATTGACATACTGGAACAAGATTTAGCCATGTTACAACAAGGCCAATCACAGTTACGTTCTATCATGTTATTAGGCTGGACGCTGCAATCCTTGCGTGCAGGCTATGTGCCATGGCGTTTTATCAACACGTCGTCTCTGTTTTCAGAATACAATCTCACTGATAAACAGGTCGAACTGGCACAAAGGCGAGCAAAGTATACAGTGCTAAGCATTGAAAAACTGGAAAAATTACCATTTACGGTAGCAGAAAAACCAGCTACAGAATGGCTTATCCATGGCAAAATAACTCTGCCTGTCACTACTTTTCATTTTCACTATTGCCTCAAACAAATGCAAGCAGGCAAATATGAAAGGTTGGGTAAAGGATACATTAAGACATCCTGGGATTTACCTTACGAATACAGATGTTGGAGTGGGGATCGTGAAGTGTTTCTAAGCGGTACACACTGTGAAAATGCACTGAGCGGATCTCTCACATGTCAGGACATTTCTTTACACGGGGCTTGTAATGGTTCTGTGGCAAACTTGTCCTGCCACCTGCAGGGTACACCAGCTGCTGTGATTAATCCAATGTTTGGCCAACTTTCTAACGGGAGTTACCTCATGTTGAATGATCACAGTTGCTGTGGCATGTTGCCAGGAATCCCATATCTGGTAACGGTTGACTCCAGGGTTACTTGTTGTATGCAAGTATTGTTCCCCCAAATAGACACAGTCAGGGAGTCGCCTCTATGGCCTTCATTGAATGTTTCTTTTATACGTTTTGATACTTTAAGCAGAATGAAAGCCATGCTTTTACAACAAACCGTGCCTTTGACCTCGGCCAAAGAAATCTATGATTTACAAATTGCAAGGACTTCGGCTGAGATACAGGCTTTAATTCGTACAAACTGCCCTATACATTTCGTAGAAATGATGGGACGTATCTTAAACATGTCTGATACGAGCGGGATTGTACATGTATTTAAGACCATCTGTTCAGGACTGTTAACACCTTTTCAGGCAGTCCTCGGATTCATTCCAAACTTTGCACATTCGGTGTTTGGTGGTGTGCCATTAATACTAGCACTCGTTGCAGGAATCCTGTTTTTATTCCTACTACTACGCTATGGCAAGCCTATCAACCGGCGTCACTCCCAGCAATTTGGAGAAAGCTCTCCTAGAACGGAAGTGCCGTGAGCGCATAGTGCAACTTTTGGGCATACCTCGTCTACGGGAACTTAATACAACATGGTTTCTGTCATTTAGACCAATCTGGCAAGATTGCATCTTACCTGTTCTACGCTGCCTGCTTTGCGGTGAAGAATGTGTGCTAGACATCTGTCTAACACTTCCATCAGTCAGGCCAACGGATATCGATACTCTGCTGGACCCGATAACGGCCCATGCTCTGTGTTGTCCCCAGAGGCTACCAATCCTGATGACGGCATTCGTTGAGATCTCACAGATGCTTCCTGCTGCTGCTGAGGTACGAGATGGATCAACAGGCACACAGGTAACAACGGACGCGAACATTGCTGCGGCATCCCATGCTGAAGGCGATGCTTCACATCTCTGTGCAGTTAACCTTCTAAATGAGGTGTTCCAACTGTCACCGACATCGGTGGACGATCTTTTGTCTACAGGAATAGATGATTTTATGTCCACACCAGACCCATACACTAACTTTGATTAGGCTCACAGTGTACCGGGGAAGCAATGAATTTGGCCTCCATATTTTCAAAACAGAACAAAACTTGGAACTCTTCCCAAAAAATGAAAAACATTTTTTATAGAAAATACATGGCAATTCAATCTGCTTACAGTAGAACTATTCATATAGAACGGACTTCTTTGAATACTTCCAGGGACACATTGTCACCTTATTTACCACAATTTCATTTAGTACCATGATATGAAATGGCTTTGATTTTTTGAATACTTGTCAGCCATTTCGTCATATGTATATATTTCTGTTTTATCATTCATGTTGCATTTATTTCCAATATATGCTTAGAATGAAAAAATGCTTTAAAATGTACAGTACCTATTGCATTACATGTTTAGCAACAGTTCTTTTAAAACTTCTTTTAGTATGCTTTTAGAAATGTTTTTAGCAACATGTGGTACTCAGTTTAATGTTTAGCATTTAGTATTATCGTTCATTCGAAAGTGGAGTGGGTGTTGTATTCCGCTTTAGGTGTCCGTATATAGGTTTTCCTGAGACATTTCCTTATGTAGGCACAATTCGCATTGCCCTTATATAGGCATAAGGTCCCAGTCCTTATTTAGGCATTAGCCATGCTATCCAAATACAGGCATGGTCACCTACATCCGTCCACCCCAACATCACAACGAGTTCTTAGAAACCAGACCATTAAGCTCTTGGGAGTTCCCCTAGCACAGGATTATTGATTTCTCCAAGAACTCATTTATTATGCATGAACCACTATTCCTTAAGGGTTCATTCCTGACGTCTTCCTCTGCCCGACTTTATGTCAATGCTAACATTCCAAGGCACCTACCGGGTATAAATATACCTTCCCTTTCCCAAGCAAGTAGGAGGAGACCTCGACTTTAGTGGAGCCCGTGTCCCGGCCTGACGCACTGACAAGAGACGCTGTCATCCCTGCTCGCAGAGAATCCAGCTTCCAGTGTTCTTACTCCCTTCGCGGGGTGTTAGAGTTCGAGACCCGGAAAGAGATTCCCACCTCTCTCATTCTCAAGGTATGGAGCTGACTAGAACCTAGAGGGACTCTTGGCATACCAGACTTGATATACCAGACTTGGCATACTATAGCATACCATACTATAGAATACATCACCTACTTCTTACCTCGCACTACACTTAGCTTAGGTACACTGGGGTAGAACTAGTTAGAGAAGCATCTTATGAGTACTTGCATATTTGGCTTATGTTATTTATGTATATGAATATATGTGTCATAGCTAAAAGATAATGCTAGCGCAGTATTATTTCTTTCTACTGCTTACGCTGTACATAATATATCTCGCATACTGTCTTGTGATCATAACAGCTCATATCTCTTACACGAGAAACAAGACTGTTCAATAAATCCTTTTATTGAAACGCCTGTCTATTCTTTCTGTGTAACTCTGAAGAAACTAAGCATGCACGATTAGTTGAGTGAAACTGTTATCTGTTGTTTCCACGATTCTGAGAGTGTTCCGATTCTAAAGGGAAACAACGTTGTCATGGTTATGCGGTTGCCAGAAACTACTCCCTTCTTGTTTACAAGGAGTTTCTAGTGGCCTCTGAGTTAGCTGGCACAAAGGAATTAAGTTTAATATACTCAATAGGGACATACTGACCTCAGTCCTATGTCAAACCTATAGGGTATATTATTCCAATGCGCAGAGCCTATTAGGGAAATAGGAACTACACTACACCACCAGTACAGGGAGCAAGTGCTCGGGGGCCCGCAGGTTATTTCCAATGCAGGCCAAGGTAGGTCACGGCCAATCCAGTTGCTCCCAATAGAAGAGGCCCGCTCTGGGGAAACCTACCCCGTGGCCTGATCTGGCCGCTGTCTCACCTCAAACGTGGGGCCTCCACCCCAGCTGTGTCTCTGCCATGACTCGACACAGTCACCGATCGCCACACAAAGGGGCCTTCTCAGGTAAGGCTCATCGGCCGCCCAACTCCCAGCATCAGGCGCAGATGGCAGCGTCATCCCCTCCCGTCTGTGCGGCTAGGGGACAGCGGAGGGCAGAGAGGAGGAAAGAGGGCCCATGGCCTCATCTGGCTAGGGGGTCATCCGCTTGACAGCTCCTCCGGGCAGAGGGTCCCCCAGCAGCACCACTCTTCTCCACTAGGCCCATCGATCTTGGGGGCACGTGTGAGCCGCAGAGGCCAAGAGACCGCAGCACCCTCAGCGGCAACATCTCACCCAATTGGCATGGCAAGCACCCCCTGGGGCCTCCAAAGTGTCGCCAGACCACTTTGTGACCTGTAGTGCAGTGATAGTTGCTTAACTCTCTTTGGATGAAGATGAATGTCGTGCGGGTGGCAGGAGCTCGCTAAAGAGCTGCCACCATCTTCCGTGGTTAAGCCCAGCCCCCCGTTTAATGAAGGCCTTGATAGATGCACCAGGGGTCTGAATTAATAAGTGCAATATTTTGAACATTAACAATCAATATTGTTTTGTGGCATAAAGTATGTCAAATGGCCAAGAGCCTGTCAATCTAAGTTTAATGCATGAGCTGTGAGTATAATTCAGGTTGCCAATGACACAGCCTTATTAAGTTGTACTCAAATCGGCCTACGACACTCACTAAATAAGCTCAATCATTTTTTATAACAATTTAAGTAGCAAATTGCCCAGTGGGTCTCTTCTTTGTAGGAGTTTTCTTGCTCCTGTATGTTCCATAGTTGGTCTTGTTCGTTATCATCCTTTTGGTTTAGTGATGTAAAGTTGAGTTTGAAATCTCCTGTATTTTATCCAGCTTGAATTGTTTGTCGGCAGTAAAGTCCATAGAGGTTTGATTAAGTACCTACATTGGCGACGAGATGGGGCTCTTCCTCACATGTGGTGAATGGTCTTGCTGTGTTCATCTGTGCTCTGGTATTGCCATGAAGGCAGTTCACTGTTCTCAGAGGCTTGTCTTCGTGCCAGGATTGCAAGATACCCAAGCACAAGATGGCGGTGTCTACCACATGGCTGCAAACCACACAATGACTCCTGACTCCCTCTCTCTGGGTTGGCTGTACTAATGAATATTGACACCAACAATATCAAGATATAAGAATATCAAGGACAGAATATTGAGGTACAAAATATCGAAAGATAAGTGCATGTAGGAAAATACAGATTTATTATTCTTAACTTGACACCTTAAACTCAACGCAAAGAAAACAGAATTTCTCTTAATTTCCCCCTCAAAAACCAATCCCGAGATGCAGACATGGATTAAGGCCATCACAGCCTTAGATTGCCCACCGACCATCGTGGATTCGGCCAAATCTCTGGGAATTATCCTGGACAGAAACTTGAACATGCGGGACCACATCAACGCGATGGCCAAATCAGCCAGATTCCACCTGAGCTACCTTAGGAAACTGAAACCCTTCCTCGACACTGCCGATCTAAAAATGGCAGTCCAAGCACTCGTCATCTCCAGACTGGAATATGGCTGCTCTACCCTCTCGGGTTTACCAAAGATCTCCCTGGCACCTTTAAAAGCCTGCCTCAACACTGCCGCCAGACTTCTTACCAGCTCAAGAAAATTCGACCACATTTCTCCACACCTGAAAGCTTTGAACTGGCTTCCTCTTGAGGCTAGAATACAGCTTAAACTGGCCTGTATCACACACAAGGCCTTATACTCAAACTCCCTGCTTATCTTGCACAGAAACTTGTGGTATCCGGAGGAACCAGAAACTCCCGATCCGCCAGAGACCTCCTGCTACAACCTGCACGCTTCCGGAAGAAAAAAACGTACAATCGGGCTTTCTATGGGGCCGCTCCAAGAATATGGAACTCTCTCCCGCCCACCATCAGAAGAATCCCTTCACTGACACGCTTCAAAAGGAGGCCAAAACCTTCCTTATGGGTAAATTCCTCGTTTAAATGTTGCCTCCAACCAGCACAGAGACCCTGATTAACTCCTGACTAGCGCCTCCCCTCGGATTACCTAGTCACCTCTCCTAGAAACCTGGGGACTTGTTTCGAGCAACTATAAAATGCAAACTGTACATTCGTGTCCTCTATCCTTTATATATCCTGCACCCTGCCCCCTTTTACCTTTTGTATATTATTGTGATTCCAAGCCTATTGTACATTTCTATGTTTCCTGTAAAGCGCTCTGATACCCTAACGGGCCAAGTTCGCGCTCTATAAAACACAAAATAAATAAATAAATAAATAAATAAAGCTATATGTACTACGCAGGTACATATAGTGAGGTTAGGCTTGGAATGTCTAGACTTACATGTTTGTAAATATTGTTTTTCTATATTTTATCCTCGAAATTCTGTCCCATCAGTATTGTGGATGTGATATTCAGGTTGCATATACTCACTCTGTGTATGGAGCCACCTTTATAATCTGGCAATCTGTGCCCCACTGGAGTTGTTAAATTATTGGCATTGAAATCTACACACATGCACCATTCATTGCGACTGAAAAACACTTAAAGTGTCTGGGTAGAGAGTAGTAGATAGAATTTAATGACAATGCCCCCAACACTTACTCTGACATACTTCATGCATAATAAAAGGTTTGACCATGCACATTGCTTTGTTTATTCCATGCACCTGCACCTAGTCGAGACCATGGTCTCTTTCATCACATACCTATAAGTGTATATCATAACACTATAAATTTGGAAAATACCGCATGGAGGAGGCACTGAAATCCCAGAATATTGCCAGATAGGATTAATTGTCCTGCAATAAGAAATATTTGCAGACGTCTAGCATGTTCAACATCAAACCGCCGCCTCTCCTCCGTCCTCTTCCTGGCTTCTTCTGTGCAAACCGGAAGCAGGAAGCACCCGGGCTCCCAGGCTCCCCATAGCCAATCACAACACTGCAATGTAGAGTTGTGATTGGTTTGAGTGCTGTAGTTCGGTCCTCAGCCAGGGAATGGGAGCCTGGGCATGTTCTCCACCCAAGCTGTAATGCGGCCTGGGTGGAGAACATGCAAAGTACGCATGACTGTTTGGCCGGCCCGATAGGGCCGGCCAATCAGTCATTGCACACTCACAGAGTGCCCACCACTCCTCCCCCCTGCTCTGAGAGCAGAGGAGATCCGCCCGCCCCTACAAGACACCTCAGCAGGAACAAATAAAATGATAATAACGTCAAGTTCTTATCATTTTATTTTTAATTTTCAAATAAAATGATAATAACGTCAAGTTATTATCATTTTATTTTTAATTTTTTGCACTGCGAAAAGCAGTGGGGCGACGCTCCTCCGCCTTAGCGGAGGAGCCGCCACTGAAGTCTTCTTTGGGGGAAGATGCCTGCTGTCTGAAGTGATGATGGAAATCTTACTGATGTCGGTACTTTGACATCCATTAACCGTTTTCCTGGTATTGAGTTCATACAATTCCACGGAAATGCAAAGCCATAGCCCACGAATGCTTGCATCGTTGTGCATGGATCTCGAACAACCATGCTGTGCACAGGTTACTTTTGGCCTGCACTGACACAGGGGGACATCATGTATCATTTGTGATGTTTATTTGTCAGAGACTGCTGCTGATACTGGTTGTTTGGTGAGTTTCAGATCTTCCATGAAACGTTACTGGTTGATTACCAGAGTTAATGCCCTGGGTGGAAAAAGATATATGGAAGAGGTTTCCCACATTGGTCCCAGACTGGTTCTAATGGCGGCGATCAGACTCCTCCAATATAAGATTGTTGTCCAACATTATCTTCCTTGCAGAAAAATCAGACGAGCTTGGGGCACTTTGGCCCTTGATGCAGAGAAGGCGTTTATATTGACCTTTCCTGGCACAGCCTCCCACCAAATGATTTTAACCTTATACATACATTTAAAAATATGTACCATCCTTAATGCTTTCCTTTCATATTGCTTTGACTTAGGGAGAGACACTTGTCAGGGATGACCCATTTCTCCAATACTGTCTTTTGTGGACATAGAACCATTCCTCTAGAAAAAAGGGAAAAATTAAATCACGAGGGGATCATTGGTTTTTCAAAACAAAATCCCGCTTTGGGATTTTGTTTTTGAAAATAAAAACAATGTTGGAAGTTTGACATATAGCTCTGTCATGGTGAGGGTGCTGTCAGTCAAACTTTCAATGCATTTAAAGGAACCTCGTGACTTCGGTGCCTAGAAATGCAAGAGATGTCCACTGGGCCGGCGAACATCTCTACATTTGGTGGGCGGAGTACCCTTTCCATGGCCAGAGTAAACTTCTCCTCCGTAGCGATGGTACAAAATCAGTCCGCTAAAGTATAAACTAGGCCCTAAATCTCAATCACAAAACTACACAAGAAAACATTATGCCTAATCTTCAGAAATGAAGCGTTCTCAAGCTCTCTGCTCCATGCATTTACACATTAATCATACTCGCTGTGTAATAGCCCATATTAATATGTGTGCGTCTTGACAGTAGGTGACAGTAAATTCTAATCAATGTATTTACTCAAGTTAAATATACCCAGTTGGTTGCCATCTTTTCTCTTGCAGCTGATACGACTTGTGTTTGGGCCTCAGTCACTTGAATTATTTGTTTAATAAACGCATTGCAAGTTTCATGTTTTTCTTTCCACTGCAAGTGCGTTATTGAGGAGTGCTCATTAGGTAGATTAACGTCTTTGTTGATTGTAGAGAACTGTTAGATTAATTCATTACATTTTGGCTATGGACATGTAGTGTGTAGGATGGGAAAGAGCCTCCTGTACCAGGAAGACAGAACTGTTGCTAACTTCAAGTCTGCACAGTTGTACATTCTTTGTTCGATGCTGGAAACCTAGAGAGTCTATCTGCTCCCAGAGAACCTTGTCTTCTGATTGGACCGACAAGTGGAGTTGGTGGGATGGAGCTTCCAGAACCACCTACTGCGCATTGTGTGTTTCTTAAAATAGTTTAGCAGCAGACTCTGTCCTAGCGTCACTGAGAGAAGGCCTTTCTCATCTCTGCTGATTCCTCTTGCTCAGGGTGTTGAGCTTTATGCTTGAATGCTGGTTTCTTTCCCCAGAACCTTTATTTGGTTCCTCTGATGCTGAGACCTTCCTCTTTGAATTTCCCCTTGTCACTTTGGAAGCCTTATTTAGATTAGGGAAGTTACTTTATGGAACCTATCTGCTTTATATTCTGTGCTTTGTACCTTGTAACGTTTTGCATCTTCTTTTTTATAATATACAAATTCAGACTGCACAATTATATGGATATGTATTTCTTTTGAATACATTGATTCTACTGATTGATGATTTTGTAACTTTACTAAATTTTGCTAAAAAACCTTAGGGGGAAGGATGAGCACCGGGGGCAGGGATCATGAGTCCATTTCAAGGGGGCTTTTCTGGAGCTCGTAATCCACACTAAGGGGTCGGTTACAATGTCGTTCGGAAAGCATTCTGACCAAATTGGTTTCGGAATGCTTTCCGACCAACTAGCGTCGCGGAGTCCGACCGACCGATTACGATGGTTCCGAAACACCGTTCGGTCGGACTCCCATTGACTTCAATGGGAGCCTGTGTTCCGACCGACTACACAGGCTCCCATTGAAGAAAGGGGTGCTTGTGGAAAATCGTGCACCCTGTGGTGAGCACCCCATGGTGCCTGGCATACTGTGCATGCATGGAAAGGGGGGACCCATGGGTACCCCCACGGGCCCCATTCAGAGACCCCTGAGTGAAGGGGGGCCTGCTACGGGCCCCTCAAAGTCAGATTCTGACAGCCGATCCGTGTGGGGACAACCGATTCGGAAAGTCTGTCTGAATCCGACATCCTAAAGGCTCGGTCGGAAGCGCAGTCCATAGACCGCTACTATTCAGCTCCGACCGACTCGGTTACTCCGAATGCCGTTCGGAACCGAGTCGGAAAGTTCGAACGGTTTCCAACCATCGTAATCGGTCGTTCAGAAAAGTGTCCGAGTCGGTCGTACGCAAAGCTTCAGAATCGGATTCTGACTAACCGAATGCCATTAGGAGCCTTTCCGACTGACATCGTAATCGGCCCCTAAATGTGTGACTTATAAAAAAGCAACAGCTTCAAACAAGATCAGAATTGAACAAAACCCTACTTCCCATAATTGGGGTGCTGTGGGCCCCAACGCACTCCACCTGCCACACTGATGATGGCTGTAGCCCTGAGGAGCAGGCTATCTCCTCTTCTTTCACTCCTTCCCCACCACGTCTGACCACCTCAATCTCGAAACAAGTCAGGTCTCTTTCTGACAGAAAATTAGCTACTGCATGCGGCCCCCCCCTTTTTTGCGCCAAGAGCGCCATCTGCCCTAATGCCAGCAAGGAAAATGAGCCCCCATGCCCTCTTTTTATTGTAAAACATTCATAATTGTGATTCAATGGGCCCCTGGGCAAAAGTGTCACTGCACCTGTTTTACTAATGATAGGTACTTCTTTGCTGTCACCTCTACGTTTGTTAACAACATGGGCTCCCATCTCACATCATCCCTCTCCCTCCCATCTCTCAGCGTCCCTCTCCCTCTCATCTCTCAGATGCCCAAATCAAGGTGTCTCCTCTGCTTCATTTTTTCCCTTCCCTTGGGCCATTGCTTCAAGGCTCAAAGAAACACCGGCACAGCAAGTATGCCCTGGGCCTCTAATGCAACTGCAGTACCAATGATACCTATAGCTTTGCGAAGCAGGCTATCAACTCTGCCCACTCAACAGGGGCATTACTTCTAGGCCAGATGCCCAAAGCAGATTTTCTGCTGCTGTGTGTAAACAACAACAAAAAAGCACATTTTTCCCCCTCCTCCCCTGTTACTTGGGCTCTGGTCCGTGTGCAACAATGGTGACCTGAACCCTAATTCTAGCAAGGAAAATGCACCCCATGTTCTTTTTTATAGTAAGGCTGCCAGAACAGGGGTCCAGTGCCCACTCCCAGAAGGTTGGTGGGGTCTCCTGTGCTGTGAAATAGATAGTAGAGAACTAAAGAAGAAACATGCCTTCTCATCAAGGTGCCTGCTACCTGAAAGAAATGTAAATGAGTGCAATGGTTAATCACCAAATATAAAGGCTGCTTTGGAGCCAGTGTTGCTTTTAATTAATGGAGTTACTCAGCTTCATAGTGACAAATATTTATTCTTTTTGAGAGGTAATATATGTGTCCATTAAAAGGAGTGCACCCTTTTAATGGACACATATAAAAATATATACACTAAATATAGTCTGAATGCTTATCACTAATATGTATATTATTAAACCACTTGTTTTTTCCTAAACAGTATTTTGCAGCAGCCTGTTTTATACAGTGTAATACAATTGTAAAATAATGACATTCACTGTGCTTTCTGTCATAGACTGGGACCTCGTAGCACTATAAATAAGTCACCATTCCTCACTGCACCTATCAGGATTTATTTCTGTGACCCTCCGTTCACACATGAAGACATCTGCAGTGATCACTTTAGCAACTAAGGTTTCATAAGGTAAACGAGTATATTTCCCTTTGATTAGTTTAAGTTGCATTTATTTGTGATTTGAGGTGTGTGCATGAAAATCTATGCAGTTACCTGAAAGTGAAAAAAAAACAATAAAATGCAGTTTTTTCCTCTTTTTAGCCATGTGTTTGACTCCGACGCCACACTCACTAATCCTGCCCCATGCCACTCAGTAGTACCATCCTCACACTTTTTTTATGGGCTTTAACTGCTGCATGTAAATGAAGACAGCCTAGAAACACGCCTTTCGCGCTTTCAGGCTATCTTCATTTACATGTAATTGCAGACCCATTTACGCCCCCTGTGAACACATCCATGGCCCCCCAGGGGGACGCACCTACAGTTTGAAGACCTCTGGTCTAGGGGGTCCTATAGCAGAGCACCAACCAAATACCAGAATACAAGTGCTTGAAGTTCAGTTCTGAAGTGTGTATATATATTCATAAAATAGAGGCAGAGCCCCACTGAATCTCATCATGTAATCCCTGTATTACAAATGCACATGCAGCTCTTCGTCTGCATTCATCCCTTCTGGGACTATGCAGCCAGCTTCCAAAATCAATCTTGACTCCATTCTTCTAAGCTTTAGGTGTAGCTGGAGCATATCGAGCAGCGACGCCCGCTAACGAGCCCTGGCCCGATTGGAAGGACGTTCACGGCGTTCAGTAAATCTAAAAAAAAAAAATATATATATATATATATATATATATATATATATACTGATATATCACTAAATGCTTCATCTGTAACATCGTTGGTATTCATGTATAGAGAATATGTATATACTACATAGGGTTTACATTGTTTTGTGCTTGATAGTATGCTCTTTATGTCTACCAATGCCTTAAGTGGGATGGACTATATAAACTGATGTTGCAATGGCGCCAATCAGATTGATAAAGGCTTCTAGTAAGCCGAAACGCGTCAAGGCTTCTAGTAAGCCGAAACGCGTCTCTCTTATCTCGGGGTCGAGGGTGACCTGAGAAAATAAAACATGCCGTATCCTGACAGCCTTGAGTCCGTGCCTTCTTCTGTGGAAGTTTCTGTGGAAGCTGGATGGTGTGTCTATTCAAATTCAGCGTTAGTGGTACAAACGCTGTACACGGAACACCAGTCGGTTGTGGCTCTCCCCTGTGACCACATGTCTTTGGAGGAGTACGGGAGTGCTAGAGGGTGAGCACCCGGAGTGGTTGCCAGGAAGGGGATTAAGGATGGCAGCAGTGGGAGACCAGGATCCCGCAGCGGGGCGGTTTTTTCGACTGCCAGCACGGGGTCTACATTTCCCCAGCAAGAAATGCCTTGCCCATGAGACTGGCGCCTTCTGGTGACTGGGCACCGCGGACGCCTACGCCGAAGCAGTGAGGGCTGTTTGGCGTACTCAATTTTTATCCATCGGTCCCCTTCAACCCCGAACTTGTGCCTGGTTAGAATCCATTTTTTATGCTGCATGTCATTTGGGACATTGAGACTTTTACCCTCAAGGTATTATTTACATGGCGTTGTCCCTAATACCAGTATCTTGATATATGGACCCGGTTATTTGTACCTATGACACTGACTTCTATACTGGATATGTGCTTGTGAACCTCCGCTATAGATACGACCGGCAAGCTGCATTTTGGGATTGGTAGTCCGGTTGGGATTGGAGCACACGCTGGGAGGCTGACATTTAAGTCGAATAGTCACACATTGTGTATAGTTGGGCCCTGGGGATGCGGCTGCTTTTTATCCTGTCCCCATGCTCCTTGTGGATTTAATTTGGATTGGTGTATTCGCAACACGGCAGGGGTAAACACTGCTCCCACAGTAGAGGTCAGAGGTCAAATACCGGTGGATCCGTTACCAGCTTTGAAAAACATTTTGGGTCAGAGGCTACCTTGATTTGACAATAAAGGGATATTAAGCAGCATGGTTCTTTTAATACATTTAGTATACTTTGCTTTTTTATATTCAGGCGATACGTTATGGGAGTTTGGCGGCGCAAAGTAAATGCAAATAATTTTCCCACTAAGGCGGACGACATGTATATTTTCTGTATGCAAATCTATATACGCATGTAATTAAGACAACGGTAAATCATGTAAGCTGACTATATGCACTATGCAACTGATATATCACTAAATGCTTCATCTGTAACATCGTTGGTATTCATGTATAGAGAATATGTATATACTACGTAGGGTTTACATTGTTGTTTTGTACTTGATAGTATGCTCTTTATGTCTACCAATGCCTTAAGTGGGAAGGACTATATAAACTGCTGTTGCAATGGCGCCAATCAGATTGATAAAGGCTTCTAGTAAGCCGAAACGCGTCAAGGCTTCTAGTAAGCCGAAACGCGTCTCTCTTATCTCGGGGTCGAGGGTGACCTGAGAAAATAAAACATGCCGTATCCTGACAGCCTTGAGTCTGTGCCTTCTTCTGTGGAAGTTTCTGTGGAAGCTGGTTGGTGTCTATATATATATATATATATATATATATATATATATATATATAATATATATATAACATAATTTATAAAAATATTTATTTTACAATATATTGGTGTTTGTGATATTTTACATTTATTACTATGAATGCAATGTAATGAGTCTGTTCTCACTGTTTAGTAACGTGAGGAAGTTTTAAGCCAAGAGTACGGGATCACAGGTCACCTGATCAAGACCCGTTAGTGGTTGAAATGCATGTATAGTGATTCTCCCTAAAAATTAAACCTTTCTAATGCAACAAGTCGGCACTCACAAACTCCCACTCCCACTGACACACCCACACAATCACTCATACACCCACTCACACACCCATATAGCCACTCACACACCCACACAGTCACTCACACAGCCACTCATACACCCACACACAGGCAATGATACACCTATAGAAATTGCAATAGCATATGTTTGTATTAAATGTGTTGTTGTTTTAGTATTGAATTTGTGCAATATAACCAGCAGACTCTGTATTTGTCCAAGGATTCATGAAAGATCCATGAATCTTGGTGCATTGCATTTATAGAAAGACTACATAAGCTACCTTACCTTCATTTTCACATTTTTAGTTGCAAAATATATAATAAGAATGAATGTGTGAATAAAATGTATTTATAAACTTGTGAAAATGTATATTAGTAAATTTAACTTATCTGTCAAATTGTAGTACAATTTATACTTAAATAAACGGTGAAATTCACTAAAAAAAATCAAAGGTTACTGAGACGTTATAGTTAGAAAATAGCATTACAAAAATTTGAAATTCACTGAAAAAAAGTCTAAGGTTAGAAGGACGCTATAGTTAGGAAATAGAATTTAAAAAACCTTAGAAATTCACTGACAAAAAACAAAGGTTACAGGGATGTTATAGTTAAGAAAAAGAATTAAAAAAACATTAGAAACATTAGAAATTCACTGAAATAAACATATATTTATATATATTGATATCTATCTATCTATCCATATATATAATATATATATATATTCATATTATTGAATGTAAAGTAAACAAAATATATAATGTAAAATTAATATTTATATTGTTCATTAATTCAAATTTTTATATAAACACAAACACGTGTTTTTGGGTTTCAATAAGCATATATTTATATATAGTATTAAAATATGAGTGAAATTTATTTAATTTACATTATATTAAATTTATATATTACAATATTTAACATTTACTACTTTAAACTCTATTTATATTAAAACATTGATATTTGTGTATATATTTGGATGAAATTAATGTCAACAATATTTTTTCTGATATTTTGGTACCTACCATTCTAAGTATAGGAGCATGGTATTGTGGTAAACAATATTTTTTGACAAAATATTTTTGTCAACAATATTTTTTTTGCCACAATCTTCTCTCTCAAGATATTCCAAAGGCCACTGATAGGTGAAAGTAATTCTTACAAATGCAACCAAAACTCAGAGCTCTTAACGATAGATTTGCTCATTTTCCTCTGTGCCTTTTCAAAGTTATGTATAAAAACACAGCAATATCATATGAAGAATCTACCTAATTGAGCACATTTTTGAATGACTGTAATGGAAAATATTTCTAAAGATTCTCATTGACTGAAAGATATTTACTATTTGACTGTATTACTTGTATGAATTCTATTCACATGCATACTGATGCAAATGTTTATTTTCTCCTTTATTCTTATAGGTCATTTCAGTCTCAATCTGTGTCACTATGTCTTTATGTTCCCTCATACATGGTCACGCCCTGATCCGTCTTGGAGTGCAGATGTGTCATCTTCATTATGTGGCCTCGCCACCACAACCTCTTGTTTCATTTCCAGGTATGTGCCTTTTCTTCTTCTGTTTCTCTTTGTTTTTCATCCTATTCTATTATGTTTTCTATCTCCCTTTCTCATCTATTTTCTCAACCTCTCTTTCTCAAATCTAACACAATTTTACTTCACTTTCTTTAATGAATTTATGATGATTGTGTTTTTGTGCCTATGTTTGTTCTATATCATTTCTTTGAAGTGTAGCCTTCTATGTCTTAACATATTTTTTCAGTATAGTACTTAGAGTAGTTTCAGGGAATGTCAGGGGAAAAAATCCTAAGGTAGAGAGCAGGAGTGCCATTTCTTAGTAAATATGCTGTTCTTCTCTCTCTCTCACACGCAATGCAGCACAGCAACTTTGGTTGCTGTATTGCACTGTGTGACATCTTCATAATTCTCCCCTCAATCTCTTCCTTCTCAAATTCAGACTTCTAAGGTTTACAAGATATTTAAAAGCATTGAATTCATAAAGTGTTGGAAAGGTGCAGGGGATTGCACAGTCCATTTGAAATTACCTGATATTCAAAATGTAAAGATGGGGTGGGGAAAGCCGTTTTCTAAGTCCTGCCCCTCCTCTATACAAAGAAGATGATAAACACCTTGCAGATCATGTTTAGCAAATATCTGTGCTCCTAGAAGTGACTCAAAATTGACATTGAACCTTGTTCATAATTTGATTTAGTCCTCAGTAATCAATACAAATACAAGGTTGAAGATCTTGATCTCTCTTTAGTATAGAAAAAACAAATGTGCTCAGCTGATGAGGAAAATTTGCCATTAATCCAGTCACACAAATAAGCCTTCATTATCTCCTTTTCTTTTTCAGATGAGAATTAAATATGCCCATAAGGAGTAGTAGCTACAGGTTAAGTTGATGTGGTGAAATGATATTCCCAATTTCTGGGGTGGTGGGGAGCGAGCAGACCTAGGGCTTTGCAGAAACTGGATAAAAAGCATAGTACTGATTTCTCACCGAAGAAAGATTAGCCACAATTTAATTCATGTGGAATCCTCTATCTCATCATTGAATGACCAATAACTTCCTGAGGCATAACATTGATCATGATAAAATTGTGATGCCCAAGATATTGTTCTCGTACACCAGTTTACGTACGAATTCTGCCAAATTTTACAGCATAATTGGAAGAGGCCACCATGTATAAGGAATTCACTTCAATATGAAATCCAAAAGAGTCTTGCAACAGCAAATAGGCCTCACTTATTGGACCTGGGGTTAATGGCAAGTTATTAATAGTTTCAATCACATCAGGAGTCTTCTTAACTCTCTTAAGGAGATTATTCTTAGTGGTGCTGTCCCGATCTGTGATCATCCCACAGGCACCACTTTTCAAAAATGCAGATACATTAGTAACTTTCTCTTTTTCCATTCTCAAGGTAACTGGTAGAAGAATCAATTGTTTGCAACAGTTATTCATAGAATATTTGGCATAATTTAGCAAGAAGTTTCCTCTTATTCTCAGGAGGTGATTGGATTTTTCCTACATTTTTCTGAGGCAATTTATGTATCATGTGTCCATTATCACCACAATATAGACACAACCTATCCTTTCACCTGTATTCTTTTTCATTCTTTATTGAAGGGCTCCTAGCTGCCCCTTCTTGCATAGGTTCATTTTGAGGCAATGAGTCCACCAGGAAGTCTCATAAAGTTAGGATAACTTCTTTGGGACTTCTTTCTATCTGTTTATTTTTTCTATGATCTTTGTTCAATTATTAGAGTCGCATGAAAGAGTTCAAAAAATGAAGTAGGATGTAACAAAGCAACCAACTTTCCCTTAATCTCTTTTTTCAACCTTTCTGGAAAAAAGAGTACTTGGATTTCTATAAACCCAAAAGGTTTAAGCTGCTAACTGATACTAAGTCACATGGATCAATATATCTATTCCACTTTGTTATGTGTATTTGTAAAGCACACTATCACCTGCAAGGGTATCCTGGCGCTGAGGAGCTGTGTGTGCCTGGTAGGTTGGTTAATTGAAAAGTCAGGTTTTCAGCTTCTTGTGGAATTCAAGAAGAGAGGAGGAGGCTCTGGTGTGGAGTGTGGGGGGGGTTGTTCCATGCTTTAGGAGCAATATAAGAGAATGCCCGTCCTCCTGATCAAGTTCTGTGTATGTGTTCGATGTGTATGAGCAGGAGTCCTGTAGAGCGGAGGCGTCTGGGTGGTAGGAGGAAGGAGATGTGCCTGTTCAGGTAGGTGAGGCCTAAGTTGAATTTCCCACTATGCTTCCTCAGTGGAATACTCCAAATCGGGCCCCATTCAGAGACCCCTGAGTGAAGGGGGGCCTGCTACGGGCCCCTCAAAGTCAGATTCTGACAGCCGATCCGTGTCGGAACAACCGGAAAGTCTGTCTGAATCCGACATCCTAAAGGCTCGGTCGGAAGCGCAGTCCATAGACCGCTACTATTCAGCTCCGACCGACTCGGTTACTCCGAATGCCGTTCGGAACCGAGTCGGAAAGTTCGAACGGTTTCCAACCATCGTAATCGGTCGTTCAGAAAAGTGTCCGAGTCGGTCGTACGCAAAGCTTCAGAATCGGATTCTGACGAACCGAATGCCATTAGGAGCCTTTCCGACTGACATCGTAATCGGCCCCTAAATGTGTGACTTATAAAAAAGCAACAGCTTCAAACAAGATCAGAATTGAACAAAACCCTACTTCCCATAATTGGGGTGCTGTGGGCCCCAACGCACTCCACCTGCCACACTGATGATGGCTGTAGCCCTGAGGAGCAGGCTATCTCCTCTTCTTTCACTCCTTCCCCACCACGTCTGACCACCTCAATCTCGAAACAAGTCAGGTCTCTTTCTGACAGAAAATTAGCTACTGCATGCGGCCCCCCTTTTTTGCGCCAAGAGCGCCATCTGCCCTAATGCTAGCAAGGAAAATGAGCCCCCATGCCCTCTTTTTATTGTAAAACATTCATAATTGTGATTCAATGGGCCCCTGGGCAAAAGTGTCACTGCACCTGTTTTACTAATGATAGGTACTTCTTTGCTGTCACCTCTACGTTTGTTAACAACATGGGCTCCCATCTCACATCATCCCTCTCCCTCCCATCTCTCAGCGTCCCTCTCCCTCTCATCTCTCAGATGCCCAAATCAAGGTGTCTCCTCTGCTTCATTTTTTCCCTTCCCTTGGGCCATTGCTTCAAGGCTCAAAGAAACACCGGCACAGCAAGTATGCCCTGGGCCTCTAATGCAACTGCAGTACCAATGATACCTATAGCTCTGCGAAGCAGGCTATCAACTCTGCCCACTCAACAGGGGCATTACTTCTAGGCCAGATGCCCAAAGCAGATTTTCTGCTGCTGTGTGTAAACAACAACAAAAAAGCACATTTTTCCCCCTCCTCCCCTGTTCTTGGGCTCTGGTCCGTGTGCAACAATGGTGACCTAAACCCTAATTCTAGCAAGGAAAATGCACCCCATGTTCTTTTTTATAGTAAGGCTGCCAGAACAGGGGTCCAGTGCCCACTCCCAGAAGGTTGGTGGGGTCTCCTGTGCTGTGAAATAGATAGTAGAGAACTAAAGAAGAAACATGCCTTCTCATCAAGGTGCCTGCTACCTGAAAGAAATGTAAATGTGTGCAATGGTTAATCACCAAATATAAAGGCTGCTTTGGAGCCAGTGTTGCTTTTAATTAATGGAGTTACTCAGCTTCATAGTGACAAATATTTATTCTTTTTGAGAGGTAATATATGTGTCCATTAAAAGGAGTGCACCCTTTTAATGGACACATATAAAAATATATACACTAAATATAGTCTGAATGCTTATCACTAATATGTATATTATTAAACCACTTGTTTTTTCTTAAACAGTATTTTGCAGCAGCCTGTTTTATACAGTGTAATACAATTGTAAAATAATGACATTCACTGTGCTTTCTGTCATAGACTGGGACCTCGTAGCACTATAAATAAGTCACCATTCCTCACTGCACCTATCAGGATTTATTTCTGTGACCCTCTGTTCACACATGAAGACATCGGCAGTGATCACTTTAGCAACTAAGGTTTCATAAGGTAAACGAGTATATTTCCCTTTGATTAGTTTAAGTTGCATTTATTTGTGATTTTAGGTCTGTGCATGAAAATCTATGCAGTTACCTGAAAGTGAAAAAAAAACAATAAAATGCAGTTTTTCCTCTTTTTAGCCATGTGTTTGACTCCGACGTCATACTCACTAACCCTGCCCCATGCCACTCAGTAGTACCATCCTCACACTTTTTTTATGGGCTTTAACTGCTGCATGTAAATGAAGACAGCCTAGAAACACGCCTTTCGCGCTTTCAGGCTATCTTCATTTACATGTAATTGCAGACCCATTTACGCCCCCTGTGAACACATCCATGGCCCCCCAGGGGGACGCACCTACAGTTTGAAGACCTCTGGTCTAGGGGGTCCTATAGCAGAGCACCAACCAAATACTAGAATACAAGTGCTTGAAGTTCAGTTCTGAAGTGTGTATATATATTCATAAAATAGAGGCAGAGCCCCACTGAATCTCATCATGTAATCCCTGTATTACAAATGCACATGCAGCTCTTCGTCTGCATTCATCCCTTCTGGGACTATGCAGCCAGCTTCCAAAATCAATCTTGATTCCATTCTTCTAAGCTTTAGGTGTAGCTGGAGCATATCGAGCAGCGACGCCCGCTAACGAGCCCTGGCCCGATTGGAAGGACGTTCACGGCGTTCAGTAAATCTCAATAAATATATATATATATATATATATATATATATATATATATATATATATATATATATATATATATATATATACTGATATATCACTAAATGCTTCATCTGTAACATCGTTGGTATTCATGTATAGAGAATATGTATATACTACATAGGGTTTACATTGTTTTGTGCTTGATAGTATGCTCTTTATGTCTACCAATGCCTTAAGTGGGATGGACTATATAAACTGCTGTTGCAATGGCGCCAATCAGATTGATAAAGGCTTCTAGTAAGCCGAAACGCGTCAAGGCTTCTAGTAAGCCGAAACGCGTCTCTCTTATCTCGGGGTCGAGGGTGACCTGAGAAAATAAAACATGCTGTATCCTGACAGCCTTGAGTCCGTGCCTTCTTCTGTGGAAGTTTCTGTGGAAGCTGGATGGTGTGTCTATTCAAATTCAGCGTTAGTGGTACAAACGCTGTACACGGAACACCAGTCGGTTGTGGCTCTCCCCTGTGACCACATGTCTTTGGAGGAGTACGGGAGTGCTAGAGGGTGAGCACCCGGAGTGGTTGCCAGGAAGGGGATTAAGGATGGCAGCAGTGGGAGACCAGGATCCCGCAGCGGGGCGGTTTTTCGACTGCCAGCACGGGGTCTACATTTCCCCAGCAAGAAATGCCTTGCCCATGAGACTGGCGCCTTCTGGTGACTGGGCACCGCGGACGCCTACGCCGAAGCAGTGAGGGCTGTTTGGCGTACTCAATTTTTATCCATCGGTCCCCTTCAACCCCGAACTTGTGCCTGGTTAGAATCCATTTTTTATGCTGCATGTCATTTGGGACATTGAGACTTTTACCCTCAAGGTATTATTTACATGGCGTTGTCCCTAATACCAGTATCTTGATATATGGACCCGGTTATTTGTACCTATGACACTGACTTCTATACTGGATATCTGCTTGTGAACCTCCGCTATAGATACGACCGGCAAGCTGCATTTTGGGATTGGTAGTCCGGTTGGGATTGGAGCACACGCTGGGAGGCTGACATTTAAGTCGAATAGTCACACATTGTGTATATTTGGGCCCTGGGGATGCGGCTGCTTTTTATCCTGTCCCCATGCTCCTTGTGGATTTAATTTGGATTGGTGTATTCGCAACACGGCAGGGGTAAGCACTGCTCCCACAGTAGAGGTCAGAGGTCAAATACCGGTGGATCTGTTACCAGCTTTGAAAAACATTTTGGGTCAGAGGCTACCTTGATTTGACAATAAAGGGATATTAAGCAGCATGGTTCTTTTAATACATTTAGTATACTTTGCTTTTTTATATTCAGGCGATACGTTATGGGAGTTTGGCGGCGCAAAGTAAATGCAAATACTTTTCCCACTAAGGCGGACGACATGTATATTTTCTGTATGCAAATCTATATACGCATGTAATTAAGACAACGGTAAATCATGTAAGCTGACTATATGCACTATGCAACTGATATATCACTAAATGCTTCATCTGTAACATCGTTGGTATTCATGTATAGAGAATATGTATATACTACATAGGGTTTACATTGTTGTTTTGTACTTGATAGTATGCTCTTTATGTCTACCAATGCCTTAAGTGGGAAGGACTATATAAACTGCTGTTGCAATGGCGCCAATCAGATTGATAAAGGCTTCTAGTAAGCCGAAACGCGTCAAGGCTTCTAGTAAGCCGAAACGCGTCTCTCTTATCTCGGGGTCGAGGGTGACCTGAGAAAATAAAACATGCCGTATCCTGACAGCCTTGAGTCCGTGCCTTCTTCTGTAGAAGTTTCTGTGGAAGCTGGTTGGTGTCTATATATATATATATATATATATATATATATATATATATATAACATAATTTATAAAAATATTTATTTTACAATATATTGATGTTTGTGATATTTTACATTTATTACTATGAATGCAATGTAATGAGTCTGTTCTCACTGTTTAGTAACGTGAGGAAGTTTTAAGCCAAGAGTACGGGATCACAGGTCACCTGATCAAGACCCGTTAGTGGTTGAAATGCATGTATAGTGATTCTCCCTAAAAATTAAACCTTTCTAATGCAACAAGTCGGCACTCACAAACTCCCACTCCCACTGACACACCCACACAATCACTCATACACCCACACACCCACTCCCACAAACCCACTCATTCACCCACTCACACACCCATATAGCCACTCACACACCCACACAGTCACTCACACAGCCACTCATACACCCACACACAGGCAATGATACACCTATAGAAATTGCAATAGCATATGTTTGTATTAAATGTGTTGTTGTTTTAGTATTGAATTTGTGCAATATAACCAGCAGACTCTGTATTTGTCCAAGGATTCATGAAAGATCCATGAATCTTGGTGCATTGCATTTATAGAAAGACTACATAAGCTACCTTACCTTCATTTTCACATTTTTAGTTGCAAAATATATAATAAGAATGAATGTGTGAATAAAATGTATTTATAAACTTGTGAAAATGTATATTAGTAAATTTAACTTATCTGTCAAATTGTAGTACAATTTATACTTAAATAAACGGTGAAATTCACTAAAAAAAATCAAAGGTTACTGGGACGTTATAGTTAGAAAATAGCATTACAAAAATTTGAAATTCACTGAAAAAAAGTCCAAGGTTAGAAGGACGCTATAGTTAGGAAATAGAATTTAAAAAACCTTAGAAATTCACTGACAAAAAACAAAGGTTACAGGGATGTTATAGTTAAGAAAAAGAATTAAAAAAACATTAGAAACCTTAGAAATTCACTGAAATAAACATATATTTATATATATTGATATCTATCTATCTATCCATATATATAATATATATATATATTCATATTATTGAATGTAAAGTAAACAAAATATATAATGTAAAATTAATATTTATAATGTTAATTAATTCAAATTTTATATAAACACAAACGTGTTTTTGGGTTTCAATAAGCATATATTTATATATAGTATTAAAATATGAGTGAAATTTGTTTAATTTACATTATATTAAATTTATATATTACAATATTTAACATTTACTACTTTAAACTCTATTTATATTAAAACATTGATATTTGTGTATATATTTGGATGAAATTAATGTCAACAATATTTTTTCTGATATTTTGGTACCTACCATTCTAAGTATAGGAGCATGGTATTGTGGTAAACAATATTTTTTGACAAAATATTTTTGTCAACAATATTTTTTGCCACAATCTTCTCTCTCAAGATATTCCAAAGGCCACTGATAGGTGAAAGTAATTCTTACAAATGCAACCAAAACTCAGAGCTCTTAACGATAGATTTGCTCATTTTCCTCTGTGCCTTTTCAAAGTTATGGATAAAAACACAGCAATATCATATGAAGAATCTACCTAATTGAGCACATTTTTGAATGACTGTAATGGAAAATATTTCTAAAGATTCTCATTGACTGAAAGATATTTACTATTTGACTGTATTACTTGTATGAATTCTATTCACATGCATACTGATGCAAATGTTTATTTTCTCCTTTATTCTTATAGGTCATTTCAGTCTCAATCTGTGTCACTATGTCTTTATGTTCCCTCATACATGGTCACGCCCTGATCCGTCTTGGAGTGCAGATGTGTCATCTTCATTATGTGGCCTCGCCACCACAACCTCTTGTTTCATTTCTAGGTATGTGCCTTTTCTTCTTCTGTTTCTCTTTGTTTTTCATCCTATTCTATTATGTTTTCTATCTCCCTTTCTCATCTATTTTCTCAACCTCTCTTTCTCAAATCTAACACAATTTTACTTCACTTTCTTTAATGAATTTATGATGATTGTGTTTTTGTGCCTATGTTTGTTCTATATCATTTCTTTGAAGTGTAGCCTTCTATGTCTTAACATATTTTTTCAGTATAGTACTTAGAGTAGTTTCAGGGAATGTCAGGGGAAAAAATCCTAAGGTAGAGAGCAGGAGTGCCATTTCTTAGTAAATATGCTGTTCTTCTCTCTCTCTCACACGCAATGCAGCACAGCAACTTTGGTTGCTGTATTGCACTGTGTGACATCTTCATAATTCTCCCCTCAATCTCTTCCTTCTCAAATTCAGACTTCTAAGGTTTACAAGATATTTAAAAGCATTGAATTCATAAAGTGTTGGAAAGGTGCAGGGGATTGCACAGTCCATTTGAAATTACCTGATATTCAAAATGTAAAGATGGGGTGGGGAAAGCCTTTTTCTAAGTCCTGCCCCTCCTCTATACAAAGAAGATGATAAACACCTTGCAGATCATGTTTAGCAAATATCTGTGCTCCTAGAAGTGACTCAAAATTGACATTGAACCTTGTTCATAATTTGATTTAGTCCTCAGTAATCAATACAAATACAAGGTTGAAGATCTTGATCTCTCTTTAGTATAGAAAAAACAAATGTGCTCAGCTGATGAGGAAAATTTGCCATTAATCCAGTCACACAAATAAGCCTTCATTATCTCCTTTTCTTTTTCAGATGAGAATTAAATATGCCCATAAGGAGTAGTAGCTACAGGTTAAGTTGATGTGGTGAAATGATATTCCCAATTTCTGGGGTGGTGGGGAGCGAGCAGACCTAGGGCTTTGCAGAAACTGGATAAAAAGCATAGTACTGATTTCTCACCGAAGAAAGATTAGCCACAATTTAATTCATGTGGAATCCTCTATCTCATCATTGAATGACCAATAACTTCCTGAGGCATAACAATGATCATGATAAAATTGTGATGCCCAAGATATTGTTCTCGTACACCAGTTTACGTACGAATTCTGCCAAATTTTACAGCATAATTGGAAGAGGCCACCATGTATAAGGAATGCACTTCAATTTGAAATCCAAAAGAGTCTTGCAACAGCAAATAGGCCTCACTTATTGGACCTGGGGTTAATGGCAAGTTATTAATAGTTTCAATCACATCAGGAGTCTTCTTAACTCTCTTAAGGAGATTATTCTTAGTGGTGCTGTCCCGATCTGTGATCATCCCACAGGCACCACTTTTCAAAAATGCAGATACATTAGTAACTTTCTCTTTTTCCATTCTCAAGGTAACTGGTAGAAGAATCAATTGTTTGCAACAGTTATTCATAGAATATTTGGCATAAGGTAGCAAGAACTTTCCTCTTATTCTCAGGAGGTGATTGGATTTTTCCTACATTTTTCTGAGGCCATTTATGTATCATGTGTCCATTATCACCACAATATAGACACAACCTATCCTTTCACCTGTATTCTTTTTCATTCTTTATTGAAGGGCTCCTAGCTGCCCCTTCTTGCATAGGTTCATTTTGAGGCAATGAGTCCACCAGGAAGTCTCATAAAGTTAGGATAACTTCTTTGGGACTTCTTTCTTTCTGTTTATTTTTTCTATGATCTTTGTTCAATTATTAGAGTCGCATGAAAGAGTTCAAAAAATGAAGTAGGATGTAACAAAGCAACCAACTTTCCCTTAATCTCTTTTTTCAACCTTTCTGGAAAAAAGAGTACTTGGATTTCTATAAACCCAAAAGGTTTAAGCTGCTAACTGATACTAAGTCACATGGATCAATATATCTATTCCACTTTGTTATGTGTATTTGTAAAGCACACTATCACCTGCAAGGGTATCCTGGCGCTGAGGAGCTGTGTGTGCCTGGTAGGTTGGTTAATTGAAAAGTCAGGTTTTCAGCTTCTTGTGGAATTCAAGAAGAGAGGAGGAGGCTCTGGTGTGGAGTGTGGGGGGGGTTGTTCCATGCTTTAGGAGCAATATAAGAGAATGCCCGTCCTCCTGATCAAGTTCTGTGTATGTGTTCGATGTGTATGAGCAGGAGTCCTGTAGAGCGGAGGCGTCTGGGTGGTAGGAGGAAGGAGATGTGCCTGTTCAGGTAGGTGAGGCCTAAGTTGAATTTCCCACTATGCTTCCTCAGTGGAATACTCCAAATCGGGCCCCATTCAGAGACCCCTGAGTGAAGGGGGGCCTGCTACGGGCCCCTCAAAGTCAGATTCTGACAGCCGATTCGTGTCGGAACAACCGGAAAGTCTGTCTGAATCCGACATCCTAAAGGCTCGGTCGGAAGCGCAGTCCATAGACCGCTACTATTCAGCTCCGACCGACTCGGCTACTCCGAATGCCGTTCGGAACCGAGTCGGAAAGTTCGAACGGTTTCCAACCATCGTAATCGGTCGTTCAGAAAAGTGTCCGAGTCGGTAGTACGCAAAGCTTCAGAATCGGATTCTGACGAACCGAATGCCATTAGGAGCCTTTCCGACTGACATCGTAATCGGCCCCTAAATGTGTGACTTATAAAAAAGCAACAGCTTCAAACAAGATCAGAATTGAACAAAACCCTACTTCCCATAATTGGGGTGCTGTGGGCCCCAACGCACTCCACCTGCCACACTGATGATGGCTGTAGCCCTGAGGAGCAGGCTATCTCCTCTTCTTTCACTCCTTCCCCACCACGTCTGACCACCTCAATCTCGAAACAAGTCAGGTCTCTTTCTGACAGAAAATTAGCTACTGCATGCGGCCCCCCTTTTTTGCGCCAAGAGCGCCATCTGCCCTAATGCTAGCAAGGAAAATGAGCCCCCATGCCCTCTTTTTATTGTAAAACATTCATAATTGTGATTCAATGGGCCCCTGGGCAAAAGTGTCACTGCACCTGTTTTACTAATGATAGGTACTTCTTTGCTGTCACCTCTACGTTTGTTAACAACATGGGCTCCCATCTCACATCATCCCTCTCCCTCCCATCTCTCAGCGTCCCTCTCCCTCTCATCTCTCAGATGCCCAAATCAAGGTGTCTCCTCTGCTTCATTTTTTCCCTTCCCTTGGGCCATTGCTTCAAGGCTCAAAGAAACACCGGCACAGCAAGTATGCCCTGGGCCTCTAATGCAACTGCAGTACCAATGATACCTATAGCTCTGCGAAGCAGGCTATCAACTCTGCCCACTCAACAGGGGCATTACTTCTAGGCCAGATGCCCAAAGCAGATTTTCTGCTGCTGTGTGTAAACAACAACAAAAAAGCACATTTTCCCCCTCCTCCCTTGTTACTTGGGCTCTGGTCCGTGTGCAACAATGGTGACCTAAACCCTAATTCTAGCAAGGAAAATGCACCCCATGTTCTTTTTATAGTAAGGCTGCCAGAACAGGGGTCCAGTGCCCACTCCCAGAAGGTTGGTGGGGTCTCCTGTGCTGTGAAATAGATAGTAGAGAACTAAAGAAGAAACATGCCTTCTCATCAAGGTGCCTGCTACCTGAAAGAAATGTAAATGTGTGCAATGGTTAATCACCAAATATAAAGGCTGCTTTGGAGCCAGTGTTGCTTTTAATTAATGGAGTTACTCAGCTTCATAGTGACAAATATTTATTCTTTTTGAGAGGTAATATATGTGTCCATTAAAAGGAGTGCACCCTTTTAATGGACACATATAAAAATATATACACTAAATATAGTCTGAATGCTTATCACTAATATGTATATTATTAAACCACTTGTTTTTTCTTAAACAGTATTTTGCAGCAGCCTGTTTTATACAGTGTAATACAATTGTAAAATAATGACATTCACTGTGCTTTCTGTCATAGACTGGGACCTCGTAGCACTATAAATAAGTCACCATTCCTCACTGCACCTATCAGGATTTATTTCTGTGACCCTCTGTTCACACATGAAGACATCGGCAGTGATCACTTTAGCAACTAAGGTTTCATAAGGTAAACGAGTATATTTCCCTTTGATTAGTTTAAGTTGCATTTATTTGTGATTTTAGGTCTGTGCATGAAAATCTATGCAGTTACCTGAAAGTGAAAAAAAAACAATAAAATGCAGTTTTTTCCTCTTTTTAGCCATGTGTTTGACTCCGACGTCATACTCACTAACCCTGCCCCATGCCACTCAGTAGTACCATCCTCACACTTTTTTTATGGGCTTTAACTGCTGCATGTAAATGAAGACAGCCTAGAAACACGCCTTTCGCGCTTTCAGGCTATCTTCATTTACATGTAATTGCAGACCCATTTACGCCCCCTGTGAACACATCCATGGCCCCCAGGGGGACGCACCTACAGTTTGAAGACCTCTGGTCTAGGGGGTCCTATAGCAGAGCACCAACCAAATACTAGAATACAAGTGCTTGAAGTTCAGTTCTGAAGTGTGTATATATATTCATAAAATAGAGGCAGAGCCCCACTGAATCTCATCATGTAATCCCTGTATTACAAATGCACATGCAGCTCTTCGTCTGCATTCATCCCTTCTGGGACTATGCAGCCAGCTTCCAAAATCAATCTTGATTCCATTCTTCTAAGCTTTAGGTGTAGCTGGAGCATATCGAGCAGCGACGCCCGCTAACGAGCCCTGGCCCGATTGGAAGGACGTTCACGGCGTTCAGTAAATCTCAAATATATATATATATATATATATATATATATATATATATATATATATATATATATATATATATATATATACTGATATATCACTAAATGCTTCATCTGTAACATCGTTGGTATTCATGTATAGAGAATATGTATATACTACATAGGGTTTACATTGTTTTGTGCTTGATAGTATGCTCTTTATGTCTACCAATGCCTTAAGTGGGATGGACTATATAAACTGCTGTTGCAATGGCGCCAATCAGATTGATAAAGGCTTCTAGTAAGCCGAAACGCGTCAAGGCTTCTAGTAAGCCGAAACGCGTCTCTCTTATCTCGGGGTCGAGGGTGACCTGAGAAAATAAAACATGCTGTATCCTGACAGCCTTGAGTCCGTGCCTTCTTCTGTGGAAGTTTCTGTGGAAGCTGGATGGTGTGTCTATTCAAATTCAGCGTTAGTGGTACAAACGCTGTACACGGAACACCAGTCGGTTGTGGCTCTCCCCTGTGACCACATGTCTTTGGAGGAGTACGGGAGTGCTAGAGGGTGAGCCCCCGGAGTGGTTGCCAGGAAGGGGATTAAGGATGGCAGCAGTGGGAGACCAGGATCCCGCAGCGGGGCGGTTTTTTCGACTGCCAGCACGGGGTCTACATTTCCCCAGCAAGAAATGCCTTGCCCATGAGACTGGCGCCTTCTGGTGACTGGGCACCGCGGACGCCTACGCCGAAGCAGTGAGGGCTGTTTGGCGTACTCAATTTTTATCCATCGGTCCCCTTCAACCCCGAACTTGTGCCTGGTTAGAATCCATTTTTTATGCTGCATGTCATTTGGGACATTGAGACTTTTACCCTCAAGGTATTATTTACATGGCGTTGTCCCTAATACCAGTATCTTGATATATGGACCCGGTTATTTGTACCTATGACACTGACTTCTATACTGGATATCTGCTTGTGAACCTCCGCTATAGATACGACCGGCAAGCTGCATTTTGGGATTGGTAGTCCGGTTGGGATTGGAGCACACGCTGGGAGGCTGACATTTAAGTCGAATAGTCACACATTGTGTATATTTGGGCCCCGGGGATGCGGCTGCTTTTTATCCTGTCCCCATGCTCCTTGTGGATTTAATTTGGATTGGTGTATTCGCAACACGGCAGGGGTAAGCACTGCTCCCACAGTAGAGGTCAGAGGTCAAATACCGGTGGATCTGTTACCAGCTTTGAAAAACATTTTGGGTCAGAGGCTACCTTGATTTGACAATAAAGGGATATTAAGCAGCATGGTTCTTTTAATACATTTAGTATACTTTGCTTTTTTATATTCAGGCGATACGTTATGGGAGTTTGGCGGCGCAAAGTAAATGCAAATACTTTTCCCACTAAGGCGGACGACATGTATATTTTCTGTATGCAAATCTATATACGCATGTAATTAAGACAACGGTAAATCATGTAAGCTGACTATATGCACTATGCAACTGATATATCACTAAATGCTTCATCTGTAACATCGTTGGTATTCATGTATAGAGAATATGTATATACTACATAGGGTTTACATTGTTGTTTTGTACTTGATAGTATGCTCTTTATGTCTACCAATGCCTTAAGTGGGAAGGACTATATAAACTGCTGTTGCAATGGCGCCAATCAGATTGATAAAGGCTTCTAGTAAGCCGAAACGCGTCAAGGCTTCTAGTAAGCCGAAACGCGTCTCTCTTATCTCGGGGTCGAGGGTGACCTGAGAAAATAAAACATGCCGTATCCTGACAGCCTTGAGTCCGTGCCTTCTTCTGTAGAAGTTTCTGTGGAAGCTGGTTGGTGTCTATATATATATATATATATATATATATATATATATATATATAACATAATTTATAAAAATATTTATTTTACAATATATTGATGTTTGTGATATTTTACATTTATTACTATGAATGCAATGTAATGAGTCTGTTCTCACTGTTTAGTAACGTGAGGAAGTTTTAAGCCAAGAGTACGGGATCACAGGTCACCTGATCAAGACCCGTTAGTGGTTGAAATGCATGTATAGTGATTCTCCCTAAAAATTAAACCTTTCTAATGCAACAAGTCGGCACTCACAAACTCCCACTCCCACTGACACACCCACACAATCACTCATACACCCACACACCCACTCCCACAAACCCACTCATTCACCCACTCACACACCCATATAGCCACTCACACACCCACACAGTCACTCACACAGCCACTCATACACCCACACACAGGCAATGATACACCTATAGAAATTGCAATAGCATATGTTTGTATTAAATGTGTTGTTGTTTTAGTATTGAATTTGTGCAATATAACCAGCAGACTCTGTATTTGTCCAAGGATTCATGAAAGATCCATGAATCTTGGTGCATTGCATTTATAGAAAGACTACATAAGCTACCTTACCTTCATTTTCACATTTTTAGTTGCAAAATATATAATAAGAATGAATGTGTGAATAAAATGTATTTATAAACTTGTGAAAATGTATATTAGTAAATTTAACTTATCTGTCAAATTGTAGTACAATTTATACTTAAATAAACGGTGAAATTCACTAAAAAAAATCAAAGGTTACTGGGACGTTATAGTTAGAAAATAGCATTACAAAAATTTGAAATTCACTGAAAAAAAGTCCAAGGTTAGAAGGACGCTATAGTTAGGAAATAGAATTTAAAAAACCTTAGAAATTCACTGACAAAAAACAAAGGTTACAGGGATGTTATAGTTAAGAAAAAGAATTAAAAAAAACATTAGAAACCTTAGAAATTCACTGAAATAAACATATATTTATATATATTGATATCTATCTATCTATCCATATATATAATATATATATATATTCATATTATTGAATGTAAAGTAAACAAAATATATAATGTAAAATTAATATTTATAATGTTCATTAATTCAAATTTTTATATAAACACAAACACGTGTTTTTGGGTTTCAATAATCATATATTTATATATAGTATTAAAATATGAGTGAAATTTATTTAATTTACATTATATTAAATTTATATATTACAATATTTAACATTTACTACTTTAAACTCTATTTATATTAAAACATTGATATTTGTGTATATATTTGGATGAAATTAATGTCAACAATATTTTTTCTGATATTTTGGTACCTACCATTCTAAGTATAGGAGCATGGTATTGTGGTAAACAATATTTTTTGACAAAATATTTTTGTCAACAATATTTTTTGCCACAATCTTCTCTCTCAAGATATTCCAAAGGCCACTGATAGGTGAAAGTAATTCTTACAAATGCAACCAAAACTCAGAGCTCTTAACGATAGATTTGCTCATTTTCCTCTGTGCCTTTTCAAAGTTATGGATAAAAACACAGCAATATCATATGAAGAATCTACCTAATTGAGCACATTTTTGAATGACTGTAATGGAAAATATTTCTAAAGATTCTCATTGACTGAAAGATATTTACTATTTGACTGTATTACTTGTATGAATTCTATTCACATGCATACTGATGCAAATGTTTATTTTCTCCTTTATTCTTATAGGTCATTTCAGTCTCAATCTGTGTCACTATGTCTTTATGTTCCCTCATACATGGTCACGCCCTGATCCGTCTTGGAGTGCAGATGTGTCATCTTCATTATGTGGCCTCGCCACCACAACCTCTTGTTTCATTTCTAGGTATGTGCCTTTTCTTCTTCTGTTTCTCTTTGTTTTTCATCCTATTCTATTATGTTTTCTATCTCCCTTTCTCATCTATTTTCTCAACCTCTCTTTCTCAAATCTAACACAATTTTACTTCACTTTCTTTAATGAATTTATGATGATTGTGTTTTTGTGCCTATGTTTGTTCTATATCATTTCTTTGAAGTGTAGCCTTCTATGTCTTAACATATTTTTTCAGTAGAGTACTTAGAGTAGTTTCAGGGAATGTCAGGGGAAAAAATCCTAAGGTAGAGAGCAGGAGTGCCATTTCTTAGTAAATATGCTGTTCTTCTCTCTCTCTCACACGCAATGCAGCACAGCAACTTTGGTTGCTGTATTGCACTGTGTGACATCTTCATAATTCTCCCCCTCAATCTCTTCCTTCTCAAATTCAGACTTCTAAGGTTTACAAGATATTTAAAAGCATTGAATTCATAAAGTGTTGGAAAGGTGCAGGGGATTGCACAGTCCATTTGAAATTACCTGATATTCAAAATGTAAAGATGGGGTGGGGAAAGCCTTTTTCTAAGTCCTGCCCCTCCTCTATACAAAGAAGATGATAAACACCTTGCAGATCATGTTTAGCAAATATCTGTGCTCCTAGAAGTGACTCAAAATTGACATTGAACCTTGTTCATAATTTGATTTAGTCCTCAGTAATCAATACAAATACAAGGTTGAAGATCTTGATCTCTCTTTAGTATAGAAAAAACAAATGTGCTCAGCTGATGAGGAAAATTTGCCATTAATCCAGTCACACAAATAAGCCTTCATTATCTCCTTTTCTTTTTCAGATGAGAATTAAATATGCCCATAAGGAGTAGTAGCTACAGGTTAAGTTGATGTGGTGAAATGATATTCCCAATTTCTGGGGTGGTGGGGAGCGAGCAGACCTAGGGCTTTGCAGAAACTGGATAAAAAGCATAGTACTGATTTCTCACCGAAGAAAGATTAGCCACAATTTAATTCATGTGGAATCCTCTATCTCATCATTGAATGACCAATAACTTCCTGAGGCATGACAATGATCATGATAAAATTGTGATGCCCAAGATATTGTTCTAGTACACCAGTTTACGTACGAATTCTGCCAAATTTTACAGCATAATTGGAAGAGGCCACCATGTATAAGGAATGCACTTCAATATGAAATGCAAAAGAGTCTTGCAACAGCAAATAGGCCTCACTTATTGGACCTGGGGTTAATGGCAAGTTATTAATAGTTTCAATCACATCAGGAGTCTTCTTAACTCTCTTAAGGAGATTATTCTTAGTGGTGCTGTCCCGATCTGTGATCATCCCACAGGCACCACTTTTCAAAAATGCAGATACATTAGTAACTTTCTCTTTTTCCATTCTCAAGGTAACTGGTAGAAGAATCAATTGTTTGCAACAGTTATTCATAGAATATTTGGCATAAGGTAGCAAGAACTTTCCTCTTATTCTCAGGAGGTGATTGGATTTTTCCTACATTTTTCTGAGGCCATTTATGTATCATGTGTCCATTATCACCACAATATAGACACAACCTATCCTTTCACCTGTATTCTTTTTCATTCTTTATTGAAGGGCTCCTAGCTGCCCCTTCTTGCATAGGTTCATTTTGAGGCAATGAGACCACCAGGACGTCTCATAAAGTTAGGATAACTTCTTTGGGACTTCTTTCTTTCTGTTTATTTTTTCTATGATCTTTGTTCAATTATTAGAGTCGCATGAAAGAGTTCAAAAAATGAAGTAGGATGTAACAAAGCAACCAACTTGCCCTTAATCTCTTTTTTCAACCTTTCTGGAAAAAAGAGTACTTGGATTTCTATAAACCCAAAAGGTTTAAGCTGCTAACTGATACTAAGTCACATGGATCAATATATCTATTCCACTTTGTTTTGTGTATTTGTAAAGCACACTATCACCTGCAAGGGTATCCTGGCGCTGAGGAGCTGTGTGTGCCTGGTAGGTTGGTTAATTGAAAAGTCAGGTTTTCAGCTTCTTGTGGAATTCAAGAAGAGAGGAGGAGGCTCTGGTGTGGAGTGTGGGGGGGGGGTTGTTCCATGCTTTAGGAACAATATAAGAGAATGCCCGTCCTCCTGATCAAGTTCTGTGTATGTGTTCGATGTGTATGAGCAGGAGTCCTGTAGAGCGGAGGCGTCTGGGTGGTAGGAGGAAGGAGATGTGCCTGTTCAGGTAGGTGAGGCCTAAGTTGAATTTCCCACTATGCTTCCTCAGTGGAATACTCCAAATCAGGTTAGTAAAACATTTTTTTAAATGCAAGTTTGAAGGTATCATATTTCAGAAAAACAGGAGTTAGAAGTCATCATTAGAGGAGTTGCCAGGCTGGCCTGGGACTCCAGGAAGGCAACCAAATATTTATTTACGTATATGCACCATAATATAAGAAATTAGAACTTTTCCTTCTAGTTTGGTATCATTGAGTGTAAACAATCCTAACCACAATAAAAAAACATCCCCAATCTCTAATAAAACACAATAGACAAAACACTGCTCGCACATCCAAAACAGCTCTGGGGCATCATATAGTTTGACCTCACTTAGTTGATAATGCTATTCCACTATTAACATACATATACCACTCCACAAGGACACAAACACGCTAAACCAACACCCACCAAATACCCCACAGTAAGTTTAGTTAAAGACCATTGCATGACACCATATTCTCAGTTGCCTCAGGCACACTTCAAGAGGGTCAATGCACATTCCACTATTCCTAGATTTCAAGTATCCATATTGATAAAGCCATCCAGCTATATTCACTGCTAATGACGACAGGGCACACACAAAACAATAAATACACAAGAGCAGTGTAGTTTTCCCACCCACACTACTGTTTATTCAACTCAAACAACCAGGGATAAATCTTTGATCTGTGACTGAATACTCAAGATCAGGGCTTGAGGGTACCTAAACTCTGATGCTACTGCAAGCCCATACTATTGGCAGAGCGTGTGCCATACAAATTTCTATAACATAACGCAACATTTGTAAAGCGCACGTCACTCAAGGGTATCGTGGTGCTGAGCAATAGATGATTAATGTTACCCAACTCAATGGTACTCATTGTATCGACATAAGAAGGAGGAAAGACTAAGCGGAACCACTGGGATTTGAACCTGTGACCATGTGGTTGAACACAGGTCCTACAGGGGAGGTATTAGTCCACTAAGCCACTTACCTAGCTTAATGCAACTGTAAGAAAGTTCCTCTTTTTGCGTGGTCATCCCCATTTTGTTGTCAACTGATGCTGCTGATTTTTTTACTCTGTGCACTGGGACACTGCTAGCCAGACCCCAGTGCATGTACCCTGACCCCTAAAGCATTTTGGATTGGCTAAGATCTAATTTGCATTTTTAACTTCCTATAAGTCGATAGTATATGGTGTTGGGTGTACATCTATGACATGGAAACGTAAATGCCACATATGGACTACAATACTACTGTGCTATCTACTAGTGTGAACAGGAAAACATGATTCCATGCCTATCACAGTAGCCTGGCAGCTACAGTTTAAATCTACAACCCTTTACTGGAGAAAACCTTCCTTTTAAGTTTTAATATGCCCCCCTCCCCCTTAGGCCTTGTAGTCCACAAGCCAGGATGGATGGTATTTGAATGTGGGACTTGTGAACACTTAAAGTTAACATCTCCTTATAGTGACTAGCACCCAAATATATTTTCACTAGTTGTTTCCATAGAAAAACACTGGAGTGAACTCTTAAATTTTATAATGCTGTCTGTGGTTATCAAACATTTAGAAATGCCATTCCTGACTCTTTGTACTGTTTATTAAAAGCCCAATTCACTGGTAAAGTTGTATTTTTAATAAATATGAAGGAAAAGGTACTTTTAGAATGTTACCATGTCTCTTCCTAAGTCCTCTGGGGGCTACTTTGCATTAGCCTCCAGCTGCAGCTCTTTGAGTGTTCAGGCCCTGAATTAGGCCAGAGCAGATTCAAAAGCCTGGATGTGGGGAGGTGTTTCTGTTCCTCTGGCAGGATGAACATTTGGGCAGTGCCCAGGAAAGTGATTAACTTCAAAGGGGCCTTGCCTGTCACAGGCAGATATCAGATGACACCTGCACATGCCCCTTTTTTGTTCCCCCAGTGAGGCAGGCTCCAATCCTAGTGAGAAGTAAGCTGCCCCAAGAACTGGTTTGGAGTGCCCACAGAGGAGGGGTTGCTCATTTCCCTTTCCTCGCTACACCTCTGGGGTGAGCACAAAGGCTCTGTACAAAGGGAGAAGGGTTTTACCATTTTGGATTTAGGCAGAGAGGGGCACTGTGGGATTGTTTGTACTAGGGTACACAGGAACTGCTGCAAAAGTGAGTTGGGTTACCCCTGGGAACTCTTTCCCTGTTGGTTAGGGAGGGGGCAGGGGTCGCCTCCACCCACAAGCTAGTGCTAGGCATAAATATGCCATTCCCTGGCACCATCCTCAGAACACTTTGGACTTGTGGAAGAACAGAAGAAAGGCTGCACTGGCTGTTTGATTCCTGTGAGAAGACCTGAAGGGCTGAACCTGTTCTCACTTATGTCCAGGACCAAGAAGTGGACTCCAAGGGTCAGTTGGCTGACCTCCTGTGTAAGCTACTGGGCCACAGCAAGCTGCAAGAGGCCTTTTCCCTGAAAAGCCCAGTTGACCAGTACCTATTGCATCTATCCTGGGCCCTGCTGGTGGCCTCTGCTGGAGTTAGTCATGAGCCCATGTGCTGTTCCTGAGGTCCTGGGAATCTTTGCTTGTCAAAGTGTACTCCTCCTGATATCTCTGAAATACTGAGAAGTTCCATGCCAATCTGCCTGAGGTGGTTGCCGCTGGGCTGAAGGAACAAGATTTCCCCATTCTGAGCTACTTTGCAGCGGCAAGTCTAATGCCACGGATTGCACCAAGAAGGGATCCGGCCTTGCGGAGTCCTCTTCAGATACAGCCTGCAGCCTTGCCTGCTTGGAGGATTCTGAGCTCTGAAAAAGAGGCTAAGTCCAAAGGTAGAAATCTTGACTGGATAAGGGGGCCAAATGTACTTCCGTGGCCACAAAATTTGAATTTCTCTCTCACATATTTTGGTGTCAAAACCATTAGCTTTACTGGGACCTCATTCAATGCCTATCCGATTTTCTGGAGTCTTCTTCAAATAGAGCCTGCTATCTTGCCCTGCTGGAGGATTTTGCCTATCAGAAAAAAGACTTAGGGGTCCATTACGATGGGGTCCATCGCAACGGAGCCAGGGACCGACCGCCGAAGTTGCGGCGGTCCCGCTATGAGAATTAGGATGTGCCCGCCACACTGGCGGGCGCATCCTGGGCCTTTTACATTGCGGGTGGATCTGCTGGCTGCAGACCCACTCGCAATGCAAAAGGTCTGTGCACAGCATTGCCATGCACTACATGGCAGGCACCACGTGGTGCCTGCCACGTAGTGCACTGCAATGAGGGGGGGTACCATAGGTACCCCCCATGTGCACCCACCACCCCCCCAACACCCTGGGGGCCCGCAACGGGCCCCCAAAAGCAAGAACCGCATGCCTTTCCATGGCGGCAATGCCGCCATGGAAAGGCGATTCACCGTCTGCATCATAATATGGATGGCGGTGTCTTGCAGACACCGCCACCATATTAGGCCCTTTTTCCGCCCGGTCGACGAGTCGACCGGCGGAAAAGCGGCGGACGGTCTTTCAGTCCGCCGCGGACCCCCCAGCCATACTAATATGGCGGGGGGTCAATCAGGCAAGGATGGCGGGCGGATCGCCCCGCCGGGCCAGCGGTGGCTACCGCCAGCCCGGCGGGGGCGATCCGCCCGCCATCCTAATGAGCCCCTTACTTCCAAGGTAAAACCTCTGACTGGACTGAACTTGGTTGGTGTATCCGACCCCTGCTCCATTGCGCTCAGCCTGAATTCGGGCCTAGATCCCAGTCTATTGCAACCATTGACTACCATTGACGCTTTGCTCTTTTTGGTGCTATTTTTGCTTAAAACTTTAAAGATGTATATCTCCGGTTTACCTTGATGAATTTTGTTGCTTTGGTGTCATTTTGTCCTCTAAATTATGACCTATTTTTATAAGTTAGAGTGTGATTTTTATTTTGGTCTATTTCCAACTTTTTAACTGTTTTATACTTCTAAATGCTTTACACATTTTGTTAAGTTAAGTCTGTCTACTCTGTGTCTTAGCTTCCAGGGGCTGAGATGTTGATTAAATTACTGAAACATTTAACTGGACCTAACAAGGTAGTGCCCATATTTCTTGTGATGGACTCTTATCCATCCCAATTAAGTATTCACTTTCTCACAGTAAGGTAACCTAATGAAATATAATACAAAACAGTACAACACAGAGCAACAAACATAAACCAATGTAATATATATAAACAAATTACCATGCTAGTTTCTTTATAGTCCCCGTTAAATACACACTCTCATTCCACTATTACAATACTTTCTTTAGGTACACATTGTCATTCCAGGCTCACATTTGTCATAGTTAGGTACACGTTAACTGGCAATTCAACAATATTCTAATTACTTGCTCCACATTGAAATGGCCACTATGTTAAAACCGCACTCCTCGCCACCACCTACGACATCCGCTCCATCCTCGACCTGGGTGAAACCGCAGCCCTCATCCTACTGGACCTCTTGGCTGCCTTTGATATAGTATCCCACCGCACCCTAATCCTGAGACTCCATGACATCGGCCGAACACAGCAAGTCAGACTACCTCTGTTCCTCTCAGAACCTAGAGAGATCAGTTTCGGAGTGCCCCAGGGCTCCTTCTTGAGCCCCACCCTCTTCAACATCTACATGGCCCCCTCGCGGCCATCGTCAGGAACCACGGACTCAACATCGTATCCTACGCCGACGAGACCCAGTTGATCCTCTCCCTCACCAACGAACCCACAGCCACCACAATCAACTTTCACAGCAGGATGAAGGCCGTTGCCACCTGGATGAAGATAGCTGCCTCATGCTCAATTCGGACAAGACTGAAATACTCATCCTGGGACCCACCCCCTCAGCCTGGGATGACTCCTGGTGGACCACCGCACTGGGAACCCCTCCCACCCCCACAGACCACGCATGCAACCTCGGCATCATACTGGACTCCTCGCTCACAATGAACCGCCAGATCAACGCCTATCCTCACCCTGCTTCCACACGCTCCGCCTGCTTCAAAAGACATTCAGATGGATCCCCACAGAATCCAAAAAAGACGGTCACCCATGCACTCATCACCAGCAGACTCGACTACTGCAATGCACTCACCCAGAAACAGCTCAGGAAACTACAGAACGTTTAAAACGCCGCAGCCAGACAGGTCCCCAACATCCCTCGCTGCAGCCACATAATTCAACACCTCTGAAAACTCCACTGGCTCCCAGTCAACTAGAGAATAACCTTCAAGTTCCTTACCCATGCCTACAAAGCTCTCCACGAAGCAGGCCCAGCATATCTGAACCACCGCCTCTCATTCCATGTACCCGCCAGACAACTCCGCTCTGGCCACTGTCCTACGGATTCACAAGACCAGAACCGGAGAAAGATCCTTCTCCTACCTCACAGCCATGACCTGGAACACCCTGCCCCCCTACCTCAGGCAATCCCCGTCACTGACCCAATTAAGGAAGGTTCTCAAGACCTGGCTCTTCGGCTAAATCTCCATGCCCGGACGGATCAGCAGCTGCCCCCCCAGCACCTTGAGACCCTCACAGGTGAGTAGCCATGCTTTACAAACTCCTGATTGATTGATTGACCCTCTCCACATTGAAATGGTCACTATGTTGAAACTCAAAATGAGGAGAATACCTTACAAACTTTTGGAAGTCAATACACCACCAAGCACCAAATTAGCTAATTAAGCACTTTGTGTTCCCTAAATCACAAGGAGCCCTAAGACACACTAGTGATCCTAAACTTACTATCATCAAATGCATAGAAACTGAATCCGCAGAAAATATCTGACAATGGCAGGAGCTGCACTCTCAAGCCTGCTACCCAGGTCTTGCAGAGATGCTTCTAAACTAAATAACTTCAAGAAGACATTAACAAAACACTTGTCATGCAACCTGTCATGGCTGAATCCCATTTCTCGCAATTCTCCACCTTACATCCTTATCTGTTTTGCCTGATGCTCATCGTTTGCACACCCTCTGCCATCTGCTCCACCACTTTCCTTGTCTTTCTGCTCTATTGTGTATTTAAATTCTTTTTTATTTTATGGCACAGTGAAATTGGATTCTCTTTTACTAAATGTTGGCGCTTTTTAAGTAAATAAAATATAAATTTCCATTTCATTACCACAATGCTCTAAATAATCACTTGTTCAATTCTTTGTTAACAGTGCACCCATTAGGTACACATTTCCCAGCTAGGTTCGCCTCTGGATCAACTGAGTACACCAATTACCTACACCAAGATCACAATGCCATGATTAGACCCACACTTAAATCCCAATATCTAAGTTTGTTCAACGTCCTGGACAGGGCCCGCTTTAGCGCTGGTACGCCCAGTGCGGCAATCTTTTTTTTTTTTGGTGCCCCCCCATGACCTCCTTCTCCATGGATTCCCTCACTAACACCCTCTAACAGTGCCCCTCATCTCGCCAGAGCCCCTCTCTCACATACATTTAATGTGTTTTATAGTGCTACTCATGCCAGTGTAGGTCTCCGAGCACTTTACATCGCACACACATTGTACAGAGCCAATGAATCATACGTGCGTAAATCAGTCTATAGCAATGTTACATAAGACAATGAAGAGTGCAAGGTGTAGGAAATACGTGCCATCCATACTATTAGGCAGTATATATATAAAGAGTGTTTGGTCTGGTGAAGCACACACTCAGCATTAAAAATGTACCACAGTGGTTAGCTTTACTAATAAGATTGTATTTCTATCCAAATTAACTCTTTTTTTACAACAGTAGGATAATGAAAGGCTCGGAAAAAAACCTAACATTCTAACTTACACCATACAGTTTGCATGCAGCTCTTAATTGATGACAGTTCATAGTTCGCTGTGCTATATTAGGATTGTAACTTAAGAACTGCAGGTAACCAAAGGATCTTTGTGACGAAACCAGTAACCCATTGAGCTATCCACATAAAATTCAGTTCAGTGATCTGCATGGTACTCACTTTGCAGCCGGCACATTAACCCTCTGTCCTACTTTTTAATGCGTGAAAACTGCCACTAGACAAAACTCCGATCTCTCTTGAAGGAACATTAATCACCAGTTATCTTGACATTTGTATTGTTTCCTGAAAATTGCTGGACACACAAGGAACCCGCAACAGGTGCTTTTTAAACCCCTGTTATTTCTAAAGAGGTCGCCCATTGGGGTCAGCGCCAGGGGCGGCTGCAGGGGTGGCACCGCCCTAGATCTTGGCCTGGAGGCCGTACTGACTATTGCCTATTCTTGAAGCCACATCAGAAATATGGTAAACAGAGATAATATCGAGTTTTTATTTTCGAAGTACAAAAATATCGAGTTGGAAATATCGAAGGGATACAATATCTACATCAAGAATATCGGTGACCAGAATATCGACATGAAGGTAAGAAATATCGTTTTTTTTAATATCGAAGTCAGTAATATCGTTTGTCATAATATCGTTGTTAATAATATCGATCTTTATATTAGTGTTCTGTATTTTAGTATGTATGTTAATAGTATGTGATCTAATGTTTTTTGTATAAGTATATCTGTTTTTTTAATGTATTTGTGAAATTTTTAGAAGTTATTTTATGTAAATTACATTTTGCGTATTTTAGTTCTGTAGCGGGTTGTGGGTTTATAGGGGAATAGGGTGGGAAGTAATTTAATTTTAATGAAGTAATCAATAACCTTTATTGATTATTATTTATAATTATTTTTTTATTAATTAAATATTAATTGGTTATTACATTTTATTAATTGATTAGTTATTTAATTAATTAAATTGTGTTATTTATTTTTAGGAGCGGGTTGTGGGTTTATAGGGGAATAGGGTGGGAAGTATTTTAATTATAATTAATTATTAAATAATTTTGATTAATTAATATTTATGTATTTATTATTTTATATTGTTAATTGTGGCAATTAATTATTAATTAGTTATTAATTGGTAGTTAATTATTAATAATTAATTGGTAAATATTTCAATTGGTTTTTTTTAGGAGCGGGTTGTGGGTTTATAGGGGAATAGGGTGGGAAGTATTTTAATTATAATTAATTAATAAATAATTTTGATTAATTAATATTTATGTATTTAATATGTTATATGGTTAATTGTGTTAATTAATTATTAATTAGTTATTAATTGGTTAATTATTAATAATTAATTGGTAAATATCTTAATTTTTTTTGTAGGAGTGGGTTTATTGGGGAATAGGGTGGGAAGTAATTTAATTATAATTAATGAATTAAAACTTTTTATTAATTAATATCTATGTATCTATGTATTTAATGTTTTATATTGTTCATTGTTGTAATTAATTTGATATTAATTAGTTATTAATTTAAGGCCCATTACGATACCGGGCGTAAAAAAATCCGCCATCCATGAAAGCGGCAAAAATCCGCCCGCCTACACCGTCTGAATACCGACCCAGCAATCATGATGTCCCGAACCGAAAACCGCCAGCGGCAGAAAAAAACACAAACACCGCCCGCCCTTGCCCGAGTCGGAGTCAAACCGCCCGCCACGGACGGAAAGACGCACGACAACAGAAAACCGCCCGCCCTCACGGTCGAGACACCGCACGTGAAATTACGATCGCACCGACATGAGCGCGGAAAAACAACAAATACACCGCCCGCCAGCGTAAACAACACCGGAGAAAATGGACACGGCAGAAGCCATGGCGGCCACGTCCCTGCACAGAAACAGCCGCGGACTCAAACAAACACACACAACATGGCAAACAAGTCCACACAGCAAGCCACGCACAAATACACAGACAAAGTACACATCCCGAATACACACCACCCCTGGACAAACAAATAAACTACAAAGCCCAGAACACCAGCCACAACACACCTGAAAACAACAGACCATCAGGACACACCCACACAGGTAAGTACAAAAGCAGCTCCTCCACAGACCACAACCCCTTGCAACATTGCAAAGCAGAGAGGAGAGGAGAGGACACAGTGACACAGCAAGGACAGCAGCACACCACAGATACGCACACATCACACCCACCACCACCACCACCACCAAACACCGGCACCACAAACCCCCTGCACATCACACATCACACACCGCACCAGCACCACAAACACCATGGCATCACACAGAATGCCCAAGTTCACTTCCACTGAGCTGACGGTCATGGTCGACGAGATCGTCAAGGTGCACACACAAATCTATGGCAACCAGGTCCAGCACACACCACTAGCCACCAGAAACAGAATGTGGAACAGAATTGTAGACCAGGTCAATGCAGTCGGGACCGTACCCAGAAACAGAGGAGAAATAAACAAACGGTGGAACGACATCAAAAGCCTGGTCAAGAAGAAGGAGAGCAAAAATCGAGAGCTGGCTGCCACGACTGGCGGAGGGAATCCCGCGCATTACAAGACCTTCAAAGCGTGGGAGGAGAAGCTGCGAGTCATCATCCATCCGGAGATCTTCACCGGATTACCAGGGGGAGTGGAGGCTGGTAAGTACAAACAAATGTATGCCAGCACACCGCTATGTACTCACATGCACTACCACCATGCCATAGCTCCGAGGGACAAACACCCCCATGTCCAGTACACAATACACAACACATCACTCACACATGCAACAGGCACCACCACACACACAGCCCAAACATATCAACTAACAAAACCATGGGGGCATGTGTACACCCAGCCAGCCACGTAACCACCAACAGGTCCCCTAGTACTCCAGAAGCGCCACAACGAGCACCCCCCACACCCATGTGGCAGCCGTAGCTGCACCAACCGACAAGTAACAGGTAAGTAGCCGCAACACAAAGGCAGTGGGTGGGAGGGGGACAGCTGAAGTACAACACCCACCAGGCCCCTAGTCCTACAGCACAGCAAGGCGGAGCACCCCCACACCCATGTGGCAGCCGTAGCTGCACTAACCAACAAGTAACAGGTAAGTAGCCGCAACACAAAGGCAGTGGGTGGGAGGGGGACAGCTGAAGTACAACACCCACCAGGCCCCTAGTCCTACAGCACAGCAAGGCGGAGCACCCCCACACCCATGTGGCAGCCGTAGCTGCACTAACCGACAAGTAACAGGTAAGTAGCCGCAACACAAAGGCAGTGGGTGGGAGGGGGACAGCTGAAGTACAACACCCACCAGGCCCATAGTCCCACAGCACAGCAAGGAGGAGCACGGCCCACACCCCACACCCACGTAGCAGCCACTGCAGTGCACACCGGCAGCCGACAGGTAGACATCCCGCCCCAGGACAAACGGTGTCAGTGGGCGTCCAGCCATCACCACGACCCATAACACCGCCCCCACCCCCACAGACCTGCAACATGGAGCACCCCCGCCCATAACCATGTTGCATCCAGTCCAGTGCACGCTCAAAAACAACCTGCAGGTGGGAAACTGGACAGGGCGGGGTGACTGGAGGCATGAGGACTGAATTACGACTAACACATGGGACATGTCAAGTAGCAGAGGAACACGCAGCACTGCTCCCTGTCACAACCATGTGAACAATGTGCACACGGACATGAACCACAGAGTCACACCCCACATGACCCATCACAGACACAGCAACACCCAAGGAGCCACGTCTGCATGCACAAGTCACACTGATTACAGAACCACACGGCAGGCACAGTGCAACCCATCACACACAACTGCAACACCATCGAAGTCCTGTCCATGTAGCCCCTACTGCCTGTCAACCACACATCCCACAACTACGCCCATGTAAGACATACCACACTAGACGCAACAGCGTGGAACAACATAAATGCACACGAACACCACTGGACCCATCAAACACACAGACACACAATGCACATACAACATACCATCCATCTCATCCGTCAGCCCCAGTCACATGAAAGGTATGTCATCCGAACAGCTTGTCCACATACAGTAGTCACGCAAAGAAACATGCCCATGACAAATCATGTGCCAGAAGTGAATGAAGCGCACGTCACACTGTGAGCAACAACACACATAACATGGGCCACACCCCCCGAGCACTGCATTGATGCACATGGCACAGGGCAGCACGCACACCAAGGAATTGGACCATCTGCAATACGTCGTGTGGCACACAACCATCACTCACTCATAACAATGCGTCCAATTACATGGCCAGAAATCACAACAGACAGCAAATATGCAGGGTATGTCAGACATACACACACCTCAGACCATGCACTGTCATGTTGCCACAACACATGTCACGTTCTGCACCCATGGCTCACAGTATGTACCCCCAAAGCATAGTTCATCTCAAATGCGTTTCAGGGGGCTGACCCCCATTATGCCATCTGCGTTTCTAAGCGTTAAATTTGAACCCCAAGAGCATAGTACAAACCAACCTCCACGATGGGTCTGGAGTCCGCATACACCAGAGCCACAAAAAGCAGGAGCACAGCAACACACCCATCGGCATTGCCAATCCGTCCCATGCCACATGTCCACAGCACACAGTCCCATTGGCATGCCCACACAACAACAAATAGCACAGCCACACACACGGCTCCGGGAAACCTGTGCACGACTGTGCACGAACTGTGGATGTCAGACAACCTATACATACTTTGTCATGTGCAACACAATAACATATCTCATTCCCCCCACAGGTGACGAACTGCTGGATGCTGGAGATGGAGACAGCAGCCAGCACAGCCAGCCTGCAAGCCCCCAACAAGGACTCACGGATGTGGAGGATCTGTCCTCCGATTCGGACACGGACCACCCAGCAGGCCCATCTGGTGTGGCAGGGCCCAACCGCACCCCAGGCACCCTCCTACCCACCAACCCATCCTCCAGGGCTGATGACCACTCACAGCCCCCTGCTGCCACTGTCGTTGCGGCCACTCCCACTGTTGTGGCGGCCACTCCCACGGTCGTTGCGGCCACTCCCACTGCCGCAACCCCCACCACCGCCGCGACCACCACCACGTCATCACTGGCCCCAGCCCCAGCGCAAGTGGTGGTCCGGCCGACTGGGTCCACCCTGGGAGCCACAGCGAGGACCGTGGTGAGCAATGTGGCAAGTGGGAAGGTCGGTGGCAGCAGTACTGGTAGGAGGAGCAGGGTCAGGCCAACGCCAGCCTCCCCTGGGAGCCATGCCCTGCCTCAAATGGCCAGAGTACTTGGGGCCTATGAAGAGGCCCAAGGACAATGGGCCAGGTCTGCTTCCGACACGCGGGAGGTCCTGGGGGTGTTGAGGTCCATGGACGCCCATATGGGCCAATTCGTGTCCCGTATGGACCAACTCGTGGACCTCATGGGCCAGCTGGTGGTGGCGGTGGGGTCACAGGCAAGGCCAGCAACACCACCTCCGCCACCACCTGCTAGGGCGCAGGGTCGGGCAGCAGTGTCCACTTCCCCTGCGTCCACAGCCAGTGAGCACACCTCACCCACCACCAGCAGGTCGCCACCACACACCCCCCTCCCAAACGTGGAAGGGGCCGTCCGAAGTTGAAACAGATGTCCCGGGAGGACTTCGCACGCTCCAGACGCAAGTGAGGCAGCCAGCCATCCTTGACCACCCACTGCATTGACTTGGACTACGATCCCACCCCACACAACCATCAGAATGGCATGTGTCTGTTGGACTAGGGACATAGAACTAGTGGGTACACCCTGAGCATCACGCAGCCATGGCCGACAGCTCATTGTCACTGCACGCAACACTCATGTCATCACCTTGCACACAATGACATGTCACAGTTGAAAATAAATGCACCTTTTACACAAACTGCTGTCTGTGCACTGTGTTTATTGAACGATGATCAACCGCCACCTTGAGCAGAGAAGCATCGGATGTGTGGCATGGCGATGGGACAGGAGGGGCTGTAGGGACCTAGGGGGGAAGACAGAACAGGAGCACATTCAATGAGTGTGTCACACACCCATCACACAGTACATGTCAACAACTACAAGCAATGTACACACATCGCACAGAGCAATAGGGCACAATGCCACAGCCACCGTCAGTGGCATACAAACCTGGACATGGACCATTGACACACAGCACACAGTGAACATAAGGCCTCCGTGACACAGCACACAGACACCTGCACAACTACAGCCACATCATCCGTCGTACATGGACACTCACCGTCAAGTGAAGTAGCGGGCGATGAGCTGCTGACGGACATTCACAGCTTCCTCCTCTCCGCTGTCTTCCTCACTCGAGCTGTCCTGGTCTGCAGGCTGGGGCCCTGGTTGATCTCCATCATCCACAATTAGGGGGATCTGCTTCCGAATAGCCAGATTGTGCAGCATGCAGCAAGCCACCACTATCTGGCACACCTTCTGTGGGGAGTACGCCAGCGCACCCCCGGTGCGGTCCAGGCATCTGAACCTGGACTTGAGGAGGCCAAAGGTACGCTCGACCACACGTCTGGTCCTCCCATGTGCCTCATTGTAGCGGTCATCTGCTGGGGTCCGAGGATTTCGTAATGGACTGAGCAGCCAGGGCCCATTCGGGTAAGCCGAGTCACCTGGGCGTGAGGGACACAGAGAACCGTTGCAATTCAAACAGGACAGTAGACAGCATCCTTAAGCCAGCACGCTACACAACTCCACATACTCACCGACAATCCAGCCACGGTCCTGTTGCAGATTGTTCATCAGTCGTGGTAATATGCTGTTGCGCATGATGTGCGCGTCATGGGCCGAGCCTGGGAACTTCGCACACACGTGGGAAATGACCATGTCCGCAAGGCACACCACTTGCACATTCAGGGAGTGCGTGTGCTTCCGGTTGCGGAAGAGCTGCTCAGTGGCCTGTGGTGGGACAAGGCCAACATGGGTGCAATCTATGGCACCAACGACGTGTGGGATCCGTCCAAGGGCATAGAATGCACCCTTCACTGCCGCCAACTCACGTGCCCTGGGGAATCGGATGTACCTGTTCCTGTACAGCATCATGGCTGCCAGTACATCCCTCAGCACCATGCTGAACATGGGCTGGGACATCCCACCTCCACTGCCCACTGTGTGCTGGAATGACCCAGTGGCGAAAAAATGCAGTGCAGCCATCACCTTAGCCGTGGGGGTGAATGCTGTCGGATACACCCTGCGAGGACGGAGGTGGGGTTCCAACATGGCACATAGTCGATGCAGGGTTGGTCGGTCCAGACGAAATTTCCGGATGACCTCAGAATCCTCCATGTCCGCCAACAATTGGTAAGGGCGGTAAATGTTTGGTCTCCGCCTAGGAAAGATGGAAGTGGACACATGTCAAAGCAACACGCCACATGGCATTTTCACATACACATAACTGATATGTCAGAGCAAGAACATGAGTCACAGAACAGCTGTCATGCAGGGACAGCACAGCCACAATACACTTACACAGGTCTCCCAGCAATAGCAATGGGCAGTGACACAAACCATTGCTATGTGCATGCACATGGGGATCCAGGCCTCAATGACCTGTGAGGCGTGCTGATGGGGACTGACTGCATATTCGGCAAGCGGCAACACCACGGCAACATGACTGGCTGCTGTGCATCACACTGCTTCCGAGGCTGGATGAGTATGGCACACACCAACGACGATGTGGGCACAGGCTGAGCGGCCAAGAAAAGTGGGACCTGTGGCACGAGGGGATATGTGACAGTCATTGGTGTCACCACTGCACCCTATGTGCAGCACTGTACGGATCACACCTCCAGAAGCATTGACAGGTGTACACATTGACAGCCCCATGCCAACACGGCTGTGTGCTTGCAAATACACATCACATGTGACACGTAACCTTGCACGTGCCAAGTGGCAGATGTACATAGTGAGAGATGGCATGCGTGTGCATATGCGTATACCATGCACCCATGCCAATGTGCAGATGGTGACATGCTAACAGACATGTGGGGGCCGGCCACTGGCCGTCCCTGCCTATGCACACGGCATGTTGTGGCCCCGTCCATTGTGCACCTGCACCCACACGCACATCATGGCCACACCTGCAGATGCAGTGCGCACATCATACTGTGTGGTGCACATTGCTTCAGCGGACTGTCACCAACATGGGCCAGGCCATTACGGCCAACTCCGATGACCCGCGCGGTTGCACCCTGCGTGTTCCACTATGGAGGTAGGCGTCCCGGGCCAGCTGGGAGCAGGCCGACGTCTGCAATTGCCAATGCAGGTCTCAGTGCACTTGTTGCTCGTGTGAATGTCAGGCTGGGCCATGCTGCCCCTCTCAGTCCCAGCAGGCCTGGCCTGCACATTGACTGCACAATGCCAGTAGATGACAGCACCGACTGCCTAGTGGGTTGCATGTGTCTCCTGTTCAGGACACTCCAGATGGGCGCTAACTCAGTACTGACTATTGGACACACCATGTCTCGTGATAGGGATGTGTGTGTGGGATGGTGGCACTGAATGTGACCTCCGTTGCGTGGTGGGCCATGCACAGGGCGAGTACGTCGATGATTGCGCAGTGTTGGTCACAGTGGGTGCACCCACACAGATGTGTTGCCCTATGTCCATTTTCTATGTCCGCATGGTAATGGACTGTAGATGTGGGCAAACTACACATTGGTCGATGTGCTGTCAATTTGAATGTGCCTTCACACCAGGCACAGCTGCCCCTGCACATGTGACCCCTGCTGCACTCGCTGCTGGGTCTGTGGAGCTGATGCACCATCTGTGCGTGGGGCGGACAGCTCTCCTCACTTCCGTCATTGCGCATGTCATCACTTTGCCGCAGGTGATATGGATCATGGAGGGCCCACATGTACGCGTGGGTGGCCTCAACAAGTGTGTCCAATGGTTGTCACCCCCAGTCAGTGCTTCGAATGTGAATGATGTTGTGCTGGTGCTAATTTCAGTGTGGCGGGTGGGCGGGGCTAGGTGCGGGCTTACATGCAGGACATGGGAGGGTGATCGGATTGGCGACTAGTTGCAATACACACGGGGCACGTCTTTTCCTGTCCACATCAGGGTCATTCCTTGCACTCACTGACAGTACTACAGTCGTCTTTGTCCCTGTCCTCATGGCCTCCCCTCGCTCCCCCCAATATGCATTTACACCTGTGGGGCTAGCGCATGCAGATGCAGCCCCAAGCTCGCCCCGGAGAGGCCAAGGAGTGTATGTGTGGGTCCAGTTGAACGAGTGGTCTGTCTCACGGCATGATGTGTGGCGGGACGCCGTCCACCTGCGTGGTGCCCCGACTCGAGACCCGGGCAACATAGACAATGCATAGCAGTCTCCGCAGTCCGGATACACCACCTGCGACACACAGAGGCTGTAGCTGCCCTAGCGGCCCATGCCGCGTCCATCTGGGGCTGATGGACCCACACATTCACTCTTTTGCCTCACTGGGGCGGGCTCGGAGGTGCTTGCGCACGCGCTGGCTTCTCTGTTGCAACGGCATGTGACGTGTGTGGAGATGTAGGCAATGAGTGGGATGGTGCGAGCCACCTTCCGTGACGTCACTCCTGCTCGTGACGTGTGCGTCCCCCCAATACTTCCATATGACTTGAGCCATGCTACACATTGAGGATGTTTTGCATGCGTGATGTGTCCCGGAGGAGCGCGCCGAGTCCTCTCCCCCACCATGCTCCACTGCCATCCCGTGCCCTGGATTGCCTGTGCAGGTTGACAATGTTGGGGATACACCTGGTCGGCAGGGGCTGTGTGTGCCTTGTCAAGGGCCTGGCGGCCGCACAACAGGTTCCAGCTTGTCCACAGAGGGTGGGCTGACGTGTACGCCTGATACCGCATTGTTCGTGTGCCCGGCTGCTGTGCACACACGTGTTCACATCCCCCCCGACAGGTGGCCTTTGACATTGCCCAGGGAAGCGTTAATGTGCAGTTCCGGACCCCTCCCGACACAGCGTGTTTCGACTTTGCATGTGCGCATCTACCCGTCACACCCACCCACCTGAGCGAAGCGTCACTCCCGCTTCACACGACACATGTGTGTCTTCCACAGTTGTGCTACTCATTTGCGTTGACATCCAATGACAGTGGACTACATAGTCATGTCACGACTGCCGTGTACATCACACACTCTCATCATCTCCCATTCGTACTTGTGAAAGGAATCAGCAGAGACAGTTTCTTTCTTCAAACCATGTATTGTGACTTATGTCCTCTGTGATGCAGTATAGTGGACACTACTGGCAGCGGAATGCATGTGGAGGATATACTGAGCATGATTACACATAGCTAAGGGTGTAGGGGTACATGTGATTAGCTGTTGCATGTGGGATGTGGGCTTCAGAGTTACATCTGCTTGGCCGTTGCAGTGCTAATGTTCATTTGCAAATAGCTGCGGTGCTGCGGACTTTGACACAGACGGTATACATTTAGCCTACCAGACCGCTTGGCATCATGGGCACAGTCCATCTCAGTTCCATGTGACAGGTGTGCTGCTGTTGTTACTCATGCACGCGTGCGTGTGAGTTGACATCAGGGCATGGGCTTACGTGCATGCAACGGCGTCCCACTTGTTGTTGCCATATGGTGGCTACTGGACATGTCACAGTCACTGGGGTCGTGTTGTTGTTGTATGCACTTGTCGTCCATGCAAAGGTCCTGTTACGGGATTTCCGGGGAGGGGGAGAAGGGGTGCAGCTCTCACATACTCCAGCCGGGCGATTCCTGTCCACTGTGCGGTGCATATGTCCATGGGCGCAGGATCCATGTCATGGCATAGTTGTACGTGCAGTTCTGTCCATGTGGGTGCGATACACATATCCCATGCCACTGCCTCCCCCGATACATGCAGAGTTCCTGGATGTGATGGGGAACAGTGTGCATGTCCCGGACACATCCGATGTCATGGCAGTGTCGTTGATGGTGTGGTATCAGTTGCAGGTCGTTTGGTATGGCTGTTGTAGTGGTTACTGGCCAGTCCGTGCGGAAGCTAAGCATGGGTACAGTGTCGGACATCATGGCTCACTTGGGGGATTGCGTCGGGGTCCTACGAATTGACAGGTTGACAGGTATGCGATGGCTTCCTGCAGGGCTTCCATTTCATTGGTGGTATACATGTTTGCCAGCCAATGTAGCGGATGGTGGCTGTCACGGTGTTGTTCGTAAGTTGTCCCTTGTAGGAGCATGATGGGGCATGCTGGGTGACATTCGATGTAGCTGTGATCCATGATCCGTCGTGTGGAGGCACAGTGGTCCCATTGCAGTCTGGGCCCGATGATCGCCACATACGTCATGCCCCCATAGGCTGAACAGACCCTGTCGTGTGCGTCCAGAGGGTGGAATAGTGGTAGCAGGTCCGCCCTTGGACATGCCGGGTTGGAGAGGCACAACTCCACAGGATGGTGGAAGGGACACCTCCGACAGTAGAAGACGGGTATGACGCAGCTGAACAATGCGATGCGGTAAGTCAGTCGGTAACTTACGTTCAGCAGGGATAGGGGTTCGCATCCCAACATCTGTATCAGGTTGTGTTTGTACAGCTTGACCTGTCTGGCGTAGTTGGGTAGGTGTGTTGTAGGTGCCATTTTGCTGCGGGGCGATGTGGTGGCGTGCTCCGGCTGTGTGTGCAGTCTGCAGTGTGCAAGCTCCGAGGTTGCTGTGAGGTCTGTGATGGTCGTAGGGGGCAGGACTTGTGTTCTGTTAGCTTGTGCGGAGGACACGGGCCCTCATCCCACGTGCTTCTCTGAATGTTCAAGGTCAGTGGTGTGTGACTCCTTCCAGATAACTTGCATGGAAACGGCATGGGGGAGTTTTATAATTATTTCTTCCCCGTTCGGTATGTTCTTAGGTGATATGCGCCATCTGCCCTGTGGTCGGTTTCCTCTGCATGCCTGTGTTGCTCTTTTTTTGGGACAATGGCTGTATTCTCCGGCTTGTTTAGTCGGGTTGTGGTTTCGGAGTTGGAATGGAAGGTCATTCAGTGCTGTCTGCTCTCCCGTGTGTGGGCGGCAGGCTGTGTTTCCGCTATGCGTTGGGCCTTGTGTGTGGGTGTCATTCTTGGGTCCACCTGTTGTCGGTCCCCGGGCTCTTTGGTGTTCCGTTTTGTATGTCTGGTTCATGCGTGCAGGGTGGTATGGGTGTTTCTGTGTGGTACTGGCGTACCTCTTCCCGACGGGGCCCATGTTCTGCTGGGTGGTGTTGCCGCCGCTGTGTGCTTCGCCATGTTTGTCACACAGGGGTGTGTCGTGATGTTGCGTGACTTCACTGACATGTGGGCGTCGGTTGTGTGACGTTGGGTGTTGTCCGTGAATTGGGCGTTGGGGACATGACTGTGGCAGGCCTGTCACGTGTCATGTGCGTTCTGGGTGTGGCTGGTGTGTGTGGTGCTTGGTTGTGTCCCTGTGTTGTTTGTGTGCGACGCAGACATGGCGTTATGGTTGGGCGCTGAGTTGTGCGCATGTGTGGCTGCGTCATCGCCGCTGTGCTGCGGTGCCGTGACGGGGTCGTTGGTTCCTGGTCCCAGGTGGTGTGCCCATGATAGTTGCGAGCTGTTGCAATTTGCCCTGTGTTGCATTTGTGGGTGCAGTGGTGGATGTGTCTTGTCCACGCAGGGGTGTTGGGGGGGTGCCATGTCCTCCTTTTCCGCACTTGCACTGTGTGCGCTGTTTGCGTACCCTTGTTGTGTGTGTGCCTACCTGCGTCTCCGCGGTGCGTTGCCTCCTTGGTGGTGCATCAGGTATAGCATGGGGAGGGCCTGCAGTGCTGGATTCATGCTCGGCGGGCTCGCCTCTTCGGTGTCTGTGCTCGGCGTTCGGGTTTCCGCCTCACTTTCACGTGCGGTGTCTCTTAGCCGTGGGAGCTGTTTGTTTGTGGCATCGTAATTTGTACGCCGGGCGGTACGTGATTTCGTCTGGCGGTGTGTCTCCATTGGGCTGCGCCGCTACGTGAGCGGGCGCACTTTGATGGCGGACGGCGTTGCTGGCTTGCCGGCGGTGTTTGGCTGCCTTTTCACATCGTAATTTGGCAGGCGTGTGGGCTGCGGCATGCGGGCGGTAACTGGTGGTTTTTGCATCCGCCAGCACGGCGGTAGTGCTTCCGCCCGCCATCGTAATGGGCCCCTTTGTTGTTAATTATTAATAATTAATTGGTAAATATCTTAATTGTGTTATTTTTTTAAGAGCGGGTTGTGGGTTGACAGGGGAGTAGGCTGGGAAGTAATTTAATTTTAATATATTTTTTTAATTGTTTATTATAATATTTTTTTAAAACTTTTTTATAGTGTTAATCGTGTGAATTAATTTATTCTTGATTGTTTATGTTTGTTAATTTTCATTAATTAATTAATCATAAATTAATTATGTTAATAGTGTTATGTTTTATAATATTGGTGGTGTCATTTATAGGGGAATATGGTGGGAGGTAAATTTTTTATAATTAATTAAAAATTTATTAATTAATTTTAAATATTTTGCTTGAGTGGGAATAGTTAATTATTCGCCTCTGCTATCCAACACTTTCCCTACTGTTTCACTTTCTGGAGTGGGAATAGTAATTGTTACCCCTCCGCCAGTGCCAGCTTTTGGGCGGTGCGAGCGGTGCCACCGCACCGGGTGCCAAGGTCAGGGGGGCGCCATCTGTGCTTTGAAATTGATGCCAGTTGCATTGCCCAAAAGCCTGCACTGAGCCAGAAAATAAAATAAAAGGTTTTGCATGAACGTTCGGGAATTTCATTTAATTGATCTAGGCACATAGAGCCGAGCTCCGCTCTCTCCTCGCACCATCAGTATGTCTTCTTACCGCCTTGATTACTAGAGACATTGTACACCAGCTCAATTTTGTGTAATTCACTTTCAGTTTGTGAATTGAAACAAAGTAAGTTGTAGGCAGGGCTGGCTCTGTGGCGGTGCAACATATATTCTGGTTTTAAAAGCACCTGCGGCTGCATTCTTTGCCTCCAACAATTTTCAGGCAACAATAAACATGTCACAATAACTCCGGTGATTATGTTCTTTCTAGAGAGAGAGATCCGATCTTTGTCAAGTGGAAGTTTTGATTCATCGTAAAGTAGCACAGAGGGTTAATATGCCTGCTGCAAAGAACGTGTACAATGCACATCACAAAGAGCATATAATATAAGTAAGTCAGTAGGTTACTGCTTTTGTCAGAGTGATCTTATTGTTACTTGCAGTTTATAAGTTAAAATCCTAATGTAGAACAGTGAGCAATTAACTGTCATCAAAGAGCTGCATGAAAACTGCATGGTATAGGTTAGAGTGTTATGATTTTATCCCCAGTCTGTCTTATGTAACGTTCCCCATATGCTGATTTACACCTGTGTGACTGATTCAGTGGGGTAGCAAGGGGGGCGATCCACACCCGGCGGAACGAGCTTTGGGGCTGTGGCCACACCTCCCCCCCTACCCCCCGCCAGCAGCGGTCCGTGCAGGTAACGGCGGTGGGGCCAGGTAAGGGGGGATTTCGAGGGACGATGCCAAGGGAAAATTAAATAAGTAATTAATTTTACTTTGGCATCGTCCCTCGAAATACCCCCTTACCTGGCCCCACTGCCCCACCGCTGTTACCTGCACGGACCGCGGCTGCCCCCGCTCTTACCTGCTGTCTCGGGGCGGCAAACCCCCCCTACTCTTCAATCAGCCGCCCCAGGACGGCAAACTCAGTGACCGCCAGGGGCGGCCAAAGGGCTAGCTACGCCACTGGATTGATTGTCTCTGTGTAATATGTGTGATGTAAAAGGCTCTGACACCCTACACTGGTATGAGTGATGCTATAAATCTAATTTAATGCATCTGTGAAAGAGTAGTTATGGAGTCTTGAGGGGCACTGTGGAAGGGTGGTAATGAGGGAATCCCTGACGGAGGTGGGCATTGGGGGGCGCCAACAAACATTGTTGCACAGGGCGCCACCAAAGCTAAAGCCGGTCCTGCCCTCCGCTATCCAACACTTTCCCTACTATTGCACTCGCTGGAGTGGGAATAGTAATTTTATCCACTCCGCTATCCAACACTTTCCCTACTGTTGCACTCTCTGGAGTGGGAATAGTAATTTTTACAGCTACGCTATCCAACACTTTCTTTAATGTTGCACTCCCTGAAGTGGGAATAATAAATTATTCCCCTCCGCTATCCAATACTTTCCCTACTGTTGTACTTGCTGGAGTGGGAATAGTAAATTATTCCCCTCCGCTATCCAACACTTTCCCTACTGTTGCACTCGTTGGAGTGGGAATAGTAATTTTATCCACTCCGCTATCCAACACTTTCCCTAGTGTTGCACTCTTTGGAGTGGGAATAGTAAATTATTCACATACGCTATCCAACACTTTCCCTACTGTTGTACTTGCTGGAGTGGGAATAGTAAATTATTCCCCTCCGCTATGCAGCACTTTCCCTACTATTGCACTTGCTGGAGTGGGAATAGTAATTTTATCCACTCCGCTATCAAACACTTTCCCTACTGTTGCACTTTCTGGAGTGGGAATAGTAATTTTTACACCTACGCTATCCAACACTTTCTTTAATGTTGCACTCCCTGGAGTGGGAATAGTAAATTATTTCCCTCCGCTATCCAACACTTTCCCTACTGTTGCACTCCCTGGAGTGGGAATAGTAATTTTATCCTCTCCGCTATCCAATTTTTTCTCTACTGTTCCTGTTAATGTAGTGTAAAATGTAATTGTAAAAGATTAAAAAGATTTTTATTTTTTAAATTATTATATAAATATTGTATTTTTATTTTATATTTACTGGTATATGTATATATATATGTATTTATAATTTTTAATATGTTTCTAACATTTTATAATATTTATTTTTTAATATTATAAAGTAAATTTATATATTATATTTTATATATATATGTATGTTTAATTTTTATTAAAATTATATTTATTATTTATAATTTTAAACATTTTCTAATAATTCTAACTATGTTTTCTTAATTATATGTATTATTTTACATTATTTTTTAGACATTAAAAAAAAACGATATTTTTAACAACGATATTTTTTACAACGATATTTTTGTTTCGATATTTTTGTACTTACCATAATGTAGATAGGACTTCGATATTCTGGACATCGATATTTCGGCTCCGATATTTTTGTCGTCGATATTTCTGTAGTCGATATTCTGTCAGTGATTCCAGAAATATTGTGTGCATATCACGATGCTTCTCCGTGGTAATGTGTCATGGGAGTCTATATTTGTGCTCGTGAAATCTATGTACCTTCCTGAGTCCAGAATCAAATAGGAAAAGGTAAAATTACAAAGTAAAAAATTTAATTGAGAGAGAAACCGCGGGCGTGATTCACAAAGCTAGTTGCAAGTTCAAGTATAGCTTACACGTGCAAGCAGCCTTAAATAGCTGGTTCAAATCTATGTTTTTACATAAAAAAACATGAATTTGCACTTGTGAAAGGGATTGACTCCCTCAGAGGTTCAAGTGTGAGTAAGACTTCCTGTGGTTTATTTGTGAGCGCTCCAGGGCGGGAACACCCTGGACAATTGTGAACAGCTTCAATTGTACACGTCTGTGGACATTCATATACTGTTGTCTGTCCCTTTCCCACTACAGTTACTTGACAATTTACTTGTGTCAAGGTGAAGTGTAACCCTTTTCAATGGTGAGAAGAGCTAGTGGCGCTATAGGAAGAAGTGGTGTCTCCAAATATTTCCTCTGCGGAGAAAAAAAGTAAAGAAAAAATGTAACACCTCAATTTGTATTTGCGGTTTTTCTCATTCGAAAATATTATATACACATGAATATCTTTGCCTAAGAAAAAGGAATACACAAGTCTTTTCCTGAATTACAGCTGGAAAGCTGTGACAGGCGCAGGTTTTCAGGCGTAATCTGGATGGGTTTAGTAATTTCTAAAAAGTCCTAAACCTACAGGAAGGTGCGGTTCATTTTTCTACAGGTATTGAGAATTAGGCCGTGATTAAATATTCCGCCAGGCCCCCGACAGAGAGAGAGAGAGAGAGCGGGACGACACTGTATACCTTACATGTACTGCAGACAAGCGCTGCAATGAATGAAATAAAACCGGTAGCGCCTTTTGAAAGGGGTGGGACCTTCATACAACTAGCGCCCAAGCTGGAGACAGTGGGGTTTCCGCTTAAAAATGACTGTACTGCTAAGAAGAAAATGATGCATTTAAGAGGTCCCTCCTCCACCCTCTCGCAGATGATGAGGTTCATAAACCTTTTAGATCATTTCCCAACCAAGGGCCTTTTAACACTTGTGCACTTCATAATTCCGTTGAACCTTTTGTCAACGCATCCTACAAAAGGTTTTTATTGTATCAGGCAACACAAAAGGATAAATAATTCATTGATGCTTTTCTCATCTGAAAGCGAGACCTTTTGCACTTGCACAAAGGTAGGCCTGGGCGTGAAATTCCGCTCCGCTCTGCAATGCTCGCGCAGTTTGGGGAGTTTTTCCCACTCTGTGCTCTGCGTAGAGCATGGAGTTTTTTCCTCGCTCGCCAACGTTAAGTTGGTGAGCGCGAGCGAGGAAAATCTTACTCCAGACCACCTCCTGGTGAGATCTCTCAACGTGGGCGGTCGTGGATGGCCGCTACTGCTTGCGTTGAGAAACCTTCCGTTCGCATTAAGGAAGCTGACGCTTGAATAGAACATCTACTCGAGCAGCAGAAAGAAGCAGCGCCCTCCTACGTTGTGCGTGGTGCCATTCGTGCTGATTTTACAGCGCGGTAAAAACATCCCGCTAAAAATCAGCGTGAATGGCACAGCGTAAGCACTCTGCTGCTTGCGGAACTCGGTGTAGCGCGGCGGAGTTTTTTTGTCACTTCCGCGGAACTCCGCCCATGCCTACACAAAGGATTCAAGCATGTGATTCTAAAATATGGAGACACCACATGGGAAGCACACATCTCTCTTCAGAATATTCTGAACAATAGCTGACCATATGCACTGTCCACAGATCAAACAAAACTACATGGAATCTCCTAGGGCACATTTCTCAATCAACATGGAATCCAAAGAAAAAGTTGCCAAATTCACTACAAATTGTCCTCATGTCAAAAAGAGTGGGTGGTGTTCAGTATTTGGATACAGCCAAGGTCCATGACAACATCCTAATGACTGCCCAGTGAAGGTAGGACATGCTTGGTATGCGACAAAGCAAACCACTTTGCATAAGCGTGGAGATGCAAGCCTCTACTCACAGGACAACCTGCTGTCAGAGCAACATCACAAGCTATTTATATAACTGGTCATGATGAAGTCAACACTACTAAAGAAGGAACAGATTCAGAGGTTGATCATGAATCATAACGTGTATTTGTAAAGCGCACGTTCACCCAGAAGGGTATCTTGGCGCTGAATAACAGATATTTATTGTTTCCCACTCAATGGTACTCATTTTATCGACCTCTAAAGGATGAAAGGACTCTCTGGGATTTGAACCTGTGACAGTGAGGTCGAACACAGGCCCCTACAGTGGACACATTAGCCCACTTAGCCACCAGTCCCGAATCCATCCATGTAGTAATTAACTAGTGCCTTGCAGAAGACTACAACCAAAGTGCAATGTATGAATGCAAGTCACTCCAACATTGTTGGTCAAACATGGTCTGGCAGACCCGCTTAACATCAGTCGTCCATATTATGCTATCAGAGATTTGTATGTGCCTGTTTATTTTTTGCTGCTGATCACTTCTCCTTTCCTGGGTGGCCCTGGAGACAAACTGGGAAATATCCATGTGCTTTAGAAATATTAATCCAGAGAATCATTCAGACAAATCCATTAATAGTAACTATGACCTGTCACAGGGGCAGCAATGATGTTCATCGTTTTAAGGGGTGATTGTGTACGACAGTGGTTCTTAACCCGTGGTCCCGTGGTCCCGGGTTGCAAAGCCTACTCAGGGGTCTGCGACTGCTTAGAAAATTAAATAATATTCACAGATTAATAAAGTGAATACAAATGAAGAACCAAAATTAAATGATGGAACATTTTATAGCGTTCTGTAAATGTGAAGGAATTTGAAATTGGAGGCAAAAAATAAGCTAGTATGGTCAGATTGATTCATATTGATTCGTGGGAGCGGAGTACATGCTTCAAACAGAATATAGTATGGATTATGAGTGGCCTGAATTTTCAGCCCGGATGAGATTGCTAATAGTTTTAAATGAGTGCTAGTCACCAGGGGTGCTCATAAAGTAATTTTATTCAATTGGCTAAATGTATACATAAATTATATTTAATGATGATTTAAATCTGTTTTAATGGATCTGTGAAGTTTTTTCAATAATCTTTGAATCTGAAAAACTATATGATGTACAAAGTATTTTTTTTATCTCTGTTTTTATGGTCACTGTTATGACCGGATAAATACTAAAACTGAGTGGCCTGAATTGAATTTAGAAAAGCTCTAACCTTCCCATTAAAATTATGATATTTTTTATCGCGTATTTGCTTGATAAATAATTGGTTCTGTATACATTTTTTCTGTATTGTTTTGTGTTTCAAATAATCCAAAAACCTTATGCCAGGTCCCCAGCTTCCAGTAATGACTCAGTGGGTGTCCTCGAATTCCAATAAGGATTCAGTGGGAAAAGGGAGGGTTATAGTGATGATTAAGTCGGGGGTCCCCAAAAGTCAAAAGGTTAAGAACTGCTGGCGTAGGGTAACTGGGCATTCGGTATTTGCCGGGACAGTCATGGTTTGTCACCATACGTCCCAACAAATGTCGGTAAATTTATCAATTCCTGGTTTTCCGAGAGGTTTGACCGAATAGAGAGGAGCCATATTGTCATGTGTTACAGTGCAGTTGGCAGCCCCTATTTGGAACTAATTTTACTGACATAGGCGACACTGTGTATAATAGTTGCTTTTAATTTATTTTTTTATGTAATAAGCCCAATTAGTTCCCCATTTAAAAACTGCTTTTTGGGGTATTGCGTGAAATTCCAAACTGTGCCCACTAGAGGGCAGAATACGTTCGATAATGGGAAGCCAATAGTAAACACAAGCACCCGCTTTCCTGACAGATGTTTAGTCGCCTGAGCTTGTAATGAAACTAAACGGCTTTTACATAACGCTCGCAATGACTGCCACTTCTCTCAGAATGGAATACCAAGCATCTATTCGCGTTTTTGACATTCTGGAAGGGCCAAGAGCGGTCAGTTGAACTCGAATTTGCCTAATATCATCAGCATTCTTTTTAAACATGAAGGTTTTCCCAGTGGTTGATTTAAGAATCATTCAGAAATACTCGAAACAGTTCCAATATATACTCCAAAAAGTGTAACTTTCTTTATTTTTGTTGTCTGCAATTTATGTATCTAAGAAAAGATACCAGATTTCGATGATTTTCCCTTTTTTTTTTACCAGTCAGCCTTGACAAAAATACTGGCCAGGCCAGCACACACTGGATAGGAGGCAACTCTACGTTGCTGTCGCCCATGTTGAAGTTTCTAGTACTGTAGACAAAGAGTGATTTTAACACAACCCTGTGCGGGCACAACTTAGCTTTCAGCACAGTAAGCTTCCTTGGCAGGAAATGAGCACATCAGGTTACTTAAAATCACATCTTGGCTTGTCTTAACTTTAAAAGGAGGTCAAATCACAAAGATTTTGCTTTGACGTACTCTTGTGTACTCCTGACTTACTCATAAGATTCAGGAGGAAACCAAGGGGGATATTTACAAGAAAATGCCGGAGCGTGGTGTTACGTCAAATTTGGCAACGCCACGCTCTGACATTTTCAAAACACAGGGATGCGCCGTATGTACAAAAATATGACACACCCTTGCGTTTCCCCTAGCACTGGTGCTAAAAAAGCTGCCTACCGCCAGTGCAGGCACTCTGCCGCCATGTTGCAAGAGGGCCTGCGCTGCAGGGGGCGATTGATTATGTGTAGGAAGGGACACCTTCCTGCACATAAACAATCAATAATGGCGATTTCCTCTTTCTATGTGTGCTGCAGAATACAGCACACATAGAAAGTGCAAAAAAAAGATGAGAAATTAATAATTTCTCCTCGTATGGCCATCCTAAGACCAAGTTTTACCTGCCCTTCATTTTTGGTGCTGCCCCAGCCTTGTAAATCTGGGGTAGCGTCAAAAAGCAGTGGGTGTTGCGGTGGAACGCCCACAGCAACACCCATTGCCCGCCTCTTTGCCGCAGCAGACTGTGGCAGAAAGGGGCATATTTACAAGGTGGCGCCTTGTAGATATGGGAATGGCGCAACCACACAAGAGCATCAGAAAAAGTGACGCTCCTGTGGCGTTAGGATCTTGTAAATATGCCCCCAGGAGTGCTACTAGAGGAAGACTCACCATCTCGTATCAAAAGTTTGTGACTCAGACCCAATATTTTTGGGGAATGCACAGAATTACCCATGGTTTCTTTCAGAAAGCTACGATTTTCATGTGCATCGCTGCCATTGGTGCAGCAGGTGCAGTGGCACCGGGCCCCAGAGGCTTGAGTGGTCCACCAAATTCTTATTATTGCTTTATTTTACAATTCAAATCGCAGCCAGGGTGATTTATATTTTCAGATAAAAACCTACAACCCTACCTCTATGCCACAAATGTTTCACCAATTAACAACTTTCCTATTTAGATTTGGTATAAAGTGTGCTTGGTCCTTTGATTCACAGGGAAATTTTGTTTTTGGGTAGAGGAACCCTTTCCCATACTACTCCCTTCCTGTCCCTATCCGTGAAACGCACTTACTCCTACATCCCACAGGATTGCATATTTTTGTGAATACTGTCAAAGTTTTGAATTTGTGGATGTTCTCAAGATTTTCCATGATCACCCCCTGGCTCTGTGAAACACCTTTATCCTCCCCCTTTCCTGCCCCTATAATTGATTGCAGATTTCTATAACAAAATAGTCATTCTCTGAATCAATATTTCTGATCTAGAAGCCAAAAGTAAGAAACCCAGTTTTTCCGGTGACAGGTATGGACTTAAAAGCCTTTTTGAAACTGGACCATATACTACATAGCATTAGGCGCCACATATTCTATTCCTAGGCTTTCCTTTTACTAACCATTGTTTTCAGTTGTTTTTGTCCATTTGATACACACGAAGTGAACTAAGACTACAACTCCCAGAATGCATTAGGTTGGTAAACGAAAAGGCAAAGCGCCCAAGACTTGAAATTAAAGATCCCTGGTGACAAAGAGCTTGAAAGAGGGGAGTAAAGATGATCGCCATGTAAAATTTTGGAAAAGTCTTGCACAAGACGGCGCAGGTTAAAATTAACCTTTGAGCAAAGATGGGTGCTGCGACTGCACAGTACATACAGAGTACAGTTCAAAGTTTTGTTGACAGTTAATAGAACTCATAGCATCATACATAGTCACACAGAATGCGCCTAAAACAATAAAACCAAATGATATACTATTTGTAAAATTACCCTCAAATGTACCTTGTTTTAGAGAGGCTAAAAAATGAGTTAACCCAGCAAATATACTAAACCCAGTAAACACAATATTTCTCAGTACTAAAAAACACATAATGGTTCCCTGATAATAATGGTTCAAAGCGTTTATAAAACAAAAGCACTCTTTTCATAAAATCTCCATATAAGTTACAAGTTTCTAGCATTCAGGCAAAGCTGGGCCCCCTTCATAATGAATGGTTAACCACCTATTATTTTGCAGTTTTATACAGTGCAAACTTGGCCCAAAGGCATCAGACTGCTTTAAATGAGTACAAGATTATATTACACAAGGTTAGACTGCCTTACATGAGTTCAGCATTTATTATAATGCACAAGGTCAGGTTCCTTTTTTTTGGGATCGAGTAGATTAAATCATTTGTCCAGAATCACAGGATGTTGAGCAAACGCCGGACTTGAACCTGCTTCCACAGCTCCAAAGTAGGCATCTGAGGCTCTTAAACAACATCTCCTCAACTTGCTCTTGTTAGGCCTGAAGCCAGGCGGAGACACCCAAGATGGGCCAACATTTCTTTGTAATGTCTTTCAAACAAAGGTGAGTTCTTGTTGCCCCACATACATTTTTCCAGATAGATAATAAGAAATCTTATTTATAGAACATTTTGTCTGGTGAAACAAGATAGTGGAGCTTTTAAATATTTTGGGTGACTGCAGGTTTCCCAGGAGCCAAGCAGGTAAACAGAAATTTTAATTTTTTAGAGAAGTCATTCTAATCAATTTCACGGGATTTTCAGTCTCAGATTTTGGAGGCCATCTGCCTAAAATGCTTATACATTTTCCCTCTACTCAGCATTCCCATACATGCAAATATAAAGTGAACAATGCATTTTTTAAATGTTAATTGAAAATTACTCATTTGTTTATTTACCACCAACTTCTGTTTGAGTGCCATTAAAATGACATGACAGTGCATGAAAATTTAAAAAAAAGTTTTTAGTTATTTAGAATATAGTATTTTGAGAATTTGAAAGAGTAGAACAATAATTGATAAACTCGTTGTTCTTTTTCCTCATACAAACTCTTGAACCAATTTACAGTCCACTTGCTTAGAAAACATTGGAGCGCCTGATAGTCTGTGATTAGTCCTCAAACCTCCTTACTCTAAAAACAGAGGGAGGAAACCTGAAGAATAGAGCCTGTTTAGACCATAATTTGATTCATCAGCCAACTATGAAATAATGGTTCTATCTCAGTGAAACAAAAATCCAAATTGTTTAAAGGCAATTTGAGAAATCATGAAAGGCAGCCCTTGTTGTAATGTTTATCAAATGGCCAAAATGGGGAATAAAGACAAATAATCTTCACAAACCTGATTATCACATTCCCCGTTGGAATGCAAATGAGAAAAAAACAATCTAAAACTATAAACTTCCCGAACTTCCTAGTAAACATGGAATAGCAATGGAAATTGTTTTTAAATATCCTATAAATGATAAAGAATAAGCTGTTTAAAAAATAAAATGGGCCTGGCGGTGTATTGTTCATTTGAACTGTACACACAGGACGTGCAAGGGTGATTTTTGATTAGCACTGAATCTTTATGATTGGCTAGAGCCCTCAAAGAGCCCAGCAATTCCTAAAGAGACAATGGACCAGCAATTAAAATGCCATTGTGTGAGCAAACTAAATACCTCAAAGTGAACACACTTGCTCTAGTCTAACAACTGGACTACTTGAGTCACCATCACCAAAAAGAATTGGGAACACTGTAACCATCCACAAAATGCCATGGCCTTGATGGACAGCCCATTCAAGCAAGAGCAAACACAAACAACACATGAAAACCAGTGGCTGAACAGGGCAGGCCCAACGCATACTGACTCTCTGTACTTCTAATTGTACTTTTTTGAGGCATTCATGATGCCATGATGTCTCCTAAACAGCAAACACAGTCTGTAGCCGGACATAAAAATGGAACAATGCCAGGGAAGGGGGCAAATGCTAGAGAAGCAATAAGAGGCAGCCTGCTCCCCTGTCTCCTAAATGGAAAAAGAATGAAGGGGAGAAAGGGAGTTGAAAATAGAACAAGGAGACAACGATGAAAGGGATAGGGACAAATGGGTGGGACAGGGGAAGGAACGAGCAGGACTCCCAAGGGACACCACCACGCTCTACTAAAAGGAACATAGAAAGAAGAAATGAAATCTACATGAAACTTGGGGACAAAAAAATTTCAGAGGTCTCCCCATGTAAATGAACCAAATGGTCCTGCATTTTACCCAAAGAAAACTATTTCCACCAAGGAGCGCATTAATCAGACTCTGTTCTTTAATTTGGTGAATGACATACAAAGAAGGACGTTTGACAAAATGTTGTTGCTTCCACAAATTCACCTACAACTCTTAAGGCATGTGTGCCACCATCACATACTTAGGGGCTTTAAGTCTTGTCATTGTATGGGCAAGTAAAGCCTGACATGCACAGCTACTGTATTCCTGGCAAAACCTTTCAATATGTTTGTGTATCCTGAAATGCCACAGCAAAACCTATGAGGGGAGGCACAACCACACTGTTCCCAGGTGTGTCCTCAAATGCCAGGGCACAGCCCACATGTCCAGTCACAGCATTAAACTCCTAGATAAAGTTTCAGATTCCCAAGCACAGCCCATGCATAGGTTCAAATGCCTATGTATATCTCCAAACACACAAGCACATCCCAAAATACCCAGTAGTACCTCAAGTGCTCAGATGTGCATAATCATCATGTACCCGAAAACAGCCATCATGTCCATGGGGATAGCCTCAAAGCCCCTGGGCAATTTGGAGTTACTATAGATGTCATAAATACCTCCCGACTTTAGAGAGCAAAACAATCACCCAGGTTGCACAAATCATACAGGTTGCAACTACAGACTGCAGAGCTAATGATTGGGGCACACAGATCTTAGAGGATAACGCTCCATGCCAATCCTATCTCCAAGGTTCAAAAGATCTTACAAGCTTAGCTCTTACTCAACAAAGCTATGCCACAGGTTATAACAATTGTACAGGCTGTGCCTTCTGAAAGCAGAACATTCCTCCAGTTAACCATGTCTAATAAACTCCTGCCTAATACAGCAGAGTTTTGCCTGATGTTAAACAGCTTTTACAGCCTGAAATAGCAGAGGCCTCAGCCTTCAAGGTCTGTATAACCCAAGGAATGACCCTAGATTACACAGACCTCATTGCTGAGGCCTCTGTCACTAGAGCTATCACTTTGCTTACATACATATTTAGCTTAAGATATCAGACAGAAGCGATGTCCCTCAGGTTGCACAGATGTTATAAGATCAGCACTAAAACAGGCCACAAAAGCACAGGTACGTCCAGATTTAGATTGATCAAGTCACAGGAAGCACAGATATCAATCAGGTTGCATAGATTTCAGGTTTCAAATGGGGAAACTTCTGGTTACCCAAATTTTACTTGCAATAGTCTTCACGTGTTTTTAAAGACTAAGCTGTCAATTAGAAGATGAGCGTGCTTCTGTTTTTGGGAAATTAATCAAAATGATCAGAGAATGGTTAACACTGTTCAATTGAGATATATTCAGATATGTCCTGCAAATACAGTATAGATATGGGTGACACATTCAGTCACTTTAGACTATACATCCAACAGCGCTTTATAGTGTAGGCTTTCCTGTACAGTTTCTATTTGTTGTGAATTCTGTTGGGGTTTTTTCAGTGTTTTCCAATATTTTTTTTATAAATTATAAAAATCAGTGGTAATCAGTGTTTGCTCTTTTTTGCTCCATACAAAATCGTGGGCAGGATGGCTTTTCAGTGGATATAAAGTAAACTGCTTTTATTTCCTTCCTTACCTCATTTACTCGTATTATTTGTTATTCTTCCCTTCTTCCTTATTCACAATTCCCTTTGTTTTGCCCTGACACTGAATTTGCTCCTTCAAGTAACTTTTCATTATTTTGCTTACCACCTTGCTTCTCTAATTTGCTAGAACTCAAATTCCCATGTTCGGCTGTCCAGCACCACTCCATGTGAAGGATGCACATGAAGGGCGATTTTTTGCATCTCATTAAGATTTGATTGTAGCAGATAAAAACATTAATGGTGGGTGTTTAACAAAACCTCATGCTGCTCTGTTCTTAAAACATATTGCAGAGATTTGCTGAATGAAGATTTTACCAGATCAGACTGAAATATATTTACGAGCCCAGTTCATTCTTTGTATCTCAGGAAAGAGTGAGACCGGCTTGCAGTAAAAGAACACCAAGACCCCAACAATATATATGTATATGTATGTATATATATTATCTACTGGCGGTCGCCAGTAGATAGTTATAGTTAGGACCTATTTTCCATAGGAAATTCGCAACATTCTATTTGGAATAACGTTGGCGCCGGTTGACGAATCTTCGCGAAAGCTTCCAACTTGTTGGGGCGCTCCGGTCCGCTCCTATCCTGAAAGTCTCGGGGTGATTCGTCAAGCGGGGGCCGAGAAAAAAGGGGGGTCCCAAAACGCGTTTTCCCCATTCATTTTTCCAAAGGAACCTTTCATCGCAGCTACAGCCCGAACTGCTGAACGGAATTACACCAAATTTGGCAAAGAGGTAGCCCTTGGTTCAGTGTCATGCCTTTTGCTTAAATGGTGTAAATCCGTTCAGTAGTTTCTGAGAAAATCATAAGTAAAGTCACATATATATCTATGGCCAAGTAGGGTCCGCGTACCCTGAGCGCACCCTGCGCGCACCGTCCCGATCACGAGCTGCATGCTAATTGGCTGTCAAGTGGCTGTCAACACTCCAAATCAGGAAGTGTTGGCAGCCATTTTGTCCCTCGGTAGAACCGAGGGACAGAAACCAGTGCGCAAAGCGCAAAAAGGGGGCAGGGTAGAAACACCCTGACCCCCTAGGTCTGCTCAGGGGGTCCCACAAGGACCCCCTGGGCAGAAATAAGCATTTAAAAAAAAAAAAAAATTGGCGGGATGCGCGGATCCCGCCGATAAAAAAAAAAATCGAAGCGCGGTTTCCGCGCTTCGATCCTATTTTGCCCCCTGGGTGGGCCAAGTCCTGGGGGCATGCGGGGGGTGGGTTTATATTTAATTTTGGGGGGCCTCGAAGGCCCCCCAAGCCCCGGGGACAGCCACCCCCCAGGGCTTTAAAAAATAATGGTGCGGGAGGGCTCTTGGCCCTCCCACAGCCCCGGGAACCGCCACCCCCCGGGGCTTCTTTTTTATTTAAAAAAAAATGACCTGTGTGGGGGGGCTCGAGCCCCCCCACACGCCCCGGGGACTGCCACCTCCCCGGGGCACTAAAAATTTCAATATGGGGGTCCATTACGGACCCCCAGAGCCCCGGGGACCACCACCTCCCCGGGGCTTTGTCGATGGATGGAGGGGGGCCACGTGGCCCCCCTCCTGAAGCCTGTAATGGCCCTGGGGACCGCCACCCCCCCAGGGCCGGCTCCTGCAGTGTCCCGGGGTGCCTACCCCCGGGACACTGTAGTTTGCTATGACAGGACGGGAGCCTCGTGGCTCCCGTCCTGTCATAGCAAACTGCTTTGGATATTGGAAGCGAGAGCAGGAAACCTGCTCTCGCTTCCAATATCCAAAGCAAATTGCTTTCCACATGGGGAGCTGCATGTTAGCAGCTCCCCATGTGGCAAGCAATGCCGGCTCCCGCAGGAGGCGGGGAGCCGGCAGGGTCCGTGGGGAGTTGGGGTCCCCCACGGACCCCAAAGGATAGGGCCAGCCCCGGGGGATGGGGTCCCCGGGGCAAGTAGTGGCCCGGGAGGGGGCCACGCGGCCCCCTCCCCAAAAATAATTTTAAAAAATTAAAAATAAATAAAAATAAAGGCCTGCCCCGGGGGATGGGGTCCCCGGGGCAAAAGGAGGCCTGAGGAGGGGGGCCTCGCAGCCCCCCTCCATAAAAATTTATTTAAAAGTGTGGCCATGCCCCGGGGGATGGGGTCCCCGGGGCCGGATTCGGCCACGGGAGGGGGGCCACGCGGCCCCCTTCCCGTTTAATTAAAAAAAAAAAAAAAGAAAAGGGGTAAGGCCCTGGGGGATGGGGTCCCCAGGGCCCAAAAATAGGAAAAAGGAAGGGGGGCCACACAGCCCCCCTTCGGGAAAAAAAACAACAAAAAAAACGATCGGGCCGCAGGCCCCGCCCCCTTCCTTTACCACTCTGCAAACGTACCTCCAGTAAGCGCCACGGAGCTGCTTTGCAGAGTGTTGTAAAAAGGGGCATGGCCTCTGAACACCTCTCTGCAATGCAGCTCTCTGGCGCATACTGGAGGTACCTGGTGGGCTAGTTGGCCCCTAGGGACCCTCGGGATTGAGGAGGAATTAATTCTCCAACTTAAAACGCGCCACAGGGCGTGTTTGCAGACATGTATCCTCAGGCCCCACCCCCTTTATTCACCATTGTGCAAATATTCCTCTAAAATCAGCCGAACTACGAATTCCGATTTACTCACCAGTTATCAGGAAAGACTTCAGTGCTGCATCTTTGAACCCAGTACTGATCCTGAAAAGTAATTCTAACCGTACTTACCAGTAATTTGAATTTCCTTCCATAGGCTAACATTGACTGGTTTCACTTGGAAATTCTTCTAAGTGTGGAGTTCTGGAACTTTATAATATTCCTCTAAAATCAGCCGAACTACGAATTCCGATTTACTCACCTGTTATCGGGAGAGAACCCAGTGCTGCATCTTTTAACCCAGCACTGACCTTGAAAAGTAATTCTAACCGTACTTACCAGTAAATTGAATTTCCTTCCATAGGATATCATTGCCTGCTTTTTGCATCAGATTATCACGTGGATGATGTCATCAGTGATGTCATCAGTGATGTCATTTGAGATGTCATCAGTGGTGTCATCAGTGATGTCACTGACCATGTCATGAGTGATTGTAATATGTGACGTCATCAGCAGTGCATTGCGGGGTCGCGAGTTATAGTTAGCTGAACTAACTATAACGGGGGAATTTCACGGGTTTTGTACGAGTGCAATGTCCAACTAACTATAACTGTCCCTAAAACCTATGGTTTTTTCAGTGAATTTGTAAGGTTTTTTAAATGCTAATTTCTAACTATAACGTGCCTGAAACCTATGGTTTTTTCAGTGAATTTGTAAGGTTTTTTAAATGCTAATTTCTAACTATAACGAGCCTGAAACCTATGGTTTTTTCAGTGAATTTCAAAGGTTTTTTAAATGCTAATTCCTAACTATAACATGTCTGACACCTATGGTTTTTTTCAGTGAATTTCAAAGGTTTTGTAAATGATAATTTTTAAATGTATTAATTGTTATATATTTTTTTTTATACTGATTTACTACATTTTTTTAAACTATTTATTTTTAGATATTTTATTTTTTTAAATTACATTGTAATTACATTATACATTACATTACAAAATATACTTTCTCAGAATGAATTACTTTAGTTTAAATACTTTGCAAATAGGCAATAGACTTTTAAGTACAGTAGTTACAGTTGTTGCAATGGGCAACACAATTTCAAACACAATGCAACATTGAGCTCAATGTGAATTTCAAGTTAAATGCAATTAGTTACTTTATGGATTACTTTTCTAACCACAGGACTGAATCCTAGATTCAGTCCTGGGACATCTCCTGTAAACAGTTGAGTAAAAGCATTTTGGTTACAGTAGTGATTTTTAAGGAATATTATTGTATTTTAAAAGTTGACAGAAACTTATTTCACATAGAATCACCAATGCTATCCTATGGGAGAAAATTCACTTAGCAGGTAAGTAGTGTTATCGTTACTTTTTCTTACTCAGTGGTGGATCTTGGATCCAGCACTGGTGCATCTCCTGTAAACAGTTGAAAGAATGCGTTTAAGTCATACAGGCGATTTTTAAGGAATATTTGTAGTTTGTGAAAATCGACACTTTGAAACTTTTCTGCTGAAAACCAGACAATGGATTCCTATGGAAGGAAATACAAGTTACTGGTAAATACGGTTAGAATTTTTTTCAGGGTCAGTGCTGGGCTAAAAGATGCAGCACTGAGGTCTCTCCTGATAACAGGTGAGTAAATCGGAATTCGTATTTCGGCTGATTTTAGAGGAATATTTTAAAGTTCCAAAACTCCACACTTAGAAGAATTTCCAAGTGAAACCAGTCAATGTTAGCCTATGGAAGGAAATTCAAGTTACTGGTAAGTACGGTTAAAATTACTTTTCAGGACCAGTACTGGGCTGAAAGATACAGCACTGAGGTCTCTCCTGATAACAGGTGAGTAAATCGGAATTCGTATTTCGGCTGATTTTAGAGGAATATTTGTATGTTTCAAAAATCAACACTTAGAAACTTTTTCAGCAAAAAGCAGGCAATGATATCCTATGGAAGGAAATTCAAGTTACTGGTAAGTACGGTTAAAATTACTTTTCAGGATCAGTACTGGGCTGAAAGATGCAGCACTGAGGTCTCTCCTGATAACAGATGAGTAAATCGGAATTCGTATTTCGGCTGATTTTAGAGGAATATTTTAAAGTTCCAAAACTCCACACTTAGAAGAATTTCCAAGTGAAACCAGTCAATGTTAGCCTATGGAAGGAAATTCAAGTTATTGGTAAGTACGGTTAAAATTACTTTTCAGGACCAGTACTGGGCTGAAAGATACAGCACTGAGGTCTCTCCTGATAACAGGTGAGTAAATCGGAATTCGTATTTCGGCTGATTTTAGAGGAATATTTGTATGTTTCAAAAATCAACACTTAGAAACTTTTTCAGCAAAAAGCAGGCAATGATATCCTATGGAAGGAAATTCAAGTTACTGGTAAGTACGGTTAAAATTACTTTTCAGGATTAGTACTGGGCTGAAAGATGCAGCACTGAGGTCTCTCCTGATAACAGGTAAGTAAATCAGAATTCGTAGTTCGGCAGATTTTAGAGGAATATTTGCACAATGGTGAAGGGAGGGGCGGGGCCTGAGGTGACATCTGTGCAAACGCGCCCCGTGGCGCGTTTTAAGTTGGGGGATTAAGTCCCCTTGAATCATGAGGGTCCCTAGGGGCCAACTAGCCCACCAGGAACCTCCAGTATGCGCTAGAGGCTGCGTTGCAGAGACGTGTAGAGAGGCCACACCCCTTTTTACACCTCTCTGCAACGCAGCTCTGTGGCGCTTTCTGGATGTACCTGTTGGGCTAGTTGGCCCCAGGGACCCTCAGGATTGAAGGGGATTTAATTCCCCATCTTAAAACGCGCCATGGGGCCTGTTTGCACACATGTCACCTCAGGCCCCGCCCTCCCTTCACCACTGTGCAAACGCGCCCGTGGTGCGTTTTAAGTCGGGGATTAACTCCCTTGAATCCTGAGGGTCCCTGGGGTGCAACTAGCCCACCAGCTACCTCCATTAAGCGCCACAGAGCTGCGTTGCAGAGAGGTGTAAAAGGGGCGTGGCCTCTGTACACCTCTCTGCAAGGCAGCCCTGGCGCATACTGGAGGTTCCTGGTGGGCTAGTTGGCCCCAGGGACCCCAGTATTCAAGGGGAATTACTTCCTTCTTAAAACGCGCCTGGGGACTCGTTTGCAGAGTACTGCAGGGAGGGGGCGGGCCTCCGGCACGATGCCGTTTTTTTTTTTTTTTTTTATGGGAGGGGGCTGCGTGGCCCCCTTCCCTCGGCCACTTTTGGCCCCGGTGACCCCATCCCCCGGGGCCTGGGCATTTTTTTTGTTTTATTTAAAAAAAAAAAAAAAAACGGGAAGGGGGCCGCGTGGCCCCCCTTCCCTGGGCCTCTATTGGCCCCGGGGACCCCATCCTCCGGGGCATGCCCTCTTTTTTAAATAAAAAATATGGAGGGGGGCTGCGTGGCCCCCCTCCTCAGGCCATTTAAGGCCCCGGGGACCCCATCCCCCGAGGCCGGCCTTGCCCTTATTATTTTTTATTTTTTTTATTTTTTTTATTTGGGGAGGGGGCTGCGTGGCCCCCCTCCCGGGCCACTTATGGCCCCGGGGACCCCATCCCCGGGGCCTGGCCTCTGGTTGGGGACTGTGGGGGGTCCCCAAACCCCCACTGTCCCGCCGGCTCCCCGTGTCCTACGGGAGCCGGCATTCCTTTCCACATGGGGAGCAGCTAACATGCTGCTCCCCGTGTGGAAAAGCAATTGGTTTGCATTTTGAAAGAGAGAGCAGGTTTCCTGCTCTCTCTTTCAAAATGCAAACCAAGTTTACTATGACAGGACGGGAGCCACGAGGCTCCCGTCCTGTCATAGCAAACTACAGTGTCCCGGGGGTAGGCACCCCGGGACACTGCAGGAGCCGGCCCTGGGGGTGGCGGTCCCCAGGGCCATCAAGGGCTCCAGGAGGGGGCCGCGCGGCCCCCTCCCTACATTTTGAAAGCCCCGGGGAGGTGGTGGTCCCCGGGGCTTGGGGGTCCAAAACGGACCCCCATTTTCAATTTTCTTAGTGCCCCGGGAGGTGGTGGTCCCGGGCGTGTGGGGGGCTGGAGCCCCCACACAGGTTTAAATTTTTTTTAAAAAAAAGCCCCGGGGCGGTGGCGGTCCCCGGGGCTGCGGGAGGCAAATTAACATCGAAGCGCGGGAGCCCGCGCTTCGCTTTTTTTTTTTTCGGCAGGATCCGCGCTCCCTGAGCGCATCCTGCCGATTTTTTTTTTTTTTAAAAATGCTTTTTTTTGCCCAGGGGGTCCTTGTGGGACCCCCTGAGCAGGCCTAGGGGGTTAGGGTGTTTCTACCCTGCCCCCTTTGTGCGTTTTGCGCACTTGTTTCTTTTTTTTTTCTCGGCGGATCCGCGCACCCTAAGCGCATCCCGCCGATTTAAAAAAAAAAAAATGCTTTTTTCTGCCCAGGGGGTCCTTGTGGGACCCCCTGAGCAGACCTAGGGGGTCAGGGTGTTTCTACCCTGCCCCCTTTTTGCGCTTTGCGCACTTGTTTCTGTCCCTCGGTTCTACCGAGGGACAAAATGGCTGCCAACACTTCCTGATTTGGAGTGTTGACAGCCAATTAGCATGCAGCTCGTGATCGGGAGGGTACGCGGATCCGACGCGCCCATAGATATATATGTGATTTTAATTGTGAATTTCTCAGGAACTACTGAACGGATTTACACCATTTTAGCAAAAGGCACCAGTCTGAACCAAGGGCTACCTCTTTGCCAAATTTGGGGTAATTCCGTTCAGCAGTTCGGGCTGTAGCTGCGACTAAAGGTTCCTATGGAAAAATGAATGGGGAAAACGCGTTTTGGGACCCCTTTTTCTCGGCCCCCGCTTGACGTATCACCCCGAGACTTTCAGGGTAGGAGCGGACCGGAGCGCCCCAACAAGTTGGAAGCTTTCGCGAAGATTCATCAACCGGCGCCAACGTTATTGCAAATAGAATGTCGCGGATTTCCTATGGATAATAGGTCCTAACTATAACTATCTACTGGCGACCGCCAGTAGATAATATATATATATATATATATATATATATATATATATATATATATATATATCTGAAATGATTCCTTTATTTTCATTTCACAATGCGAATTAAGTTTATTTTATGGATTAAATCTTTTTATTAATTTGAGAAAAACGGAAGGCATCACAATGACACAGCAGAGCGCCTACAACCCCAACTGGGCTGGCTGCGAAAAGCAGAGGTATAATAGCGGACTGTCCCTGGAGTAGACCCAGCGAAACTCTGGATGGTGGGGGAGTACACAGCATGTCGCCTACAACCCATAATGGGTCGGCCGCGTAGAGGGGCATACCTAGGAGCGGGACAGTCCAAGAGAACAGAGACCCCAGTGGGTGCAAACAATATTATGCCTTCATCATGCTGAATGCAACAGATATATAGCATTGCAATAACAATAAGAAACCAATTTTGGATACAGTTAACAACCAAAAGATAAGCAAAAAAAAAAAAAGGGGGTCCTCCCTAACCCTCCTCCCACCTTCTCTCCTTCCAACAATGCCCGCCCAGGTGTAGGTGTGTGTTGGGGAAGCAAACGTGTTTCAGGAATGTTGCCCCAAAGTGGCCTAGCCCCCTCATAGACCGGTGGAACCAGTCTAAGGATACGTAAGTATGCAGGGCAGCTCAACTCTCTGAATTCCTTAGACAGAATAGTAATGAAAGGGGACCATATTTCCACGTACATAGAGGGGTCTGTACCAGCCGGCATAGACAATCGCTCCAAACCCAAAAGTGTCCAGAGTTGATGAAGCCATTGCCGATGGTCTGGTATGGCAGGTGACCCCCAATTCACCAACAGGATCCTATGCGCAGCGCTGAGGGCCATCGCCATCTGTCGGCCCCTAATGGACCGGAGTGGATAAGTGAGAGCATTGGGAAGCCCCAGTAATATGTATGCAGGGAAGCGAGGTATTTCCGTTTGGAAAGCTTCGTCCAAATCATCTAGTACTTGTTCCCAGAATCTCGTGAGCTTGGGGCAGTTCCAGAGCAGGTGATGTAGTGACCCGGGGTTTCTGCATCCCCTCCAACATTGGCCATCACAGAGTGGGTTCCACTTTTGCATGCGTGTGGGAGTGTAATACCAGTAAGAGGAGATTTTATACGCTGTTTCAGTGTGACCAGTGTTGAATGTTGTATGGTGGGCCCTGTAGAATATATCCCCCCACTCTCTCTCAGATAGGTTGCGTCCCAGTTCTGCCTCCCATCGTCTTTGGCCTGGCGTTTTGTGTGTGTGTGTGTGTTTGTCATTAGAAAGCGGTAGATTTTGGAGATGATCTTCTTATCATCCGATTTCAGAAAAACCCATTTCTCGAAAGTGATCATGGGCCTACCGACATTGGGGAGCACTTTGGGATTCAGTAACCAATGAGCAAGTTGAGTATGTGTGTACCTATCTTGATCCAACAATGAGTATTGGGATTTGAGCTCGTTGAAGGGAATGAAACTAGCGGAATCAAAGAGGCAGCCCACTCTCTTGCATCCACCAGCTAACCAGCGTTTTGCCACTTGGGTCGAGGCACCCGGCGGGAATTCGGGGTTGGCAAACAGCGGGGTTAATGGGGAGGGGAATGACGAAAGACCAGCTGTGTGTACCACCTTGTCACAGACCTTGAGAGTAGTGCTTGTGACCGGGGATGAGTATAGGCCCCAGGCTCTGTGAACTTGTGGGAGCCACACCTCCCTCCAAATGTGGGAGCCCGTCACAGTTTGGTCCATGAAGACCCAATGCTTTTTGGTCAAGGGATGGTTTTATTCCACCAGAAATCTGAGTTGGGTGGCTTGGAAGTACCGCAGGACATCCGGGACCGCCAGGCCCCCTTCATGTTTTGTGCATCGTCGTAAGAGCTGTTTCTGCAGTCTTGGTTTCGTCTTCCCCCAAATGAAGCAGTCTATGGTCTGCTGAAGCCTTTGTAGTGTCCCGGGTGGAGGGGTGAGCGGCAGCGCTTTGAAGACAAATAAGGCACTCAGAAGTACATTCATTTTTACCGTAGCAATCCTGCCCAGCCACGACAGGGGCAGCCGCTGCCAACGGTCTAGGTCCCCACGGATCGCTGCTCTGAGTGCAGAGTAATTAGTCTTGGCTGTCCTAGCGAGGGTCCGGTCCAAGACGACGCCCAAATATGGGAGCGCCTCCTCTACCCATTGAAACTCATATTGTGCTCAAAGAGCACGTTGGGTGTCCGGAAGCGTAGTGAGATTCAAGATCTGCGTTTTGGACAGGTTCATCTTGAAGACGGACACTGCCCCAAAAGCTTCAATTTCAGAGATGATCACCTCTAGCGAGGAAAGGGGTTGAGCAATAGAGAAAATTATGTCATCGGCATAAAGGCTGATGAGATGCTGGTCTGCCCCAAATTTTATGCCAACCGCACCGGGGTTATCCCTTAGCCTCTGGGCAAATGGGACTTAGACATTCATCAGTCTCTAGTAGATAACAACTGGGACCTCATGTTCCTGACTGAGACGTGGCTTCGGGAAGACTCGAATCCAGCTATAGCTTTAGCTATCCCCCAGGGCTATGGCATAGTCTGCGCAAATAGACAAGACAATAGACCAGGTGGAGGACTAGCGATTATCCATAAAGTCAGTTGGGAGATCGCGACTTCCAATTTTGACCGGATAGACAGTATTGAAGGCCTCCCCTTCTGTATTAAATTGTCCGCCTCGATCTCTTACTCGGGGCTCCTCCTCTATAGACCCCCGGATTGCTGTCATAGTTCTTCCCTCACCCTAGTGGATCATATTGCCCAGGCTAGTATGCGATATTCTAATTTCACTATCCTGGGCGATCTCAACCTCCATGTGGACGATCCTTCCTGCTCACACAGTGCAAATTTTATCTCAGCACTCGCAGGTTGCAATTTGATCCAACTAGTTTCTTCCCCTACTCATAAAGCTGGTCATATATTAGACCTTATTTGCTCGAACATACCAGACATCTCTGTTCACACCCCTGAGCCGGTCATTTGGTCGGACCATTTCCTGATCCCTTTTCAGGTACACCTGATTGGTGAGCTAAGGGTCACGTCCCGACCGAATGACTTAAGAAGGAATTGAAGTAGGGTCTCCCTAGAGTCACTTACCCCACTCCTGAAAGATGCCGAGCCCTTCTTATCAAATAATCTCGATAACAGCATCATGAACCTTAATGCTTGGGTTAGTGACGCCCTCGATATAATTGCACCCCGGAGGCCTGTTACCTCCGCAAGAACCTTCCCTTCCGCTCCCTGGTTCTCAGCGAATATCAGAGCCAAAAAAAGCAAATGTAAAAGACTGGAGCACAAATGGAGATCATCGTATTCTCAGGAGGACAAAATTAGTTATCGAGCAGCACTTAAAGAGTATCGCAAACTTCTCATTGGAGCAAAAAGAGATTTTTTTACTGAACGCATTGCCAGCGCCAAGAACTCTTCCAGAGAGATTTTTAAGGTTGTGAAGTCCTTCACTAACCCGACAGCACTCACGCACTTTATTACCCCTTCACAGGAGTTTTGTAATAAGATTTCGTTTTTTTTTTAGGAGAAAATATTCCAGATTTACGCATCATTCCCAGTAGCACACCCTCACCCTGGAGAGGCCACTCTTAGCAGCCCTTGTGACACCCAGTCAGTGTTCTCGGAATTTGCTACTATCTCCTTAGAGGCTTCCTTGGGAGAACTCCAGAAATGTAAATCCGGGTCACCTGGCGATCCTTGGCCAGCGAAACAATATCGTGCCTTGGCTGAGTTGCTCAACCCCCCCCCTGAACGCTATCTGGAATTCCTCGCTTAGACAGGGGATCTTTCCATCGGCCTGGAAACATGCGTTCCTCCTTCCCATTCTAAAGAAAGCCAATGCTGACCCTGCAGTCACCTGTAATTATAGGCCCATTTCCCTGTTGCCTGCCCACGCTAAAGTACTAGAGAAGTTAGCTCATCAGCAGTTGGCAGCTTTCATTGAGTCCAATGGCGTAGTGCATGAATCCCAGTCCGGCTTCCGCCCTGGCTTCAGCACAGAAACAGCTCTGATTGAAATGGCAGATGCCATCCGATGGGGGGTGGATGGTGGCTCTGCGGTCATGCTGGTGCTTCTCGACCTGTCAGCAGCGTTTGATACGGTGTCCCATTCCATCTTACTGGATCGCCTTAAGCGGATTGGCATCCAGGGGATAGCGCTAGACTGGATCGCGTCTTACCTTCATGGCCGAGAACAACAGGTCTTGATCCATCCTTTCACCTCCCCCGCGAAACCATTAAAATGGGGGGTACCACAGGGATCGGCCTTAAGCCCGCTACTTTTCAACATCAATTTGACTCCGCTCGCGGAGCTTATCGCCGACACTGGGATTAAGGTGATATCTTACGCCGACGACACTCAACAGATGTTTACCTTCAGTGGAGGGCGGTATCTTCCTTTGACTCTTTGAAAGTTTGCCTAAAAAGCATTTCTGCCTGGATGAGCACTAATTTTTTTAAACTCAATGCTGACAAGACGGAGGTCCTGTTCTTTAATCAAGCTGTAGCACCCTCCTCAGCGTTATGGTGGCCAGCTGATTTCGGATCCCCCCCTACACCTAAGGATTCAATTAAGAATTTAGGAGTCAGGTGGGACAAAGACCTGTCCCTTGCTACCCATGTCCAACAGGTATCCGCGGCCTGCTTTGGCAAGATAAAAACCATTAGAAAATGTATTGACTTCTTGCCTTAGTCAGCACGCAAAACCGTTGTGTATGCCCTCATCACCTCCCATCTTGATTATGCTAACGGTCTCTACATGGGTCTGCCAATTGGACTGATCCGTAGGCTCCAGATAGTGCAGAACTCAGCAGCCAGACTGGTCTGCAAGGTCCCTCTTCGCAAACGTATTTCCCCTTACCTGAGACAGCTGCATTGGCTACCTGTGGCCAAGCACATCGAATTTAAGGCCCTTACGTTTGCCTTTCGGGCATTTCATGTTAGGGGGCCCAACTACTTGAGGAAGAGACTTCGTCCTTACCAGCAGAACAGATCTCTTAGGTCAAATCACAAACGGTACCTTACCACCCCCCGGTTCGCAAAGGCCAGAATGGGGGGAAGGACATTCGAGGTAGGGACCTCTAAATGCTGGAATAACCTACCCCCCCCAATTGCGCGCATTGCAGTCCGAACAGGAATTTAGAAAGGCCTTGAAAACCTGGCTCTTTAGTCGCAATGACTAAATGTATACTGACCACTATCTCTATTGCTGGCCGTACTAGCGCCGGGACACCCCATTCAGGGTAGCTGCGTGCTATACAAATATCTTTATTATTATTATTATTATTAATGGTTCCATATAGATGGCGAACAGGAGCGGGGAAAGCAGGCAACCTTGTCTGGTACCCCGTTCCACTCGCAATTCCTCTGAGCTCACCCCGTTCACCCGTACCGTTGCTTTGGGTGCACTGTAAATGCTACAGATCCAGTTCAGGAACTGGCCCCTCAACCCAAATTGCTGAAGGGTCGCTGTTAGAATTGGGGGTCTCTAGTTGGCACAGGTAGGTACTTGTGACAAATAGGGACCCTCGCCTCTAGTCAGGGTAAAGGGGTACACTCCTAAAATAACCCCTGCTCACCCCCTTGGTAGCTTGGCACGAGCAGACAGGCTTATCTCAGAGGCAGTGTGTAAAGCATTTGTGAACACATACAGTAATCTAGTGACCCACTACAGACGGACACCACACAAGGTTTATATCAAAAATAAGTATTCTTTATATAGTTTTAACACAAGACCATAAACGACAAAAATCCACAATACTGTACTTAAGATGGTAGTTTTAGCTTAGTTCAGTTCAGTTTTTAAGATGCGACACTTTAAGTCAATGTACCTTACGATGCGGGACGCTTCCACAACAAGCAATGTTGCAGCGATGGAAATGCGACAAAGTTCTGGTGCAAAGAAATAAAGACGTCAAGTTCTTCCTGATGCGGCACGCTTCTCCGAGGTTGCGAGAAGTCTCGATTCGATGCGTCAACTGCAGCGGCGACACCCTTGTTCAGCGATGCGACGGCAACAGCCGGCTGCGACACTCTTCTCCAACGTTGCGAGACGCTTCCGCTCGATGCGACAACTGCAGCGGCGACACCCTTGTTTGGGGATGCGACGGCAGCAGCTCCGACGGCGGCACGCTTCTCCGTGGATGCGAGGCGCTTCTCTTGATGCGGTGCAATGCGACAGCTACAGCGGCGACACCCTCCTTCGGAGTTGCGACGGCAGCGGCTGCGACGGCGACACGCTTCTTCCTCGATACGAGACTCTTCGCTTGATGCGGTGCAATGCGACAGCTACAGCGGCGACACCCTCCTTCGGAGTTGCGACGGCAGCAGCAGCGACGGCGACACGCTTCTTCCTCTTGAGTCGCGCTTCCAGCTCCTTGCGACACGCAGTCCCTTCAGAAGGCCCAAAACAGCAGCAGGCACTTCCAAAGGATTCTTGGGGAGCTGGTGGTTGAAGTCTGTTGTCCCTGAGACTTCAGCAGGAGGCAAGCTCTTTTCTCAAGCCCTTGGAGATACTTTACAAGTTGAATAAAAGTGCACACAAAGTCCTTTCTCCTTCCTTTGGCAGTCAGGCAACCACTGCAGGCAGATCCCTCTAGCTTAGGGATAGTCTTCTCCTCAGTTCCTTCTTGGTTCCGCTCCTCAGCAAAGGTTTCTTCTTGTTTTCCCAAAGTGATCTAATTTCCTAGGGGTCTGGGTCCCCTTTTTATACACAGTTTTCCTTTGTTCTCTGAAGGCAGAGAGGCCTCTGCCTAGTCCAAAACCAGTTCTGGTCAGTCCTGGAGCACTTTGTTTTTCTGACTCCTTCTTTCCTTTCAGAATGTGGGGCAGGGTGCTCAGCCGCCCGGCAGGAGGTGGAGCCAGCATTGTGGAAGGCAGGCACAGCCCTATTCAGACCCAGGTGCAACTCCTCCCACCACTCTGGATGCAGATCTTTCTATTCAGCCCTGTGCTGACTCACCCTGTCTCCTGTAGCCACCCCCAGCCCCTGTCACTCAATCTCCAGACAAGGAATACACAACCTAGCAGAGGCAGGCTTGGAAGTTTAGGCAAGAAAATACCTACTTTCTAAAAGTGGTATTTTCAAACACAGAATGTTAAAACCAACTTCACTAAAAGATGTATTTTATCATTCTGAGTTCAGGCATACTAAATTCGTTTTTCTACCATGTTCCCTGGGTCAGTTCTGACTATAAGGTGTAATAGTCAGTCTGCCCATTCTGGCCTATGGGGAGCAGGTAGCCTTGCAATAGTGAAAAACGAAAATGGCTGTAATTCACTATTAGGACATGCCACACACACCAGGGCATGTCCTACCTTATACTTACAATGCACCCTGCCCTAGGGCCTACTTTAGGGGTGACCAACATGTAGTAAAGGGAAGGTTTAGGGACTGGTAAGTGGGTGTACTCACCAAGTCGACATGGCAGCCCTAGGCTGCACACAGGCTCTGCAATGGCAGGCCTGAGGCATATTTTACAAGCCGCTTCTGTGGGTGGCACAACCAGTGCTGCAAGCCCACCAGCGGCATTGGAGTTACAAGCCCTGGGCACACTCAGTGCACTGTACTAGGGACTGACAAGTAAACCAATCATCCAATCATGGAGTCACTAATCCATCACGTAATTTATCATAGGGAGCACTCGCACTGTGGCACTGAATAGCAGTGGCACAGTGCCCAAAGCATCTAACGCCAGCAAAACGGATCGGTAACATAGGAGGCATCATAAAAATGGAAGGGAGACCCACGCCAAGGATGCCAGGTCTAACACGTGTCCCCTCCAGCTGAAATGTGGGGAGAACTACCCTACCTCAGGGGAGTTCTCTTCACTAAGGCGGAAAAATCTGGACAGACCATCAGCATTGGCGTGTTCTGTACCAGGGCGGTGTTCCACCGTGAAATCCATCCCCTGTAGGGAAATGGACCACCTCAACAGCTTTGGATTCTCACCCTCATCTGCATCAACCATCTGAGGGGCCTGTGGTCTGTCTGAACCCGGAAGTGAGTCCCAAACAGGTATGGTCTCAGCTTCTTCAGTGCCCAGACCACAGCAAATGCCTCACGCTCAATAGCACTCCACCTCTGTTCCCGTGGTAGTAACCTCCTACTGATGAAGGCTACGGGTTGATCTAGGCCCTCCTCATTCATCTGTGACAGAACAGCCCCCACACCATGCTCTGAAGCGTCTGTTTGTACTACGAACTCTTTGGAGAAGCTGGGTGCCAGGAGCACGGGCGCCGTGCACATGGCAGTTTTCAGGGCCTCAAAAGCCTTCTGACAGGTGTCAGTCCAAATCACTTTCCTGGGCTGCTTCTTGAAAGTCAGCTCTGTCAGGGCGCAACCATGCTGCCATACCCCTTGACAAACCTCCTGTAGTAACCCGTGAGTCCTAAGAAGGCCCTCACCTCTGTCTGGGTTTTGGGGGTTCCCAATTCAGGATGGTTTCAATTTTGGGTTGTAGGGCGCCACCTGGCCGCTCCCCACTTGGTGTCCCAAGTACACCACGGAACCCTGCCCGATCTGGCACTTACTCGCCTTGATCGTGAGGCCTGCCCTCCGCAGCGCCATCAACACTTCCCAGAGGTGGCGCAGATGTTCTTCCCAACTGGCGCTGAACACCGCGATGTCATCCAGGTAGGCGGCACTGAACGAGTCCAGTCCAGCCAACACCTGGTTGACCAACCTCTGGAAGGTGGCAGGGGCATTCTTCATCCCAAAGGGCATCACCCGGAACTGGTAGTGCCCATCTGGGGTGGAGAATGCTGACCTCTCTCTTGCCCCATCAGTCAAGGCGATCTGCCAGTACCCAGACGTTAAGTCAAACGTGCTGAGGTACCGTGCAGCCCCTAGCCGATCTATGAGCTCATCAGCTCTGGGGATGGGCTGCGCGTCAGTCCTGGTGACTGAATTGAGTCCTCGGTAGTCCACACAGAACCGGAGTTCTGGTGTGGCACCCAGTGCGGCAGCCTTTGGGACCAAGACCACTGGGCTGGCCCAAGGACTGTTAGAGGACTCAATCACCCCTAACGCTAAGCATTTTGGAGACCTCCTCCTTGATGCAAGCTCTCACCCTGTCAGTCACCCTGTAAGATTTGTGCTTCACAGGTGTACTGTCCCCAGTGTCCACATCATGGATGCACCAATCTGTGACACCGGGAACCAGGGAGAACAGATCAGAAAACTGTCCCAGCAACTGGCGGCAGTCATTCTGTTGCTCAGGGGTCAGGGTGGAAGAGAGGTTGACACCATCCACTGACCCATCTTGCTCTGTTGCTGACAGGAGGTCAGGAAGAGGCTCGGTCTCCTCCTCCATCCCAGCATCTGTCGCTAAGAGCATGCCCACTTGGGACCTCTCCAAGTGGGGCTTCAGGCGGTTGACATGCAGGACCCTCAAGGGGTTCCTGGGAGACCGCAAGTCCACCAAGTAGGTAACCGGACTTTTGCGCTCTACAACCTCAAAGGGTCCGGTCCACTTATCCTGGAGCGCGCAGGGCTCCACTGGGGCCATGACCCACACTTTCTGACCAGGCTGAAGCTCTACCAGAGTGGCATTCTGGTCGTACCACCGCTTCATCTCCTCCTGGCTGGCTTCCAGATTCGCCTCAGCGAGTTGCCTGAAACGCCTAGTTTGGTTCCTAAAGGCCAGCATGTAACTGTATACATCCTGGGGAGGTTTCCTGGGAGATTGCTCCCAGCCTTCTTTGACCAAACTTAGAGGTCCTCTTACTGGGTGTCCATAGAGAAGCTCAAAGGGACTGAACCCTAGAGATTTCTGTGGCACCTCACGGTAAGCAAAGAGCAGGCATGGTAAGAGGACGTCCCACTTACGCCTCATAGGTTCCTCAAGACCCATAATCATGCCTTTGAGGGTTCGGTTGAACCTTCCAACCAATCCATTTCCTTGGGGGTGGTAAGGAGTGGTAAACTTGTAGGTTACCCCACACTCCTGCCACAGGGACTTCATATACTTGGAAATGAAGTTGGTCTCCCGGTCAGACACTACCTCGCTAGGGAATCCCACTCGGGAGAGAAATTCCCATCAGTGCTCGTCCCACCACGGGGGCCGTCACTGTCCTCAGAGGTATGGCTTCCGGGTACCGGGTGGCATGGTCCACCAAGACCAGGATGAACCTGTTGCCCATGGCTGTCTTGGGGTCCAGTGGCCCCACAATGTCAATACCCACCCGTTCAAAGGGGTGCTGACTACAGGGAATGGCTGGAGAGGAGCCTTGCGCTTCCTCCCACTCTTTCCACTTGCCTGGCAAGTCTGACACGTGCTGCAGTGAGTGTCTGAACTCCTGCGCATTTGGGGCCAATAAAAGTGGGTGACAAGCCTCTCAAAGGTCTTGTCCTGCCCCAAATGTCCTGCCAATGGAACATCATGAGCCAGCCCCAGTAGGAAGGCTCTGAAGCACTGGGGTACCACCAGCACACGGGCTGACCCAGGCTCAGCAACCTTAGGCTCAGTATACAGGAGATCATTCTCCCAATAGACCCAATGTGACCCAGACTGATCACCTGTTGCCTGGTCTGCAGCCTGTCGCCGCAGACCCATCAAAGAAGGGCATTCTTTCTGCTCCTTGCAGAATTCTTCCCTGGAGGGTCCTCCTTCTTGCTGCCAATGGGTCAGCTCAGGCAGGTCCCCCAGTTCAGCTACCTGTTCCCCTGTAGGCTCCAGGGCATCCCCCTCAAGGTCTGCCTCCTCCTGGACCGTGGGAACTTCGGGGTCGGTTTCCGCGCCCCCTGCCTCTTCTCGTGACGGCAGGTACCTGGGCCTCCCTCTCAGGCTCCAGGTCCTCTTGAGCACCTTTACTTGCTGCCATGGACCGGGTGGTCACACACGCCCAGTCAGGCAAGCCCAACATCTCCAAATGAGCACTTCGCTCCACCTTCGCCCAAGGTGAGCTCTCCAAGTCGTTCCCTAACAAACAGTCAACAGGCATGGCGGGCCTCACAGCTACCTGAAGAGTACCAGAGACCCCCCACTCAAAGGGAACCTGAGCCACTTTGCAGTGACTCTCTGTGTTGTCAGCGGCAACAACTGGATAAAATGCATGGGGGACAACCTGCTCTTGAGACACCAGGTGACACTTGACAGCTGTCACACTGGCTCCTGTATCTCTAAGAGCCTCCACCCTATGGCCATTGATGGTCACCCACTGCCTGTATTTCTTAGTGTTATCAGGCAGCTGGGTCTTGGGGACCATCTCACAGTCTCCCTAATGAGACAAGGGACATCTGTGCGGGACCCCACCCCTCTGGGGCATCCATCTCCTCCCCCAGGGCTACACTAGCCATCTGCCGGGGGCTGCACCAGGGGGTGTGGTCTTTCCAAACTGGCGGCACCTGGGATCACTCGCTATATGACCCAGGTCCCCACATTTGTAGCATCTCAGGGGTCCCCTTTGAACAGGTGGACCTGTCGGGGCCCCTGCGGGTTTCTGGGGGAGGCTGGGAACCTTTCCCTTGGTTCCCTTGGGGACTACTTTGGGGCCTTCTTTGGAACTCCCTCTGTTTACCCTTGTCCCCCCACTCTTCTGCTGGGGACCCTGCCCACCCTTGGCTGAGTCTCCCACGTGACCCTTGTGGACCCTGGTACTGACCCAGCGGTCCGCCTTCCTCAGCAAGCTTCCTAGGGATAGTCAGCTTGCTATCTATCAGGTGCTGGCGTAGCTCTGGAAAACAGTTACTTGACAAGTGCTCCCATGCAATCAAATCAAGGAGCCCCTGAAAATCATCAACTTTGCTACCCTTCACCCAACCATCCAATGCTCTGCAGAAAAAAGTGACATATTCAACCCAGGTACTGTTCTCTATCTTTGTGCAACCCCTGAACCTCTGCCTATACAATTCAGGAGTTAAACCATACCTAGACATTAAAGCATCCTTCATGTGGCGATATGAATTATGGACATCAGAAGGCAGATCTAGCAGTGTGTCCCGCCCCTCACTAAGGAACCGTCCCCACAACCCCGCTCCCCAATCCTTCTCAGGGACCCGGTGGGAAGACATGGCTACCTCATAGGCCTTGAACCACTGCCCAATGTCATCATTTTTAAAAACTCTTTGACCACATCTTTAGGAATATATACTCTAGATTCCACAGGCATTGACGGTGTGCTGCCACCAGAGGGAGTAATTTCTAAGCTCCTAGCTTTCAAATCCAACTCCCTCAAACTTCTATCATGCTCAAGCTGCATCTTCTTTTCTTCTAGGGCCAGTTTCCTAATTTCCAATTGCCCACTCATTTTGGCCAGCTCCAACTCATGCATCCTATTTCTCTCCCTGTCCTCCAGCTCTTCTGGGGACAGGCCTTTGGCAGAAACACTGCTACCTATTAGGGAAGGTGCTTTCCTTTCCCTGGACCCAATGGCCCTTCCAGCTGAACATCTGCATTATTCTCCCCTTCCTCAATCTCCGGGGTTTTCCTTGCTTCTACCCAGGCCCTCAGCGCCTTGTAGAACTCATCCCTCTTGGTGAGCCCGGTAATTACAACATTAAACTTTTTGCAGAAGTGCTTCAGCTGCTTCACTTTGTAGCATTCCAGTTTCTCCTCTTCCCACTCAAAATCAACAGATGCTATGGATGCTGTGTCTTCCATGATGGTTAAACTTGGCAAAATTGGAACGTCCTAGAAAAACAAATCTACCAACAGTATGTGGTCGCGTTTTGGTCTGCACTCACTAGTAGTGTTCACCAATCACTGTACATGAGTCACAAATGCAAGTCCAGAATCCTCACCGCTGACCACCAATGTTAGAATTGGGGGTCTCTAGTTGGCACAGGTAGGTACTTGTGACAAATAGGGACCCTCGCCTCTAGTCAGGGTAAAGGGGTACACTCCTAAAATAACCCCTGCTCACCCCCTTGGTAGCTTGGCACGAGCAGACAGGCTTATCTCAGAGGCAGTGTGTAAAGCATTTGTGAACACATACAGTAATCTAGTGACCCACCACAGACGGACACCACACAAGGTTTATATCAAAAATAAGTATTCTTTATATAGTTTTAACACAAGACCATAAACGACAAAAATCCACAATACTGTACTTAAGATGGTAGTTTTAGCTTAGTTCAGTTCAGTTTTTAAGATGCGACACTTTAAGTCAATGTACCTTACGATGCGGGACGCTTCCACAACAAGCAATGTTGCAGCGATGGAAATGCGACAAAGTTCTGGTGCAAAGAAATAAAGACGTCAAGTTCTTCCTGATGCGGCACGCTTCTCCGAGGTTGCGAGAAGTCTCGATTCAATGCGTCAACTGCAGCGGCGACACCCTTGTTCAGCGATGCGACGGCAACAGCTTCGGCTGCGACACTCTTCTCCAACGTTGCGAGACGCTTCCGCTCGATGCGACAACTGCAGCGGCGACACCCTTGTTTGGGGATGCGACGGCAGCAGCTCCGACGGCGGCACGCTTCTCCGTGGATGCGAGCCGCTTCTCTTGATGCGGTGCAATGCGACAGCTACAGCGGCGACACCCTCCTTCGGAGTTGCGACGGCAGCGGCTGCGACGGCGACACGCTTCTTCCTCGATGCGAGACTCTTCGCTTGATGCGGTGCAATGCGACAGCTACAGCGGCGACACCCTCCTTCGGAGTTGCGACGGCAGCAGCAGCGACGGCGACACGCTTCTTCCTCTTGAGTCGCGCTTCCAGCTCCTTGCGACACGCAGTCCCTTCAGAAGGCCCAAAACAGCAGCAGGCACTTCCAAAGGATTCTTGGGGAGCTGGTGGTTGAAGTCTGTTGTCCCTGAGACTTCAGCAGGAGGCAAGCTCTTTTCTCAAGCCCTTGGAGATACTTTACAAGTTGAATAAAAGTGCACACAAAGTCCTTTCTCCTTCCTTTGGCAGTCAGGCAACCACTGCAGGCAGATCCCTCTAGCTTAGGGATAGTCTTCTCCTCAGTTCCTTCTTGGTTCCGCTCCTCAGCAAAGGTTTCTTCTTGTTTTCCCAAAGTGATCTAATTTCCTAGGGGTCTGGGTCCCCTTTTTATACACAGTTTTCCTTTGTTCTCTGAAGGCAGAGAGGCCTCTGCCTAGTCCAAAACCAGTTCTGGTCAGTCCTGGAGCACTTTGTTTTTCTGACTCCTTCTTTCCTTTCAGAATGTGGGGCAGGGTGCTCAGCCGCCCGGCAGGAGGTGGAGCCAGCATTGTGGAAGGCAGGCACAGCCCTATTCAGACCCAGGTGCAACTCCTCCCTCCACTCTGGATGCAGATCTTTCTATTCAGCCCTGTGCTGACTCACCCTGTCTCCTGTAGCCACCCCCAGCCCCTGTCACTCAATCTCCAGACAAGGAATACACAACCTAGCAGAGGCAGGCTTGGAAGTTTAGGCAAGAAAATACCTACTTTCTAAAAGTGGTATTTTCAAACACAGAATGTTAAAACCAACTTCACTAAAAGATGTATTTTATCATTCTGAGTTCAGGCATACTAAATTCGTTTTTCTACCATGTTCCCTGGGTCAGTTCTGACTATAAGGTGTAATAGTCAGTCTGCCCATTCTGGCCTATGGGGAGCAGGTAGCCTTGCAATAGTGAAAAACGAAAATGGCTGTAATTCACTATTAGGACATGCCACACACACCAGGGCATGTCCTACCTTATACTTACAATGCACCCTGCCCTAGGGCCTACTTTAGGGGTGACCAACATGTAGTAAAGGGAAGGTTTAGGGACTGGTAAGTGGGTGTACTCACCAAGTCGACATGGCAGCCCTAGGCTGCACACAGGCTCTGCAATGGCAGGCCTGAGGCATATTTTACAAGCCGCTTCTGTGGGTGGCACAACCAGTGCTGCAAGCCCACCAGCGGCATTGGAGTTACAAGCCCTGGGCACACTCAGTGCACTGTACTAGGGACTGACAAGTAAACCAATCATCCAATCATGGAGTCACTAATCCATCACGTAATTTATCATAGGGAGCACTCGCACTGTGGCACTGAATAGCAGTGGCACAGTGCCCAAAGCATCTAACGCCAGCAAAACGGATCGGTAACATAGGAGGCATCATAAAAAATGGAAGGGAGACCCACGCCAAGGATGCCAGGTCTAACAGTCGCGAACAGATAAGGCCAGTGCAACCTATCGAAAGCCTTCTCCGCGTCCACAGCCAGCAAGAGAGCCTCTTCTCGGGATCGTTGAACTTTGTCAATAAGGTGACAGAGATGCTTGGTGTTGTCCCCACATTGACGAGAGGGGATAAACCCTGCTTGGTCTGGATCGTTCAGACCCGGCATCAAGGGGTTGAGGCGGTGTGCTAGGATACCAGTAAAAAGCTTTGCGCCGACATTCAGCAGCGATATTGGGTGGTATGAACTACAGAGCTCAGGGTTTTTCCCTGGTTTGGGATCACTGATATGGACGCCTGAAGCATGGTGTCGGTGAGCGAGCTGGTCTCAGCAAAGGAGTTGAATAATCGGGTCAGGACAGGAGCTAATTCCTTACAAAAGGTCTTATAAAAGACTGCACTGAAACCATCTGGTCCCGGTGCTTTCATGGGCTTTAGTCTGGCGATTGCAGCGATCACCTCCTCAAGCCTAATGGGCTGATCAAGCGCGTCGACTTCCTGTGGTGGTAGAGGGGTGATCGCAGCCGACTGGAGATAGGGAAGCGGGTCGGGACCATCAGGTGGTCTTTCGAGTATAGGGTTGAACAAAGTGCTCGGAATTCCGCTGCTATACCGATGGCCTCTTGTGCTACTGTGCCGCACGCGTTCGGACGGCTTTAACTGTGTTAGCGTGCTGAGTACTATGCAGGCAGTGGGCTAACATCCATCCCCCCTTGTTGGTGCCCATGTGAAATTTGTGTTTTATGCGAAGCATAGTATATTCTGCCCTGTCCAGATCAAGATGCTTAAGCTGAGTTCGAGCCTGTTCTAATTCCCGCCAAACTCGAGGAGCACCTGTACGTTTGTGAATGGACTCCAGTTCTAGTACAGATTTCTCCAGTTCCTCTCTTTTGTCCCTTCTTGCAACCAATTTAAGGGCCTCTCAAACTGAAGAGAGTGGGACCTCTCCGGTGTCATTTACTGCCAGGTAGTTAGATATCACCTGCCTAATGGAAGAGACTGTGTCTGGTGAAAGAAGCAAGGATTCTCGTAGACGCCATGTGGGTCGTTGGGAGCTGCGTGTTGGAACAGAGAAGGCGAGAGTGATAGCGGCATGATCCGAAAGAGAGCGGGGTTTGATAGAAGAGTCGGTGATAAGCTCCCATGCCGCAGGGGAAGCTAGGAAGTGATCTAACCGTGCGTAGGTTCTATGGGCTGCGGAGTAGAATGTGTAGTCCCGAACCCCCGGGTGCTGCAGGCGCCACACGTTGTGTAGCCCGCATTCGGTCAACCAAGCCAGCCCCTCAGGTGAAAAGGCCCTGATCTGTCCTGTCCGTTGTGCAGAGCGGTCAAAACCCCCTGTCCATAACTAGGTTGAGGTCGCCTCCTATAAAAAGAGCTTGGTCAGGGGACTGGAGTATCCCTGCGATTGCCTCAGTTAGAAAGGCTTCTTGACGTTCATTGGGGGCATAGAGCGAAGCAAGCCGATATCCCCTTGCGAGCGTTCTAAAAGGGAAAGAATTGCTGCTCGTTTAGTGGGGTTGTTAAGGCCCTTTACATTTATGCTAGGAATTCTAACCTCCATGTGATAGTCGAGAGGGGGAGTGTGGCTGAGGCGGGGAGGTCATCCCATGGGCGAATCGGGCGGTCTCAAACGGCACCCGGGGAGAGGCGAGGACATACACAGGTGCACAAGCAAACTTGTTCCAAAAATGTATTGGTCGGAAGGAGAGTCCCAAAACATTATCCCAACCCCAAACCATAACAAAAAAGAAGGTAACAGACAAACGGGTCATAGTGTCTTTCAAGAAGAGAAAGTCTGAGTCCTGTGGGACAGCCATGGCGATGACAGTCTTCTCCAATCAAGTAGGTGCCAGGCCTCCGTCCCTACCCATGAATCATACCCCCATATATAAACATACAGTACCTCAATGAGGGGGATCCAAGACTTGTGTCTCTCTGCCTGAGAGGGAGCGCAGCACCTTCGATCGCTCCTTTGCCATGGTCACAGGGTCAGGTCGAAAGGGCGCCTGGGCCCTCGGTTGTCCCCTCCATGGGTTTTCTCCTCCAACAGAGGTCGCCGAGATGGCAAGTCGGAGGTGTAATCTCAAGGATTTTGTAAGCCTCCGACAGAGTGCGTAGCTGCATTGTCTTGCCATTGAGTTGAAAGATGAGGCGAAACGGGTGGCCCCAAGCATAGGATATTCCACGGGAGCGGAGGTGGATTGTGATCGGACGAAAATCTTTCCTCTTCAGTAGTGTGGATGCTGCTAGGTCCTGAAAAAGGTGGAAGGAGTGGCCGCGGAACTGGAGCCCCTGGTCTGCATGAGCTGCTTTAAGGATCGTTTCTTTTTCTGTAAACTTGTGGACACATACCAGGATGTCTGCCGGTGGTCTGGGCAGCGCTCTGGGGGGGCCGACTCTGTGGCATCTGTCGATCTTGATAGTCTTTGGGGGAGCTTCCCCGAGGATGTTCCCGAACAGCTCCTGCACATATCCCTCCAGGTCTGTTCCTTCGTCTCCTGTAGGTGCGCCCCTAATGCGTGCGTTATTCCTCCGGGATCTGTTTTCCAGGTCCTCAGCATGGGCCTGGAGGTCAAGCTGCTGGTCCTGCAATCAAATTATTTCCTGCTGGAGGGCATCGATCTCCGCATCCCTGGTAAGGGAGTCTTCCTCCAATGCCGCCACCCTCTCCCCTACCTCATCAATGTCTCTTCGTGCCTCTCGAAGCTCAGAAGTGAGGTCTTTTTTAACTGTTTGAAGGTCTTTGCGCAATGAGGCAAAAAGGGCTTCCATAAATTCACGGGTAACCCCACTATCTCCTCCATCCATTCCACTCGTCAATTGGGAGCCCTCCACTGTGGCTGTCTCTTGTTGACTGACTGCTGGGCCCTTGAGCAGCATGTCCTTGACTGAACGGTCTTTTTTAGCCTTACCGGTTGCCATATCCATGGGGGGGCTCAAAGAGGTAAGTAGCTTCCGTGGGAGGTTGCCAGGGGCGAGGGGGGCAGCGAACAGGGCGTTCGTGTTCCCAGGAATCCAGGATTATAAAGGAGAACAGGGCAGGCCCTAGCTCGCAAGGAGGGGACTCCGGTAGACCGCGTTCAGTGCGGCTCGCAGACAGTCGTGTATGATTTGCAGGCTCTCCTCCCAAAGGCCGGGTGACTGTTGCGCAGGGAAAGGCTGCAGAGAGAGATCCAACCGGCCCACACACGGAAACTCCCCCGATGCAGGCTGCTGGGCCGCGACCGGCTCCTTGCGCAGTCTAGGTGAGCCTCTAGCGTGATGTGAATATGCTGCAGTTACACGTGGGTGAGCAACTCCCACCTGCCCCAACTCTGCAGGTCGTGTTTCTGAAGGAGGATTCCAAGAGCCCACGCTTATGCCTCCAATGGGGGTCGAGACGGCTAGGCTACGAAGATTTGCTTATTAGAAGGCGGGAGAGGGCCTCACCTCATCTGCAGGCCAAATGGTCCCTGGTGCACCAGTGCTGCTTCTAAGGGCCAACCGGAGGGTACAACAGGCCAGGACCCAAGAGCTCCAGGTGCTGTAGATTAGGAGCAGGTCACTGGAGGGGGGCTCACAGCGGGCGCTGCCTACCCCCTCGGAGAGATGCAGTGAAGCCCGCCCGCCTCCCAGGGCGTCGTCCTACGCTCCCGCAGACCGGCGGGCGTTCCAGCGAGCGCGGGAGTAGCTGGAGTCTCTGCCAATTTGTCATTAGGTTGTATTTAGCAATAACATGTGAAAGTGTAATGGTAGGAAAAGTATCGTGCCATGCAAGGAAACAACGTGGCATTTGTGTTCTAATATCGTAATTCATAGTATTTGATGTCATTTGCCTAACGAAGTTGCTCACATATGATGTAACGCACTTGATTTAAACATGCACCATATTAAAGTTGCACGTAGATGTGATTAATTGTGTTTAATGTGTAGGATTTCATAAGTTGTTTGCAATGAAATATGGATTTGATGTGCTTTTGTAATGCAATGCTGTAGAAAGGCCTAATGAAATGTTCACCTATGTGTGTATTTGAAAGGCCTATGTGTCTCACTCTTATGTTGGCCGATTTCTGTAGGCCTGAAATGTATTTTCCCTGGAGGCTCTCGAGTAAGGCTTGTTAGTGAAATTCATGTGTATGTTGAATTTGTTCTGTTCTCACGTTTCTGTTGCAGGTGGAGAAAGTCGTCTTTGTTAGTTAGAATACCATGTTTTGTTTAGGAGAGTTAGGCTTGGGAGGATGCGATACAAATGTGCAAGGAGCGCTGATAATTGGGAGATGGTGTTCTTTCTCATTGAGGGAGGCCTGGAAATCAAGGTCATCGAGCCAGGAGCTGGGAGTCCGACACTGCATGGAAAATCACCTATGAGAAGTCTCCAGCGAGATGAGGTGATCTGTGGGCGTATTTTGCGTTTCTGTGTTTAGTATTATGGACAGTGCCCCAGGGTGGAGTCAGGAGATGAGGTGAGGAAGGAGAGAGAAGGAGCATCTTAGAACGAGCTCTGTAGCTTCGGCTACTTGACCCATACAACGTGAGTGTACTTCTTAGGAAGTCCTCACACGCTGACACCTTTTCCTGATCTCGCCTGGGGAATGCTAAGTAGGGATGTCACGATAGTGTTAGTGTAGGGATAGACTAATGCTCTTTATTCATTCACTGCAGATGAAAAAGGATATTAACTTGGGGGCAATCATTGCCTGCGTTCTAGTTCTGGAAATTGTTATTTTGTTTATGATTCATCACATAAGATTAGCTCGTAGGTTTGGTTTTGTATTAGTTCCTATGTATTTCTACAACCTCGTAATGAGGTGCTTGAACATCCAATTGTTTTTGGCTTTGTAATAAACCCACTAACTTGGAATTCGGAGTCAGCGATTCTTCAGAGCCATGTTCTTATAAATTGTAGTCTCCTTTGATGAGTTATTTCTCCCCTCTACACTTCTCAGCAGGTAACAAAGGTCCATCGGCCAAGATTTCCACAGTAAATTGGTAGGAAGGAACTTGGCCCTGTCAGTTGGTAGCAGAAGGACGGTTACCTCTGCAGTGAAGGGAGAAGCTAGGAATATTAGGCAAAGTTAGTCGTAGAGCCCCAAAAAGCCCAAAGGATGAAAGCCCATAGGGTTGAAGGTGGAGGATGATGAACTTTGGTGGAAACCGACGGAGATTGACGGTGCGGCAGGAACAGCAGTTCACGGTGGAGTGAGTATGTATTGGGATGCGTGTGTTATATTGCGGTGATGATTTGATTGTGTGATGTCTTGCGGAGTTGGGTTGAGAGTCGAGTGATTGTGGTTTCGGGCCGAACACGCGCGGTCCATGTGATACGATTTGTTTTGTTTGATGTCAGGCTCGACGAGTAGCCTAAGATCCCGGGATAGATTTGTGGTGTAGAAGACACCAGAGCTGTAATTGTCTGACCAGTGATTGTAGGAGTCATCATCGACAAACCCACGGGAGATAGGGAACGTGTGTGAGAGAGCTTGAGAGAGTCGTGTGGGAAGCTAGTGCACAAGGGCAGACCACAGCGATTCGAGTGGCTGACGCAGGCCGTGGGTCACTGTGTGTGAATGAATTTGAGCGATTGGATCCTATCGATTAGATATGTGACTGTCCGGCCATTCGTGGGCAGATGGTTTGAGGTGGCTGTCCCGTCCTTACGTGGACAGACAGTTGCCAGAGGTGAGGCAGATAATTACTTGTGAGACTGTCCGGTCGTTTCGTCGACAGACAGTAGGTTATGTTACTGTCCGGTCGTTCGGTGAACAGACGGTTACTTGTTTCTATGAATGAGGTACGTGAATGCGTAAGGAAGAGGTTATAAAGGAGGGTGAACTGCTGAGCTGAGTGAGGAGGAAGAGTGACGTTGGAGTGTGCTGCGCTGCGATAGGTCGGTTGGTGTAAAAGCCGTGCTGGGATTGGTGGATTGTCATCAGGAAGTAAGAATGAAAACATCTTGTGGGGGAAAGGAGTTGTTTCAAACATGTGCTGCTTTAGGGTGTTACGTGACCTTTGTAGGGGAGATAGAGGAGTAGTAACTTGAGTGGGTGAAGAGGCACCACCGGAGGACACACCAGCACATTATATGGCCTCTTCTTCTGCTTTTCTGCTCCGTTTTCACCCTCTATTCTTCCTACCCTTCTACTCCTCAGATCTTTTTAATTTCTTTTCACCCTTTTTACTCCTTACTTTCTTCTTCTATTGCTTGCTTTCCCCTGTTTTTTTTCCCCGCTGCTGCTGCCCCCGCGGCCCCTCCCCCCCAGCATGACAGCCAGCGCCAGTTCCCCTCCCCGCCTCCCAGCTGTCCATCCCTCCCCGATCCCTACTTAATGGCGGCCGCTGCGTGGCCACGCCGCTGGCAAGCCCGTCCGCGACCCGACCGCGACCAGCGCCAGGAACCCCGGACCTCTGCACCGCCAACGCTACAACCCAGCGGCACTCCACGCACTCAACCCAGGCCACAACAACAACTGCAAGCTAGCGTCAACAGCCAACACCCACGGACCCTTCAGCTGTCAGCGCTGCCGGCACACCTGCAGCACCGCCAGGAACACGGACCCAGCACAACCCGCCCGCAAGAACACAACCAAACCGAAGACCCTGCAATGCATCCTCCTTAACGTCCGATCACTCCACAAACATGTCACCGAAATCTGAGACATCCTCGACAGCACCACTTCGGACATAGCATTCTTCACCGAAACCTGGACCAACACCACCTCGGGACCGGACATTGCCATCGCCATCCCCCAAGGATACAAGGTCTCCCGGAAGGACCGCCCCACCCGCCCGGGAGGAGGAATCGCCATCGTCCACAAATCCACCCTCCGCCTGAGCACACTCCCCGATGAGCCCACAGACCTGATGGAACACCTACACTTCAAGATACAGGCCAGCCCTACCACCACCCTCCGAGGAACTCTCATCTACTGACCCCCCAGACCCAGCGGACCTTTCACCAACTCCATCACGGACATCATCTCCCCGCATGCCATCGCATCCACCAACTACACCCTGCTGGGAGACCTCAACTTCCACCTAGACAACCAACTAGACCCCAACACCGCATCCCTCCTGGACAACCTCCACAACATTGGACTTTGCCAGATCATGACTGAACCCACGCACTCAGCAGGACACACCCTCGACCCCCTCTTCACATCAGGAAACTCCGTCACTTTCAGCCACACCTCCGAACTCCCGTGGACAGACCATTGATGCATCCACTTCACCTTCAGAACACCCACCACCCACAGACCCCAGCACCTGCTCCCACGAAGAAACTGGACCAAAATCACCGACGACTAGCTCACCTCCTCAATCGGCAACTCGACCCCAAACACTGCGGAAGACGACGACCCCAACACCGCAGCCCGAACCCTGCACTGATGGATCTCCGACAGTGCCAACACCATAGCCCCCCTCAAGAAGAACAACACACACGCCAAGAAAGCCAGATGGTTTACCACCGAACTTCGAGAGTCCAGACTCACATGCCGCCGCCTCGAAAAGGCCTAGAGGAACTCCAAATCCACAGAAGCCCACAACAACTTCAGACCCGCCACCAACGCCCACCACCAACTCATCAGAAATACGAGAAAAACAGCGATCGAAGACAGAATCTCCACACACGCACACAACAGCAAAGAACTCTTCAGCAACATCAAGGAGTTTGCCCAACTCACCAGCGAGTGTACTGACATTCCTCCCTCACAAGACCTCTGCAACAAACTCAGCGCCTTCTTCCACAACAAAATCAAGAACATCTACGACAACTTCGACGAAGACAACCAACACACTGAACCCTCACCAGCCACCCCCGCACCCTGAAACCAACGATTGGCAGCTGGACAACCCTCACCACCGAAGACACACTGAAGACGATGAAGTCAATCCACTCTGGGGCCCCCACAGACCCCTGTCCCCACCACATCTTCAACAGAGCCGCCGACACCATCGCACCCATGCTTCCCCACACCATCAATCGCTCCCTGGCGACCGCGTCCTTCCCCGACGACTGGAAACACGCCGAGGTCAACCCCCTCCTGAAGAAGCCCTCGGCGGACCCCACCGACCTCAAAAACTACAGACCCATCTCCCTGCTCCCGTTCCCAGCGAAAGTCATCAAGAAAGCCATCAACAGCCAACTCGCCACCTTCATCGAAGAGCACAACATCCTCGACTCCTTCCAATCCGGCTTCAGAAAAAACCACAGCACAGAAACCGCCTTCCTCACTGCAACAGACAACATCTGCTCCCTACTGGACAAAGGATAAACAGTAGCCCTCATCCTCCTCGACCTCTCAGCGGCCTTCGACACAGTCTCCCACTGCACCCTAACACGCAGACTCCACGACTCAGGGATCCGGGACAAGGCCCTCGACTGGATCCACTCTTTCCTCTCCGGCAGAACGCAGCGGGTCAGACTCCCTCCCTTCCTCTCGGACCCTACACCAACCACCTGCAGAGTCCCCCAGGGGTCCTCCCTCAGCCCCATGCTCTTCAACGTCTACATGACTCCGCTCGCCCCCATCGCCAGAACCCACGGACTCAACATTGTTTCATACGCAGACGACACCCAACTCATCCTCTCCCTATTCAACTAACCCAACGCAGCCAAACACATCTTTCAAGAAGGCATGGAAGCTGTCGCCAAATGGATGAAAAGCAGCTGCCTAAAACTCAACACTGGAAAAACAGAAGTACTCATCATGGGCCCACACTGCAACGCCTGGAACGACACTTGGTGTCCCCCCGCCCTCGGAAGCCCACCCACCCCCAAGGACCATGCACGCAACCTTGGAATCATCCTGGACTCCGAGCTCAAAATGGACCGCCAGATCAACCCCGTCCCATCCTCCTGCTTCCACACCCTCCGCCTCCTACGCAAGACCTTCAAATGGATCCCCCTCGAGCACAGAAAGACTGTCACTCACGCCCTAGTCACCAGCAGACTCGACTACGGCAACGCACTCTACGCCGGAATAAACAAAAACCTCACCCGCAAGCTGCAAAACATCCAGAACACCGCCGCGAAACTGGTCCTCAACCTGCCAAGACTTCCACATCTCCCAGCACCTGCGCACACTCCACTGGCTCCCCATTGAGACTAGAATCACCTTCAAGATCCTCACTCACGCACACAAAGCCCTCCACAACACCGGACCAGCATACCTGAACAGCCGACTCAAATTCCACGCACCCCAAAGGACCCTACTATCAGCCCAACTCTCCTACGCCATGGTCCCCTGCGCCAGAAAGACCAGATCAGGAGGCTGCTCCTTCTCCTTCCTCGCGGCCAGAGCCTGGAACGCCCTACCACTTCACCTCAGACAGCCAATATCACTCTCCATCTTCACGAGAAACCTCAAAACTTGGCTCTTCGACAGACCCCTCCTTGATGGACTGGAACCTGCACCTCCCCTCCTCCCCAGCGCCTTGACACCCTTACGGGTGAGTAGTCGCACTTAACAAACACATGATTGATTGATATGGCCACGAATGTAGGACTCCATACCATAATTTGGCTTCAAAATTGGCATAAGGTCACTGAGAAGGAGGGGGATTTGGCTTTTCCACATTATGGTTCATTTAGATTAGATGTATTGTATCAGTTGAGGGCAGTGATGGCGTCATTGTGACCCCCACCCAGCACATGCGAGGAAAAGGGACCTAAGTCAGGAAAGAGTGAAAAAGTGGATAAAGGCGTTTCAAGATGCACGATGGGATGCATTGGCAAAGAGATGGAGAGTAGATACCATTGAGGGAGAAAGGCTATTCCCAATGTTAGTGAAGGTAGGAGACACCCAGAAGAGGAAGGAAGAAGAAGATGACAGTGACACAGATGATAGTTTGCTGGATAGGTTGCTAGCAGAGCGTCCACCTCCGTATAACCCAACGTCGGAGGAGGGAAGACAAGCGCTTACAAAAGGGACAGGAGAATCGCAGACGAGTTCTAGTGTGAGAGTAGTGGGAAAGATTTCAACAGGAATGGAGGGAATAGGGATGCAACAATCGAGGAGTGCAGAGACGAGCTGAGCTAATGCTGTTACCCGGTTACCGGATGCCCTTACTGTGCCGGTCACCATTGGTCCCATAGTATCAGTATACGATCCAGGTCAAGCAGAAAACAATAGTCAAACACAGTTACCAGGAGCAGGAGAAAGCATCAGTTCTGGAGAAAATGGTACAGTGAGCGGAATTGGTCCTCTTTGCGACCTGTAGAGGCTAGTACTCCATTGTGCCAGCCACTGCAGACTCTTCTAGAGGGCACACCGAGTCTAGGGCGGTAAGATCATTGTTGTTGGCAGACTCACATTCTGATTTGAGGATGTGGGAACCCCCAGTTAGAGTTCCCATGGGGAGAATGGCAGGAGGAGGAATGGACCAAGGAATTTCGGAGAGTCAAAATGTCCCACGGTCTATGGTTGAAGGAAGTCACCGAAGGAAATCAGAGCAGTGAAAGTGGAGAGCTAAATAGTACATCGAGTCAGGGAACAATTAAGGCTGCTATAAGGGCCAAAGTGCTAGATATGGTGAGGTTGAAGGCAGAAGCGGATGAAATTATAAGTGGGAATTTACCTTTGGAAGGGATGGAACTTTATGAACAAGATGAGCTGTTGTTTGTGGTGAAGGATGTGACCTGTAAGGCAAGGAAAGCTCATGAGCAACTGAAAAAATTAGCACGGAGGTATGATGTAGATTTGTCCAAAACGAAGATGTTGCAGGGAAGTCATAGGCTAAATTACAGTGATCAGGAATTGGAAGAGAAAAGAGTCATAGGGTTAAAAACACACATTCGAGAATTGATTGTAGGAATACGTGCATGGAGCATGCTTGTCAAGTGGGAAGAGAGGTGGTCCAAGAAGAAGAGTGTCAAGAAGGGTATAGGCGATACGCCGCCTCCGGGAGGAGGAACAGCAGGAGTAGCGGCTTACCCATTGCGAGAGGTACCGAGCGGAGGGTATGTGCATGAGCCTTGGAGCAGGGTTTATTTGGCAGCATTCACAAATGATTTTCCTCGGGTGAGGGAAAAACCTGTTGAGTGGTACAAGCAACTCGATCGCTTTGTAAAGATTTCTAAAGTATGTGGATTGATTTGAATAAATTTTTTGACATTGTAGTACCAAGTGATCTGTGGTCAACTTGTAAAATTGCTGTTGAATGGCCAACGTCAGAACCAGAGCGAGATCCTGTTACGCATGGTCCTTCACCTGTGGTGATGAAAATGTTCAAGCAGGTAATCACATGGTTACAGTCTAAAATTTCGCCACAAGATATTGATTGGGTTAAGATAGATCAAACTACCCAAACTACCCAAGAGTTCATGCTTACAACGAAAGGCTCTTGCAAGCCTTTAAGCAGTACAGTGGATTAGATACCCTAGATTCCAAAGACATGGGACAGTTCGTTTCCAAATTCGTCTTAGGGTTAAGACCAGAGATTAGCTTCATGATCCAACAGCACTTGATCTGTTGGCAGAACAAGTCCGTGGATGAGATTCTACGGTACGCTAGGTACTGTAGTGATGAAGTAGACTCAAAGCATAAGAAGCTCAAGGATAAGTTGATGCTGGTCCAGATGAGGAATGCAGAAAGGGTGGGTCAGGCACAGCCGAGCGGAGGAACATTGGAACAAAGGCAGGGGAATGGCCAAAGAGGGACCCAAAATGCGTCAGGTCCAGGGAGGGGGAAACCTGTAGACCCCAAGACAGGAGTGGATGTTGGTACTCTGAAGAAGACTACTGCATGCCATTATTGTTACAATATCAGGCATTGGAAGCGCGAGTGCAGGTTAAATCCCGCTAATCAGACCCAAGATGAGGAGATAGTGCAGGTACCTGAGACGGCAAATACAGCAGTAAGACCCAGGTCTGTACAAGGGGGGAGTTTGGGACCACAAGTGCAAGTTCCCCAACCACCGAGAATCCCATAAGCAAGCAGAGCGTACCAGCAGATGCCACTCATTGAGACTTTCGATGAATTTGCTTCAGACCCGTTACAATGACGGTGCCTGAGGGGGGAGGAAGACTGTACCCGTGGCGAAGTCTTGGAGGTAGACCAGAGAGGACCGTATGTAGAGGCAGATGTTGACGGTCACCCCATCACCTTTTTGATTGATACTGGTGCTACCCGTTCTACTGTAAGATCCGCAGTAGTCCCAAACCTACCTGTCTCGGGACAATCAATCCAAGTTGTAGGAGTTGCAAATAAGAGAAAGACCAATCCATTGACAGATGAGATACCTGTGAGAATAGGAACATTTCACGATCTACACCAATTTGTGGTGTGTGATTCAAGTCCAGTCTGTTTGTTGGGTCGTGATCTTTTGTGTAAATTGAACTGCACCATCTATTGCACGCCCAAAGGAGTGGAGTTGCAGTCTAATAATGATGACATTGCATTCAAACTGGCGAACCAGAATCTCTGCATAGAGATGTTCCGTATGTTGACAGTCGAGGACTTACCACTTGATTTGAGAGATACCGTCTCTTTGGAAATATGGGATTTCACAGGGTAAGAGATAGGATTGATCAAAGGGGTTGAGCCAGTTAAGATTCAGGTCAAGCCAAATGCTGAATTCCCAAGAACGCCTCAATACAATCTGACGCCGGAAACGGTGGCAGGAATTAAGCCTGTAATTGAGTCCATAATTGAGCAGGGAATTTTGAAGGAGATAATGGGGAGCCCATGTAATTCCCCTATAATGGGACTGCAGAAGCCAAGTGGGAAGTTTAGAATCGTGCAGGACCTGCAAAAGGTCAACACGATTGTAGTTCCATGCTGTCCTGTGGTACCGAATCCATCAGTGATCCTATTCCCGATACCATGTGAAGCTGAGTGGTACACAGTGATTGATTTGTGCCAAGCATTTTTCTCAATACCTTTGCACAAGGAAAGCAAATTTTTATTCGCTTTCCGTCTGGAAAATCGCGTGTTAACGTGGTGTCGTATTCCACAAGGGTATACCGAGAGTACATCGATTTTCAATCAGATTTTGAAGAAGAATTTTGAGACTTTCGTACTGCCACAGAATTCAGTTCTTGTGCAGTATATTGACGACCTCTTGATTGCATCTGAAGCAGAGGATGCTTGCAGGATCGATACTGTTGCCTTGTTAAGTCATCTAGCAGAGAACGGACCCAAGGTGTCCCCGAGCAAACTACAGTACTGTTTGACTGAGGTTCAGTATTTGGGTCACCTAATTGAGAAAGGCAAGAGGAAGGTGTCACCAGACCGTGTTGAGGCAATCATGAACGTGACTGCACCTACAACACAAAAGGAAGTCAGGATGTTTCTGGGAATGGTTGGGTATTGCCGTCAGTGGATTCCCAACTTTTCATTGAAGGCGAAGCCTTTGCAGAGATTGACGCACAAGGATGTAAGTGATCCGGTACCATGGGATAATGATTGTTTGATCGCCTTCTTGGAGCTGAGGGAGAGCCTTTGTCGTGCTCCGGCTCTGGGAATGCCTGATTACAATAAGTCCTTCTCCCTATTTTGCTGTGAGAGAAAGGGTTGCGCACTGTCAGTACTAACACAGACTCATGGAGGTGTCCGTATACCAGTTGCATACTTCTCAGCTACCTTAGACCCGTTAGCTTCAGCATTGCCTGGATGTCTCAAATCCGTTGCTGCAACAGGTGTCAGCATTGAAAGGTTTGAAAGCATTGTGATGGGTCTTCCACTTACTGTTTATGTTCCACATTCAGTTGAGCTTCTGATGACGAGAACCAAGACGCAGCATTTGACAAATAACAGACTCACATGCTATGAGCAGGTCACACTTGCCTCAGAGAATGTGACTCTGAAAAGATGTTCTGTATTGAATCCTGCTACTTTGATGCCTTTGCCAAATGTTGATGACGAAGATTGTGAGGATCATGATTGTCTTGATGTGACTGAACTTTGCACCAAACCGAGACTTGACATTGTCGATGAACCTCTACCCCAATCTGATGAGATCTTCTTTGTAGATGGTTTATGCTTAAGGGACAATGTGGGCCATCTAAGAGCAGCGTTTGCTGTGTGCACCATTTCTGTAGTTGTGGAAGCTGCTTGTTTACAGGGAGTATACTCCGCACAAGTGGCTGAGATCATCGCTTTGACACGTCCCTGCTTGGTTGCTGATCAAATCCGAGTCACCATCTACACTGATAGCCAATACGGTTTCGGTGTGGTTCATGACTTCGGACAGCTGTGGTCACAGAGGGGATTCTTAATGTCATCAGGATCTCCAATCAGAAATGAGGAGTATGTGAGGCAGTTGTTAGAAGCCTTGCAACGTCCAAGAGAAATTGCAGTGGTTAAATGTGCCACCCACAGTAGGGGGGAAGACTTTGTCATGCTTGGGAACAGGTATGCGGATGAAGTTGCACGTTTCTGTGCTGAACAAGGGTGCATTTTCACTGGAGAATATACTGGAGAGAGCCCAGAGAGAACCAAACTCAGTATGATGTTAGCCATAGCAGACACTTGGGATGAGCTCAAGTGCCTGCAGGGAGAAGTGTCAGGACAGGAAGAAGCTGGTTAGATCAAGGCGGGTTGTGAGAAAAGAGATGATGGTATTTGGGTTTCAACTGATGGTCGAGCGGTGTTACCAGATGATTTACTGAGCCCTATGGCAAGGCAGATTCATGGAGCGGTTCACATTGGAAGGGATGCCATGGTGCGAGTGTTCAGGCAGACGTGGTTTAATCCACGGTTTCGTGCGTTTGCTGAAGCAGTGTGTCATAGATGTGTTACGTGTCAGCAAATGAATGCTGGGAAAAAGACTGTGGTTGCATTGAGTCACATTGGAAGATCAGGGGACCCTTTAATAGGATTCAGCTTGATTTCATTGAAATGCCCAGATGCAATGGATTGAGGTACATCTTGGTTGTGGAGTGTGTCTTCTCAAGGTGGGTGGAAGCTTATCCGACAGGGAAGTGTGATAGCCTCACAGTAGCAAAAGTATTGCTTAGGGAGCTTATACCACGTTTCGGATTTCCAACCTCATTGGAGTCGGATAGAGGAACCCATTTCCATAGTGAGGTCATGAGGATGCTTTGTGCTGCCTTACAAGTTGATCAGAGACTGCATTGCAGCTACAGGCCTGAGGCATCTGGAATTGTGGAGCAAATCAAAAGAACTCTCAAGATGAGAATGGCAAAAGTGTGTTCATCCACGTCTTTGGAATGGCCTGATGCATTGCCCTTGGTGTTGATGAGTATCCGTAGTATTCCGACAGGAGGACAGGTCTTTCGCCTCACGAGATCTTGATGGGGAGGGCGATGCGCTTGCCTGCAGTGCCGTCTACAGCCTTGATAAACATCACATATGATTTGATCCTTGAATATTGCAAAGGACTGGTTGCCGTAGTCCGTTCTGGGTCTCACCAGGTTGAATCTGCTGCTGCCCCGACCTTGAAGGACCGCTGCCATGATTTGTGTCCGGGTGACTGGGTGCTTGTTCGCAAGCATGTGAGGAAGAGTTGCCTTGACGCCTGCTGGAAAGGTCCATATCAAGTGATCTTAGTGACAAATACAGCTGTGAAGTGTGGGGGCTTGCCGAACTGGATTCACGCCTCCCACACCCGCAGAGTTTCAGGACCCTCGGAAGAAACAGCTCCTCTCCAAGAAGAAAATACAGCTGTGGTTGTGAGGCCACAGGAGGGGACAAGCCAAGCTGTGAGGGTTACTGACGAAGCTGGTTGCCCACCAGAGCAAGCTGAGGGGGGTCACGCTATACAAGGCCCAGGTATTGACTCTGAGGGAGACAGTAACGTTGCGAGTGATATAGAGTCAGACTCAGCTGAAAGAACTGGTGCGCAAGGTGGTTGGGTGCAGAGAAGAAGGGCAGAGCTCGCAGAGGAATCGTGGCCTGGGAGACAAAGCAGATTAAATCTGAGATTGGCACCTGAAAGAGATCTTCCTCCTGTGTCTGGAACGTCTGAATCGGAGCTAAGTGACACGGAACAAGCACTGGAGAGTCCAAGAAGGTCAAGAAGAGCAAGGGTGCCTTGTCAGAGATACGCTGCCCCAGAGTGGACTTATCTGGCTACCGATGCCGGGAGCAGTGGGAACTGGGAGGCTAAGGTCTTCACGAGTGGTCAGCAGGACCCCTGAACTGAAAATTGATATTGAGCTGATAGTTCCTGGTTTGGAAATAGAGGGAGTGTTGACGGTTACAGAACCAAGACCTCCCATTTTGAGCAAAGTGCGGGTTTTGATTCTATGAGTTTTGTCTTTTCCAACTTTTGGATATCAGCCACCAGCTCAGGAAGTTGCAGCTGTTCGTCTTGAGATTTTGCAACGCGTCATAGTTGAAATTGGTTCTGAGCTAATAAGAGACTGTTGATTGAACTGTGAGCTGTAAATAGTTGCTTTAAAAGAAAGATAACCTAGGCCCGAGTGGAAGAAGAATACGTTTAGGGAGCTTTCCGTAGAAGAAGAAAGAGGGCTAAGGAAGTCTTTTTTAACTGTGTAAATAAAAAGAGGAACGAACTGTGAATTTATTTCCAGAACTTCAACGAACTGCATTTGAATTGGATAACAGCAATCAGAGGCAGAGAAAGAGACTTTGTGCTAATCGTCTTGCTGTGCCAAACCGACAATTGAAAATGGAGTCTGGAAATTCGAAACGTAGGTCTACGTGTTTTATAGGTACACTCATAGTAGGAGTGATAATAGCGGTAGTTATTATTGTGTCTGTAAAAATTTCACATGATGCAGAAGTTGAAAGGGTGGAAGTGAAGGGGACAACCACACCTGTTACTTCTAGCGCAAAAGAGGGTATCGTAGGAGCTGAAAAAGTTATGCTAGATTAGACTAGTCGTATGCTACACGTAGATTTGTCTAAAGGTGATTACATGCCTAACGCTTACGCCAAGTAGCTATAGGAATATGTGAACACAATGGATGTGAGAGACTGCTATGTGTGCATGCAATAGCCTGTGTCTGTCGAGGAAGGTATTCGTTATCACCATCTTCCTTTGACATATGGTATCACGTGTAGTCTGTTGCTTAGTATGTTCTACGGTAAGGGTCATTACGAGTATTACTTTTCTAACTATGATGTGGTGCTTTCAGAGGTTCCAGCTTATTAGCACCTGAATAAGTATAATTACTACAAACAGGAAGATAGAGTGGGAAAGTATTTCATACCTACAGTCACCTTAGATACAGCTTATGCACATCTTCACAATTTGACATGTATGTTAACTGACATAGAAAAGAAATTTGTAGATCAAGTAGAAGATCGACATAGGCAGTTATCAGTAAAACTTAACAGTAGAGAGGGGAAAATTGCTTGGACCAAGGAGGAGCTAGCACACAAGGCGAGAGGGAGCTCTGGTCCAATAGCTTTAGATTTTTAAACTTTGCATTAGACAGGTACAAACATATTATGATAATATCTATGTAGGACAGAGTGTGTGTGACCACGTTTTTATGATCAAAGCAACTGCGAAGAAGTTCTTGCAGGAGACGGTGCAAGTTGTACCAAATGTGTATTTTGTATGTGGGAAAAATGCTTATGTGCGATTGCCACTGAATTGGTATGGTACATGTTATGTGGCGTTTCCTAAAATTTATCATGTTGAGGATTTAGGACCCTTGGAAGGTGGAGTACATCATAGAGAGAAACGAGGTACAAGCGCAGGAGAGATAGTTGGAGATGTATTTGGAGCACTGATACCAAGTCTGGGAATAGTTCTGAATGACATTAAAATTAGAAGGTTTTCAACTATTGTGGCTAAGTTGTCAGCGAATACAGCCCAGTGTTTGTTGCTTGTAGATGGAGAGATGGTGTTGATAAGAGCTATGGTGATGCAGAACCGCCGTGCTTTAGATGTCTTGCTAGCAAAAGAGGGCGGAGTCTGTAAAATGCTGAGGGTCCAACAGTGCTGTACTTATATACCTGATAACAGCAAAGATCTGAGGAAGTATATAAGTAACATCACTGAGATTCATCATGAAGTGCATGATTTGGCCACAGAGGGTGTTTGGAACAAGGTTGGAAAGGGCTTTAGGAAAGTTGGAAGTTGGTTCGCGAACCTTGGAAAGGGAATACTTGGTTACATCTTGAAGCCCATCATCATAGTTGTGGTTTGTGTGATCATCTTGTTGGGATTGGTGAAAGCCTACGAATGGCATAAGGCAGGTCAGGCTGAGAGGTCTCTTAGGGAGCGAGAAAAAAGAATGGAGAGACTGCAGGACAGTCACTATGAGAATCTCAAAAGCCTAGAGAAGTTCAGACAGGGAAGACTGGCTACAACTTCTGTTTAGGTCGGTTCTTTCCCCAGGGAGTTGTGATTTATTTTGATGATACTTGTCATCAGAGGGGGGGGACTGATGGCGCGCGATGGTGCTCTTTCATTGTAGGGGTGCATTATAATCACGGATAGTCCGTATCCACATATATTCATTTGCCGTGATAACAATTTGTCATTAGGTTGTATTTAGCAATAACGTGAAAGTGTAATGGTAGGAAAAGTATTGTGCCATGCAAGGAAACAACGTGGCATTTGTGTTCTAATATCGTAATTCATAGTATTTGATGTCATTTGCCTAACAAAGTTGCTCACATGTGATGTAACGCATTTGGTTTAAATGTGCACCATATTAAATTTGCACGTAGATGTGATTAATTATGTTTAACGTGTAGGATTTCATAAGTTGCTTGCAACGAAATATGGATTTGATGTGCTTTTGTAATGCAATGATGTAGAAAGGCCTAAATGAAATGTTCACCTATGTGTGTATTTGAAAGGCCTATGTGTCTCACTCTTATGCTGGCCGATTTCTGTAGGCCTGAAATGTATTTTCCCTGGAGGCTCTCGAGCAAGGCTTGTTAGTGAAATTCATGTGTATGTTGAATTTGTTTTGTTCTCACGTTTCTATTGCAGGTGGAGAAAGTCGTCTTTGTTAGTTAGAATAACGTCTTTTGTTTAGGAGAGTTAGGCTTGGGAGGATGCGATACAAATGTGCAAGGAGCGCTGATAATTGGGAGATGGTGTTCTTTCTCACTGAGGGAGACCTGGGAATCAAGGTCATCGAGCCAGGAGCTGGGAGTCCGACACCGCATGGAAAATCACCTATGAGAAGTGTCCAGCGAGATGAGGTGATCTGTGGGCGTGTTTTGCATTTCTGTGTTTTGTATTAGGGACAGTGACCCAGGGTGGAATCAGGAGATGAGGTGAGAAGATCGAAGGAGAGAGAAGGAGCATCTTAGAACGAGCTCTGTAGCTTCGGCTACTTGACCCATACAACGTGAGTGTACTTCTTAGGAAGTCTTCACAAGCTGACACCTTTTACTGATCTTGCCTGGGGAATGCTAAGTAGGGATGTCACGATAGTGTTAGTGTAGGGATAGACTAATGCTCTTTATTCATTCACCACAGATGAAGAAGGATCTTGACGTGGGGGCAATCATTGCCTGTGTTCTAGTTCTGGAAATTGTTATTTTATTTGTGATTCATCGCATAAGATTAGCTCGTAGGTTTGGTTTTGTATTAGTTCCCATGTATTTCTACAACCTCATAATGAGGTGCTTGTACATCCAATCATCCAATTGTTTTTCACTTTGTAATAAACCCACTAACTTGGAATTCGGAGTCAGTGATTCTTCAGAGTCATGTTCTTATAAATTGTAGTCTGCTTTGATGAGTTATTTCTCCCCTCTACACTTCTCAGCAGGTAACAAAGGTCCATCGGCCAAGAGTTCCACAGTAAATTGGTAGGAAGGAACTCGGCCGTGTCACTAGAAAACACAGATCAATGGGTGCCTTTTCTCGTTTCTAAGCTTTACTGTATACAGCTCATACACTCATACATTTACTGAGGTAATATATGCACTAAAAACAGCACTTTCACCAAAACTACCATATAGATCTCTCCGTAAGGCGCATGTTTGTGATTTAGTCCCTGATCCATCTTTATGTATGGATGTGGTTCCTATAGGAGGTTTTTCAGACCATCACAATGTAAACCTAAGAATAGGAGTGTTTTGTGTATGTTCAATGGAATGACATTGATTCTGGAGGGAATAATATGCACAGGGATCTTTGTTACCACTATCCTGATACCAGAGTTTTCAGAAAGCACTTTCTCTCAGTGAAGGAGGATGTCAGAAAGCACTCTTAGTGAAGGAGGATAACATCATTGAAGTGGAACTTAGCTTTAACTGAGATACTGCTCAGAGTTCAGCTGCAAACCTGCTGGTCACTATGCAGTAACAAGCAGTGAACAGTGAGCTGAAGCCATATGAGGCAAGTCATGCTCCCAAACTGGCAGTACATGTAGGTTATGGGGGTTCAGATCTTGGCAGATGGCCTCAAGTGCATATTATGTGCTTTGCCGTGGTCCACATGGGTCATAACAAGAACATCCATCACAGAAAAGGGCTTAGAGGTAGGGGCTGCACTTAATCTGTTTGCCACCAGAGGGCTCAAAAGAAGGAAAAATATAGCAAAATCTGCTGAAAAGAAAATATTCCCCTCTGTGGTGTTTTATCGGTTTTACTCGGTTTTAACTGAAAACTGGAAACCGTAAGCATGGGCTTTTTAGACTCAAGTCTACACAAGAAAAAAATTAAACTACAATTCCCAGAATTCAACCTGCTGTTGTTTAAGGAATGAAACACTGTCTGAATGTGTCACAGAAGATATAGGGCTGCTACTTGACTACTTAATGGTTCAGTACAAAATAGCACATTAGTCATCTGTTACCTCCTCATCTCCTCTCCTTTGTCTCAGTCCTTAATCATGAGGTACTCCATATCATCATAGAGATATTTAGTTGACCTAAGGGTTGTGCCTTCTCCTTGATTGTCTTTTTCTCCTAAGACTCATCATACTCCAGATGTTCTTAAAGGAGGTTACATGCAGAATCCCCCCTATGTTGTCTGATGGCTGATTTCCAGCCATTTCTGAAAGGGCATGGCACCCAGAGAATAAGAGAACTCGTATTACTTGTGGTAAAGTGCACATGTGGGTCATTACAAATCACAGCTGAAGCTATTGAAATGTGACCTGATGTTTGAGTAGTCAACCGTGGTCCACTGCAGGTAAAACTGAGGAGACAGCAACGAGGGGTTGCAGCACTGATATTCATGCATGCCACTGCCAATGTCATCATAATGGAGGACACAGTAAAGTCTTTTAATGGCCAACGGGATGATATTCCACTTTAGAGGTTTTTGGAGAGGTTGGAGTGGGTACACATCATGACAATGTGCAAAGTGGAGCAATGAAAGAGGACCTAGCAGGACCAGCCTGGTTATTGGTCTCTGTTGCCATATCCAAAATTAAAGTTAATGATTTACTTCGTTGAAGAAGCTGAGATGCATTTATCTCATACTGTTCTGGTGGACCTTGTGATGCCAAATTGGCAGGGCAACTATCAGTGGTGGCAGAAGACAAGACCCCTAAGGATTTCGTTAATAAAAAAGAAAGAACAGTGCTAAAAAAAAAGGTCTATGCAGGATCGAATTTCACCATTGTGCAAGTATAGATTTCATTTCCAATGCGAGTCATTTATTAACATTTTTTAAATGTTATATGACTCAAGGCACGAGGAGGCTGACTACTCAACAAGTGGAATATATGGTTCACATATGAGACCTTTAAAGCAGCAACATTTACTGGAGATGTGCTGGCCGGTCTCGGCAATATATTGGTCAGTAGGTGAACACACAGCCGCCAATCAGAAGAGGGTATTTCTCCATGTGCCCTTGAAAGAGGAGAAACAGAGGTGATCAGATCTAGATGAGTTGGTTAAAATAGCACTGGACTATTGAAACTGTGCCTATTCAGCTATGGGCCAAAGAAAAGCTAATTCTTGGAGACCACAAACCTTGGATCACTACGACAAAACATCAGTAAAGTTAACTGCACATTAATCCAAGACACTCTCACCAGATGTTTCTTCTGTTGACCCAATGTGATTACATTTTAAATTTGTGATTTTAGTTTACAACTAGCTCTGAGGGCATTCATGAAGATGATGGCACATATGGTTGGAGTGGTACGTCTAGAGAGCATCCTGTCCTCGATGCAGCATCATTAGGCAAGTAGTCCAGGAATAGGAGATCAGTGTTTTCATCTATTCAGTGCCATGAATTCTTAATCAATCAGAAGAAATCATGTCTCATACCAATAGAGACTGGAATTCATCGGTACCTACATTCTACACATGTAGGAAAGTTGGTATTACAGAAGGAGCTAGAGGCATTGATGCAGAATTAGGAAGCTCTATCGGTCAAAGTCTAAGTTCACATTGTCGTATGGAGGGACTGAAATTTTTTTTTTTTTTTTTTATTGATTTTTTTTTTTATTACATTGTACCCTTTTGTATCCAAGGCTGTACTTGAAAACCAAGAAAAATAAAATTTCACCAATTACATGATTATTACTGCGAGACCAATACCATGCCATTAAAAAAAAAGTAAAAAAAAACGATATACTTCTTTACACAAATATAAAAGGGCAGGCGGACATAGAAAAATTGCATAAGAGGATAAAATTTGTCCTTCACATTGTGAAAATAGAATATCTATAGCGATGCAATCAAAAATTTATTTAAAATTTCATACGGAGTTGAGGCCCCTACAACCCACTGGGTCCGACTAAGTCCGGCTATTTAACCAATCTCAAATTTCATTCATACAGCCCAATCTGATATAGGCGCCCAGATTTTAGCACCCTTTATTCTTTTCCTTCTACCTTTGGTCTTATAGATAGAAGATTCAAAGTTATACATAGTGAGCAATCTCGTGCGAAAATTAATAAAGGTAGGTGGATCAGGACTGATCCATTCATTAGTAATGCATGCCCTTACTACTGCCATGATAATAAATAAGAGTGTATTTATATCTTCAGATCTTGTATTAGCCTCACTATCCGAACATACACCAATGATAATCAATTCCGCACTAGTTTTGATAGAGAGCCCAAATATTGTATTCCAAAACTTCTCAACACTTTGATAAAATTCCCCCAATTTTGGGCAAGCATAAAACATATGACTTGAGTCAGCCGACACAAATCCACAGCGGTTACATTTGGTCCCTATGCTTGCACCCCACCGAGCCAACTTACTGGGTGTATGATAAAGATCGTATAGGGCCATGTAATGTTGGCTCCGTAGTCTTCCTGTCATTAAAACTTGATTGGCCAGTTTAATAGACTTTGATATATTTAAATCTTCTAGAACAAATATTTGTTCCCATTTTATTTTACGTACATCTAAGTCATCCGGGAATGTTTCCAGAAGTAGCTGATAAAACTGGCCAATTGATGTTTTTTTCTTCATTTTTTCGATAAGGGGGCTCAGCCCGAATTGATGCGGCGATCCTGAGCCCCGCCTAGTCAGAAAGCTACGTATCTAAAGATACTTAAAAAAATCTTGCTTGCCTATACCATATATCTCCTGTAGATCTGAGAAAGTTAAAAGTTGGTCTTTACTAAACAGATCACCTAAATTATGTATACCCTTTTGGCCCCACCTAATTGTTACCTGATCTTGAAAGATTAGGGGTAATGTCCCGGGAGCCAACAACGGGGTGTAAGCATTAAGGTTCGCAATCTGAAGACTCCGTTTAATTTGTTTCCAGCCTTTGTAGGCTGCCTTAAGTATCTTAAATTTAGTTTTTTTGAAATAACTGGGTTCGATGACTCTAACTAAGAAAACATTCATTTCCTCGCCCAGACCAAACTCGTAAATAGAAGGCCTATGAAACAATGAAATCTCAGCTTTGGCCCCTATCACCAATGGTCGTATATATTGCAGCATTGCTGCCCAATAATACATAATAATATGAGGGATACCCCACCCACCTACTTGTCTTGGTAATATCATTTTCCTATATGCCCTTCGCTGTTTCCGATATCCCCATAAAAACCGAGAGCATATTCTCTCTATTTTAACAAAACATGATGCAGAAAACTCTAATGGAATAGTTCTAAAGATATATAAAAATTTTGGAAGTATCAACATCTTCAACACGATGTGTCTGCCATGCAATGATAAATGAAGATGATCTAACCTTTCTAGGGTTAAATTCGTTTTTTCAATTATTGGAAGAATGTTAAGTTCAGGGATCTTATCCACCGCCGATGTAATTTTGACTCCCAGATATGTTGCTTCCGAGACAATAGATATATTTGTCGGGGGATTATTGCCAGAATAAACTACCTGAGTTTTCTGTTCATTCAATTTATACCCTGAAAAAACCCCGAACTGATGCGCTAAAGATGTAATTTCGGGCATGGCAGTTACAATATCCCTGGAGACTACAACAATATCATCTGCGTAAGCAAATGCCCTATACTCAATGTTCTGAAGCCTGACTGGTATAATATCTATATGTTGATTAAGTTTATTCAGAAATAAATCAATATATAAAGCAAATAAAAGAGGGGAACACGGACACCCTTGCCGTGTACCCCGACTAATAGTAACCACAGCGGATTCTTGCCCAGAGATCCGAATTGAGGCAATCGGGCGTATATACAAAGTCTTAATTGCATGAATAAATTGTGGGCAAAACCCTTTCGTGTGCATAACCTCCCACATATACTGCCAAGAGACCCTGTCGAACGCCTTTTCGGCGTCCAACAGGATCACCCCTAGTCCGGACCCGGTTGCCTGCGCCCAGTCCAAAAGTGCAATAACGCATCTTATATGATCCGCCGTGTCCCTGCCGGGAATAAACCCGCGCTGAAACTGAGAAACCAATGGGGTAATGATGGCTCCCAATCGCTGTGCCATAATTTTTGAGAAGATTTTACTGTCGGCGTTAATCAATGATATTGGTCTATACGAAGATGGACATAACTTGGGCTTTCCCTTTTTTAAGAATACAATAATAGTAGTTTTTCGCCACGACTCAGGTGCTATACCCTGTTGAGCCGCAAGAAATAATGTCAGAAACTCTTCCTTTAATACTGAGCGAAAAGTTTAAAAAAATTCTAAAGGAATGCCGTCCGTACCTACAGCTTTTCCAATCGCTAATGACATTACAGCCCCTTCCACTTCCTCCCAAGTAATATCTGCAGCCAGCCCTTCATTCTGATCTGCTGTAACTTTATTGATTACCATGCCTGAACTAAACTCCAACATTTTTTCCGCTGGATCACCCAGACCATCCTCAGTGTATAAACTCCCATAATATTTACAAAAAACCGCCAAAATTTCCTCTGGGGAGCCCTGTATCTGGTTAAGATGGTGCTGTATCTGCAAGATCTTATTATGCACACTCTTCTGCTGTAATCTTTTTGCTAAAATCCGACCTGAATTTCCCCCCGCTTCATAAATTTGGTCCGTAAAAATCGCCAATTTATTTGCGACCTTTGCAGCAAAATGCTGATGTATTTGCATTTTAAGGATAGCAATGGCCGATAATAATTTTTCTGGATTACCCTGCTGAGAAATTTCCCTCATTAATTCTAATTCCAAAAGCCTTAATTGATGCATCTGCCCTTTGATTTCAGCCTGGGTTTTACGTTGTTTATTTAAAGAATAACTAAGGGTTTCTCCCCGAACCCCCGCCTTAAAAGTGTCCCAAACAACAGAATCTGAAGCGGTTCCCCGATTAAATTAAAAAAATTCCCTAATCCACCCATCCATATGTGTATAGTAGTCTGGATCTAATAGGAGTTTTCGTTCAAAGGTCCATGCTTTTGGCGGGGCCCGGGAGCTGAAATCAATTTCTAATGATATCGGGTTATGGTCTGATATTATTCTTGGTAGAATCTCCATCTTAGAGCCTCTTACTTTTTCTGCAGATATAAAAAAATAATCTAGACGCACATGTTTCTTATGAGGCGCCGAATAAAAAGTTTCTCCGGGATCAAATTGTCTGAGTGAATGCCACACATCAACCAAGCCAAACTCCTTGACTAACCCCCTAATAGCTTTGAAAACTTTAATTTTTTTACCCCTATAAGACCTATTACTATTAATATCGTAACTACCCTCTAGATGAATATTGAGGTCCCCACAAATAATCAAAGGGGCCGGCCAATTTGCTAATTCAATACTGAGATAGTGAAGGACCGCCGGATCATCTACATTTGATCCATATATAGAGCATATCGTCACTTGCGAGCCATTGATAATTATCCCTACAATGACCCACCTGCCCAAAGCATCTTCCTTTAGCCGATTGCAACCCCCCAGTCCTCTCTTCATCAATATCGCCACCACCCTCGTATTGGAGCTCTGTTTAGTACAACCCAGTATGTCCAAACCCAGGTCTTTCAGCCAATTACGGTTGTTCCAGGCTATATGGGTTTCTTGAACACAAATCAGGTCGATACACATTGCCTGTAGCAGCTGAGCCATCACCCCCCTTTTTTCTTATCATTTAAGCCACAAATATTCCATGAACAGATAGACAATCTATGGATCATTATTGTCCGCTAAACAGAAAAAAAAAAAAATTCACAAAAGAAGAATCGTACATTATCGTTCATGCCCGTATGTCCATATGCCCGTAAGCCCTTGAAAAATACCACAAATTTAAACAGCAGAACATGATCTCTCTCGAACATGCCTTCAACAGATTTAGCACCATCTTTATCGTGTACAGCCAAAAAAGAAGAAAAACCTCTATCTTCTCTCTGTCCCCCCACCTTCCCACCCCCCCCCACAACCCAACCCCCCCTTGCCCAACCCCCACCCCTACCCACATGAGGCTTAAGGACAAAATGTCCTCTGTGATGGTTAGTGGATTGATCAGAAATGCTCCTCCACACCCCCTCATACAGAACAAAAGCATTTAGAATGATATTTAAATCACTCCACTAAGTCAGTAACTCCATTAGATCCCCACTGAAAAAAACATTCAGCATCAAATTGTGGCCAAAAATTCCCTTGCCGATATTTCTGATACAAAGAAATGGGCCTTCTCCTTATGGATTATCTTTAGCTTAGCGGGATTAAGAAGGTAGGCCTGTGCCCCTTTCGCCTGGAATAATGGGATCATTTGACGTAATTGCCACCGTAGTTTAACAGTGGCCTGACAGAAATCTGGGCGAACAAAAAATTCAAAACCATTACCTCCTCTCTTCCTATCCGGCCGTGCCAAATCATATAATGCTTCCCTCAATAAAAAATTGTTAAGACAGATCAGTATCGCCCTAGGTTTTTCATTTACACCCCCTACTTTGCTCCGTTGATTAAAAGGAAATCTGTGTACCCTCTGCAATTCTAATTCCCAATGCCATTGATTAAGCTCCGGAAAGGCTATGGAAAACAGGTCGATAACAAACTTCCTAACATCTTTACCCTCTCGACCCTCTGGTATACCCAAAATACGTAAGTTGTTCCTTCTGGAACGATTTTCCAAGTCTGTAAGCTTCCAATCAACATCATCTCTTAAGGATTGCAGAGATGCCACTGTAGCCTTTTGCTGAACTAAGTCATCTTCCATAGCTGAGATCAATCAATCAATCAATCAATCATGTCACTTATAAAGCGCACTACATACCCGCGAGGGTCTCAAGGTGCTGGGGGAAGAGGGGGGTGGTGCTGCTACTGATCGAAGAGCCAGGTCTTGAGGAGTCTTCTGAAGGCCAGTAGGTCTTGGGTCTGTCGGAGGTTGGTGGGGAGGGTGTTCCAGGTCTTGGCGGCGAGGTGGGAGAAGGATCTGCCGCCGGCGGTCGTTTTCCGGATGCGGGGGACTGTGGCGAGGGCGAGGCTGGTCGAGCGGAGCTGGCGGGTGGGGGTGTAGAAGCTGAGTCGTCTGTTGAGGTAGGCTGGTCCGGAGTTGTGGAGTGCTTTGTGTGCGTGGGTGAGGAGCTTGAAGGTTATCCTCTTGTTGACAGGGAGCCAGTGCAGGTCTCTCAGGTGGGGTGTGATGTGGCTGCGTCGGGGGATGTCGAGGATAAGACGTGCAGAGGCGTTCTGGATGCGTTGCAGCCGTCTCAGGAGCTTAGCCGTCGTTCCTGCGTAGAGGGCGTTTCCGTAGTCCAGCCTGCTGGTGACGAGGGCCTGGGTGACTGTTTTTCTTGTTTCGGTGGGGATCCACTTGAAGATCCTGCGGAGCATTCGGAGGATGTTGAAGCAGGATGAGGAAACGGCGTTGACCTGCTTAGTCATGGAGAGGGTGGGGTCGAGGATGACCCCTAGGTTGCGTACGTGGTCGGTGGGTGGCGGGGCTGTTCCCAGTGATGTTGGCCACCAGGAGTCGTCCCAGGCTGAAGGGTTGGAACCAAGGATGAGGACCTCCGTCTTGTCCGAGTTCAGCTTCAGGTGGCTGGTCCTCATCCATTCGGCGACGGCCTTCATTCCTTCGTGGAGGTGGGCTTTGGCGGTGTGAGGGTCTTTGGTGAGGGAGAGGATCAGCTGGGTGTCGTCGGCGTAGGAGATGATGTTGAGGTTGTGCTGTCGGGCGACGTGGGCGAGGGGTGCCATGTAGATGTTGAACAGCGTTGGGCTGAGGGAGGAGCCTTGGGGTACGCCGCAGATGATCTTGGTGGCCTTGGATCGGAAGGGGGCGAGGCGGACGCTTTGTGTTCTGCCGGAAAGGAAGGATGTGGTCCAGTCCAGGGCCTTCTCTTGGATCCCGGCGTCGTGAAGGCGTGTTCGTAGTGTGTGGTGGCAGACTGTGTCGAAGGCGGCTGATAGGTCCAGGAGGATGAGGGCTGCTGTTTCTCCGTTGTCTAGCAGGGTCCTGATGTCATCGGTGGCGGCGATGAGGGCGGTTTCGGTGCTGTGGTTGCTGCGGAAGCCGGACTGGGAAGGATCCAGGATGTTGTTCTCCTCGAGGTAGCGGGTCAGTTGTTTGTTGACGATTTTCTCGGTGACCTTCGCGGGGAACGGGAGCAGAGAGATGGGTCGGAAGTTCTTGAGGTCCTTGGGGTCTGCCTTGGGTTTCTTGAGTAAGGCGGTGATCTCGGCGTGCTTCCAGCTTTCCGGGAAGGTTGCTGTCTCGAAGGAGAAGTTGATTATTTTCCGGAGATGGGACGCGATGGCTGTACTGGCTTTGTTGAAGATGTGGTGAGGGCACGGGTCTAGCGGTGAACCGGAGTGAGATCCTTTCCTCAGCTTCCCCAATTCTCGTAGATATCTCCGTGCAGGTCTTGGCAACGCGTCGTACTGTATTCTGTAGCTTACGTACCGCCCCTTGGGTCCGTAATCCTTCCACCCTTGTCTCTTCCCGATGGGCCATTATTATATGATAAATTGTATCAAGTGTAATTTCTTCTCCTCTGGCTACTGCCCTGCTACATACTTTTCCAGTCTTGTTGCGAGCATCGCCATTTTTCTCGGGTTCAAGCTGAGCGGAAAATGAGTAGTCCCAGACCAGTGATCCCCCTATATCCATTTGCCCATTTACTACTGGGTCAGCTGTATCTCTCACTTTCCGTACTGTCCCTAAACTCAAAGATGTCTCCAGATCCGTCTCCTCATCATCCTCCTCGTCACCCTGCTGGTGTTTGCTGGCGTCACTTTTATCATCAGCCCAATCCCCCCCCTCACTCTCATTCTCATTCTCCGAAGAATTCGAGGGGTCTGACAATGAATAGAATTTCAAAACACACAAGATGATGGACGGAATGTTGCACAATGGCAAACATTCACCCCCAGTCACAGATCTGGGTTTAATCCATCGTTATTTTGCTTCACCACGCCACCCCAGTTCAGACATGGCCATGTGCAAATCAGTCTTGACCCTGTGCCTCATGGGAACAGTCCAGCCCGAACTGCCAAGCCATGTTTTCCCTGGCCCGGAATCAAGCATCCTAGGACCGGTTTCTGGCTATCAGCCGTCATCAGCCAGGGAGGACCTGGCTTGGCAGTTCGGGCTGGACTGTTCCCATGAGGCACAGGGTCAAGACTGATTTGCATATGGCTGGGTTCAAACTGGAATGGCATGGTGAGCAAAAAACGATGGATTTAGGCCCAGATCTCTGTACTGGGGTGAACGTATGACATTGTTCTGCATTCTGTCCATCAACTGTTGTTTTTGCATTTCTCACCCCGAGTGGGACGGGTATGCCCAGACGTGGGTCCCATGCTCTCCATGCCACTGGAATCAAGCTATCCTGGCTGAAGAGGGGTGAAACCCCGAAACCGGTCCTAGGATGCTTGTTTCCAGTCCAGGGAGGACCTGGCTTGGCAGTTCGGGCTGGACTGTTCCCATGAGGCACAGGGTCAAGACTGATTTGCATATGGCTGGGTTCAAACTGGAATGGCATGGTGAGCAAAAAAACGATGGATTTAGGCCCAGATCTCTGTACTGGGGTGAACGTATGACATTGTTCTGCATTCTGTCCATCAACTGTTGTTTTTGCATTTCTCACCCCGAGTGGGACGGGTATGCCCAGACGTGGGTCCCATGCTCTCCATGCCACTGGAATCAAGCTATCCTGGCTGAAGAGGGGTGAAACCCCGAAACCGGTCCTAGGATGCTTGTTTCCAGTCCAGGGAGGACCTGGCTTGGCAGTTCGGGCTGGACTGTTCCCATGAGGCACAGGGTCAAGACTGATTTGCATATGGCTGGGTTCAAACTGGAATGGCATGGTGAGCAAAAAAACGATGGATTTAGGCCCAGATCTCTGTACTGGGGTGAACGTATGACATTGTTCTGCATTCTGTCCATCAACTGTTGTTTTTGCAATGAATAGAATTTGCCACCTGAGTCCCCGGAATCAAGTTCTCTGTGGATTACCTTGGCAAAAGGGGGGTTGGTAGTGTTATCCGAATCGTTATCAATCGCTACCACCAGATGGTTTGGATCCTCAGACTCAATATTTAACACACCCCTCTCTTGATTCGAATTCTCCACCAGCAAGGGCGTTTTTACAATTTGGGGCGAAGTGTGAGGTATAGACTGCGGCGATATTACGTGTTCCCCCAGCACCTGTATGCTTCTTATTGCTGAATCCCCAACCTGCTGTGATTCAGCCTGAGAGAGAGGCACTACATGATTTATGTCCCCTGCTGCTTCTATTAGCTCAGTCTCTTTATTCGTATGATCAATATCATCCTGAGCAGCCATTCCCCTATCTGTAGTTCCATCCGGCACAGACGGATGTAACAATTCAGGCGGCGCTAATGAAACATTGTTGCAAGAATAGTTTTCTGCCGCTCCCCCGGGAAATGTCTTATCTTCTAAATCAGGTGAAGCCTTACCTCTGCCTATTTGCTTTTTAAACATGCCGGGTATGTTTCGATGGATTCCAACCGCATCGGTATTCCTCCGCGTTCTGCCTGAAGAAGCACCCTTTCCTTCTTTTCCTTCCTGCTGCAGACCGGAGCCGCCGCCCCCTACGCCACGGCTTAGCAGCTGGCTTCCTTTCCTCCCATGCTGCGAGGCAGGGGAAGCCGGACTAGCGGTTATCGCTAATGACCCTGCCGCAGCCCCCCGGGTCTTAGCACCTCTTCCAATCGTTTTCGGCTGCATTGCAGAGCTGGTCTCGGGCCTCGCAGTCACTGAAGTCCGCCCACACCAGAATCGCCACCAAGGTAAGACCCGCTGAGTTCGAAGCACTCCGCTACAGCTGATAGACGCGGTGCTAGATGCGGGATTCGAAGCAGGACTCGGTATACTTAGCTCCAGGTAACGCCACAGCATTTCGTAGTTGCCGCACGGTTTATCCCCGGCATGTTACTGCCAACAGTAAAGTGAGGGGTGAAAAACGGAGGAGCGTTTACAAGCCACTCATTCGGCCACCGCTGTGGCCCCCATCTTGCCTCCTGGCACTGATATTTCTACCTCTGCCTGGGAGGCAACAGATGAAAAAAAAAGCAGCATTCCCATGCTAAATAGTCTACAGCGGAAGCTATGAAGGTGGATGCAAATGCAGAATCTGTAGCTGAGCTACATTGGATTGGGGCAATAGATATAAGTGAGACTGGGGGTGCAGCCTACTTGGAATGGTAGGGGGCACAATAAAGATGGGCTCAAGTACCAGGACAAAATGTGGTTCTACACATTAACAAGAATGTAGTGAAGGCATGTGTGAATCAACTGTGTGGTTTGAACTCATAGGCACTGCAGGCTCTAAAATGCATAGTCAGGTACTGGATACAAAACACACCTGTCATCAGCTGTGGTTCACCTTCAGCTCATCCCGAAGAGATTTTCAGGGAGCACTGCCACAATTTCAAAAGACTGGTTCGCCATCTGTTTACAGCCAAAATACACAATATATACACCGGAAATTTTTGGTATAGTTCCTGACCTATTGGCATAGGGAACATATGCACTATTGAGGCTCTGGGCCTCAGTCTTTCTCTATGCCTTTCCCTTGGTCCTGAAGTCATTGATGAAGATAAGGCGAGTTACATCAGATGTCACTTCACGCTTACGTACTGGACTTGAATATCCTAGTTTTATCTGCTGAAGGTTTTGGCCAAGGGGTAGATTCCCTCACAGATCCCATGCTCAGTTTATGGTTTAAATCTTTTTTATTAATTTGAAAAGACAAGCGATACAATAGCCGCCACTATAGAATAGCCGCCACCTACATCCCCCATGCTCAGTTTAGAACACCATTTTTACTCCTCTAGCTGGAGTTTTTCCAAATTAAAAGGGTTGCTGATGAAGCTGATTTTGCTTGAATAAAAATGTACTAAACATTATGAAAATGTTTGCATTATAATGCAAATGCTGCAATTGCATGGTTTGTAATTTCCTGTATTGGGCTAAACTAGGCCCGAACTAGGCCTACCTTCCATCTTGATGCAGCCATGATGTGTGTTTTCATTTCTCCTTCTGACAGCGCACATAATCAAAATATGCACTGATGCTCTGAATTGATATGCTGTTCTCGAAGAACTATAGAGGAAGCCTTCCGCTACATTCAAGGCTCATCCTGACTGTATCATTGTTTATAAGCTTTCAATTGTTTGTGAAAATCGATTTGTACTGCCACCTTCGATGGCATTCGGTTAGAATAGGGCAAATTAATATTCATTTAGGGGCTAGTGCTAGAATGGTGTCATTAGGTGATGTTTACTTCTATATTTGTTAGTTCATTACTACACTTGCTCACCCTCGGCTGACTGTGCGATTTCCATTGACTTCTGGTGTAGATTTACCTATGGAAATGATGCATTTTGGAGCTGAGCCAGTCTTCATACTCCTTGAATTTGGAGACTGAACCCATGTTGGTTTGCCTCATACTTTGGACTTAGAATATTTTTGTCTTGACTTCATGTCATTCTATTGCTGCATTTGGTTGACCTTTAAGCTCATTCCCGATATTTATTTCATATGCATTTTGACTGACTAGTAACATTTTTGCCTTCTGCAGTGCCCTTGAATTTGTTTTAATAAACCTTTAGGGTGTACATTTTTATTCTTGAATCCAGAGAGTTAACTTTATGAAATTCTATTTGGTTCATTTATGTAGTGGTGCCATTTAAGGACACATCACCTCATCTATCTTGAGATTCAACACCGTTCCCGATCCTGCATTATCTGAGATCGCGTCAACATAGCATTTCAGTGGTTGGGACTGTCCTGAGTGGTAGCAGTGACTGTGTAGGTTTCCAGGCAAAATGATACTATCAAAGCCTTCTCATTCATGATATTTGGTTAGAGATATTAGAAGCATTGGTGTCCAGATTGCCGAATGGCTTCCTATGGTTGAATTGTTCAATGAATTCACCTGTTCCTTCAAGAGAGTTCACGTTGGTAATGAGTGCATTTCAAGAACCTCCATTTAACCCCATGCAAGAATCTTTTCTAGTCTTTCTGATGTACAGTGTTCTCTCCCTTGTAATGGTGACTTGTATAAGATGTTAGGGATTTTGTGCCATTGGTATGCTTCGACCCCTATTTTTTGAGTTCTGTCTGATGTGTTAAGCTTTAAACTGAGTCTTTCTTTTGACCTAATATTCTGTCATTCTTTCACTCAGTATGTTCACAGTAAATAGGACAACATCATATCCCGACCAACCTGAGCAATAGGTAAGAAAATAAATTGTTTCAATAGGGTTCACTTTGTAATTAACCTATACTTGAGATCAGTGGTCAATAAGACTATCTGTACCCTTAGTGCCTGCGAAAGTATTACAGTTGTTACAAAGTGTACAATTAAAAGTGTTGAACATGAAGCAAAAGGAGCAAAACACAGATTGCGGAGGTAGAGATTGGCCACACTTAAGATGGCCGCTCTCTCATAATACTCCTGTGTTTGTGGCCATGCCTGGGTTGATTCGGTGTCACCTGGGGTCCACGGCAGTCCCTGACAGGTGGGCAATTTGGAATAAGTGATGGGGAATCCGCTCAGATCTTCCTCACCAGCAGAAGCCCTTTATCCTGTTACTGCAACCACTTAAAACATGGATCTGTTGCATTCCTCTTTAGTGAATGCCTAGCCTGTATTGCATCCTAGAAAACTGTAGCACTGCACCTGCACCACCTGCTTTTATCATGGCTTTGAGTGATCTTGCCCCATCTCCACTTGGTTTGGGTGACTGGCCCACTGCAGGATTCTGTTGGCTGGACGGACACAGAGCCATCAGCCTCTGGCCATCTCTTGTCAGCCTCAACTCCTTGCAGGAGCCACCCTTACCGTCGCCTACCTCTATAATGCTGTACAGTCTGGGCCAATTGTACATGGTGTGAGTGCCACCCACAGAGCACATCAATTCTTCCTGACATTGCTGGGATCTCCTTTACACTGCACAGGAAAACTGTGCATGCCACCCAGTGAGAACATCTTCATGGAAGCTGTATTGAGTGTCTGGCCTTCCCTGTACATCAGCAGTTTTCATTTCTGCAAAAAACCCTGAGCAACCAACATTCAATAGATCCATACACACAGTACGCCCGATGACGAGGCACTAACGACAACCCGCACCCTTCCTTCCCCTCTCCTCTAGGGCTACAGTACGGCACTACACAGGATACTCTGCTGGCCCTTTACATATTTATGTACACTGTTTTAGCCAGTCTCCACTGACGTTTTATTTTAATTGCAAAATGTGAACTTTGCCTTGCTCCTACTGTTACCGGCCCCTTATAGTGACATTGTCCGTCAGGCCGAACTTTGGCTCTCTCCAGTGTGACTTTCTCTTTTTGGCATGGTCGGTGTTGCTGGACATACACACCTCACAGGGGGGCTGACCCTTTTGTCTGACACTCTTCCCATTTCTGATGTTGCATGAAAACCTGCAAGATAACTGCTCTTTTCTGAGGGCCTGGCAGGTGGTAAGCAACTTTGTTCCATGGCCAAAGCTAATGAAGTTCTGAAGTGAGGGAAAATCGAAATCTGCGGTCACAGAAACATCAGGTGAAGGGAAGCCCATGTACGCAGATCTCTCTCCGCTTTCCGTACACAACTTGATTCAACTGAGCACTGTCTTGAGGACTTTGAAGAGTGACTGAACTCCACCCCAGAACTCTAGCAGCTGAAACAAAAGCTGACAGACATGGAGGACAATTCTTGTTGCAATAAAGTCTGGTTCTGTGGGATTCCGGAAAAAGCTGAAAAGTGTAATATGATCGCTTACATGACATGTTTTATCCTCTGCTTGCAGGACTGCACTTTTTCATCACCCTAAGAGAGCCAAAGGATCTGTTGGAAATAACCCAGAAATACATCCAGAACCAACAAGCCATGACTGCGGATAGTCAGCCTTCTTTGTCACCCACACACTAGTTTTGTCTTGCAGGGCTGATAGAAAAATGGCTCATTCTTAGTCAATGGCTGTGCTGTTTGTTTCTCTGTGGATTACTCACTGGACATGAGCAACAAATGAAGGTGTTTCCTCACTTTTCATCCTCGCTTTAGACACTAGGACATCAAGTATGGTCTCTAAGAACTGCTACAATGATCATTATCATCAATGGGTGAACAACTGAATACAATAAACCTGATGATCTTGAATGGTGCCTGGACAACTTTGATGATTCCCCTATGGAAACAGCAGCAAAAGCCTCAACAACCACACTGGCTGGACGTCCTGACAAAGCTGAGGCTCCACTCACTTCCTTCTGATTCCGTAGAACTGCAATCAAAACTGGAACCAAGAAATTTTGACAGAGAGACCCTGCTTAAGATTGTTGATTTAATGGTAAAAGACAAAGACAAGTCCAGGTCACTGATCAAAAAGTAGTCCACATTGAAAGCTATCAGGGCAATGACATCCCTGACTATAGCATGGATATGTCCTGTAACCCTCCATGGTTGCAGTACCTTACTTTGGAATTACCCCTCCAAGACGTCGGCGAGGTGACCCATTTGCTCAACACAGACACAAAGCTTGCAAATTGTTTGAGCTTTTCTTGTTGTCCCTCTGCCCCTTTTCTCCCAGGCAGAGGAGAAGGGCTGTCCAGTTGACCACCCTACTGATCTAATCAAGGACTTGACTTGCTGATGTTCGCACCACACTCTGCAAGGATTTAGCTTTTCCCTCCTAATGGGACCTTCTTAAGTAGATACCTGTCACATGTATGTTAAGTACAGGGCAGCACTGAGACTACTGAGAGGACTTGCCTTTTCTTTAGGTAGTCAAGAAGAAGAAATAAGAAAGACCTTCACTGCATGTAGTCCTTGATGCTAGCAGAATTTCTCCTGCTGTGAGTCCCATCTGCAACGAAAAAGCTACACATCCTGATTTTATGAATTAGGGCTTTGGAATTGTGGAAGTGTGCCACATGACCACTATTTTATAGGCCTAGTCGGTAATTTCATGCAAAGACAAGTAAAATAAAATCTGGAAAATCCTTTTATTTGGTATATTTGTCCTTTGAAATAAACACTTAATACAATAAATATTAGATGAAAATATATCATAATAATGTTAATTCCTATGTTGTGTTTAAAGGAAGTTGCAGCAGATCTAGTGTGCTAAAAAATACTTTTCACTAATTATTTCCAGGCCTTTCCAGGCCTTCCCAGTCCCACAAAAACACACACACAAATGGTGGTATTATTCTCAGAGATTTGGCAATCACAGACCCACATTTTTACAACCGTGGGATCGGGAGATGTCTAAAAAACGAGTTTTGAGAATAGGCCTCATACTAGTGACTTTCAGCAATGCGGAGACTTAAAACATGATTGAGCCTTGATAACAAAAAGGTCAATAGGGCGGTTCATATCGGCGGAGGACGCGATGATCAGACATAGTTCCCATTACCGGATTTCCCGCCAAAATTATGCTGCTATCACCCCTTTTAAATACGGGTGTATTATCCGTGTGAGAGACAGGCGCCATTGATTGCCAGCCGTATCAGTGTCTTAATCAATGCCGCTATCGCTGCCTGGGCAGCTGCCTGAGGGTGCCTTTCACCTCCAGTCAGATTCGCCTGGGCAAAGACGGGCTCACTTTCCACAATCCTTTGCTGCCCTTCTGCAGACCTGACTCCCCAGGGAACGCAGGTCAGTTCATGCGTCACTATTGACAGCTACAAATTTCTACTGCTCAGCTATTGAACTCGCAGATAATGTCTGAATGCTACAATTATTGGACTCTGTTGGAATATTTACAATCCTGTAATGGCATAAGTGAGGCAAGTACTTTAAGCAGCGGTCGAAGTGCATTAAAAAACAGTAAGGGGGGGGCGTGGCCGGGCAAGATGGCCGAGCGGACGTAATCCGTCTCGGCTCCCGGACCGCCGGCGATCCCGGAGAGATTCAGGGAGGTTACAGGGGCTATAGGACCCATACAAGACTCCTGACGGTGGCGGAAGACACCGGGACCGCTGCGAAGCCTTGTGCGGAGCCCGAGAGATCCGGATGACGGCGCGGCGAGACTCGCTCCGGAGCTGCGGTGGGCGCCACAAGATGGCGGCCACGAAGTGCAGGCGAGCCCCGGGACGATTCAGGGGACGCTGCGGCTCCATCGGAGGCCCCTGGCGATCCGCCGCGGACCTGTGGGTCGAGAGGTGCTGTGGCTGACTGGTGGGGCCCTGTTTGGCTCTCCCGGTGACAAGAGTGAGGTGGCACGTCTCCCGGCTGGGATCTGCCTGACCCTGACATGGCGGACGGAATGGAGCGCTGAGTGGCTGAGAGGGACAGGCCCGCGGCTGCAGGCGGCGGCGATCAAGACAGGTACGGCTGTACCGGCCACCGGGGAGCAGAAGATTACCCAGAGATTGCCGGGCGCTCGGCGGCCCCGGGAGTGGGGATCCTCGAAGGGGACTGGGCGCCTGAAAAGGAGCGGAGCCGTGCTGCCCTATGAGCGAGTGATCCTCTGGACTCCTTGAGCAATGGTCGGCTAGGACTGAGACGGAGGTGTGAAAGGGGGCTCTGAGACCACGCCTTTGAAGGCACAGACTAGAGAACTTTGATCCCCCACTATGTGAAAGGAGAGACGGGAGCGCTGCCCAGGGGCATGAGGGCGGAAGTGGCGGCATCCAGCGGGAGAGTCAAATATGGCGGAGATGATGGCGATGTTTCAGGATTTTAAAGCTGACCTGAGGAAGGATTTGGGCCAGGACATTAAAGCAAGCATGGAACAGCTCCGGTCCGACCTCACCGAAAAATTAACCTCCCTACAAAACGACGTTGACTCGGTGGGCACACGTGTATTAGATTTGGAAGCACATCAACAGACCCAGGAGAAGCAAACAGCGGAGATCCAGGAAGAAATGCAGGCGCTTAAAGAGCAACTACAGCAATCTCAACTAAAAACAGAGGACTTGGAAAACAGGGCTCGACGGGACAACGTTCGTATTTGGGACCTGGAAGAAGGAGCGGAAGGTCCGGACCTGCCTGCGTTCCTGGAGGGACTATTTGCGGAAATATTGGGCTCACACCCCCCTAAAATTAAGTTGGAACGAGCGCACCGGGTGGGGCCCGCACCACAGGGAGACAAGAGGCGACCTCGGGACGTGCTGGTCAAATTTCATTCTTTCAAAGTGAAAGAGGCAGTGCTTGCTGCAGCCAGAGCTTCCGATAAAGTGTCCTTTCAGAACTTTACCTGCGCCTTATTTCAGGATCTTGCGCCTGCAACCCTTGCCCGACGACAAGCCTTCCGACCCATCACTACCAAGCTGCGTATGGATAACATCAGGTACAGGTGGACCTACCCCTTCGGCCTCAGCTTTGAATATGGCAACAAACGACAGCATGTCACAGAGCTTCAGAGGGGACTTGAACTCTTGGGCTTGCCTTTGGAAAATCTGGAGTCACCGGAGAACAGAGCCTCGGGCTCTCAGGGAGGGGAGCGTAGACCATCCACTTGGGTTATGGGCACACGCAGGGGCCGCCGTTGATGAGAGTCTACAATCTGAGGGACGGGTGCCCGGTTTAGCAAAGGAGGGATTTGACACAGGCCCCGTTTGTGGCGAGGGGCGATGATGGGGTGGCCGCCTTACTCAGAGGACTTACACAGGAGGGACGCATGAATGGGACCACAGATATCGGGGCGGGCTCCAGGGGCCTTCCAGGCGGACTTGAGACTGATGTGAGGGGCCCTTGAAAGCGCCGAGTGATGACCTGCACCATGGGGAAACGGGGGGAGCCCCGCGGAGGGAGGCGTGCCAATAGGGGTGAGAGACAATCGAAACGTAAAGTCTATACCCTGGTAATACTCTATAAATAGGAGATACTTGTGAAGATCCGGGCGACGGCGGGAGGGGACCATGGCCCTACCGCCCTCCCGTATACAGGGGGGCAAGAAACCCCCAGATGGGAGTAATGCCTATAAGTGTTAAAGTTTTTGGTTGGTTTTTGGTTTGTTGTTGTAGTTTTGGGGATTACTTTGGGGTGTTGGGGAGGGGGGTCCATGGTGGTGGCTTTTTAATGTCCAGGGAGGTAGGTTTCATTCACTCAGGTCAAATTACATGCTCACAAAAGGGGGGGCTGAGACAGAGGGGGGAACGAGAGGTATGGGAGTGCAGGCGATGCCTGGGATGTTGAGATCAGGGTTGCTCCTCGGATGAAATGAAGGTGACTATAGGCACATGGAATGTAAAGGGCCTCAACTCCCCGCAGAAGCGCCAACAGATATGGAAATATATCCTAGACCATACGCTTGACATCATAGCCCTGCAAGAAACCCATTTGACTAGAGCAGATGAGATGCGGCTGCGACACAAGCTCTACCCAATGATATACTGATCATCAGCGTCAACTAAACACAGGGGGGTGGCACTTCTCTTTCACGCGTCAACGAGGTTCCAGCCTCTAGATGTACAACACGACAGGGACGGTCGCTGGGTCATGGTGAAGGGGCGCCTCCAGGGACGCCTCTGCACGTTCGTCGCGGTCTATGCCCCAAACACGGGCCAGGCTGCTTTCCTGCACCACACTCTCGATAAATTGGTGGATTTTGCAGAAGGGTCTTTAGTCCTTATGGGCGATTTTAATTTGACTTGGCAAGGAGACATAGATAGCACCCACACCCATAGAGTAGGGACGAGCACATTCCCCCCCGACATACGTCAGAAGATTTTAGATAGGGGATTATTAGATGCTTGGCGCACGGTCCATCCCACCACCCGAGATTATACTTTTTATTCACACGTACATAGGACATACTCCCGATTAGATTATGTTTTTCTTAGCCAATCATTACAAGGCGGGCTAGAGGATGCAAACATTTTCCCCCTTTCGATCTCTGACCATAGTCTCTTAGCGGTATCTTTAGAATGGGGAATAGGGCAAGGGACTCTATCCAGATGGTATTTTCCCCCTGCCGTGACAAGGGACAAAGAGACGTGCTTGAAACTTAGGGAAAACATCAAAGACTTTTTTGTCCTGAATCGACCGGAGGACACCTCGGATTATGTTAATTGGGATGCCTTCAAGGCTGTACTCCGTGGGCAGTGTATTTCGCTGAATGCGGCCCTGAACAAACGACGAGCGGCAGAGAGGGTGAAATTAGAGGCAGAACTGCAGGCAAGTGAACGAGAACACAAAGCACGCCCTACCTGACAAACATTACGTGCACTGACGGCTCTGAGAGGGAAGCTCCGCTCTATCTATTCTAATCGGGCAGAATTAACATTGCTAAAACTGCGCCAACTTTCATACTCCCAAGGGAATAAAATTGGCAAGCAGCTCGCTCGCCAACTCAAAGATAAGAGGGTTAAGGAATACATAGGGGGGATACGGGGAGGGCAGGGCACTACCACACATGCTGATGACGAAAAAGCGGCTATATTTGGGGGCTTTTATGAAAAACTATATTCGGGGAGCAGCTAGATCCAGAGGCTCAGCGAGACTACCTTAGCAAACTAACGTTCCCACAGGTATCTGCGGTGAATAATGAGAACCTGTCCGCACCCATCTCTGTGGAGGAAGTGATGGCGGCCATTAAAGCACTCAAACTGCACAAGGCACCGGGTCCGGATGGCTTCACCGCTCTTTTTATAAGACCTTTTCGACGGAAATCGCCCCACCCTCACGAGCCTCTTTAACGCAATGGCGACGGAGGGGAGGTCCACAGGATCGCTTTCAGAGGCGGTGATCACAGTGATACCCAAACCCGGGAAAGACCATAGCTCCTGCGCTTCTTATCGGCCCATAGCCCTTCTTAATCTCGACGCAAAACTTTATTCCTCTATCTTAGCCCGAAGACTGAATGACATCCTACCCAACCTCATACATCCAGATCAGTCCGGGTTTATAAAGGGACGCCAGACGCATGATAATACACGTCGTATTATCCACTTAATTGAAAAGGCACATAAGCGTCAGATCCCGGCGATCCTGGTGGGATTAGACGCCGAGAAGGCATTCGACAGGGTGGATTGGGCCTTCCTTTTTAGCACTCTGGAGGCCTTTGGTTTCTCGCCCGCTTTCATCACCATGTTGCGGGCTAACTCTCAACATCCTCGATCACGGGTGATGGTTAATGGGCAGGCATCAACACCATTTGAGCACTCGCGGTGCGCCAGGCAGGGCTGCCCTCTCTCGCCATTGCTGTTCGCTCTAAGTATTGAACCACTTGCTATCGCGATTCGAGCCCACCCGGAGATACACGGGATTCCATTTACCGGCGAACAACACAAAATCTCACTATTCGCAGATGACGTGTTACTGTCACTCACCGACCCAGATGCCTCTCTGCCTCCCCTACAGGATGAGTTGGCAAGGTTCGAGGCTGTAGCAGGCTTTAAAATCAATATGGACAAATCGCAGATACTCAACCTCACCTTGTCCAGCGCGGAAGTGGATAGCCTGAGGCCACTGACATCTCTCCAATGGGCTACATCTTCTCTGACGTATTTGGGGGTGCGCCTCACCGCGAGAGTAGAAGGGTTATATGTAGCTAATTTTCCCCCTATTTTAACGCAAATACAAAGTGAACTTATCAAATGGAAGCCCCTTTTCTTGTCTTGGTTGGGCTGCATACATGCGATAAAGATGACAATGTTGCCCAAATTGCTCTACCTCTTTCAAGCTCTTCCTATTCCAATAGAGGGGGCATTCTTCAAGCGCGTTAAATCTTTACTTCTCAATTTTGTCTGGCAGGGACGTAGGGCCCGCTTTTCCTTCTCCATCCTACGACGATCCAGGGAGGAGGGGGGTGTAGGGCTCCCAGATGCACAACTATACTACAAAGCTGCACAGCTTAGGGTTCTAGTGGAATGGGTACAACGCGACTCCGATAAACACTGGCTCCATATGGATCGTAGTGTGGCCGGACGGACCATATGGGACCTTATCTGGCGCTCCAAACAGGAGCGACCGCCAAACGTATATCTTAGCACTCCCACACGTACTACACTTCAGGTTTGGGATTCGGTGTCTAAGGATGGAAGATGGACTTCCTTTCCGTCTCCCTTTACGCCCCTGCATTTTAACTTAGCCTTCCCGCCGGGCATGCAACCTGGGCCGTTTGATGGGTGGAGGGAGGGGGGATGTTTAGCCCTGACGCACCTCTTCCACAATTATGACCCCCGCTCTTTTGAAAACTGCAGGAGGGATTTTGGACTACAAAGCAATGAACACTACCATTACACGCAACTGATGCACTGGGCCCAGACACCACACATACGGGAGGCCGCTACTAGACCCCTCACGAAATTTGAAACCTTTCTTACAAAAACCACGACGATGAGAGGCACGATCTCATTTCTCTACCGACACTTGCTATCGACCCTACACTCGGTGCGCCCACGTTATATGGCAATGTGGGAGGGGCTTCTGGAGAGACCTATTTCGGACGAGGAGTGGACCCACTTATGGTCAGATGTTAGGAAATTCAATCACTCCATAACGCTTAGGGAGGCACACCTCAAGACCATGATGGACTGGTACCTCCACCCATCGCGACTTAAACAGATGTACCCGAATACATCTGATAGATGCTGGAGGGGTTGTGGGTTGCTCGGGGATTTCCGTCATATCTGGTGGGACTGCCCGACTATTCGACCATATTGGGAAGAAATACTTGCTCAAATCAAGCTGATGCTGGGATACCCTATTCCGACAACGATAGGGGGTATACTGTTGGGCCTGCGCGACCCCTCCTTGGAGCTCCAGACTAGGGCAGACAAGGCAATTCTGTGGTTATGCATAGGTGCCGCGAAGACCACTCTAGCCGCAGCGTGGAAACAAAAGGAGGCGCCGGCGCTGTCTCTCTGGCACTCTAGGTTGTGGCAACTGCTCAGTATGGAGCGGATGGCGGAGGTGTCAGGGGACACATTCAAAAATTTTGAGTTCCGCTGGGGCCCGTTGGTCTCATTTCTCTCCAAGGGCCTACCGTCGGCTGTGTGTCCGACCTCCGTTAGAGAGCTACATCTATTCCAGATCTAGAGGTAACTCACTGACGAGTTTACTGACCTTGGATAGCTTCCACTAGTTGCCGCCGCCATGGGGGGGGGAGGATGGGGGGTGGGGGAGGATGTGTTATCTTTATGTTTTTGTTTTTCTTTATTTTGCTTTGGCTGCTCCGCAGTTGGGGGCACCTCATTGTTTATAGCGGACATCGGTTTTTAGGATTCCATAAACGAAGGTTAAGGAGGATGTCTCTTAGGCGAAAGAGAGGCAGTCAGCTCCTTTCGGTTGTTCCACCATGCGGTACGGATGGGGGGCACTGTTGACCACCTGTGTAATATGACACTGTATATTTCATTTGCTTCCATCTAGGGAAGGTGGGAGGCGGTTGTCGTTCACTAATAAAGAGATATGCATTTTCGGCAGTGCTGCTTGGGGAAGGGCTGGGAAGCGGCATCTCCGATGTAAAGCTGTACGATGTATTTTTTTTGTGCAAATACCAATAAAAATAAGTTTGACAAAAAAAAAAACAGTAAGGGAATTGTGATGCTGTGCACAATGGGGGCGGGGCGAGTAAGCGTGGGTGGTGGCGTCAAGGGCGTGGCTAAAAAAACAAAATATGCTGTAACTTTTTTCGGTCTTTTATCTTCAGGTATGTACATATTAAAATAACCCAGCTTAACTGTAAAATAAATTCAAGTTACGTTAATCAGTGGGAAATGCACTATTGTACTTTCTGAAGCCACTATGGGGAGAGACGGTGCAGCCAAGACACTGACACTTTTTGTGTGTAAAAGGCCGCTTTATTGAAACAGGTGCACATTACAATAAATTAACCTGACAACTGCCTTACAAAACACCTCGCTATATATCCGATAACCTACGACCTGGTCCTACCCCCACCCCTACGCTCCCCCAAACCTATGCCACCCTGCAAATAGCACATACAAACATTAGCATGTATTGCAATAAAAAATACACAGTTCTATTAAACCTATATCCTATGCCTGCAAATATAAAACTGTAAATAACCAAACGTCCAAAACTGAACCTTGAACTACCTGCCTTCCCTTTCCCTGCCCATGGTTCCTTACTTTCAACGCCAATCAAACTTCTGCCAACCCCTGGCCAACTTTGCATGACCCCGCCACCCAGAAAAAGGGGGGGTGCACGCAACCCTTTTTCTGCCCCCCCTCCGCCGCCAACTTCTCGTCTTTTACCGTTGCCTATGTACATTCAAGGTTCTGGCCAGAACTTCTCTGATCTCTAAGAGGTAAAGGTCCATGCCCATTCTAGATAGGTGAACTCCATCGTCTCTAAAAAATTCCACCGTATCAAAACAGATCTCAGAGTGACAAATTCTATCAAAACCTAGTTCCCTACAAAGCTGAGCCATTTCACTATTCACCTTCCGCCTTGACCTGTCTACAGCCCATGGCTTAACTGCCCCTTTCCAAGCCCTCCATGGCACAAACTCCGTCCACAACACAAAGCATCCTGCCCACTGCTCCTTGATGAGAGCCAAATCTTTTTTCATACTCCGCATTAGCATAACCCCTTTCTCTTTGCAAAAGTCATTGGGGTATATTCACAAGAACGTGTGATAACTACCGCAAGAGTAGCGTAACGCAACTTTCAATATCGCAGCCTATCGCGGGAAAATAACCCCGTGTCAACGTGGAATTCATAACAAGGCGGTACCATGCGATAGTCTGCCGAAACCGCGGACAATGTCCGCGATACAACCACCACGATGGAGATAAAAACACAAACCACAACACCAAAAAACACGCAATGGGCCAAAGCGCGATGAGGAAACAGCGACAAGCAGCGCCAGGCCTGTAACACACACCTGGCAGGCGTCAAAAATCTCCATAAAAGTAGAAAAAACACCCACCCTCAAACTGACCAACACACAAGCACCATGGAGGCAGCCGGAGCAGGCGCAGAGGACTAGCGCAACCCCACAAGCACCCCGGACGACCAGCCTGGGACCTCGGGGACAGGGAAGGGCAAGGACAAGAAGACCAGGAAGACCAAGTTCAGTCCGCAGGCGAACAGGATCATAGTCACGGAGGTGATGGAACACCATCAACAACTCTTCGTCACCTCCAACGTGTCATTGGGCACCAAAACTGGAATATGGCGGGACATCGTCGACAAGGTGAATGCCGTCGGAGAGCACAAGCGGACAATGGACGAGGTCAAGAGGCGATGGAATGACATCAAGCGGAAGACCAAGGAGAAACTCTCTGCCAACCTGAAGGCAGCAAAGCAGACCGGAGGTGGGGCGATACAAAAGGGGATGATGGACCGGAACGTTTGAGCCAATCAAACACTCACCCCCAGTCAACTGATCTGGGTTTAATCCATCATCATTCTTTAGCTCACTCCACCACCCCAGCTGGAGCTGGATGACATGGAGGAGCTGGTGTCGACAGTCATCAGTGTGGAGACTGTGGCCGGAGTCAGGGGACTGGACACTGCTCGACAGGACACAACACAACCGCAACAGGGTGAGTGACCACCAGGTACTGGGGGGACGGGGGAGATGGCCACAATGGCACACATGCCCAAGCAAGCAGGGCACAGTGCACACCCACAATCACTCTGGGTCCTCGCCCAGACCCACAGACTGTCACAATGTACAATGCCATGCTGTCTGAATGTCAACCTGTACCATGCGGGTACATACATGTGGACACATTGTAATACACCATCTCCCCTTCACATCGCAGGGGCATCGTCAACACCTCCTGCAGAGCAGTCACAGCCACTCTTCACTGATGACGAGGAGGAGGACAACACCAGCATCGACACCCAAACCATCCAAGACCTCATTGACCTCATCCGCAACTCACCTCCAGGATCAGGGCAGCCCAGCTACATCCATGAGACCCCACCCACCACCTAAACCACCCAGCAGGAGGCACCCACAGCCCCGGCACCCTCCCAAGTCCCCCAGGAACAACAAATGGCCTTCCAACGCCGTGTGCTGGAGGGCCAGAGGGAGACGGCCGAGCAGGTGCGGGTGGGATTCGAGCTCATGGCAACCAAACTGGACGCCATCCTTGGGTGTCTATGTCCGCCCCATGGACTCCAGCGAGCCCTGACTGACATCTCTGGAGTCATGACGCGGAGGGAAGAATACCTGTCCGCTCAAAGTGGCCCCAGCGATGCCAGCCGTGAGCTGGCACACATGCGGAGGCTCATGGAGGACATGGTGCGGATGGAGGCGGAAAGGATGGCAGCCGCTGCTGCACATCAGCGAAATATAGCTGGGATCTACCGTGCCCTGCATGTCCTCATCATGGCATTGCTGCCACAAGGCGTGGTGATGATGAATGCTGCTGCCCCCACACCATCCACATCTCCGCCCCCTGGTGTGTCAGTGCCTCCCAGTGCGGCAGGCATATCCACTCTGGCACCTGATGTGTCACTGCCACACAGTGCGGCCGACAATCCTCCTCCGGCCCCATATGTGTCAGTGGCACACAGTGCCGCAGCCGGTACTGCAACACCCACAGGTGGGGCAGGGCACACACCCGGGGACGAGGACGTGGATGGGACTGTGGTCAGGAGGGCCAGGCACTAGCATCCATTTCCGCCACCTTGCCTGTTTCTGCTTGGTGCCGCACATGGCCTCAAGACCTACCACTGACCCCCGATACACTCCGATGCACTCACCTTGGACAGCGACATGGACTGCCACATCCTGTTTGACGACCAATGACACGGTGGACAGACTGCGGACTGTACCCTTCCTCTTCCTCAGTACAGGTCATCCCCGGATGGACACTGGCTGGCCCTCCACGGGCCCATATTGTGTAGTGTGCTCGGCATTGCCCTGTACCGCTCCAGCTGCATGACTGCACTGGATGTGCAAATAAACATCCAGTGACGCACTGCTGTGTAATGTCTTACGTCATTCATGTATGGATGTGTGGATGAATGTGGGGACAGTGCCTTCCCTTGCGTCAATGATGTTCATCCTGTGGGATGCCAGTCAGAGGGTGCAACATTGCATTTTGTGTACCGGGTTCCGTGAACACTACAACAGGGACACATTTCCTTCTCCTGACTCCTTCTCTGTGTTTGTACTACTCTCTACCTTTGCGCTGCCTAAGCCCCCTGCGTCACTGGTGCCCACCCCTATGTCTGTGACGCACTTTCCTTTCCTTAACATACCCCCTCCTTCCTCATTCAGCTACCCAACGCCTATCCCGATGGAGACCATGATAGATTTCCTCTTCGCGCCTCTGGCCTTACCTGGCTCCAAGGAGGGTGCCCGTAATGTTGCAGTCTGCCTCGCCTGTGGCCCCGTCCCTTCCGTTGCTCATGCTGGCCTCACCGCAGGCCACAACGCCCTTGCTGGCTTCTCTGCCGGCGCCTGTAACACACTAGGAGAAACATTAGAGTGGCCCCTCCATCCCGCTCATCCTCCTCCCTTAACTCGCCTTCTTCAAGGCTCTCTACATCAAAATCCAATACTTCATTGCCTTGAAAAAACTCCTGTGGCCATTCGTGGCCCTTAAACATCTCCCCTGGAAGGGCTCTAGTAACCCTTCCACCTCGAACGCCCCTCTGGTTATCCGGGGTGGCCGACTGTACCCTTCGGTGCTCTTCCGACACCCTCCCACGCCGACTGTCCTTCAACTTTGTCCCGGAGTTCAAGCAAGACCCACTGGGTACTGGGGCCAGTGAGGTCGTTCTGGGCCTACTTGCGCTGGCTGTGCCGGGCTCTCCCGCAGGTGTCGGGCACGCCGTTCTGGGCCCAGCCCTCTCTTTGCCTCGGAGCCGCTCCCAGCTCTGCCGAGTCGGCTGCGCAGCGCCACTCGTCTCCCTGTAAAACAAAAGGCCGGTCTGGTGTGCTGGTTCTCTGCCACCAGCCTACCTGCTCTGCCCTGCTCTTCCTACTCTGTCCTTTATCACCTTGCGCCACTTCGTCTCCCCCCAGCTTCATTACCTGCTCCTCTTTGTCCTCCCCTCCGTCTTCCTCCCCACTCCATTTCAGCATTGCTGCGACAGACGCAGATGCTGGCCCCTGGACTAAGTCTTCCCCCTCCGTTGCCTGTGTCTTAGAACCTCTCATTCCTACCCCTCCCCTTCACCCCTTCCTCTGTCCGGGGCTACTCTGTCCCTTTGTAGCGACCCTCCCTTTGCTAAATAAGTGCTGAGTTGAGCTACCCTGTCTCTCCCTCTCACCTCTTTGTCCCATGACTGGAATATATCTAAGCCCCCCCATGCCTGTGGGCCCCATGCTGGCTCTTGTTCTCCGGGGACCTCATCTCCCTCCTCTTCCTCCCCTTCCAGCTCTCTGTTCCCCTCATCCAAGCTCCAACCAGGGCCCTGCCAAAACTCCTGGGCGGGCCCCTCCTCTGGTACCATGCCCCTCATTCGCCCTCCTTCCCCCTTCAGGATTCCCTCACTCGAGCTTGTCTCTCTACCCTCCCTCCACTCATCCTGTTGGCATCTTCCCTCCTCAGCGAGCACCTCACATGGGGCCACTCGCTGAGCCTTACTCCTCCCGCTCCATGATCCACTTCGGCCCTTCGCTGCTGTCGCAGCAGCCGGGCCTCCTACTCTAGCCTGCCCTTTTACAGCGGCCCTGTGCAGATGCTTCTCGTGCCCCGGGGCCGCATTACCTGCCACCCCGGCCCCGCCATAAGGCACAGCCTCATTAAGCTCCTGTGACGGGCCGGCCACACCCATCGTCTCTTCAAACATTGCCAGAGCCGCAGGCAGTGCTCCGGTCCCCGCCTGTTGAGTGCCCCGAGGAGCCGCTCTCCTGGCATATGAGCGGCCCCTCTCACTTACCCTGTACGCAGGGTCCACGCTGGAGGCCTTCCAATTTTGCGGCGGGGAGCAAGCTGCGATCGCAGTGGCCACTCCTGCCGACGCCTGATGCACTGTGCACGTCGATCTTGGGGCCTCCGACATGACTAAGTCGAGCCGCCCCGCCTCTTTCAAGAGGCGCATCGCCTCGCGGACCCGATCGTCCTCCATCGACAGGTAGGCTGTTTTAAACTGTCTAGACTCCCTAACCTACGCTGACACAAAAATTCTGCTAACCCTACTCCCCACCACCAGCCACCAGGTCACCAAACCTAAAATGGTGGCAGGGAGCCAAAAGCCCCTAGGCTATATACCCCTTGGGCTACATGGGGCTACACTGATGTAGCCCAAACCTATACAAAATGGAAGTCCACTGGACTGCCCCATCCTCCCAATCTGCCCATGGTGCAGACCTCCCTCTTGTCGGCTGCCCACAAACCCCTATTAGTTAATGCACTACAGAGGTCTGTGTCTGTAACTAGACAGCCACGGAATTGAATCCTGGTTGAAGCAGTGGAGAATAGTTAGGGACTAACACAGGCCCCTGCGTGTACATTTACATTTCTTTCAGGTAAGCAGACACCCTGGCAAGAAGGCTTGTTTAGCTGTCTGCTTGCCTTGGGTTTCAAAGCACAGGAAACTCCCTGACTTATACTGCAGCTGAAGCATTTCAGCTCTTGGAATTAACCGTCAGTTAATATTTTCACAGAAAGTAGGGGGACTGTTTTCCTTAAATTATAAAAGTATGGGCACGTCGTGCCCTTCATATCCCGCCCACTTCGACCACTGACTTTAAGGCAATATGCTCAGCAAATTGTGAGTGAGACTATAGCAGCTCCCGCTCCTCTTAGAACAAAATGGCACCTATCTTTCTCATACATGCACTGGCTTGTGACTGGTGGCCACTTTTTAGCACTGGTGTTAGTAATGAGGGCAGTTTTCGGAAAATCTAGCCCCTTCCCAGGTGACAGACAACCTGATGAACTAAAAGTTTTATCATCAAATCCGAATATTGGCAGGGTCAAACTGCTCTTCGCAGACCCCTGTCCCTTTTCAGGATGGGAGTAGTCCTGATGGATTGCTGAAGAGATGGGAAGGCCTATGGAAGAGATTATCTTTGGTTCTTTCCTGAATGCTGTCAAGTATGGTTGGTCTCTCAGCTCTCATCTTGGAGCACCCCTGAGGTGGGATCTCAATACCAGAGTAGATCTGCTCCAATGCGTTTTACAATTAAATCTGGCTTGTGAGCCAGCACACACTCTGGACAGAGCAGAGTGTGATCATCTTTGAGAGTAGATGATCTTATGGGTGAGGTCATCATGGAGGGCGTATTGAAGAACACATATGATGGAAAGGAATGGTATGGGTATATTTATTGAGCTTACTACCCCTTAAGGTATGTGGAAGCACTGTACAGATAGGTAGCATGTTACTCTGTAGGAGCCCGGTGTTATTAATTTAGATACATTTAAGAGTTATGCAGTATCCTTCTGCTTCCAACAGGTGTTAAATCCAAAAAGAACAATTGATGGACAGAATGATGAACAATGTCATACATTCACCCCAGTACAGAGATCTGGGCCTAAATCCATAGTTTTTTTGCTCCCCATGCCATTTCAGTTTAGACCCAGCCATATGCAAATCAGCCTTGACCCTGTTCCCCACGGGAACAGTCCAGCCCCAACTGCCAGGCCAGGTCCTCCCTGGACTGGAAACAAGCATCCTAGGACCGGTTTTGAAGTATCACCCCATATCAGCCAGGCTAGCTTGACTCCAGTGGCACAGACAGCACGGGACCCACATCTGAGCATACCAGTCCCACTCGGGGTAACAAATGCAAAAAAACAATTGATGGACAGAATGCTGAACAATGTCATGTATTCACCCCAGTACAGAGATCTGGGCCTCAATCCATAGTTTTTTTGCTCCCCTTGCCATTTCAGTTTAGACCCAGCCATATGAAAATCAGTCTTGACCCTGTCCCCATGGGAACAGTCCAGCCCGAACAACAGGGGTCAAGCATACAGTATTAGTCTTATGAAAACTTGTTCACCATTTTCCATAAGGATGTTGACTTGTCATGAACGTTAGTTATATTGGTTGGTTCATGCCAATTTTTACATTGGCATACAGATGAATTTTACTGTTGTCATGCTGTTTGTAATCTTAGCTGTCATGCAGATAAATATTACAGTTGTTGTGTGGTTTGTAATCTTAGCTTTCATGAAGAAGAATATTAAAGTCATTATGCAATTTGTAATCTTAGCTGTCATGCAGCTGCATATTACATTTGTCATGCTGTTTATAATTTTAGCTGTCAAACAGATGGATATTACAGTTGTCATGCTTTTGGTAATCTTAGCTGTGATGTGGATGGTTATGACAGTGGCCATGCTGTTTGCAATCTATCATGCCATTCATACAAAGTTTCACGCCATTACTGTCGGAATAGATTTGCTGTTCGATCTATAGTATATATTTGGGTGTAAACTCTGAATTTAGAGTAGGAAATATCATGTGACATTAATATCGTGGACAAAATATGGAAACGAAAGTAGATTTTCCATACCCAACTCCACATATATATGCCTTGGCAATATATATAATGAATAAAATAAAGGTTAAAGGGACATTATAATTAGGAATTGCAATAATATGTTACTTTACTTAAAAAAAAAAATAATAATAATTCAATGAAAAAGCACGTGCCCCAAAGCAATTATAGCTCATTCATTCTGAATCGATATATATTTACAATTTTTTTTAAATGAGTTACTACATACTAATCTCCTTTTTATGTGAATTTTCTGAGTTTGTAGAAATGAAAATGTAATTAATGGTTAACAATCTACAGGGTCAGTTTCATTACCGGCAAATGAAGTAAACCAATCGAAATGGCAAATGTAGGATAAATATCTCATGAATGCCAGTTTACCCGACATTGACAAAGGCTTATAGCCGAAACGTGTTTGTCGGAGTGTTGTGGCTCATTTAAAGAACTTCTTAATGATTTCCTGTAAGTGCGCGATTCCTTTTCCAGTTAAACGAAGATAATGTGAATCTTCGTCTTCACAAATAGCAGCACCTGCCATGTCAAGCGGTGCGGTAGCGTAACCAGGCAGAGCCGGTGAAATGCATATATATATATATATATATATATATATATATATATATATATATATATATATATATATCTACTGGCGGTCGCCAGTAGATAGTTATAGTTAGGACCACGTTTCCATAGGAAAAGCATTTTTTGATGTGCTTATAACTTTGGCGTCGTTTGACGAATCTTTATGAAATTTTCCAAAAAGTTCCTCTTTTCAGGTCAGCTCCTATCCTGAAAGTGTGGGGGAGATTCGTCAAGGGGGGCTAAGAAAAAGGGGGTCCCAAAACGTGTTTTCTCCATGCAATTTCCATAGGAAACTTTAGACAAGGCTACAGGTCAAACTGCTGAACGGAATTACGCCAAATTTGGCAGGGAGAAAGGTCTTGGTCCAGAAAGCACGCTTTTGTTTAAATGGGGTAAATCCGTTCAGTAGTTTTTGAGAAATATCAAATTTTCCAGATATCGATATTTGAGAATTCTGACATCTGATTGGCTGAGGCGTTACGAGCACGAGCTTGCGGCTCATTGGCTGCGAACTGTTGAAACTAGGAAGTGTTGGCAGCCATTTTGTTATTCACAACTCTCCCTCTACAAGGCATCAGGTCCGTAGTTCTACCTCTGTGAGGCAACACTAAAAATATACCGCAGCTCTGTCTGTGCGAGATACCCCTTTCACGGTCCCTCTACCCACATCACCAGCTCGCGGCTATGCCTTTAGAAGCCAGTCCGTCGGCTCACAGCTCTGCGACTGCGAGCTGTCAGCCATTTTGTGACTCAGTCCGTCAGCTCGCATCTCTCCCTCTAAAAGGCATCGGATCCGTAATTCTACCTCTGCGAGGCAATACTGAAAATATCCCGCAGGTCTGTCTGGGCGAGATACTCCTTTTACGCTCCCTCCCCCTACATCATCAGCTCGCGGCTATGCAATACTGAAAATATCCCGCAGGTCTGTCTGTGCGAGATACTCCTTTTACGCTCCCTCCCCCTACATCATCAGCTCGCGGCTTTGCCTTTAGAAGCCAGTCCGTCGGCTTGCAGCTCTGTGTCTGCAAGCCGGCGGGCCCGCAGGTTTACCTCTGTGAGCCACTTCGTTAGCTCATTTTACGCTGCCTCTCCCCACATCATCAGCTCGCGGCTATGTCTTTAGAAGCCAGTCCGTCGGCCCGCAGCTCTACCTCTCTGAGCCACCTCGTTAGCTCGTAGCTGTGTCTGTGCTAGCAGGCCCGTAGGCCCGTTACTCTCCCTCTGCGAGTTAGCCCGTTGGGTTGCAGCTCGGAGGGCTCGCAGCTGTTTCTCTGCGAGCCAGCCCGTTAACTGATAGCTGTGTGTCTGCTAGCAGGCCTGTTGGCCCGTTGGTCTCCCTCTGCAAGTCAGACCACAGCTCTCCCTCTGCGAGCCAGTACGGTGCTGTGCTTTTGCGAGCCAACAGCTCGTAGGTCTCCCTCTCCGAGCTGAGCCCACGGGCCGCAGCTCTTCCTCTGCGAGCCTGCCCAATGGCCCGCAGGTGTCCCTCTGCTAGCCGTACCGCAGCTGACACTCTGCGAGCCGAAATTGGGAATATAAGGCGGCTCTAAAAAGAGCCTTTGTGTTTATTAGTTGGAGCTACATGTAAGTACGAATGCACAGCTTCAGGTTAATCAGGAAAACTCGGTTTCCCTCATCTGTGAAGTGTACTCCATCACTTCTGTAGATATCAGTCATATCAAAACGTATGTTGTTGTTGTAGATCGACCCCATTCTATGGTCTCTGAGGTATGCAGACACAGCTTTGTTGACATTCTTCCTAGATTTTTCAATCTTATGACAAAATTGGTTTGACCATTTCCACTTCTGTCTTTGGCATATATTGGAATATACAAAGACAGTTTGAGGCAAAAGTAACATCAATTGTCCAAAGGTGTCCTTCATAAGCATTTCCAAACGTACCCCAGTGAATGTGCCTAGATCGTTACCACCACAGTGCACAATCATGAGATCAGGGTGTTGGAGATGCAAACAGGTTTTAACCAAAGGGAGCAATTGGTGCCACTTCAATACTCTCTGTGCAAACCATTTAATGTGCACATTTTGTAAACCTAGGTCTAAGTCAATACGTCTCTGTTCTGCATACCTCTTGCACCAGAAAACATAGCTATGTCCTACAATCCACACTAGCATTTTGAAGGTATGGCTAGAAGATATGGATAAATGTCTGTAGCTCATGCAGTGCATTCGTAGAATGAGAGATATGTTTAAACATGGGGAACTACTTTTTTTTTTACATACAAAACCTTAACCGATTGGGAGATGAAATGTATTGTGTCCTAAAAAGTAGGGTGTATATTAGTTTTGATGACAAGCATCTTTGTGATTGGTTAATAAAAAAGCAGTTTATACGTGGAGTACATATTATAGGATGAAATTTGCTCAGCTCAACCACACCTGCTAATTGTATTTGGAAGGTGCAGTTCAAACTTGAAAGAATGGTGAACTTTTGACCTCCACGTGCTGTTAAATGTTGGAGAAAATGTTGCAAAAAAATTATCAGTTTGTTTAAAAAAATGATGAACTTTTAACCTGCACGTGTCGTAGAATGTTCTAGAAAGTGTTGATACAATACGTTGAACTTTTCACCTGTATGTGTCCTTAAAAAAACTGTTTATATGGAAAGTTCAAAAATAACCAATAAAGAGAGGTTTTGCAATTGAAAAAAAAAAAGGAACTATTCTGATTTGTTCTTTACATGTATTTATGTGTGGAGCAACAGGGAAATTGTGCCATTACTGGTTCCATTCTTGATGAAAGCGGTGCATTACATGTACTGTGTGACAAGAAAAGAATTGCATGCGTTTGTGACATTTGAAGTCTGCATACCAACTACGAAGGTAAATTAGAAATTAAGAAGGTGTGTTATGTGTTTTGTAGTAGTGGTTAAGTATTTGAGACGATATTTTTAACTTTGAAAGTATTTTTTATTTCTAAATAACATAGTGATAGTAAAGTCTGGTGTTTTATTGGTTCTAAAATATGCATAATGTGTAACTAGTTGTTAAACAAGTACTTTATATATGTTTAGGAGTTTTCACAAAGAAAAAGTGTAAGTTGTTATCTGTAAAAGACTGTGGGCCATATTCTCAAGACGAGCGATAACATTATCGCCGCTTTAGCGGCAGTTTCCTGCCGCTAAAGCGGCGATAATGTTATCGCAATTATTGTGAATATAGCCCTGTATGGGTTTGGAAATTCGATGTAGCATTAATTTCGATTTATATATCTATTCCGGCGAGATACACAGAATGTCGCACATTTGGAAATTATGCTCAGTCTGGAAATAGTGGAGAAGGGGTGACAGTAGAAAATGTATGTGTTATTAACTTAACAGAGATGGAAAAAAAAGAAGAAATGTTATGTGCACAGTTTGTGGTCTCATTTTTTACACTGAGAGGTAGATTTCAATGTCAGTCAAGGCTGGTGTGGTACTGCGAGGCTTTGCATTTGGGTGTTCTTAGGAAATCTAAGTTGTTAGGGAGCGTTTCTTCAGAAGTCATTTTTTTTTACATATGTGAGAGATAAAAAATAAATGAAAATGTTCTTTGTATATTTTCTGTACGATTTTGTTCACAGTGGTAAAGTAAATGTGATTATTAGTGATAGTAATTCTCACGGTGTGTTCCTCTGCTGAATATACGCAGGCGTTTAAGTGGTCCGGGTGTTATTAGTAGTAGGCTCCGCCACCCCTTTAAGAGAGCCGCCAATTTTTTCATCCCAGTTAAAGGTGTTAATATACGTATAGTAAATGGACGATACATAAAAAGTTTGGAATTACACCTTCATTTACTCTGTCTACCTTGCACCACCATTTTGTGCCCCCAGCAGTACTGTTTATAAAAATAATCTAATACAGCTTTTTGTATTATAAAAATAGCACTTATAGGTTTATTGGCATATTGGTAGAATTTGTACTATATAAAGAATGTTGCAATCAGTTTCAATGGTATAGAAATGCACTGTATTATGTAGGAAATATTACATATGCATAGGTTGTGATGTCATTTTTTTACTGTAAGGTACATTTGAGTATAAGTGAAAACAGGTGATATACTGCGAACCCGTTCAGAATGTGCACAGATTACATAGAGAGTAAATGGACAAAGTAAACGTGCACGTTGCTTTGTGTATGTATGCATGGTTTGAATCATTTGATGATACTTTAAGACATAATCTAAACACTATTTCTGCTTTACAATTGGGTACAGTGCACAGTGTTAGTAGTTAGTGACTAGATGCTGGTAAAGGTATTATTTATTGCTCGTTCGTACGAAATAAAGGTGGAGAGGGGCGTTTCTTTACAAGAGATATTTTATAAATGTGTGAGAGATAAAAAACAATTAAAAATGTTCTTAGTAAATTTTCTATACGATTTTTTCACACTAGTAAACTAACTGTGATTATAAGTGATGAAAATTGTTAGGGTGTGTCTCTGTGCTGAATATACGCAGGACTTTAAGTGGACTGGGTGTTACCGGTGCTGAACACTGCTACCCCTTTTAGACACCCGCATTTTTTTTCATCCCACTTAAAACCCTCAATATACGTATATTAAAGGAACGGTACAATAAAAGTTTAGGGATTACACCTCCGTTTCCTCTCCTCATGTGTCATCCCCATTTTGTGCACCAAACAGTAGTGTTTATAAAAATTAAGTAAGAGAGCTTTATTTAGTATGAAAATAGCACTTATACCTTTATTAGCATGTTCATGGGATCTGTAGTGTAAAGAAAAGGTCGTAATCAGTTTCAATGGTACAAAAGTGACGTAACATATGTTTGAAAGATTACATGGTTTTAGGAGTAAGGTATAGAGGTAACAAATAAGCAGTATAGTTTGTTATGTTTAAACGAGTATGTAGTTTTGTAAATCAGATACGGCGTTGATTTGTGCAGCACACAGTACACCCACAATGACCCTGGAACATGTCCCTGAATGCCTTGGCACACTGCAGCACACATCCAAACGCCAAGTAGGCCCCCATCCACAATGTGGACAGAGTGCCCCCCTATCACCAATATCACAACCTACCCTTGCACATATGCTGAATCCAGCAAACCAGCAGATCCGTGACCCACACTGACTATGCAAGTAACACTGCATTTCGGATAGCATAGCAGCTGCGCAAAGAAAATGACATGGCCCACGAAGCGACATGGACGGAGCCAAGTGCGGATCACATCCTCAAAGGAGCAGGTCACACTCCGACGTGTCCGCGTGCAACCACAACCCATGCCTTACAATACACGCAGCAGACCAACAATGCACCAGGCCACAAAATAAGTCCGCGAGCACACATCACCCAAGTCAAAAGCAAAACAGGCCCCGAAAAGCACACAATCCAAAGGCACCCCGTCTCAAGGGGAGAAGGCTACACGAAATCAGAGCTGCAGGGGCAATTCCCCCACAATGCAGCCCACACACATAGCAATCACAGAACATCAGCAATGAAGGCAATGTGGTACAAAACTCCCCTCATACGGGTTCTGTGTCCGGTGTGTATGGCGGGGTGATGGCTGCATGGCTGTGTGCCCCTGACACATCAGACTGCGTAGGTGATGGGGCTGCATCAGATGTCGTCCAGCACCTATGCAAAAACAATGTCTGGCTCACAGAGGCGGAGCTTGCCAAAGGGATACACCCCCATTGCACATGCGACAGTCAGTTCTTCCCTGTGTTGGGACGAGGCTCATTGTGGCACACGAGTGGACAATCTTTACAACACACCTCACAGTTAGACACCAGTGGAGTGGCATAGGCTTTATTGGCATGTGCGTGTCAGTACGGACGAGGCAACGGCCACAACAGGCACGGACATGCTTAAGACACTTACACGCAGCATGGGTACATGTCGAGGGGCAGATGATGTTGGGGCTCAAATGGACAAGATTGATCACATATGGCAACGCTCACAGCCCACCTTGCCTTGCTGGACGAGTCATGTGTTGTTTGGCGTCTGCACAGTGCCCCGTGTGAGGGGGCACGACTGACTGTACGTGGGGTCTGCATGGTGCTCTGCCTCCGGGGTGCGGCAATTGTCTGCTCTGCCGACAGTGATCAGGTGTGAGGGTCCGACAGGTTCGCATGTCGTGCTACATCGCCATGTGTGTGCTCTCACCCAGCAGTGTGTCCCAATTGGCAACGTTGCCAAACGACGCTGTGTTGCTCGGACCATGGACCTGCGTCGCCTTGGACAGGTGTGTGTGCACACGCGTTATTCCACGCACATGCATCCAGAGCCCGACCGAAGGGAGACGTGTCCTCTGTTTTGGTGGGATATGTGAGCAATCCCCACTGTGCAACAAGTTGTTGGGCCATGTGCTGTGGGTGGCAATAGGATGTGGCTGCAGGTACGTAGTTACTCGTCCATGAATGCCCGTGCAGCTTCATGTGCAATGTGTTCCAATAGTACGTCGTTGTCGTGTTCAAGGAACACCAGGGTGAGCCAATCCATTAGGTGGTCCGGGCAGGTGTGCTCAGCCCACGCTGTGTCACCGATCCGCAACACAGCCCAATAGGGGAGCGCCTGATGTGGTCACTGCAGACGAGAAATTGTGCCATCTCCCATGCACAACTACCAATACATACGCAGTATGTCAAGGCATCCCATGCACGGCTGTCTCGGTTACACTCCTGTTCGTGATCCAACAGGGGGCGCAAACACAAGTCATAGTCCAATTCATCAACAGTTGTGTTGGATAGGCAGAGATCCATGGGACACTCGAATGTGCATGTTCGGCAGTGGAACCAGGGCTGGACGCAGGTGACGTGGGCAATGCGGAAGCTGAGCCTGTAACTGATCCGCAGCACTGCCAGTGGCAGTGCGCCCAGTAAATGCAGCATACGTGCACGGTACTGTTCCACGTGACGGGTGTTGTGCATGTGCCCGGTATGGCCTGCCATTGCGTTGGTGCGTCTCGTGAACAGGCACTCTTCTGGACTGCGGCTGTTGTGTGGAGGATATGCCACAGCTCTGAGCAATAATTTGAATGTGTGTGCAACGTTGTGGGACATGGGTTGCTGTTTCCGTGGGTGTCAAGGCCTTCCCATGCGGGGGTACCACAGGCAGGGGCTTCTATGTGTGGGCTGTGGATAAGTCGGATGGTTTATTTGCGGAATGCGTGGTGTGGGAGTCGTCCCCATCTGCCATTGTATCTCTATCAGGGTGTTCCAGGCGCGTTCGGGACCAAGGTCAGAGGTGCAGGTGTCCTCCCGGCTTCTGCATTGGGACAATGGTGCTTTCATCCCTGATGTTTGTCTCACTACTACTTTCGTTTTGGGAATGTGATGTGGCTTTGGCGCTGAGATTGGGACACGGCCTTGGGCTCATGGTGTACGGATGGCGATGCACACACATATGTTGGCATGTGGAGCCAGGTGCCCGTGCGTCCTTGCGCTGCTTGTGCTATCTCACTCCGTCTCTCTCCCTCGCTCTCTCCCTCTGTTTCGTTTGTTGCGCGCATGGCACACCATCTTGTCTTGGATTTGGTCTACCGGGCTGTGTGCTACGGATTGTCCAGTGGGAGCAGCTAGGACTCATCCTAGGGGTTGTTTCTGCTTTTGTTTGTGTGGTGTTTTGTGTTGGTGGTTGCATTGCTGTATGACTGATTCTCCATTTTCTGGTCACGCATGTATGTTTATTTTGCTGCTTGTGCGACATCAGGCAAGATGTTTGTTTTGGGGTTGGTGGTGTTGGTGTGCAATTTCTTAGTCCGGTGTTGGGGGTGGTGCCGGGGGGGGTGTTCCGGGTGTGGGATGGGGTCCTGGGGTGTTGGCGGTGGGTGTTGTGGCCCTGTTGGGTGTCCGGGCCGCATGATGAGTTGCTCCATGGCATCTGTTGCCCTTCGGATGTGGCCCTGGGCTGTGCTCCCTTTTGTGGTGCTGGCTGCCGTCCAACTTTACACCAGGTCAGAGCAGGTGTAAATTTCCTGGTGCTAACGCGCCTTATCGCCGGTTTTGTGTTTTTATCGCGGATGTGGCTGGTCGTTGTGAATGTTGAGGTGTGCTGTTGTCTCGGCTTTTGTCACGGGAACGCCTACTCTGCATCTCATTAGCGATATTTGCGAGGGTCCTCTGTGGCGATGTTTTTTGAGGCTGCTATCGCGGGTATACTGGTGCTGTGGGCTGTTAACACCGGCTTGTGAATGGGGGGTAAATTTATCACGAGTTTGGCTGCGATAAAGTGCCGTTAATTCGGCGATGGCTCCTTGTGAATATGTCCCTTAATCTTTCCCCCTCTCCATCTCCATGTCGGTGGTTTTTGTTGCTGTCTAACAGTTGATCTGTACTTGTTTATGTACATCCACAATGAAATGTAAGCCTGTACCATATTTTTGCTAATATGGTGCAGTGTTATGCTTGCTAAGTTGCCGATAGAAGTGTTAAACTAATAAGGGTAACGTTTACATGTGCCATTTAGTTGAGAATATCACTCTAAGTATACAGATAACAATTTTACAAAATAGTATCTACAAAGTTATCTGTAGTGGGTTGCAGAGGAAGTGGCGTGGGACGGTGGGGTGCATGGGACGGGGGTGGGGCGGGGGGCGAGGGGAAAAGTAGGAGGTAGTGGAGTCACATATAAAATGGGAAGGTGAATCTAAATAATTCAATAAATACGTGCTGTATGTCGGATGACACTACCTGCCACCCTACTGTTCCCTTATTCCGCTCCAGTACCATGCAGCATTTCCTCTGCAAGCCGCCACTGGAACTTATATAATTGTATGTGATTATTTTGACATATTGAACAGATATAACAAATAATTGAAACTTTTTTTTCATTCGCAGAAAATTATTTTGTTTGGATTAAAAATTGAAAATGCCTAGAAGAACTGAAAAAAAAGGAAAAACAAAAAGGCAATCTACTTAAAGAAAAGTCAAAAATGTGCATTACAAGAAAATCAGAGTACTACAAAAATAGTTTCTTCTGGTAAAAACACTAGACAATTTCTAAAAAAAGTACTACGAACATTTAATGAAAATAACATCACACAAAGGAAAAATAAAACAAATTTCAAGTAAGGAGAAGCAGACTTCGACTTCAAATTGCAAGAAAAAAAAACATGATAAGGAAAGAGTATTTGTTACCCGTAGACAAAAACAATTTCAAGAAATTCGTCAAAGAGTTTTTCGAAATAGAGTAATTCAGAATTTAATAAAAGGATGCCGCAAATATAAAAAGAAAGTGCTGCAATTGAAACAGAAACAGCGTGTTGAAAGCATAGTGGATACTGCTTTTAAGTTAAAACAAAAAATATTCATTTTCATTTTGAAGAGGATGAAAGTGTTGGATAAAACAATGAAGATTCTGAAAGACAAAAGTAAAAAAAAAAGACGTGTGAACAGAAGCAACTTTTGTAAAATCTTCAGTGGAAAATGGAAACATACATCTAATAGTGAACCTTTTTTTAATGAAGAGAGTTACTTCCAAGAAAATAGTTTACCATTTGCAGTTGATACTGGAGGTCGTTGCTACGAAGTTCAGAATGGTTGTCCTGTTGCAAAAGAGGAAATGGTTACTATTAGTGCAGAACAGTTAATAGCTGAAGAAGTGCAAGGGAAACGCACACAAGCTCCTGTGTATAAGTGGGGTTGTAGCAGTATTTGTAGTATTCGACAGGAATCTATTGATATAATGCGAAATTTGTTACGAGAATATACACAGAAAAGTGTAAAACAGAAGATTAGGTTGTTACAAACACTAGATCCTTGTAATGTAAGAAAATATACTGAGAAACATGGGCATTCTCTGGCTTGTCTTTCAAGAAAAGTGTGTAAAAGTGTTTTTCATCACTTAAGGATGTTAGCAGTACACCATTCAGAAATGCGGAAGTTTGTAAGGAAACTGTACTATGTAAAAAGTCCTGCATTATGTTTAGGTGAACTAAATACAGCTCTTTTACACGGTTCTTTATCAGATGTACAAAAAAAGTGTGATGATATTCAGTTCCGATATTTTGGTTCAGAAGAGCAGTGTATAGAAAGTGAAAGTTTGACAATTACAGATGTTGAAGAAGATGGGAAAGTGATTATGATTGATCAGTTTGAAGAAGAAATTGGAAAGTTTAACATAGTGTGCTCTGAAATTCCAAACTATGTTTGTGTTTGTTGTCGACGTACTAATTATAAAATTCAAACTAGGAATGTTGATTTGTATTTGAAATCTGAAAAGAAGAATAATGATAAATGGAAAGAATTTGCAACTTACTTGTTAGTGGAAGGTCAATTTGAGTTAGGCAGTGATCAACGTATTTGTAAATATTGTTATAACAAATTAGAAGAGAACAAAATGCCCGCTAGAGCAGTACATAATAAGTTAGAATTAGTAGCTATTCCGGAGGAACTGGCAGATTTGAATACATATGAGTCAGTTCTAATTCAATCTGTTCATCCATTTCAAACTATAATTCGCATGGAGCCTAAAACAGGTAAACTGCCACCAACAGACTTACAAAGAGGGCTGAAAGGAAGAGTAGTGTACTTACCTTTGGATTTTAAGAAAAATATTGAAATTGTTGGTGGAGACAAAGATGAAAATGAAGCAGTAGTCATTCTAGTAAATGGAGTACCAACAAAGAGTCGGAAAATATGGCAAGAATTTGTGGATGTTAAAAAACTTCAAAAGGCTACGTTATATCTTGTGGAGAATAATATTTATTATAAAAGTGTAAATGTGGAACAACAGGTAATAAGTTTGGAAGATGAATCTGAAATTTCAAGTGGTCAAATAGAGAAAGTGGACAAGTCAAGGAGTGAAGAGATTTATGAACATTACACAATATGTCCTCTACATTCAAAAGAAGTAATAGGAAACAGTATTGAGTTATTTCAAATGAAAAAAGCAAAGGGAACTCCAATGAGTGTATGGGAGAAAAGCTTAGAAGCTCGTTGTTTTCCACAGCTGTTTCCTACTGGAGAAGGTGGACGATATGATGACCGACCTGTACGTATTCCAGCTTCAGAATATCGCTCAACAAGATTATACTCTGAAGATCCTAGATTCCGGCAGTGTATACCATATATATTTCACCTTTTGTTTGAAAGTGATCTGTCTTCTCTGTCCTATGCAGTGAACCACATACTGAAAACTGGAGTTCATCAATCACTTCTTTCAGCGAAAGAATTTGTGGAGAAAGTTCAACAAACAGATGAAAATTTAGAAGCACAGTTAATTAATTTGATGGCATGTCAACGAGGAACAAATGAGTATTGGTATCGTCGTCATGGAGAACTGAAGTGTATGTTACGGAACTTAGGTACACCAACATGGTTTGTGACACTTAGCTGTGCAGAGTATGCATGGGAAGATTTGCTTGAATTTCTACGAGAAGCAAATTCCAATATAAAGAATGTTGAAATGAAGACACCTGGAGAACTGTGTTCTTTGGATCCTGTAAATGTGTGCAGATATTTTAATCATAGGTTTCAAGCTATGATGTCTTTCATCTGCAATAAAAAGAATCCACCTCTTGGAGAAGTTACCGATTTCTTTTGGAGAAAGGAGTACCAAGCGAGAGGTGCTCCTCATATACATATGCTATTGTGGATCAAGGATGCACCTAAATTTGGAACTGATTCAGATGAAATAGTATTGTCTTTCATTGAACAGTATGTGACATGTGAGATTCCAAGAGAAGGAGGAGATAGAAGCTTGAGACAGCAAGTTTTACGTTTCCAAAGTCACCGTTGTGGAAAGTACTGCCGACGAAAATACAAGTCTAAAGGAAAATTTTATACCAAGTGTCGGTTTGGATTTCCACGTCCAGTAATTTCTAAAGGAAGAGTAAATTCTTTTTTTCTTCTGTAAGGCACACAATAACTCGCAAATCTCCAAAGAATACCTACAACTTGAAAAGAACAGAACTGTCAAAGTATATTAATGACTACAATCCGGTTATTTTAAAAATGTGGAATGCAAATATGGACATCCAGTATGTTGCAGACAACTCAATTGCTGTTGCACGCTACGTTACATCATATATAACGAAATCAGAAAAAACCGAGATGAAACAAATGTGGGAAGAAATTGCACAAGAGAAAAGCCTTAGCAAAAAATTGTACAGCTTTACTTTGAAAATGCTTTCCCACAGAGAAATTGGATCGTATGAATGTTCAGACCGCTTGTCCTCTTCAAGTTTATATTCAAAATCACGAGGGATCATTTGGGTAAGTTTAGGTCTTGCCTGCTCACGAAATAGAGTGTTGAAATCATTAGAAGAAATTGAATACTTAGCAGCAAATGAACCAGACAGTACAGAAATTCTTAAAACTAATATGTTGGATACATACTATCCGAAAAGGAGTCGACATCTGGAACAGCTATGTCTGTATGAAGTACTTCAACATTACAGCTTCAAAAGAAATGTTAAACAGAATTTAAAACAAGGAAAATATGCAGTACTTGGATGTCATGGATGTTTAGTAAAACACACAAAAGGTAACCTTATCAACCACAAGAAACTCAGTTGTGAAACTCCAGACAAGCGAGAATTTTACTATTTAGCACTTCTCCAACTGTTCAAACCATGGCGTAGCGAAAGTGAATTACTTGGAGATTTCGACTGCTACGAAGATTCTTTTAATGCATGTAAAGATAGCATTGCATGTTCAATTTTCCCTACATATTTAAAAATGTTGAATGATGAAGTTGAACAGGAAAAGACTATTACAGCTGAAGTTGCAAATGAAAGTTCTCAAGATAGTCAAAGTTCTGGTCCATGTAGTCAAGATCCACTTGGACAACCAATAGTGGAAAATGAAGCAGCGATTGCTATGCATGAAGTGGAAATTGCAATGCAACAAGCACAAGAGGAGAATATTACATTGGAAAAGTTAGAAGAACAAGTAAATATTGAACAGAAAGAAATATATGTACAAGTGAGAGAACAGATAGAACATGGTTTGTTGCATGAAAAAAAAGAATGTGTATGTTCATCATTTAAACCTATTCTGATGTACATCAGTGGTCAAGCTGGAACGGGTAAAAGTTTTTTAATTAAAGTTTTGACCAGTTATCTTAAAAAAACTACTGGTTCACATTTATCTTGTGTAGTAACAGCTCCAACTGGATTAGCTGCGCACAATGTTAAAGGAATTACTTTGCATAGATTACTAATGTTACCAGTTGAGCATGATAATAAATTAGAATATCAGAAGTTGTCTGGAGAAGCTTCTTATGAAGTGTCAAGAGTGCTGAAGAAGATGAAACTTTTAATTATTGATGAGGTGAGCATGGTCTCAAACTTAATGCTTGCTTTCGTGCATTTAAGAATGCAACAGGTATTAAAAACAGATTACGACGTTCTCTTTGGAGGAAAACATTTAATTGTATTTGGAGATCTGCTACAACTAACTCCTGTAAAAGGAGAACCAGTCTTTAAAACTCTTCTACATGAAGACACTAGGAAATCTTTGGGAAGTATTGGAAATGTGAATCTCTGGTTAAATTTTGAATATAAAGAACTCACTCAGAATATGCGACAAGCAAGTGATGAAGATTATGGAAATATTCTGAAAGATGTAAGAATTGGTGTTCTAAGCAAACATGGTAAACAAGCTTTACAAAGTCGTCAACTAAAGAACTTGTTTACAACTGAAAACACACCAGCAGCAGTACTGTACAAGAACATTGCAGAAAAAAGTCTAGACTTTGCTTAATGCCTACACTGGAAGAGTGTTATACATTTAATCAAGAGCTTCTGAAATTGGAAAATCAAGAAATAGTTCACATTGAAGCTATTGATAAAATCGAGCATCAAGGAATAACAATTCTTCTTTCAAATAAACTACAGACTAAATTGGATTCTTTGGAAAAGTCTGTATCAAAAACTGCTGGCTTAGAAAACAATTTAGATGTATGTATTAACTGTCGGGTAATTTTGAGGCGTAATTTGAATATAGAACAAGGTTTAGTGAATGGAGCAATAGGGAAAGTTGTTGAATTTGTAAAATATCAAAACAGAAATGCAATTGAATTCTTGAAAATTAAATTTGATCAGATTGCAGAGGTGAAACAAATTGGGCGTTGTGCTGTACGTTTTTTGCTGGTAAAAGACTTGTATGTTCGTAGAAAACAGTTTCCTTTCTGTTTAGCATATGCAATAACCATTCATAAATCTCAAGGTTTAAGTGTAGATAATGCTTTAGTAAATGTTGGAAGAACTGTGTTTAAAGAGGGAATGGCATACGTTGCATTATCTCGAGTTAGAACATTGTCTGGTTTGTATTTAATTGATTTAGATGAAAACAAGGTTAGTGCTGATGTAAATTGTGTAAGAGAATATAATCGTTTAAGAAGACTTTATGCACCAACTTTAGGTGAATATCCTATTTATGAAAAACGTGCTGTGTGTTCAAAACGCAAACATGTTGATGAATCAAGTGTGGTTGAAAAGCAGAAAAAAATTCAAGAGAAAAGAAAAGATGCAAAGAAACAGAAAATACAAACAAGTGATGATGTTGTGGGATACCAATTAGAAAATGCTTCTGGTGTCAACTGCTATGGTAATGTTATTCTAAACGTTATATTTTATCTAGAAGATCTTTATGGTGAAATTATGGAAAGTCAGGAAAAAAGATTATGTTCTGCACTTTATACTTTATTTGAACAATTGAGAACTGACAGAAGTAAGATCCATACTGCTTCTGGTATTCGACAACTCTTGGATACATGTACTGGATCTTTAACGTTCAGTCCTAATATACAACAAGATGCACAAGAGTTTCTGATGGTTATGCTTGGAGTATTGTAAGATGAAGGAATCCAGATTGAGAGTTTATTTGGACTCAGTTACAAATGGGATCACAAATGTGAACAGTGTTCATTAACTTCTAGTACTATAGTTGACAGAGAACGATTTCTATATTTAACAATACCTGACTGCAAATCTGTACCTTTTCCGAAATTAGTAAAAGAAGCAAATCATGATATGAAATGTTCTCGTTGTCAATCAGAAATGTTATCTACATTATGCCTAGAAAGATATGGAAAATATGTAATTTTAATGCTACAACGCTGTAGACCAAATGGAAGAAAAGTGGAAACGGAAATTAAAAATTTTGTTGCTAGTCAAGTATCTATTTCTGGAAGAACTTTCACAACACTGGCTATTGTTTTCCATGCTGGAGGTACTACCACATGTGGACATTATACTGTATATTTGAAATGCAAAAATGGTTGGAGTCACTGCAACGATACACACTTGGAAATTAAACCGAGATTGCCTTATGAATTACCCAACTCATACTTGATATTTCTGAAACAAAAATTTTAGATACATTATTCGGCCTAGAGGGAAAATGGGAAGATGCTTTAAGGAATTGATACTGGATGATTTAAAAAAAAAAATTCCACACATTATTTGGCCTTGAGGAAAAATGTCAACAGAAACTACACAGTAAAGGTAACATTTAAAAATTGGAAATAGTATTGGATGTGTTATTTGTGTTGATTTGTTATTGTGGTTGTAAGAGTTAGTCATTTGTTTTTTTTAACAATCTAGTTGATTGGTTTTTTTTCCCAGCTGTTTATGATGATACTACACTGACATCACTGTGAATAGTGAAGTTAAGTAGAATCTGATAACAGCAGAAAAAGGGAGAAAAATATGTTTTGAAAATGTTATATTATGTTGTATTATTTGATAAGTAACAGTGTAATTTGTGAAATATATTACATTACACAACAGTTTTACAGTTTATTTTCTTTTCTGTAGTGGAAAAGTCAGAAAAAACAGTACTAATGACAAATAGCAGAATAGTAGTTTAATATTTAAAAAAAAATCAAATTCACTGAAAAAACCATAGGTTTTACAGACGTTATAGTTAGAAATTAGCATTTAAGAAACCTTTGAAATTCACTGAAAAAACCATAGGTTTTACAGACGTTATAGTTAGAAATTAGCATTTAAAAAACCTTTGAAATTCACTGAAAAAACCATAGGTTTCAGGGACGTTATAGTTAGCTGGACATTTCACTCATGTAAAACCATAGAAATTCCACCGTTATGGTTAGTTCAGTTAAGTATAACTCGCGCCCCGCAATGCACTGCTCATGACGTCACATATTACATCATTCATGGCATGGTCAGTGACATCACTGATGACATCTCAAATGACATCACTGATGACATCACTGATGACATCATCCACGTGATAATCTGATGCACCTCATCACACCCTAATATAACCTTTAATACACCCACTGTAAAATACACACTACCATTTTCGAAAGCATCCACACACCAATACCAGTTACTACATACTCACTCACTGATTCCTATGTCTGTACATACATCCACTCATTCACCTATACAATCACTTATACATGCAGTCACTTATCAATACAACACTATCATATGCACTCATACACCTATTCAGACACTAACACACCGCCACTCATCCATGGAGTTACTCACACACCTAGTCAGTCATGCAAAGAATCAATCACACTCCCATTTACTCACCTAAACAGTTATACACACACCACCTCACTAATTCATACAGACAGTAACGCATAGTTACTCTCTTATGTGATCACTGAAACAAGTACAGACTCATCCATACATGCCACTCTCACAATCACTCAGTCTCACATATAGTTATTTATATACACCATCACTCACATATACTGCCTTTTACATATGTAGTTACTCACATATGTACCACTGAGACATCCATTCACTCACCAACACACCCATACACACACTCACCCACCCATACAGCTGTTTCCACATGCACTCTTGAACCCATACACCCAGTGAATCAACCACTCACACATCTATGCACAGAGTGACACACCTCCCACCCACCCACACACACACTCAGGGGTCGATTCCGATTCGGGCCGGAAATTTCTCCGACCGAGCCGGACCCGGAGAGATTTCCGACCGAATCGGACCCGTGCAGTCCGACCGAACGAGTCCGATGCGTCCGTATGTTATCGGACACGAGTCGGTCGGACTCCCATTGAACTCAATGGGAGCCGGTCGTACAACGCGTACGCGGGCTCCCATTGCCTCAATGGGTGCGAGGCGGACTAGGGCGCCCCCTACAGCGAGTACGCCGCGGGCGCCGCGCGGCGTACACGCACAGGTAGGGGGACCCATGGGTCCCCCCTGTGTGCGCCTCGCACGGTGCACGCGTACAGGGGTCCGACACGGACCCCCAAAGTACGGCTCCGACAGCGAGTTCGAGTCGGACGGCGCGAGTCGGTCGGAGCGGTCGAGGTGCGCATCGTACTTACCCGGCCGGAAAACGTCTCCATTGCGCGGTGCGAATCGGGTCCGACCGAGTCGGTCGGAGCGGTACGATCCGGGTACGAGTCGGTCGGAGCGGTCGGGTCGCCCGGACGAGTCGGTCGGCGAATTCGCATCGTACTCGCTCGGCCGGACCCGCGTACGGTTCGGTCGGGAAACAGGCTTTCGCATGGCTTTTTTCCCGACCGAATGGTATTGGGTGCGCCTCCGACCGAGATCGGAATCGGCCCCTCAGTCTCCCATACAAATACTCAGGCAACCAATCAATAACCCATATAGACACTCATGTAGCTACTGACCAACACATACAGCAGCTTACACAACAACAGTCATACTGATACACACATTCAGACAGTTTAGTCACTAACCCATGCATTCAGTAAGACACATTTAATCACTCACTTATAGTCAGTCACGCACCTACTAAATCATTCATCCAGACACTTATACACCCTCTCATTCTTCAATACACCTTGGCATATATATAAAACATATTTAAACTTTACAGAAACACACAGTCACTGGATGATGTCATCAGTGATGTCATTTGAGATGTCATCAGTGATGTCATCAGTGATGTCACTGACCATGTCATGAATGAAGTAATATGTGACGTCACCAGCAGTGCATTGCGGGGGCGCGAGTATAACGGGGGAATTTCTATGGTTTTGTACGAGTAAAATGTCCAACTAACTATAACGTCCCTGAAACCTATGGTTTTTTCAGTGAATTTCTAAGGTTTTTTAAATGCTAATTTCTAACTATAACGTGCCTGAAACCTATGGTTTTTTCAGTGAATATATATATATACATATTTGTACTGAATATATATGAGGCCCGCAGCATAACGTGTGTTGTTATACGTACAGCATAGTGTGCTTTCAACTTACTTACACGTCCGGTTTGTTTGTTCCTTTTGTTTCCTTTCCCTACAGATACTCTTATATTTTAGATTTTGCACTATATGGGGAGTCGGTAATTGCACCCCCGTTTGGTAGAGTGGTAACCCTTTCATGCACATTGTGTATAAAGGTAGAGCCCAATATCCATCTCGGTCCTGACGAATGCTATGTACCCATATGGGACGCAGAGCAGAAACATGTTGACCATCTATTTTGGTAAAGGGATATTGTATTCCCAGATTACCGCTCACTTATTTTAATACCATAGATCTGCCCCTTAATTAAACTTCTTGGGGACAAGTTTAATGGTTTTTAAATTACACTTTCACTCACTTTTCGGGCCACCACTTAGTTTTAGAAGTGCATCCCTGTCTTCAGGTGTATGCCCGCCCTCTATCAAACGGAGTTTTTAGAGGGCGAGGACGGCCTATGATGAAGCATGACACCAGGTGGTGTGTGAGGCCAGTCTTTCACCTTTTTGAGATGCCCCTTGTGGATATACATCTCTAGAGATTCTGTAGGTACTTGTAGGAAACCTCACTAGGGACAGCCTTATTTGTGTTTTAACACTAGATAGGAGGCTGGCTCGTCCCTAAGCCCTGTGCCTCTAGTTCCCTCCCCTAGTTGTATACTAGGGCTAGTGTGTGTGTATTTACGTACAGCCTTTGGCTGTGGGAACTCTATTAGGGCATATAACTAGGTCACATGTGACTCAGGACTAAGTAAAAAAACACACAGTCCCATTCAAAATTAACGAAACATAGGGTGGTACAACTAACCTCCTTGATTTCATCAAAAGCACTAGCAATGGAAACTGAACTGGCATATGATGAAAACACTTATGCTGAAATATTAAGAACACCGTCGCTCTTAGCTGAAACGGTGGTAGCCCAGACTGTCACCAACTCGGATGAATGGGCAGCTTTATCAACGAAAAAGAAAGAACAGATTCGTACAACCCTCCATGGAGCATTCATGACCGAATATTTAAGAAAGAATTCGGCACCACGAGGCCTCGTGGTTACCAATGAACCAAGGCTGTTTCTGAATATCAAAGAATTTAGAATTAACTGGTCCAGCATTCCATGGAAATGCACCAAAGACTGGTTGGTACTAATTATTAACACGGCCAGACAACTAGCGGATGCTCTCATGGTCGAGATACAACAATGTGAAAGCCAATTAAAAACTACAGTGCATATCACTGTTTTCAAAAAGAAACTAGAGGAAATTAACAATGACCATTCGTCATACAGGGAATACCTCACGCAATCCAAGATCACTAAATTACAAAAAGATGTGCAGAAGTTCAGCCGCGCAACGATATATCCCTATACCACCGATGAATACTATGACAGACCGCAAGAACCGACTAAAAGACGTCAACCACGTTTTAGACCGACTCCCCAGAACTGGACCTTCAGCTCGGGTGAAGAAAGAAGCGACAGTAGCAGTGATGAGAGTACTGGTGGACAGCACCCGAGACGGAATCAGAATCCCCGCCAACAAATGTTCAACCCACCCATGAACCCCTATGGGTTCTGGCCACATCAGTTCTATCCACCTGGCTTCGGTTTTCAACAAGGTCCACAACCTTTTTAGCCAGGGGACAGGGAAGAGGCAGGGGCAGACAAAAAACAAGAAATACTCCCAGAGTACAATGGGAGGACGAACCATCTACCAGTGGAGCGATCACACGGAGCAAAGGCAGCGGCAGGGACGGCATACCAACAACGAACAAGGAATGACGAATGTCGTTAACCTTAGTGATTATATAATCAACAAAGAAGAAGAAGCCGTCCTCGCGAAAGGCCTGGGTTTTGTCCCAACACCTAGAAATGACCCGTTTTTCCTCAATACTGAACTAGCACAGTTCTTTCGGAAAATTAAGTTGAAAGATTTCTTTGGGGAGATACGAGGTATTGATAATGGTGAAACAAACACAGGTCTTCGTAATAAATCTACATTTACTCCACCCATCCAAAACATCTCTTGTAATGTCCTTGCGTTCGAACAGGCAGTAATGAAGGAAGTCGAAGCAATCGACTTTAATAACACCAAAGGATTCCAGAATTTGACAAAAGGGGAGAGAACAGCACTCCAGAAACTGAGTAACAATCAAGATCTGGTAGTAAAGCTAGCTGATAAAGGCGGGGCCATAGTCCTCATGAATTATACCATGTATAGAGAGGAGTGCCTCCGCCTTTTATCTGATACTATGAGCTACGAGGTACATCTGAATGATCCTACTACATGGATTATGAACAAAATCAAGAGCATGGTTCAGGAAGCACTGACATGTGATTGGATCACGAAACACGAGGCTGATTTCCTCATAAACACAGAACCGAGAACACCAAGATTTTACACGCTCCCCAAAATCCATAAAAACAAGACACCACCACCAGGGAGACCGATAGTGTCGGGTATCGGATCACTGTTGGAACCTTTATCCCAATTCTGCGATTGGTTCCTAAGACCCATCGTAAAAAAATCTCCATCATATCTAAAAGATACGAAGGATGTCTTATGCCTTTTGAGGGACCTGGATATCAACGTCGAGGAGGACCTGCTCATAACTATGGATATTGAGGCACTCTATACAAGTATTCCCCAGAGACGTACATTGGAGGTGGTAGAACTAATCCTCCTAAATCAAGATTGGTCTTTTATCACACCAACACACTTCATTTTAGAGTGTGCGGAGCTGGCTCTTACTGAAAATTTCTTCGAGTTCGAAGATAAACTGTATCGGCAGATCAAAGGCACATCAATGGGCAGTACCTTCGCGCCGAGTCTGGCGTGTCTGTACGTCCACCAGTTTGAGGAAGATCATATCTTCAGTGATAACAACCCTTTTAACCATCAGATGAAGACGTGGAAACGATATATAGACGACATTCTTGTCGTGTGGCACGGCACAATGGAGGAAGCCAGTACTTTTGTGGAGTGGATTAACAGTAAAGACTTGCATCTTAAATTCACCCACACTATTGAAAAAAACCATGCTGTTTTTTTAGACTTGGATATCACCTTGACAATGGGAGGGATCTCCACTAAAGTACACACAAAACCTACAGACAGGAATAGTCTCTTACTATATGAGAGCTACCATCCAAGGGCACTACGCCAAAATCTGCCTGTGGGCCAATTCTTAAGAGTGCGAAGAAACTGCTCAGAATTAGAGTCATTTCACGCACAGGCAGAAGAACTGGAATCCAAACTCCTGGCAAGACATTATCCAAAACGTATGGTCAGGAAAGCCAAGAAAAGGGCGAGAAATAACAATAGAGCAGCCCTACTTGACACCACAGTAAAGGAACAAACCGACCGTTTGGTATGTGTGACTACATATACCCCCATGTCCAACAAAGTGCAGAATATCATCAAAAAGAAATGGGCGATACTTAACAGCGGAACAAGAAAGTGGGAACCTCCCTTTTCGCTTTTAAGAGAAGCAGAAACCTACGAGACGACCTGGTACACTCAAAAAATATACGTGAGGAAGAGGACAATCAATTTACCCTCTGGAGCCAACCTAAACCAGTTGGTCACTTCCCATGTGGTAACTGTGTGTGTTGCCAGTTCACTGCCACTACTAAAGAAGTAGATATTGGCACAAATAGACCATGGACATTAAAAAACTTCAGTAATTGTAACACTGAAAACGTGATATACATGCTGAACTGCCCGTGTAATTTGAAGTACATTGGGATGACCACAAGGAAAGTGAAAACACGTATTAATGAACATCGCAGCACAATTCGATGTAAAAATCCAACACCAGACTGACCAAACATTTTCTCGAAAAGAACCATACTGAATCCGATCTGAGATGGGTGGTCATGGAGGTGATGCGAAAACAAAAAACCGACATAAGTCAACAATTGCATGTTAGGGAACAACGCTGGGTGTACCGGTTGCGCTCATGGGACACCGGGCTCAATGATGAAATACCTTGGCTGCAACTATCTCGCTAATATATATTGACCATCAGTAGTTCTGATAGAGGCGTGACCATTACATATACAAAACTATCACCCATATACTGATTGTTTTTTATGATGGCTTACTGTCTAATAGTATGTGCCTGTAAATATCTTGTTATATTGAGTCACGACTACCACCTTTGGTAACCTTTGTTACCTAGAGTGATTCATTATGTGGCACTATGTGCTCTGATTATTTTAATATAATGCAGTGTCCTTCTGACACTTGATAACCTTTTTACCATAATTTAGTGGTCTTAGGAGATATGCATGCAGTATCTAACCGCTAGATATAAGCGTAGTTGTGTTCCACGGTAAAGCGCTACTGGTGTGTGCCATCCTTTTCATTTAGAGGGATGAGAGCGGTGGAGCGGGTCTAGCGCATGCTCCCTCATGACGATGGGCGTGCTACTGGTTAGGGCGTATAGTGCCGTTTTAACTAAGGGGATGAGAGCGGTGGAGCGAGGTCAGCGCATGCGCGTTCTTTGGTACTATGGGCGTGCCAACGATGGCTTACCCTTGAGTTCCTTTGGTCCGCCCACAAACAGGCAACCAGGCAGTTGTTTAAGCGCACACCGGAACCCGCACAGGCGGTAACAATCATCTGATCTTTCAATTATTTTTGAAAGAGCCAGCGCGCATGAGTATAAAAACCCGCCCCCACTTATCCACATTACCGGCGGGGAGGCGAAGCGGATGAACCTAGATGGAACTGCTGGAAGCGCTGAATATGACAGTAAGAGTATGAGTGTCATGTGTAAATGCTGAAGTGCCTTGGACGCCTTATGTGCAGGCACCTATTTTAAGGCATGTATTTGTACGAGTGTGTGCTAGTGTTTCATGCATTGTGTGTGTTTTTCCAGAATAAGCCACAGTAGGCTCTTCCACCCTCGACCTCCCATGAAGCTTATAGGATAGTGTCCTTAGGTAAGCAGTATCATTAAGTGCTTTTCTATTTAAGTGTGAACATGTATGATTGACACGTGTTTCACTTAGATTCCACCACGCGCAGCATAACGTGTGTTGTTATACGTACAGCATAGTGTGCTTTCAACTTACTTACACGTCCGGTTTGTTTGTTCCTTTTGTTTCCTTTCCCTACAGATACTCTTATATTTTAGATTTTGCACTATATGGGGAGTTGGTAATTGCACCCCCGTTTGGTAGAGTGGTAACCCTTTCATGCACATTGTGTATAAAGGTAGAGCCCAATATCCATCTCGGTCCTGACGAATGCTATGTACCCATATGGGACGCAGAGCAGAAACATGTTGACCATCTATTTCGGTAAAGGGATATTGTATTCCCAGATTACCGCTCACTTATTTTAATACCATAGATCTGCCCCTTAATTAAACTTCTTGGGGACAAGTTTAATGGTTTTTAAATTACACTTTCACTCACTTTTCGGGCCACCACTTAGTTTTAGAAGTGCATCCCTGTCTTCAGGTGTATGCCCGCCCTCTATCAAACGGAGTTTTTAGAGGGCGAGGACGGCCTATGATGAAGCATGACACCAGGTGGTGTGTGAGGCCAGTCTTTCACCTTTTTGAGATGCCCCTTGTGGATATACATCTCTAGAGATTCTGTAGGTACTTGTAGGAAACCTCACTAGGGACAGCCTTATTTGTGTTTTAAACACTAGATAGGAGGCTGGCTCGTCCCTAAGCCCTGTTCCTCTAGTTCCCTCCCCTAGTTGTATACTAGGGCTAGTGTGTGTGTATTTACGTACAGCCTTTGGCTGTGGGAACTCTATTAGGGCATATAACTAGGTCACATGTGACTCAGGACTAAGTGAAAAAACACACAGTCCCATTCAAAATTAACGAAACGTAGGGGGTACAACTAACCTCCTTGATTTCATCAAAAGCACTAGCAATGGAAACTGAACTGGCATATGATGAAAACACTTATGCTGAAATATTAAGAACACCGTCGCTCTTAGCTGAAACGGTGGTAGCCCAGACTGTCACCAACTCGGATGAATGGGCAGCTTTATCAACGAAAAAGAAAGAACAGATTCGTACAACCCTCCATGGAGCATTCATGACCGAATATTTAAGAAAGAATTCGGCACCACGAGGCCTCGTGGTTACCAATGAACCAAGGCTGTTTCTGAATATCAAAGAATTTAGAATTAACTGGTCCAGCATTGCATGGAAATGCACCAAAGACTGGTTGGTACTAATTATTAACACGGCCAGACAAATAGCGGATGCTCTCATGGTCGAGATACAACAATGTGAAAGCCAATTAAAAACTACAGTGCATATCACTGTTTTCAAAAAGAAACTAGAGGAAATTAACAATGACCATTCGTCATACAGGGAATACCTCACGCAATCCAAGATCACTAAATTACAAAAAGATGTGCAGAAGTTCAGCTGCGCAACGATATATCCCTATACCACCGATGAATACTATGACAGACCGCAAGAACCGACTAAAAGACGTCAACCACGTTTTAGACCGACTCCCCAGAACTGGACCTTCAGCTCGTGTGAAGAAAGAAGCGACAGTAGCAGTGATGAGAGTACTGGTGGACAGCACCCGAGACGGAATCAGAATCCCCGCCAACAAATGTTCAACCCACCCATGAACCCCTATGGGTTCTGGCCACATCAGTTCTATCCACCTGGCTTCGGTTTTCAACAAGGTCCACAACCTTTTTTAGCCAAGGGACAGGGAAGAGGCAGGGGCAGACAAAAAACAAGAAATACTCCCAGAGTACAATGGGAGGACGAACCATCTACCAGTGGAGCGATCACACGGAGCAAAGGCAGAGGCAGGGACGGCATACCAACAACGAACAAGGAATGACGAATGTCGTTAACCTTAGTGATTATATAATCAACAAAGAAGAAGAAGCCGTCCTCGCGAAAGGCCTGGGTTTTGTCCCAACACCTAGAAATGACCCGTTTTTCCTCAATACTGAACTAGTACAGTTCTTTCGGAAAATTAAGTTGAAAGATTTCTTTGGGGAGATACGAGGTATTGATAATGGTGAAACAAACACAGGTCTTCGTAATAAATCTACATTTACTCCACCCATCCAAAACATCTCTTGTAATGTCCTTGCGTTCGAACAGGCAGTAATGAAGGAAGTCGAAGCAATCGACTTTAATAACACCAAAGGATTCCAGAATTTGACAAAAGGGGAGAGAACAGCACTCCAGAAACTGAGTAACAATCAAGATCTGGTAGTAAAGCCAGCTGATAAAGGCGGGGCCATAGTCCTCATGAATTATACCATGTATAGAGAGGAGTGCCTCCGCCTTTTATCTGATACTATGAGCTACGAGGTACATCTGAATGATCCTACTACATGGATTATGAACAAAATCAAGAGCATGGTTCAGGAAGCACTGACATGTGATTGGATCACGAAACACGAGGCTGATTTCCTCATAAACACAGAACCGAGAACACCAAGATTTTACACGCTCCCCAAAATCCATAAAAACAAGACACCACCACCAGGGAGACCGATAGTGTCGGGTATCGGATCACTGTTGGAACCTTTATCCCAATTCTGCGATTGGTTCCTAAGACCCATCGTAAAAAAATCTCCATCATATCTAAAAGATACGAAGGATGTCTTATGCCTTTTGAGGGACCTGGATATCAACGTCGAGGAGGACCTGCTCATAACTATGGATATTGAGGCACTCTATACAAGTATTCCCCAGAGACGTACATTGGAGGTGGTAGAACTAATCCTCCTAAATCAAGATTGGTCTTTTATCACACCAACACACTTCATTTTAGAGTGTGCGGAGCTGGCTCTTACTGAAAATTTCTTCGAGTTCGAAGATAAACTGTATCGGCAGATCAAAGGCACATCAATGGGCAGTACCTTCGCGCCGAGTCTGGCATGTCTGTACGTCCACCAGTTTGAGGAAGATCATATCTTCAGTGATAACAACCCTTTTAACCATCAGATGAAGACGTGGAAACGATATATAGACGACATTCTTGTCGTGTGGCACGGCACAATGGAGGAAGCCAGTACTTTTGTGGAGTGGATTAACAGTAAAGACTTGCTTCTTAAATTCACCCATACTATTGAAAAAAACCATGCTGTTTTTTTAGACTTGGATATCACCTTGACAATGGGAGGGATCTCCACTAAAGTACACACAAAACCTACAGACAGGAATAGTCTCTTATTATATGAGAGCTACCATCCAAGGGCACTACGCCAAAATCTGCCTGTGGGCCAATTCTTAAGAGTGCGAAGAAACTGCTCAGAATTAGAGTCATTTCACGCACAGGCAGAAGAACTGGAATCCAAACTCCTGGCAAGACATTATCCAAAACGTATGGTCAGGAAAGCCAAGAAAAGGGCGAGAAATAACAATAGAGCAGCCCTACTTGACACCACAGTAAAGGAACAAACCGACCGTTTGGTATGTGTGACTACATATACCCCCGTGTCCAACAAAGTGCAGAATATCATCAAAAAGAAATGGGCGATACTTAACAGCGGAACAAGAAAGTGGGAACCTCCCCTTTTCGCTTTTAAGAGAAGCAGAAACCTACGAGACGACCTGGTACACTCAAAAAATATACGTGAGGAAGAGGACAATCAATTTACCCTCTGGAGCCAACCTAAACCAGTTGGTCACTTCCCATGTGGTAACTGTGTGTGTTGCCAGTTCACTGCCACTACTAAAGAAGTAGATATTGGCACAAATAGACCATGGACATTAAAAAACTTCAGTAATTGTAACACTGAAAACGTGATATACATGCTGAACTGCCCGTGTAATTTGAAGTACATTGGGATGACCACAAGGAAAGTGAAAACACGTATTAATGAACATCGCAGCACAATTCGATGTAAAAATCCAACACCAGACTGACCAAACATTTTCTCGAAAAGAACCATACTGAATCCGATCTGAGATGGGTGGTCATGGAGGTGATGCGAAAACAAAAAACCGACATAAGTCAACAATTGCATGTTAGGGAGCAACGCTGGGTGTACCGGTTGCGCTCATGGGACACCGGGCTCAATGATGAAATACCTTGGCTGCAACTATCTCGCTAATATATATTGACCATCAGTAGTTCTGATAGAGGCGTGACCATTACATATACAAAACTATCACCCATATACTGATTGTTTTTTATGATGGCTTACTGTCTAATAGTATGTGCCTGTAAATATCTTGTTATATTGAGTCACGACTACCACCTTTGGTAACCTTTGTTACCTAGAGTGATTCATTATGTGGCACTATGTGCTCTGATTATTTTAATATAATGCAGTGTCCTTTTGACACTTGATAACCTTTTTACCATAATTTAGTGGTCTTAGGAGATATGCATGCAGTATCTAACCGCTAGATATAAGCGTAGTTGTGTTCCACGGTAAAGCGCTACTGGTGTGTGCCATCCTTTTCATTTAGAGGGATGAGAGCGGTGGAGCGGGTCTAGCGCATGCTCCCTCATGACGATGGGCGTGCTACCGGTTAGGGCGTATAGTGCCGTTTTAACTAAGGGGATGAGAGCGGTGGAGCGAGGTCAGCGCATGCGCGTTCTTTGGTACTATGGGCGTGCCAACGATGGCTTACCCTTGAGTTCCTTTGGTCCGCCCACAAACAGGCAACCAGGCAGTTGTTTAAGCGCACACCGGAACCCGCACAGGCGGTAACAATCATCTGATCTTTCAATTATTTTTGAAAGAGCCAGCGCGCATGAGTATAAAAACCCGCCCCCCACTTACCCACATTACCGGCGGGGAGGCGAAGCGGATGAACCTAGATGGAACTGCTGGAAGCGCTGAATATGACAGTAAGAGTATGAGTGTCATGTGTAAATGCTGAAGTGCCTTGAACGCCTTATGTGCAGGCACCTATTTTAAGGCATGTATTTGTACGAGTGTGTGCTAGTGTTTCATGCATTGTGTGTGTTTTTTCAGAATAAGCCACAGTAGGCTCTTCCACCCTCGACCTCCCATGAAGCTTATAGGATAGTGTCCTTAGGTAAGCAGTATCATTAAGTGCTTTTTTATTTAAGTGTGAACACGTATGATTGACACGTGTTTCACTTAGATTCCACCACGCGCAGCATAACGTGTGTTGTTATACGTACAGCATAGTGTGCTTTCAACTTACTTACACGTCCGGTTTGTTTGTTCCTTTTGTTTCCTTTCCCTACAGATACTCTTATATTTTAGATTTTGCACTATATGGGGAGTCGGTAATTGCACCCCCGTTTGGTAGAGTGGTAACCCTTTCATGCACATTGTGTATAAAGGTAGAGCCCAATATCCATCTCGGTCCTGACGAATGCTATGTACCCATATGGGACGTAGAGCAGAAACATGTTGACCATCTATTTCGGTAAAGGGATATTGTATTCCCAGATTACCGCTCACTTATTTTAATACCATAGATCTGCCCCTTAATTAAACTTCTTGGGGACAAGTTTAATGGTTTTAAATTACACTTTCACTCACTTTTCGGGCCACCACTTAGTTTTAGAAGTGCATCCCTGTCTTCAGGTGTATGCCCGCCCTCTATCAAACGGAGTTTTTAGAGGGCGAGGACGGCCTATGATGAAGCATGACACCAGGTGGTGTGTGAGGCCAGTCTTTCACCTTTTTTGAGATGCCCCTTGTGGATATACATCTCTAGAGATTCTGTAGGTACTTGTAGGAAACCTCACTAGGGACAGCCTTATTTGTGTTTTATCAACCACTCACACATCTATGCAGAGAGTCACACACCTCCAACCCACTCACACACACACTCAGTCCCCCATACAAATACTCAAGCAAACAATCAATAACCCATATAGACACTCATGTAGCTACTGACCAACCCATGTAGCAGCTTACACAACAACAGACAGACTGATACAGACATTCACGCAGTTTAGTCACTAACCCATGCATTCAGTAAGACACGTTTAATGAGTCACTTATACAATCAGTTACATACCTCCTAAATCCTCCATCCAGACACTTATACACCCATTCATTCTTCAATACACCTTGCCATATATATAAAACATATTTAAACTTTACAGAAACACACAGTCACTGGATGATGTCATCAGTGATGTCATTTGAGATGTCATCAGTGATGTCATCAGTGATGTCACTGACCATGCCATGAATGATATAATATGTGACGTCATGAGCAGTGCATTGCGGGGGCGCGAGTTATAGTTAACTGAGCTAACTATAACAGTGGAATTTCTATGCTTTTGTACGAGTGAAATGTCCAGCTAACTATAACGTCCCTGAAACCTATGGTTTTTTCAGGGAATTTCAAAGGTTTTTTAAATGCTAATTTCTAACTATAACGTCTGTAAAACCTATGGTTTTTTTCAGTGAATATATATATATATATATCTATATCTATATATATATATATTAGCTACTGGTGGTCACCAGTAGCTAGTTATAGGTAGGACCTAGTTTCCATAGAAAGAGTATTTTTGTCTTGCCAATAACATTGGCATCGCTTGACTAATCTTCACAAAATGTTCAAAACGTTAAATTCAGTCGGTTCAACTGCTGTGTTGAAGGTTTTGGGGAGATCCATCAAGCAGGGGGTGAGAAATATATATATATATATATATATATATATGTATTACCTACTGGCGGTCGCCAGTAGGTAGTTATAGTTAGGACCTATTTTCCATAGGAAAAGCATTTTTTGTTTTCCTAATAACTTTAGCGTCGTTTGACGAATCTGGGCAAAATTTTCAAAACTAGTGGGGCACTCCAGTCAGCTCCTGTCTTGAAAGTTTCGGAATGATTCGCCAAGCGGGGGCCGAGAAAAAAGGGGGGTCCCAAAATGTGTTTTCTCCATGTTAATTTCCATAGGAAACTTTAGACACGGCTACAGCCCGAACTGCTGAACGGAATTACACCAAATTTTGCAAAAAGGTAGCCCTTGGTTCAGAAAGAGTCCTTTTTGTTAAATGGTGTAAATCCGTTCAGTAGTTCCTGAGAAATCCAAAAAATAGGGGTCGTAAAATCAATTTCCCATAGGAAACTTTAGACACGGCTACAGCTTGAACTGCTGAACGGAATTACACCAAATTTGGCAAAAAGGTAGTGCTTAGTTCAGAAAGCGTCCTTTTTTTTAAATGGTGTAAATCCGTTCAGTAGTTGGTGAGAAAGTCAAAAAATAAAAGTTTCGATATCTATGGCCGCGGTGGATTCGCGAACTCTCCCGACCACGAGCTGCACTGTGATTGGCTGCCAACACTCCAAACCAGGAAATGTTGGCAGCCATCTTGTGACTCGGTAGAACCAAGTCACAAGAAAACAGTAAAACAAAGCTGAAAAAAAAGAAAAGGGGACAGGGTAGAAACACCCTGACCCCCTAGGCCTGCTCAGGGCCAAAAAAAGCATTTAAAAAAAAAAGAAATTGGCCGAATTCGCGCTGGGTGCGCGAATCCGGACAAAAAAAAAGAAAAATGAAGCGGGTTCTCCCGCGCTTCGTATTAAAAATCACCCGGGTGGGCCAGGTCCCGGGGGCACTTATAAATAATGTTGCGGGGGCCCACGGGGCCCCGCAGCCCGGGGACCACCACCTCCCCGGGGCTTATTCAAATAAATGTGGGGGGGCACGCAGCCCCCCGGTAGCCCCGGGGACCGCCACCTCCCCGGGGCTACCTAAAGAAATGCATCAGGGGTCCCAACCCTCCCACGCTGCTCCGGGGACCGCCACCTCCCCGGAGCATTTATGATAATTGGCAGGGGCCCGCGGCCACCCTGAGTCCCCGGGGACCGCCACCTCCCCGGGGCTAAAAAAATAATTAGTGTGGGGGGGCTCAAGCCCCCCCACACTGCCCCGGGGACCACCACCTCCCCGGGGCACTTAATATTGAGATATGGGGGTCCGTAGCGGCCCCCCAGCCCCGGGGACCACCACCTCTCCGGGGCTTTGAAATGCAGGGATGGGGGCCACGCGGCCCCCCTCCTGGAGCCCTTGATGGCCCTGGGGACCGCCACCCCCCAGGGCCGGCTCTTGCAGTGTCCTGGGGTGCCCACCCCCGGGACACTGCTGTTTGCTATGACAGGGTGGGAGCCGTATGGGGTCCCCAGGGCTAGAAGTGGCCTGGGAGGGGGGCCACGCGGCCCCCATCCCCTGTGAATATTATTTTAAAAAAAATAAAATGGAGAGGCCAGGCCCCGGGGGATGGGGTCTCCGGGGCCATAATTGGCCTGAGGAGGGGGCCGCGCGGCCCCCCTCCCAAAAATAAAAAACAAAAGGATGCCAGGCCCCGGGGGATGGGGTCCCCGGGGCCAGAAGTGGCCCGGGAGGGGGGCCACACGGCCCCCCTCCCCAAATAAAAGAATAAATAAATAAAGGCCGGCCCCGGGGGATGGGGTCCCCGGGGCCAATAGAGGCCTCATGAGGGGGTGCCACGCAGCCCCCCCTCCTTTAAAAAAAAATATATGTGGCCATGCCCCGGGGGATGGGGTCCCCGGGGCCAGAATTGGCCATGGGAGGGGGGTCCATGCAGCCCCCCTCCCGTTTACATTTAAAAAAAAAAAAAAGAAAGGGTCAGGCCCTGGGGGATGGGGTCCCCAGGGCCCAAAAGCAAGAGAAGGGGTCCACACAGCCCCTTCTTAAATTTTTTTTTTTTAAAAGCCGGCATCGTGGCTAGGCCCCGCCCCCTCCCTGCAGCACTCAGCAAACGCGCCCCCGGCGCGTTGTAAGTTGGGGAATTAATTCCCCTTGAATAGTGAGGGTCCCTGGGGGCCAACTAGCCCACCAGGTACCTCCAGTATGCACCAGGGATCTGCGTTGCAGAGAGGTGTTCAGAGGCCACGCCCCTTTTTACACCTCTCTGCAACGCAGCTCTCTGGCGCTTACTGGAGGTACCTGGTGGGCTAGTTGGCCCTCAGGGACCCTCAGGACTCAAGGGGAATCAATCCCCCAATTTACAATGCGCCAGGGGGCGCGTTTGCACAGTGGTGCAGGGAGGGGGCGGGGCCTGACATAACAAGTGTGGAAACGCACCCCCTGGCACATTGTAAATTGGGGGATTAAGTCCCCTTCAATACTGAGGGTCCCTGGGGGCAAACTAGCCCACCAGGTACCTCCAGTATGCGCCAGGGAGCTGTGTTGCAGAGAGGTGTTCAGAGGCCACGCCCCTTTTTACACCTCTCTGCAACGCAGCTCTGTGGCGCTTACTGGAGGTAGCTGGTGGGCTAGTTGGCCCCCAGGACCCTCAGGACTCAAGGGGATTTAATCCCCCAATTTACAACGCTCCCGGGGGCGCGTTTGCACAGTGGTGCAGGGAGTGGCCTGATGTGACAAGTGTGCAAACGCGCCCTGTGGCGCGTGTTAAGTTGGGGAATTAAGTCCCCTTGAATCCTGAGGGTCCCTGGGGGACAACTAGCCCACCAGGTACGTCCAGTAAGTGCCACAGAGTTGCGTTGCAGAGAGGTGTAAAAAGGGGCGTGGCCTCTGACCACCTCTCTGCAACGCAGCTCTGTGGCACTTACTGGAGGTACCTGGTGGGCTAGTTGGCCCCCAGGGACCCTCAGGATTCAAGGGGAATTCATCCCCCAACTTAAAACCCACCAGGGGGCGCGTTTGCACAGTGGTGAAGGGAGGGGGCAGGGCCTGATGTGACATGTGTGTACTTATGCAATCACTCCGCCAAAACCCAAGCACTTATAAATTCACCATGCACTCTCCTTGCAGCACTCTAATCATCCAGTCACTACCCATGCACTCATGCAATGACCCATGCACTAACTCATGCACTGCTACAATATCCTGAGCAGTACCCATGCAGTCCAGCCATCGCCCTGTCACTACCCATGCACTCCTCCAATCACCCAGCGCGCACCATGTACTTATCCAATCACTCCGCCAAAACCCAGGCACTTATAAATTCACCATGCACTGTCCTTGCAGTACTCTAATCATCCAGTCACTACTCATGTACTCATGCAATGACCCAGGCACTAGCTCATGGCAAATACAGAGGAGGTCATGCTAATTACAGGGGTACCCCAACGCATAGTGTTCCCTAGTGTATGTAGGTGTTTTCACTGTATTCTAAGTGTCTTTTAGCATAGCACTGGCTCCGGTCCTGGTTATTCAGAGTCAGTTACCACCAGTACCCGTCAGTAAAAAGTTGGGGGCACAGGAGGACTTTCTTCTCCTCTGTTGGTTCTTTCTGCATATCTCTTGCTTCTTCCTGCACTGTTCTTCGTCTTTCTGGACTTCTGTTGCCTCTTTCTGCATTTGTCTTGCTTCTTTCTGCGCTTTTCTTCCTCTTTCTTCACACGTCTGGAAAAGGTGTGGGCACAGGATTATTTTGCAACAAGGCCTCTTTCTGCTCCTCTGTTGGTTCTTTCTGCACATGTCTTGCTTCTTCCTGGATTTTTCTTTGTCTTTGTGCACTTCTGTTTCTTTCGACATTTCTTTTGCTTCTTTCTGTGCGTTTTTTCTTCTTTCTTCACATGTCCTACTTCTGTAGGCATAGTTAGAAATTAGCATTTAAAAAACCATTGAAATTCACTGAAAAAACCATAGGTTTCAGGCACGTTATAGTTAGAAATTAGCATTTAAAAAACCATTGAAATTCACTGAAAAAACCATAGGTTTCAGGCACGTTATGGTTAGAAATTAGCATTTAAAAAACCTTAGAAATTCACTGAAAAAACCATAGGTTTCAGGGACGTTATAGTTAGTTGGACATTTTACTCGTACAAAACCAAAGAAATTCCCCCGTTATAGTTAGTTCAGCTAACTATAACTCGCGCCCACTAATGCACTGCTGATGACGTCACATATTACATCATTCATGACATGGTCAGTGACATCACTGATGACATCTCAAATGACATCACTGATGACATCATCCACGTCAAAATCTGATGCACCTCCTCACACTCTAATATAACCTTTGATACACCCACTGTAAAATACAGACTACCATTCTCGAAACCATCGACACACCAATACCAGTTACTACATACGCACTCACTGATTCCTAGGTCTACACACACATCCACTCATTCACCCATACAATCACTCATACATACAGTCACTCATCAATACAACACTTTCATATGCACTCATACACCTATACAGACACTCACACACTGCCACTCATCCATGGAGTTACTCACACACCTAGTCAGTCATGCAAAGAATCAATCACACTCCCATTTCCTCACCTATACAGTTATACACACACCACCTCACTTATTCATACAGATACTAACACATACTTACTCTCTTATACAATCACTGATACAAGTACACACTCATCCATACAGCTACTCTCACAATCACTGACTCTCACGTATAGTCATTTATATACTCCAACTCTCACATACACTGCCTTTTACATATGTAGTTATTTGGACATGTACACTGAGACATCCAATCTCTCACCAACACACCCATACACACACTCACCCGCCCATACAGCTGTTTCCACATGCACTCTTGAACCCATACACCCAGTGAATCAACCACTCACACATCTATGCACAGAGTGACACACCTCCCACCCACCCACACACACACTCAGTCTCCCATACAAATACTCAGGCAACCAATCAATAACCCATATAGACACTCATGTAGCTACTGACCAACACATACAGCAGCTTACACAACAACAGTCATACTGATACACACATTCAGACAGTTTAGTCACTAACCCATGCATTCAGTAAGACACATTTAATCACTCACTTATAGTCAGTCACGCACCTACTAAATCATTCATCCAGACACTTATACACCCTCTCATTCTTCAATACACCTTGGCATATATATAAAACATATTTAAACTTTACAGAAACACACAGTCACTGGATGATGTCATCAGTGATGCCATCAGTGATGTCATTTGAGATGTCATCAGTGATGTCATCAGTGATGTCACTGACCATGTCATGAATGATGTAATATGTGACGTCACCAGCAGTGCATTGCGGGGGCGCGAGTATAACGGGGGAATTTCTATGGTTTTGTACGAGTAAAATGTCCAACTAACTATAACGTCCCTGAAACCTATGGTTTTTTCAGTGAATTTCTAAGGTTTTTTAAATGCTAATTTCTAACTATAACGTGCTTGAAACCTATGGTTTTTTCAGTGAATATATATATATATATATTTGTACTGAATATATATGAGGCCCTGGGATCCCTGGAGCCTCGATGAGGCTCAGGGAGGTGGGCCACATGCCCCACTTCCTTTAGTTTTTCACGGCAGCTCCCGACCCCCATTTCACTTACAAAAAAATGCTGCTATCCTTTGGGACTCCCGCAGGACCTCAGTTTTTCTTTTTCTTTTATTATTTTGGCCAAGAGAGGGTCCTTCTGGGACCCACCCACACAAGGCCCAGGTGGGCAGGGTATCCCTACTCTGCCCCCTTATATATATTTTTTTTCTTTAAACTCAGGGCAGGGAAGTAAGTCCTCCAGTCCTATAATGGCTGCCTGCAACTTTTTTTCTCATGTTGCAGGCAATCAATCAGAGCGCTCGCTCCCATGGGAGCATGACTCCTGTGGGAGTGAATTGGCCCAAGGGAAAAAAGCCCCCTGGGCTAATCAGAACGCTCGATGTTTTAAAATTAGGTTGGAGAGACTCTCCGAGAGTCCCTCGAACCCAACCATTCAGATATACAAATATCTTTGATCCCTAATATCACAAAAATACAGAACAAGTTTACACCAAATCACAAAAAGCATGCGTTCTGGATCAAGGTCTAGCTTCCTGCCAAATTTGGTGAAATTCTGTTCAACAGTTTTTGCGATATTGCTTTCCCAAAAAGTTTTTAGAAATTGAATGGGGATTTTGTTTTTTGTGCCCCCTTTTTCTTGTCCCCCACTTGGTGGAGTAGCACGAAACATTCCAGAAAGGAGCTGAGGTGGATGCACCTTTTTTTAAAAATAGTTTTGTGACGATTTGTCTAACGGTGCCAAAGTTATTAGCAATCCAAAAACGCTCTTCCTATGGTAACTACACAGTGGAGACCACCACTGTAGTAGTAAGTAAGTAGGCAAGTAAGTAAGTAAGAAAGTAAGCAGTTCACTGTATGATTAATTAAAATCTTCACAATATCATCACAACACATAAAATAAACAATTCAATACATCATGTTAAAACAAGAGGAAGCAGAAGTTATATAAGCCTTCCCTAATGGAATATCCAAATAGTTTCAAACGCTGGTGCAAATGCATTTCAGTGAAAGTGCAGCATGCAATATAGGAGTCCAATAGGGATATTACTGTGGTATTCGTGTATTTTACTTTTATTCTTTATGGTTCTTATGTTTTAATGTTCACTGCTTGTGCAGTGATTATGTTTGAAATGCTTTTGATGTTCTAAGCACTGTGTTTAGAACCCAGGGTCTTGAGTCCTCATCTGGTTCTAGTGCGTATGGGCATTTCAGTTGCCTGCCGCCCTGAACTGGATGGGAGCTCATCGTTGTGGGTCAGTGGAATAAACTACATTAAGATACCTCTTACTTCGAGTGTTGGCATTTTTCCTTCCTGAGCATCGGGGCTTGCCTGACCCCTTACAACATTCTTTGGTACCAGGAGTGGGGTCAACTCCAAAATCTATTATGTGCTGTAAGTAACAAACCAACTAATGACAGGAGAGTTCAAAGGAGTCAGCAAGTTCGTGTGCAACAAGTCTGTTATAGATGTGGCTCCAAGAACCACATAGGGAATAGTTCACCTTGCCCTGCAATTGGTAGGAGGTGTAACCGTTGCCGCAAATTGGGTCATTTCAAAGGAGTGAGCAGGGTAGTGGCTTGTGGGGGCAGTAATGTCAACAGAGTTAAGATTAGCAATGTGAATGATGAGGATTTTGCGGGTGAAGCACGTGAGAGCACCAACACATTTTTAAATGTATTGTTAACTGTAGATTTACCAAAAGTACCATCTCTCTCCTCAGAACAAAAGTTTAAGGGGCCCATTGTGGATGTATTGATAGATGGTAAGCAGATTTTGGTAATGGCGGATTCAGGGGCTTCTGTCACCATTTTAGTGGATCATCCATTTGACAAGTTATGGCTAGCAGGGACACTACTTTCTGCTCCTGATATCAACTCCAAGGCATTTGTGGAGCAGGACATAGACCTTCTAGGATTTTTCTGGTCTACTGTGGTGTGTTTGAGTAGGTCCATCACTACAAAGGTATACGTGGCAGTGAATGAGAGAGATATTGTTGGTTGGAAAGATCTTGTAAGTCTGAGCATCATTTTGTGCCCAGTGCAAGATCCTCCCATTGTTTTGGGAGAACCTCGTTTGGGTTTATTGTCCGTGGAGGTAAAGAGTGACATTGCTGACAGAATGCTTGAGCCCTATCCTGGTGTGCTTAAAGATGTGGTTGGTACTGTGTTAGATTTGAACACAGCATTAGACTTAAGAAAAATGTCTTGCCGGTCGTGCACAAGGTCAGGCCTGTGCCTCTTAGTATCAGAGTGGATATTAAGGTGCTGTTAGCCAAACTAAAGGAGGAAAGAATCATTGAGCCCATTGATGCCCTTGAATGGATCTCTCCCAGTGTTTGACCAAGAAGAGGACTGGGGTTCTCAGGTCATGTGTGGACTTGAGATCACTCAACCAGAACATTGTGGTTGATTGTCATCCTCTTCTGCACATTCAAGAAATGCTGGATAATATTGTGTGCTCTAAATTTTTTTCGATCATTGACTTGCACTCAGCCTATCACCAAATTCAGGTCTCGGAAGAGTCACAGTCACTCACCGCCTCTGTGACTCCGTTTGGCACCTTCAAATTTTTGAGGCTGCCTTTCGGACTCGCATTGGCGATGAGTGTATTCCAAAAATTGATGAATGGTTTATTTGGTGATATGCCACATGTGCAAGCATTTCAAGATGATATACTTATATACACTGACACCGAAGAATAACATGTACTAGCCCTGCATAAAGTGTTGAGCACTCAACAAACTAGAGGTATGACTGTGAAACCAAGTAAGTGCAAGCTTCTAGTGCAAGAAGTTGAATACTTAGGACACTTCATTTTGGATGAGGGGATCAAACTGCAGTTTTGCAATGTAGGGGATATTAAGAATGTGCCGGCTCTCACTGATAAGAATGGTTTGCGTTCTTTTCTGGGGCTTTGTGAGTATTATGCCAGATTTGTGCCAGGGCAGCCCTGACCGTGCAGCCATTAAGATCACTTCTCAAGAAGGGTACGGAGTTTGAGTGAAATAGTACTGTCAATGCTGTGTTTGAAGAAGCCAAGCTTTTGGTGGTGAATGCTCCCACTCTGCGACCTTTTGTGTCTGCAGGAAAATCATTCATCACTGTTGACGCCAGTTTCAAGGGGCTTGGGGTGGTTTTTGGTCATTGGGTGGATGGGCAAGAAAACACCATAGAGTTCGCATCTAGAGTATTGTCTGGTGCTTAAAGCAATTATAACACCATCAAAAGGGAAGCGTTAGCTATAGTATGGGCGGTACAAAAGTTCAAAACATATATTTGGGGCAATTCTTGTGAGAGCTTCACTGACCACAAACCCCTGGTGTTTCTATTGGCTGGGAATGGCTTGGGGAGTGCATCTGCATGTTTGGTTTGTTTGCTATCCAAATTACAGGAGTATGATTTAGTAGTCAAATACATTCAAGGTGGAAAGAACATTTGTGCAGATTGTTTATCACACCTTCCTATTCCGCATAACAGTGATCCCCTGGAGATTTCTGATAGAGAATGTCTAGGCGGGCTCGTTGATGCTGTGTTTGCTTGTGGGGGGGCTGTCACTCAAGAAGAATGGTGTGCAGCTATGAATGAAGATGACACCTTGAAGAAAGTTGAATACTATATCAAGAAAAAATGGCCATCTGAGGAAACTCTCACTGGTGAGATGAGGTGTTTCACTCAGGTTGCTGAGGAATTGTCATTTGAGGATGGCATCTGTATAAGGAATGGAGTTTTTGTATCTCCTACTAGTCTCAGGCATGAAATCATTTGCATGACCTATGAGGGACACTTGGGGATCTCAGCTACCACCAAGAGGATTAGGCAAGTTTACTGGTGGCCAGGTCTAGATAAACAAGCCGCTAACTTTGTTGAAGTATGTCCTCAATGTGCTGTGTCTGACAAACATTGGAAGTTGTCTAAGAAATCTTTACACCCAGTTCCTTTTCCAGGAAGAGCGTGGGAAAAAATTGCATTAGACTTTTCTAGACCTTTCAATCTGCTCTCTTCTGACATAAAGTAGTTGTTAGTAGCCATTGACTACTTTTCGAAGTGGATATATTACTCCTTCGTAGAGGTGGCCAACTCTTCAACAGTAATCATTTTTCTTGAGAACATATTCAAGGTGGACAGTTCACCTACCTGCATGTTACAGACAATGGCATGCATTTTGTCTCTAAACAAATGGAAGACTTTATGAAGAGGTTTGATGTGAAGCATGCTCAGGTAGCACTGCATGGTCCTTCCTCCAATGGACTAGTTGAGAGGGCCAACCGTTTTCTAAAACAAGGTATACAAACAGCTCTTGCAGCTAACATTAATGTCGCTGAATTTTTGCAAGAGAAGTTTTGGGCATACCTCACCTCCCCTCACTCTACCACTGGGGCTACCACGTTCAAGGCACTCAGAGGAAGGGAAGCCAGGTTTAAACTTTTGCCAGACTGGTTTCTTAATTTCTCTGCTGGACTAGATCTAGCTAAAGGAAGAGCTGAGGGGGAGGATTCTCAAGTCATCAGAGATAGGGTGGCAGCCAAACAGCTGGCACAGAAGGTTTTGCATGATGGGAGGTCCAAAGTCAAAGATGATCACTTTGCTGTCAACGATTGGGTGCTCATTAAAAAACCATACAGAGTCAGCAAGGGGCAGTCCAAGTTAACACTTCCCGTGCGTATTGTCAGAGTCAGTAAGCCCTCTGTTTTGCTGAATGGAAAAGGATGGTGGAATGAGGATAATGTAGTCGGCTTAAATGATAAGCAAGTGGATATTTTAAAGCATGTTTATGCAGACAGAACAGGGGTTGATTACTCTGCTCTGAGCAATGATATTGCGGTTTTGTCTGAACATGTAGGCCAAAAGCCATGCACTACTGTTATTGCTGATGGAGGTGGTTCTGTGACCAATTGTCAAGTCAATGGAAATAGCAAAGAACTTCCAGTGGTTCAAGATGAATCGGTTCAGGACGGCACGTTCTCTCGTAGCCAGCGGTCAATCAAATTGCCTTCAAAACTGCGTGACTATATTCTTACATGATTTGTTTGTATATAAGGAAGGGGGGTGATGTGGTATTTGTGTATTTTACTTTTACTCTTTATAGTTCTTATGTTTTAATGTTCACTGCTTGTGCAGTGATTATGTTTGAAATGCTTTGGATGTTCTAAACTCTGTGTTTGGAACCCAGGGTCTTGAGTCCTCATCTGGTTCTGGAGTTATGGGCATTTCAGTTGCCTGCCGCTCTGAACTGGATGGAGCTCGTCATCGTGGGTCCGTGGAATAAACTACATTAAGATACCTCTTACTTCAAGTGTTGGCGTTTTTCTACAGTTACATTCTTCCTGTACCAATATTTCGAAACAATTAATGCATTCGTAGCATTTCCATTTCAAGGTTAAGAATGACGTATGGGGCACACAGTGTATACAGGGTAAGAGCATTTCATTATGGCAATATATTCATAATAAGATAAAATGTTAACATAAGTTTCAGGTCATTATTGTAAACGGCAATGTCAAATTATTGAAACAGCAACATGGTCTTAGCAGAGGTTAAAACCAGTGTGCAGTTCACCAAACTCCATACTTTCATGACCAGGACTAAAACCAGTGCAAAATCGCAGTAAGTGCAATGTGCAATGCAAGCATCACGTTCCAAAGATCTAAGCAGGGATTGGATCATGTCAAGTTTTAAAACTAAAGTTAATTTGCAAAGTGCAACAAGCTGGGCTACCATCCCATTCTGTGAGAGGATTCCCCTAGACACAAATTATCAAGGTTTCGTTCAGGGGAAGAGTGTTGGACTCCAGTATTGAAGTGCGCCAGTGCCCTTAAGTCGAGGATCAAGGATTACTGGGCCATATTATCAAGAACGGCGATAACATTATCGCCGCTTTAGTGGCAGGAAACTGCCGCTAAAGCGGCGATAAGGGCTTGATAATATGCCCTATAGAATTCAATAGAAGCCCAGGTTTGATGTCCTTCACACCAGAACCTGGCTTTCTATTGGAATTCTATAGGGCATATTATCAAGACCCTTATCGCCGCTTTAGCGGCAGTTTCCTGCCGCTAAAGCAGCGAAAATGTTATCGCCGTTCTTGATAATATGGCCCACATTCTACGTTCCCTCAATAGCCCTCCTATTGTCATGAAGAACTTAGTGGTGGATATTCTCAAGAACGGGCGATAATTATCGCCAACCTAGGTTAACGTAATTTTACATAACGCCGTCTATCGCGGGAAACTAACGCATGTTAACGGCGTATTCCCAACACGCCAGCAACAGGCGATAGTGTCCCGATAACACGTCAAATGTCCATGTTAAAATTAGCGGGACGCCGATAAAAAAATCACCATAAAAGCAGCAATAGAAAAAATAAATAAAAATAAAACCCAAACAACTGAGAAGCACCATGGAGGAAACTGGAGCAACTACAGAGGCCAACCAGAACCCCACAAACCCCCCCGGAGGACCAGCCAGGGACCTCGGGGAAGGAGAAGGGCAAGGAGAAGAAGAAGGGGAACCCGCGATTCAGTCCGCTGTCTTGCTCTGCGCTGCCTCGGTGGTAGTCCGGGGGGGGTTGTCCTGGGGGTGGGGGTGGTCCTGGGGGTGGTGGCGTGGGTGTTGTGGCCCTCTTGGGTCTCCAAGCTGCATGATTAGTAGATCCATGGCATCTGTTGGTCTTCAGATGTGGCTCTGGGCTGGGCTCCCTTTATACTGCAGGTTTTCGTCCTACTTAAGACCAGAAAAAAGCAGGTCTTAAGTCCCTGCTGCTAACGTGCCTTATCGCCTGTTGTTGGACCGCATTGCCGATCTGGCTGGTCGTTGAGAATATCGCGAAGTGGTGTTATCTTGAGTTTTTGCACGGGAACGCCTACTCTGCATATGATTAGCGTTAGTTGTCGCTGTCAGCCTTGGCGATGTTTTTAGCGGCAGCTATCGCAGGTAAACTGACGATGTCGGCTGTTAGCGCAGGCTTGTGAATAGGGCGATAAATCTATCGCCACTTTCGTGGCGGAAAAGTGCCGCTAAATCGGCGATGAGTCCTTAAGAATATGCACCAGTGATTCTTGCGAGCTCCATGGGAACATCGCATGGGTAGTCATAAGCCACTGCCTCTTTGCAAGTTCTGGTGCCGCCCTGCAGGAATATTGGGGCTTATTTACAAGCCCCTTGCGCCACCCGTACGTCACTTTTCCCATGTTAAAAATGACGCAAAAGTGGCGCAAGGGGCTTGTAAATAAGCCCCATTGACTTTAGGCAGAGACGCCTTTGGGGTAGCAGGGTGGAGCAACAACATGCTAGGTGATCCATGGATTCTGAGGCGGATAGACACTGTCTGCACTGTTGTTACTCTGACATTTTTATTTTCCATTGCACTTGGCATTCCCATATTGGCAGCGTCAAAAGTCCAGTGAGTAAAATGTTCCTTAGGGCTTGCCTCCCCATGGCGGCTTTCAAAGAGGGCAGACAAACCACATTCTTATGGGATTTGTGGAGGCCCAGAGAACCCGGGATGTGCCTGATTTCGCTCACGTTTTGTTCTTTCGAGAGGTACTTTCCTTGTTTCTTTAATATGCTCTTCAAGTGGATCAATGTCAGGGCTGGGTTTTTAGATTAGCTGGAACAGGGTTTAGTGTGATGTAGGCACTATTGAAATATCTAGCCCATGGACTCTTTGCATCATTAAAGATCACCTGCAAAAGTGACTTTCATAGAACCATTTTCAGCCCTCATGACTGTGGTACTTTATTAGATCCTTTTTGCATTCGATATTCATATTCACCAGACCAAACTCCAACCGAATCAGTGTTTGTCTTATTAATTTAGGGAGACCAAGGGGCATATTATCAAGAACGGCGTTAAAATTATCGCCGCTTTAGCGGCAGAAAACTGCCGCTAAAGCGGCGATAATGGGCTTGATAATATGCTCTTGAGAATTCCAATAGAAGTCCATGTTCTGGTGTGAACATGGGCTTCTATTGGAATTCTCCAGGGCATATTATCAAGCCCATTATCGCCGCTTTAGCGGCAGTTTTCTGACGCTAAACCGGCGATAATTTTAACGCCGTTCTTGATAATATGCCCCCAAATAGTTTCCTGTAGACAGTGATATGACAGTGTTGTAGTGTGTTTGTTAGCATTCTTGGGAGGGCGAGATGCCCATACCTTATACTCGATAGCAATTTGGTACAGATTACTGTTTGGAACCCTTCGGCTGATGGGCTCTGCAGTTTAGGATGGAGTTTAGCTAAAGCAAATGATGTTTTCGGTGCCTTATCCTCTATAGCCCTTGCCTGCAGAAAGGCTTTGCCTGTGTCTAACAGCCAGAGACCAGGGTAGTTATATTTACCAATCGTGGTTATGTTTAAGGGGCCCAAGTTCCATGTCAACTGGTGTTTTTTTAATCTGGTGTCCAAAAATTAATACCTTGGTTTTTGCAGTGTTTGCTTTCAGGGAGTTTGCAATGTTGTAATTGTGTAATATGCCCAGTGCCCTCTTCATACTGATCCATGTCTGATCAAGAATTACCAGATCATCTGCGTATTGTATGATAGGTAACTTAAGGGACAGAGTCTTGGGGGAAAGAGGTTCTCTTTCTGCAGCTCCATGCCTAGGTCTGCCTTGTACAAGTTAAGCAGAAGTGGGACGATGACACATCCCTCTTTCAGACCTTTATATGTGTGTATTTTTGGAGTGACACGGGCTTGGGTTAACCTAATCTGGACCCAGGTGTCTGTGTGTAAGGCTCTTATTGCCCCTAGTAGTTGTTTTGGAATTCTCCAAGCGGTGAGCTTGGCCCATAGTATTCTTCAGTCAACATCATTGAATGTCACACTGTAGTTAAAGAAGCAGACATATAGTGGGCTCAAAGATTTTTTGAGCATCCTTGCCTGCCAGATATGAGAGGGCGATCATGTTATCATTTCTGGATGCTTTCAGACAAAATCTCATACTTTCGCAAAGGCTTTCACCTCCACGTCTAATAGGAGGATCTGCCTATAGTTCTCTGGTGTTGTGTTATCGCTTTTTTGTGGATGGGGTGCAGGATCGAACCCCTCCATGACTCTGAGTGCTAGATGACAGAATGCATTCATTAAACAGTGTGTGCATGTAAGGAAACCAGAGATCAACGTCTTCCCTGAAGACACTACCAGGTAGGCCATTTGGTCCAGGGACCCCATATTACGAACTGACTTGAGGATTTTTGCTATTTCCCCTCAGTTAGATCGAATGAGGTCTCATTGTGCCACTCTGCAGTGCCACTAATTAGGCCATCTAAAGTTGCCCTGGGCTTCTCGGTGTCCACATATATGCGTGATACATGGCCAGTCCATTTTTCAGTGTAAACTGCATTTTCTTTGCCTGCAGTTTTGTTTATATTTCAGTAGCTGGGCCTTTCTGCCTTTTATACCTTTGTACAGCCAAACTATACATCCTCTTGCTTTGTTTGATCATGTGGTTTAAATGTACATCTCATCGTAAGCCTAGGTTTTGTTCCGACCTTTTTTTGTTAGTGCTGCATGTAATTCTCTTACTAGGGCCACACAATCCTTCGCTACTACGGTCGATTTTTGATCGAGAGCAAGAGGGCTATGTGTTGCTTTCCACTTTTGATACAGATGTTTACTGCCAGTTCCTCACGCTATTCATTTCAGGAGGGGATTTCCTTCGGCTGTCATTGGTTGGCCAGAAGGGGTGTCACGCATGTGGATGTTAGAGCTCACATTTATCTCAATTGAAATGGGGTGGTGCTCACTTTCAGTTCTGGTTAGAACATGATATCCCTCGCATCTTGTTCCCAGAAGTTTGCTCAAGAACATGTAATCCAGTGTTGAAAAGTTTCTGAACGTGGGTTGTGATCTGACCCGTGATCAACCTGTCTGATCACATGAGTGCAGATCAAATTCTTTGATACAAGCCTCTAGTATGTTTCCATTTGCATCCCTTTGGTCCCCTCCAGGTTGGCCTTGATGGCAGAATAACTTCCTAGCCTGGGTGCTCGTAAAGAACCTCCTGTGTTTGGCCGCAGATGCCCAAAATGACCTTTTTGTTTCCCCTTCCTTTCGCGGATTAATCTACACGTTTATGAGTATAATAGATATAGTTTGTCCATCCATCAGTAGGCCTACTAATTGAAGTGCCTGCAGATCATGACTGAGAATTTTTACCTCCTTAGTATTTAGCTGGAGCTCAAGTTATACGACGATAGAGAGGCCATTAATGGGTCTCCCAAAAAAGCTCTTCTGTTCGGTCATGTGAATCGCATCATCGCCTGGAATTGATGTGGGTACAGTGGTCCAGGTTTCTTGCAGGCACAGAATATTCCCTGTGCTCAGATAGTTACGGGCATATTTGTTTCCAACAGAGTGGTCAAACCTGTGACATTCCAGCTTATAACCTTTATGTTGTGTCTGTGTTGGAATGTGGTTTATTATTAGGGATAAGTAGGTACCTACCACTAGTAATAAGGTCACAATCACAATATAAAGTCCAGCCAAGGTCTCAATAAATTATTCCCTTACTCAACCCTTTGTAGCTGGCTGCAAGCAGGCAGGTTTTACTTTAGGAGACAGGCATGTAAAGCATTTAAAAACACCAATAAATTAAATAAGTAAGACACAACACACAATAAAAATCGAACACCAAATTATAAAAAATAGGAAATATTTTTATGATTGAAATGACACCAAAACAACAAAAATCCAATGTAGGAAACCAGAAATATGAACTTTTAAAGATTAAAAGTAAAACTAGCGCTTAGAAGCAAAAAGCGCTCAAAGGGTTAAAAGGTCACACTGGACCGGGACAAAGTCAAGAGTTCATGCAACCCACAATATAATACTTTTACACTTACTTCCAAAAGCATTTCTTGATGCAAGAAAGTGGTCCACAGCATCAGCCAAGGTTTCAGAAGCTCTAGTATGACTCTTGGGGTCTAGGCCTACAACTCCCACAATGTACCTAGTCAATCCAAGTAAACTCCTGGTGAAGCTTGTCAGCTGGAGTTGTCCTCATTGATGATGTTGCAGGCAGCCCTTCCAGCACTTTTTGACATATTTCTGATCAGGGGGTACACTCCATATCCTTTAAGGCAAAGTCCTTTTGTGGTGAAGCCTTGTGAGTGCAGCAGATACTGCCTTATCAGTGCAGTCCTCTCTTGTGCAGTCCAAGCATCCAGCAGGGCAGTCCTTTTTCACCAGACATTTCTTTTGGGTCATTGAGGGTCCACAACACCTTTAATTCCAGTGTCGAATTTGCATGTCATTTTATTTTAAAAGCAGCCTGCACAGCAGGGCGGCCTTTAAAATGACAGCAGGCAACACAGCAGTGCACACTTACGTGCCTTAAATCTACTTGACCTCTAAACTTACCGGCCCTACCATATACTAGGGACTTACAGGTAGGTTGTCAATACCAATTGTAATTATAACTGGGTCTGGTTAGTTGAGCCCAGGGCACAATAAGAGTCAGAAAACCAGCATCTTGTAGTAAAAATGGTGGAAAAAAGTGGGGGGACACTGCAAAAAGCCCTGGCTTCTCACAGGCTGGCCATCCTATTAGTTGCTTCCTTAATTCTAGAAACTCTGCTGATCCTTAGTTGTTAGGGCAGACGTTAGCAATCCCCAGTTAGATTGATCGTCATGGGGGGTATTGACAGTTGTGGTGCCGCTTAGTGTTTTGTCCCTCTGCTTGCTTGTCAGCTGGACTGTTATATTTTCCTTCCTTGTTTGGGAGGTTGATTTGCTTTAGTGCCTCTCAGTATACTACTGGCTCCTTTGGGCACGCAAGTGGCACTTTGTTTTTTAATTAGCACATGGAGATATTTTTCCACCACAGGCTCATTAATGAGTATGCCCCATTCCTCGAATCGCTCGCTTTCCTTTATGATGTTTGTAACGTCAGCACTGTCCATCCACTCAATAAATGTTGATTCTTCATGGCCTATTCAGCAGAAAGTTCTAAATTGTATTACTTTATGGTGCTCTGAAGTGAGGTATGCTAGCAATGGCATATTTTTTAGGAGATGTAGTATGTTCGACCTGTTTAGGGTGTCCCAAACAACCTCTCTCTGGTGTGAAAATCAATGTTGCTGGTGTATGTGCAGGGTGGCATGGCTGGGACTTCAACTTCCGTAATATATGACACACGTGTTACTCGGGGACAAACCGGGGCTCTTGTACCACTTCCCTGCCTCTTATTATTAAGTGAGGTTCATTCCCATTGATCTCCACAGGCTGCCACTTTTGACCACTGGACCTGAGGTGGTCTGCTTGTGCAGGAGTCCTATCATGTTAAGTATGGCATTTGTTGCGCGTGGAGTATGTGTGGGCAGATCTTCTGCAATACTTTGTAATTATCCTTCGTGGATGGAAGATGGGATAGCTATCTATTATCCCCGGGTCACTATTTTGACCCTGTTCCTCCTCAATTGTTGTCGTAGTTGGTCCCTGCAATGTGCTTTCCTTTATTTTCTGGTTATAGGGATAAATCCTGTAATTTAGAAGCTTGAACTTGAAGGAGGTTTTCTTCATGTAGGTTGGAATACTTAGTTGAGTGGTAGAAAGGAAAAAAGGAGACCTTTTCCAAAAGTATCTTCTAAGCTTCTCATGTCCATCTGCAGTATGTTCAATTAGGAGAAAGCCCCGTTCTCCTGAATTTCAAATGGTTATCAGTAGTTTAAATCCTTGATTGAATGGAAGAAGGATCCAAAAATGTTTTTTGTCTTTAATGATGGCATGATTAATTGGGGGTGCTGATCTGGGGTGCTAATCTAGATCATAGTGTCCTTTACTGAGGGTCGGAGATACGCTTCACATGTAGGAAAACTGGTCCATCCTTATTAATTCATTATCAAGAAAAAGGTACCCCCTAGATATACTTTAAAGGTCCAGGAGCAAGGGGGAAAAACAAGGGAAACAAGAAAAACTCCCACATGACCTGCATTTCTTCTCTATAGGCTTACTAGAGCTCTATGGGCTGACCATTGCTGAATTAATTGAGTCATAGGCATGTGCATACTATTATTTATCTTTTGACCTAGATTAATAAAATGTATTTATATTTTTTTCAATAGCAATTTCTTTTTTCCTTTAGTTATACAAAATTACAAAGTTAAAAACCATAGATACATATATACAGTTCTTCCACATGGTGACACATTAAGTATTTGTCTTGTGCAAATAAAACAAATTGACAATTGTACATATGTAGTGAAACATATATCAATCATTACATGAAGTCTGCCCCTGATAGCCAACCACACATCACCATTCACATCTTATACACAACAACACACTATCACACTCTCATCTCATACATGACCTTCCCAACCTCTATTACATACAGCGCTGGTACTAACGGAGAAAATACTTCAAAAGAATATCCATTATTTTGTGTAGGTTGGGATAAAAACAACAAGACCAACGCACATTTTGGTGGGATTTCTAATTTGTATCCACCTTCATCACGACCACCTCTTTATTTGTTTCGAGGTGAGTGGAGGGGGTATCGTCAGAATCCCTATGGCTCACTTTAGAGGGCCTCTAGGGGCTCACGAATATTCTAAAGGTGAAGCCAAATACATCCACCCCGAGGTCAATAGTTAAATTTCAATATTTTGGTGGCAAATTCGTCCAGTAGTTAGCACAGGTGTCCAAAAATACAGACTGCGAAAATACTTAGGGCCTGATTACGACTTTGGCGCAGCGGCGACAGTGCAATGCCGCCTCTGCTGCACCAAAGTCGCACAAGCACAGCCGATAGTATTATAAGTTAAAATGTGTAACTCGTAATACAGTGGGCGGTCCTTTGCTATTCCAATGGTGGTGCCTGGAAAACAGGCACCGCAATGGGAACAGCAAAAAAGTTCCATAACGTGCTGGAACTTTGTGGGGGTACAGACAGGGGGCACATGTTGTGCCCCCCTGAATATATCCCCATGGAGGGGGGGCATGGGGGCCCTCTTTGTTCCAGCACCGCCAGCCTTTTCATGGCGGGGCTCCGCCATGAAAAGGCTGGCGGTCCAGGAACTCGTAATATGCTGAGCGGGAATGCACCAGTCCCCGCTCAGCATATTGCGTTGTGGCACTCCTGCGCCACAGTCAGGGAACGACGGTTCCCTGGCACAGCCGATGGTCCAACGCCGCAATGACTTTAGAAGTCATATTACGGCAGATGGTGGACCGCCACTGCTGCGCAATTGCGAGTCTGGCGGTCGAAGACCTTCCAAACTCGTAATCAGGCCCTAAGATCTTACCACCAGTATTCATGCCGTCAAGAATTTAGACCTAAATTGCCGAATGCACCTACTGCAGTATGTTTGCTTGGTAGGGCTGTTTTAATAATGTCTGCATGTAATGCCATGTATTGATCCGGCCGCATCCTGTGGCTAGCATATGTCGCAAGGGAAGAAACACAGGTCGTGTGGGAGTTTTTCTTGTTTCCCTTGTTTCCATTCTTATTAATTGCCCTGACTGTAATGCAGAGGTTTTTTTTAGTAGATTCTAGCAGCAGAGAGCCAGTAGAGATATGGTGTCATAGGTTTACGTGCAGAAGTTGCCTCACCATTATGTCTGAATTTTTTTTGAAGGTGCCGCTTAACTGAGACCGAGGCTTCATGATTCAAGCCACAGCCGTAATCCAGTTGAAAATGACCAGGGAAGTAGTTGTCTGGATGTTCTGTCGGATTCCCAGATGCAAGAAAAAGTGTATATTGTTAATTGATTAAAGCAATACCAAAGGGGATGATGGACGGAGCGTTAGAGCAAATCAAACACTCACCCCCAGTCAACTGATCTGGGTTTAATCCATCATCATTCTTTAGCTCACTCCACCACCCCAGTTCAGACATGGCCATATGCAAATCAGTCTGACCCTGTGCCTCATGGGAACAGTCCAGCCCGAACTGCCAGGCCATGTCTTCCCTGGACCGGAAACAAGCATCCTGGGACCGGTTTCGGGTTCATAACCCTCATCAGCCAGGCTATCTTGAATCCAGTGGCAAAGTGAGCAAGGGACCCACGTCTGGGCATACCCTGCCAACTTAGGGCGAACAAAGCAATACCAAAGGGGATGATGGACGGAGCGTTAGAGCAAATCAAACACTCACCCCCAGTCAACTGATCTGGGTTTAATCCATCATCATTCTTTAGCTCACTCCACCACCCCAGTTCAGACATGGCCATATGCAAATCAGTCTGACCCTGTGCCTCATGGGAACAGTCCAGCCCGAACTGCCAGGCCATGTCTTCCCTGGACCGGAAACAAGCATCCTGGGACCGGTTTCGGGTTCATAACCCTCATCAGCCAGGCTATCTTGAATCCAGTGGCAAAGTGAGCAAGGGACCCACGTCTGGGCATACCCTGCCAACTTAGGGCGAACAAAGCAATACCAAAGGGGATGATGGACGGAGCGTTAGAGCAAATCAAACACTCACCCCCAGTCAACTGATCTGGGTTTAATCCATCATCATTCTTTAGCTCACTCCACCACCCCAGTTCAGACATGGCCATATGCAAATCAGTCTGACCCTGTGCCTCATGGGAACAGTCCAGCCCGAACTGCCAGGCCATATCTTCCCTGGACCGGAAACAAGCATCCTGGGACCGGTTTCGGGTTCATAACCCTCATCAGCCAGGCTATCTTGAATCCAGTGGCAAAGTGAGCAAGGGACCCACGTCTGGGCATACCCTGCCAACTTAGGGCGAACAAAGCAATACCAAAGGGGATGATGGACGGAGCGTTAGAGCAAATCAAACACTCACCCCCAGTCAACTGATCTGGGTTTAATCCATCATCATTCTTTAGCTCACTCCACCACCCCAGTTCAGACATGGCCATATGCAAATCAGTCTGACCCTGTGCCTCATGGGAACAGTCCAGCCCGAACTGCCAGGCCATGTCTTTCCTGGACCGGAAACAAGCATCCTGGGACCGGTTTCGGGTTCATAACCCTCATCAGCCAGGCTATCTTGAATCCAGTGGCAAAGTGAGCAAGGGACCCACGTCTGGGCATACCATGCCAACTTAGGGCGAACAAAGCAATACCAAAGGGGATGATGGACGGAGCGTTAGAGCAAATCAAACACTCACCCCCAGTCAACTGATCTGGGTTTAATCCATCATCATTCTTTAGCTCACTCCACCACCCCAGTTCAGACATGGCCATATGCAAATCAGTCTGACCCTGTGCCTCATGGGAACAGTCCAGCCCGAACTGCCAGGCCATGTCTTCCCTGGACCGGAAACAAGCATCCTGGGACCGGTTTCGGGTTCATAACCCTCATCAGCCAGGCTATCTTGAATCCAGTGGCAAAGTGAGCAAGGGACCCACGTCTGGGCATACCCTGCCAACTTAGGGCGAACAAAGCAATACCAAAGGGGATGATGGACGGAGCGTTAGAGCAAATCAAACACTCACCCCCAGTCAACTGATCTGGGTTTAATCCATCATCATTCTTTAGCTCACTCCACCACCCCAGTTCAGACATGGCCATATGCAAATCAGTCTGACCCTGTGCCTCATGGGAACAGTCCAGCCCGAACTGCCAGGCCATGTCTTCCCTGGACCGGAAACAAGCATCTTGGGACCGGTTTCGGGTTTATAACCCTCATCAGCCAGGCTATCTTGAATCCAGTGGCAAAGGGAGCAAGGGACCCACGTCTGGGCATACCCTGCCAACTTAGGGCGAACAAAGCAATACCAAAGGGGATGATGGACGGAGCGTTAGAGCAAATCAAACACTCACCCCCAGTCAACTGATCTGGGTTTAATCCATCATCATTCTTTAGCTCACTCCACCACCCCAGTTCAGACATGGCCATATGCAAATCAGTCTGACCCTGTGCCTCATGGGAACAGTCCAGCCCGAACTGCCAGGCCATGTCTTCCCTGGACCGGAAACAAGCATCCTGGGACCGGTTTCGGGTTCATAACCCTCATCAGCCAGGCTATCTTGAATCCAGTGGCAAAGTGAGCAAGGGACCCGCGTCTGGGCATACCCTGCCAACTTAGGGCGAACAAAGCAATACCAAAGGGGATGATGGACGGAGCGTTAGAGCAAATCAAACACTCACCCCCAGTCAACTGATCTGGGTTTAATCCATCATCATTCTTTAGCTCACTCCACCACCCCAGTTCAGACATGGCCATATGCAAATCAGTCTGACCCTGTGCCTCATGGGAACAGTCCAGCCCGAACTGCCAGGCCATGTCTTCCCTGGACCGGAAACAAGCATCCTGGGACCGGTTTCGGGTTCATAACCCTCATCAGCCAGGCTATCTTGAATCCAGTGGCAAAGTGAGCAAGGGACCCACGTCTGGGCATACCCTGCCAACTTAGGGCGAACAAAGCAATACAAAGGGGATGATGGACGGAGCGTTAGAGCAAATCAAACACTCACCCCCAGTCAACTGATCTGGGTTTAATCCATCATCATTCTTTAGCTCACTCCACCACCCCAGTTCAGACATGGCCATATGCAAATCAGTCTGACCCTGTGCCTCATGGGAACAGTCCAGCCCGAACTGCCAGGCCATGTCTTCCCTGGACCGGAAACAAGCATCCTGGGACCGGTTTCGGGTTCATAACCCTCATCAGCCAGGCTATCTTGAATCCAGTGGCAAAGTGAGCAAGGGACCCACGTCTGGGCATACCCTGCCAACTTAGGGCGAACAAAGCAATACCAAAGGGGATGATGGACGGAGCGTTAGAGCAAATCAAACACTCACCCCCAGTCAACTGATCTGGGTTTAATCCATCATCATTCTTTAGCTCACTCCACCACCCCAGTTCAGACATGGCCATATGCAAATCAGTCTGACCCTGTGCCTCATGGGAACAGTCCAGCCCGAACTGCCAGGCCATGTCTTCCCTGGACCGGAAACAAACATCCTGGGACCGGTTTCGGGTTCATAACCCTCATCAGCCAGGCTATCTTGAATCCAGTGGCAAAGTGAGCAAGGGACCCACGTCTGGGCATACCCTGCCAACTTAGGGCGAACAAAGCAATACCAAAGGGGATGATGGACGGAGCGTTAGAGTAAATCAAACACTCACCCCCAGTCAACTGATCTGGGTTTAATCCATCATCATTCTTTAGCTCACTCCACCACCCCAGTTCAGACATGGCCATATGCAAATCAGTCTGACCCTGTGCCTCATGGGAACAGTCCAGCCCGAACTGCCAGGCCATGTCTTCCCTGGACCGGAAACAAGCATCCTGGGACCGGTTTCGGGTTCATAACCCTCATCAGCCAGGCTATCTTGAATCCAGTGGCAAAGTGAGCAAGGGACCCACGTCTGGGCATACCCTGCCAACTTAGGGCGAACAAAGCAATACCAAAGGGGATGATGGACGGAGCGTTAGAGCAAATCAAACACTCACCCCCAGTCAACTGATCTGGGTTTAATCCATCATCATTCTTTAGCTCACTCCACCACCCCAGTTCAGACATGGCCATATGCAAATCAGTCTGACCCTGTGCCTCATGGGAACAGTCCAGCCCGAACTGCCAGGCCATGTCTTCCCTGGACCGGAAACAAGCATCCTGGGACCGGTTTCGGGTTCATAACCCTCATCAGCCAGGCTATCTTGAATCCAGTGGCAAAGTGAGCAAGGGACCCACGTCTGGGCATACCCTGCCAACTTAGGGCGAACAAAGCAAACCAAAGGGGATGATGGACGGAGCGTTAGAGCAAATCAAACACTCACCCCCAGTCAACTGATCTGGGTTTAATCCATCATCATTCTTTAGCTCACTCCACCACCCCAGTTCAGACATGGCCATATGCAAATCAGTCTGACCCTGTGCCTCATGGGAACAGTCCAGCCCGAACTGCCAGGCCATGTCTTCCCTGGACCGGAAACAAGCATCCTGGGACCGGTTTCGGGTTCATAACCCTCATCAGCCAGGCTATCTTGAATCCAGTGGCAAAGTGAGCAAGGGACCCACGTCTGGGCATACCCTGCCAACTTAGGGCGAACAAAGCAATACCAAAGGGGATGATGGACGGAGCGTTAGAGCAAATCAAACACTCACCCCCAGTCAACTGATCTGGGTTTAATCCATCATCATTCTTTAGCTCACTCCACCACCCCAGTTCAGACATGGCCATATGCAAATCAGTCTGACCCTGTGCCTCATGGGAACAGTCCAGCCCGAACTGCCAGGCCATGTCTTCCCTGGACCGGAAACAAGCATCCTGGGACCGGTTTCGGGTTCATAACCCTCATCAGCCAGGCTATCTTGAATCCAGTGGCAAAGTGAGCAAGGGACCCACGTCTGGGCATACCCTGCCAACTTAGGGCGAACAAAGCAATACCAAAGGGGATGATGGACGGAGCGTTAGAGCAAATCAAACACTCACCCCAGTCAACTGATCTGGGTTTAATCCATCATCATTCTTTAGCTCACTCCACCACCCCAGTTCAGACATGGCCATATGCAAATCAGTCTGACCCTGTGCCTCATGGGAACAGTCCAGCCCGAACTGCCAGGCCATGTCTTCCCTGGACCGGAAACAAACATCCTGGGACCGGTTTCGGGTTCATAACCCTCATCAGCCAGGCTATCTTGAATCCAGTGGCAAAGTGAGCAAGGGACCCACGTCTGGGCATACCCTGCCAACTTAGGGCGAACAAAGCAATACCAAAGGGGATGATGGACGGAGCGTTAGAGCAAATCAAACACTCACCCCAGTCAACTGATCTGGGTTTAATCCATCATCATTCTTTAGCTCACTCCACCACCCCAGTTCAGACATGGCCATATGCAAATCAGTCTGACCCTGTGCCTCATGGGAACAGTCCAGCCCAAACTGCCAGGCCATGTCTTCCCTGGACCGGAAACAAGCATCCTGGGACCGGTTTCGGGTTCATAACCCTCATCAGCCAGGCTATCTTGAATCCAGTGGCAAAGTGAGCAAGGGACCCACGTCTGGGCATACCCGGCCAACTTAGGGCGAACAAAGCAATACCAAAGGGGATGATGGACGGAGCGTTAGAGCAAATCAAACACTCACCCCCAGTCAACTGATCTGGGTTTAATCCATCATCATTCTTTAGCTCACTCCACCACCCCAGTTCAGACATGGCCATATGCAAATCAGTCTGACCCTGTGCCTCATGGGAACAGTCCAGCCCGAACTGCCAGGCCATGTCTTCCCTGGACCGGAAACAAACATCCTGGGACCGGTTTCGGGTTCATAACCCTCATCAGCCAGGCTATCTTGAATCCAGTGGCAAAGTGAGCAAGGGACCCGCGTCTGGGCATACCCTGCCAACTTAGGGCGAACAAAGCAATACCAAAGGGGATGATGGACGGAGCGTTAGAGCAAATCAAACACTCACCCCCAGTCAACTGATCTGGGTTTAATCCATCATCATTCTTTAGCTCACTCCACCACCCCAGTTCAGACATGGCCATATGCAAATCAGTCTGACCCTGTGCCTCATGGGAACAGTCCAGCCCGAACTGCCAGGCCATGTCTTCCCTGGACCGGAAACAAGCATCCTGGGACCGGTTTCGGGTTCATAACCCTCATCAGCCAGGCTATCTTGAATCCAGTGGCAAAGTGAGCAAGGGACCCACGTCTGGGCATACCCTGCCAACTTAGGGCGAACAAAGCAATACCAAAGGGGATGATGGACGGAGCGTTAGAGCAAATCAAACACTCACCCCCAGTCAACTGATCTGGGTTTAATCCATCATCATTCTTTAGCTCACTCCACCACCCCAGTTCAGACATGGCCATATGCAAATCAGTCTGACCCTGTGCCTCATGGGAACTGCCAGGCCATGTCTTCCCTGGACCGGAAACAATTGATTAACATGAGGATTCATACAGAGACAGGAGTCCATGTTAACTCTGAGGTTTCTTACTTTTTTTGAGGTGGTGCTTTAGCTTTTTGGGTCAATTTGTCAATGCATCAAAGTTATTGCAATCTTTATATTTTAAAATCTCAGCTTTTGATGCATCTATGAATGCTCCATTGGTTGGTGGTGGCCTATACAGTCGTAGAAAGCAGTCGCGGATGGCATGACTCGCGGGTGGGGGGGCGGGGGGTCGCGCGGGGAGGGAGTCGCGCGGGGGTTTAATTTTAAATACATTTTAAAGATGTAACTTACCTTCGTGGCCCGGTTTGGACCCGCGTCGTCCCGCGTCCTCTCCTCCACACAGGAAGCAGGCAGCCTCCCTCCCCTCCCCTAAGCCAATCATAACGCTGCAATAGCAGCGTTGTGATTGGCTGGGACGCCGACCGCACAGGAGTCTATGGGGAGGCCATTTTCCCATTGTAGGCGGCATGCAGCCTACATGGAGAAAAGGGCAGAGTGCGTAAGACTGGTTTGGTCGGCCCTGGGGCCGACCAAACAGTCAGCGCCCACAACAGTGGGCAAGCCACTCCTCCCCTGCCCTGGAGCAGGACCGCCCACCCGCCCCCAACCAAACCCTTCTGCTTTCTCGCAGTGCGAGAAGCAGAAACATAAAATGGTATTTATAATACCGTTTTATGTTTCTGCTTCTCGCACTGCGAGAAAGCAGTGGGGCGACACTCCTCCGCCCACATGGAGGAGCCGCCCCTGGTAGAAAGGTGCAGTAGATAGTAGAGGTCGGACTGTACCTTATAAGTAGTGATATGCAACTCAACAGTGGTTTGTTTTCAATTTTGTTTACTGCACTTGATTCATTGAATACAATTACAAAGCTTCATCGGTTTTTCCTTGTCATTTCTGTGTATAGATTTGATTTCCTGGGTAGCCTCATGGTGAACTGGTGCCATGTCATCTTCCATGCAAGTTCAAATATAGGTCTGGTCGTGAGTTAGATGTTATGCCAAAGATGTTTTTTTATCTATTTTTGCCCACAGAGGGTGCAGAAGCGGGGTGATTGCATGGTGGGGGTTGAATGGCAGTAAGTGGAAAGGCTTAGTTGCCAAAGGTTTCATAATACCTTGAGGTGTACAATCATGTTGGCCTTGCTCGATTTCAGGTTGTGGATGGGTATATTGTTAAGGGATAAACAGGGTAAGTATTCTGGACTGTGCTTAGCTCTTTCTTCAGGTGGTGTTTTGCAGAGCCTTTATAAATTGATTTAAACACCATCTTAGTAGCAGGACCACAACTACAGCACTACTGTACTACAGGGAAAAAGCTTAAAGGGCTAGTGTCAACTGCAATGTGAATGGACCTTTATAAATTAGTAATATTGCCATCCCAAGGGTTTATTATTGACTGAATGTTAAAAACCAACATTTCTCGCAATGTTTGCCAGTCATCGTATTAGCAGACCATCCACAAATGATAATTGACCACCTTTCAGTTGCTAATTACTATATTCATGTGTTAAACTGATAGTAATGAGGCATAACGTTTGCACAGACCGAGCTAATGTGTGCTAAAGTGACAAAGTATCGAAATAACACTGGCAGAGAATATGCCACATTCAGACACACAATTTGCCTTTTCTTACCACATAATTTAGTCAATCCCTGCCACACAATTTAGTCATCCATTGCCACTTAATTCCAGTGGGCCTGATCTTACTGTCAGCTTTTACAGGAAGTTCTACATTACACTGCATGAAATATCCCAACACTTCAGAGATTGCCATACAACACAGACCCACTGTTTCACAATAGTGCCAATTTAAGCATGTGGGAAAATATATTTTTGAAATGAAAAAGTGAGTGTACACAAGGCAAATGTACAATATATATAAGCCACAAGAGGTGCAGGAGGTTCTTGAAATACTGTGCTCCAGTGAAAGAGTTGGCAACCCAAAATCCACAGCTACGGAAAAAAACTTGAGTTTGAAATATTCGGCCCAGACTTAATGCTCATTACTGTTCCTGTGCTATGTATATATAGCCCATTGTTGGACTTGTGCCATGTAATTAAATACCACGAACATTAATGTCTTTATAAGCAACAGCACAGTGGACATAGGTCATTCTACTTCCTAAACACATCCGTGTTGCTTAAATATTCCAGGTTCCTAGCCAGTTTAATTAGTAAACAAATAAGTGCCAGTGTCCAAAAATGGTCCTTTTATGGCAAAGCACAACACCACTGCTGCCCCGAGGGCCACCCACTACCAGATCTGTCTTTCTATGTGACCTAGAGAGCGATCTGCCGTGGCTGCATTGCATACCTTAGGAAACCATAGCCCTCGTCCCCCACACCCCTGGTCATTGCACCTAACTCAATGCTTTCCTCCACTCAACGATTCCTACCTGCCCTCCAACCAGGCACCAACAAAAATTCCTGGTACACTTTTCATTCACACTTTCCCTCTGCAGGTTGATTGGAACCTCAGCAGCAGGTGCATTAACCTACTGAGCAATGCCTCTGGCTGGCTGCATTTTGCTGCAGGTGTCGAAAATCTAGCTTTTGGGGTACAGATGACATTATTGCTTTCGTCAATGCTATTATAAAGCATAACATTTTTGGAACTGTGGCCTTATTTTTTAACAAACTACGCCAAATATTCCCCAAAACACATTGGGGCGTATTTATAAGGAGTTTACGCCACCAGAACGTAACTTTTTCTGACGTTCTGGTGGCGTTAACTCCTTCGCCTTATTTACAAGGTGGCGTTAAGCCATTTAATGTGGCTTAGCGCTGCCTTGGAAATAATGCCCCTATTCATGCAGCACTTAGCGTGAAAGGGGCGTGCAATGGGTGATGCAGTGGGCGTTCCGCCGCAACACCCATTGCTTTTTGATGCTGCCCTAAATTTACAAGGTATGGGGCTGCCCAAAAAATACCGCCAGGGAATACCTGGTCTTAAGCAGGCGATACGAGGAGAATTTTTTTTATTTCTCCTCATATTTTGCTCTTTCCATTTGTGCAGCATTCTGCAGCACACATAGATAGAGCAAATCACCTAGAAAGATTGTTTATGTGCAGGAAGGTGTCCCTTCCTGTATATAAACAATTGCCCCTGCAGCCCAGGCACCCTAGTAAAATGGTGCTAGGGTGCCAGCGCTGGCGCTAGGCAGCTTTTTTAGAGCCAGCGCTAGGGGAAATGCTGGGGTGAGCCGCATTCTTGTGAATACGGCACATCTCTGTGTTTTGAAACTGTCGGTGCACGGCGTTACCAATTTTGACGTAACACCATGCTCCGCCAGTTTCTTTTAAATATGCCCCATTGTGACTCACTCTGAATCTGCTTATCAATATCTTGCCTGGGGTTCTCCATTCTCCACCTCTCGCCCTCTTCTCTAGCTCCCCCTCCCCCTCTCACTCACTCCATCTCTTTCGAATTTTCCATCTAAATCCATTTTCCTTCTGCTCCTTTTTCTAATTGTACAGCTAAATTAGTTCATAGAACGCAGCAGGGTTCTGTATTCATTAGTTGTAATTGATGAACTGACCTTGCGCACTTCTATTGTGCCACCTGCTGTGAGAGGCTCTGGCTGTGAGGAAGAGAGAGCGCTCTGGCAGAAGGAATGAGGGCTGCGCTTCTGGATGAGGCAGGTTCCTGAGCCAGGGTCACGGTCTCACCCCACTCTGGCCCAGAACTACCCAGTGCCTTCTGCCTCACGCCAGGAAGGACAAATAATTAAGTGTACACTATACAACACTGAGATACTAGGGAAAATAAACAGCTTGGGGAAGAAGCCTCTTGCTGCCTGGGCAATTAACAGACAATATGTTGGAGCAGCGTAATTTTTGCTCCATCCTTACACGTCACAAATACGCAACATGAATGTGCTCTTTGCACATTTTCCCTGTTTGCCCTAAGGATATTAATACAAAGTGTTGCACTTGACATCATTATTGAATTGCATTCACTGTAGGATTAGAGATTCATACACACACTGTCTGCCTTAACCATATTAAATGATATACTCTCTAGAGACTTGATTGAATAAACCATCCTCACCTATTAAAAGTGTGTTTACTTTAGAAACAACAATGATGTATGTAATATGTGCACTAATGTTTCATATTTGCATTTAAATGTAGTTCTTAGTCATACTTATGCACACATATTCAAGATTTTACTGTATGCTACATGTAATATGAATCTAATGTACTGACAGTTTTACTCATTTGTGTTTTATTGTGCATACACATATTAAATGTGCACCATTGATTTAATACTTTAAGTTGTCCTGACTAGGCCTGTTTTTCATTCTGCATAAAATGGTGTTTTCCATTTCTGTTTGCATATCTTTTTCCTTGCAGGTGCGTTCACATGGTTTGTTAGTTTGAGAACAGATACAACACTGTACTAGTGATAGAGAGCCTGAGAAGAAGACCTAGACAAGGAACATGGAGACCCAGAGCATCAACTGAGAGTGTCCATTTGCTAATGTTGCAAAGGCTCATAGGTGACAATGGACAATTCCATTCCCATGTCTGACCTGGGAGAAAATGTCAATGTTTCAGCTTATAACGTGAGAATGGAAATGACAATGGAGTCCCTGATGATGCGGACAGAGGGGTGTTACTTGGGATACTGTGATGAAAATAACTGGAGTTCACACTGTCTGAGGTTACTCTACTTTTCTTTAGACATTGAGAGGTTTAGGACCGCTATGCTTATTCCTTTTGACTTTTGTTGACTCTGGCTTAGGCTAATACTCATTTCCCTGGCCCAAGAAGACTTGTGACCGAGCTTCTGAGATGCCGACACCTTCCCTTACCTCCCTTACTTCCTGCACTTTTCCTCATTTTCCCTATTTTTCTGCAGTTCCCTGATTTTTTAGATCCTTTGCTTCCAAGACCATCCTCCTTAGCATAGATTTACTTAGATGATTTTAGATTTTACTCATGTATAGACGAGAGAAGCAGAAACTTTTACCTGAGCACCAAATCCCGCTGCTGATTTTTTGTATTGCTGTGACTGAACTACTTGTTTGCCTTACACTGGTACGCCTAGACTTCTTTAGGAGGTTGGGTTTCCCGGTTGTTCTTCTGTACCTTTACCACATGGTGCTGAGATTTGTCTATCTTAACTTGACTGATAACTTGTAATAAACCTTCTTAACTATAGTCAATGATTCCTGTTCCTTATTGTGTAGCCAAATGGGTTACACTGTTAAATAAAATTGATTGATTTAATGCTAACTTCCTTCACCTCTAAAGTGCCAAAAAAAAAGGTCAATCGGAGGACAAATGGTAAGAGGGTTGGCCCAGAGCGCTGCATCAATGTGGAAATGCAGGAACTGCCACTGAGTGTGTCTAGAAACATCAGTGACTTAAAACACCTGAATTAAATACCTGTTTGTTCAAAATAACTCTTGTTGGTGTCCACCGGGAGCAACAGGCTCAAATTAACCACTGCTACTAACAGTTCTATTTTTGAGCTCTGCTAAAATATTACCGGATGTTACAATCATGGAATTCTTGAAGTATAAATCTGCCAAGAGTCCGGCTCAGGTATATGCCAGAGTTGTGTTCAGTGTGCCCAACAGTCAGTGCACTAGGCATACCTACTAACTTAAAAATGAATAACATTGCACTGCATTGGCTTCCTCACCCATGCCTGCATGCACTGGTGTATATATAGGGTAGTTTCTGTGGGGTGGGAGGCATGCCATTCCTTGCCCACTGCTTGTCTACCATCTACTGCAGCTTTTTCTTCTTTTGCCAATTCCTCATGATTCTGTAGGTATCCTTTTTTAGTTTTTCATTGTGAGTTTCGCCTTACCTTTTTTGAATACATCTTTTTTAACTCCTTTTCTTTATTTTGAAATAATGTTACATTAGCCAATCAGGCAGGGTTAACAGTAAGGAGGAAATTTCTCCTTACACTTTTGCAAGCCCCTTATCCTTTTCCTCTTAACCCCTTGTTATTAATCCCTTACCCTTAATTACTTTTGCACTTAACCGCTTCCATTTACCCCTACCCGCCCCCTTTATTCCTAACCCCTTTCCCCTTTATCCTTTCCCTTTACTCTTACTTCCTTACCCTTTACCCCCACCCTTAACCAATAATCTGAATCTATTAACCATACAACTATACCCTTAACCCTAACCCTTACCTCCTTGGCCTTTGTGTTTAACTCCTTACTCTTAGCCCATTACCCTTAGCCTCAACCCCTTGTATGTACAACCTTACCCTTAATCCTACTCTTACCCCACTTTAACTCCTTACCCTTTACCCTTTATCATTATGTTTAACCCATTTCACCCGAACCCATTGTCCCTAACCTTTGACCTTTGACCTTTACTCCTTACCCTTAACTGCTTCCTACGTTATCATTTACCCCTATCCCAAGCTCTTTTCCTAATTGCCCTTAACCCCATGCACTTAACCCTTACCCTTACCCCCTTACTCTTAAGTCCTTACTCTCATGCTTAACTTCTTAAATGTAACCCTCTTACCCTTAACCCCTCACCCTTAGTCCCTTACCCACTTCTCTCTTACCGCCATCTGTCTTAAAAATTATTAGCCATATAATATTTGTATGTTTACATAACATACAATGATGAATTTGTAGTCCATGAGAAAATGCCCACAAGGAAACTGTTACCACTATCTACTTCTAACCATAAGCTGTCCCCCTGATTCACAAAGGGGAAGGGATCTAAACGAGACCCCTTTTCTTTTGCAAATTAGTTGCCATCCCTATCTCGGGAGTCGGTAACTGGTCAATGATTTGCAATTGGAACTTTTGTCACAAATCATTAATGCATAGGTTAACGAATTGTAATTTGGAAGGAAAGCTCGTTTCATACCCCTTTCCAACTTACTACTCTGTTAAATTGGTTTTGTACATTAGAAATGGCCCTTTTGAGGTCTCAAACCCAGTGATTTTGTGAATCGCAGGGTTTGTGAAAATAAAAGGGCTTAATACATCTGGCCCTTAGTCACACAGCTAAACCTCAAGTAAGTGCAAGTTGTAGGAGTGTATTGAGCGAAGCTGATTGCTTCCCGATTGCTATTTGACGTTTGGTAGGGTTTAGAAATTAACTCTCAGGACTTTCTGGGAATCAGATTTCCTAGCTCCCCATTTTGGAAAGGTTCATAATGACAAAATAGTTCTAGCCCTGAAAATGAGGGCAAAAATATACATTTTGTCTAAAGATGTGTGTACCTTGTATTGAAGGTCTCTAGTGCAAAAAGTTTTGCTGTAGGGACCGAAGGGGAGGAGGTGTGGGGTCATAACTTATCAAAGGTGGTATTGATAACAGAGAAATCCTTCATCAGAAGAATTCCTGGAGTACTTAACTTAAGACCCTAAGTAATCAATGGACATGAACTGCTTTAGTGACGTCATAGAGCTTGAAGAACTCTGTTTGGGTGAAGATAAGCTAGGAAGAGAGAAGGAAGAAATGTCATGAGACAAGGCACTGGGCAGAGAAGGTAGCATTAAAGTTAAGTAGGGGTTGATGTGTGACAGGTGCGTAGATGGACCAGAAGAAATTAGAGATTACGAGAATTCGAGAGTATAGAGCTATACCAGTATGCAAGGATAGGGCAGAGAACGTGGTTTTGCGTGTTTACTTTATTTTATCAACATTAAAGAGTGTCTTTTGCATTTTCTTGGTACTCCTCAGTGTTAGAGAGCCTATGTCTTGTCAAGTGGGGTCTCTTGCTTGCAGGAGACACCAGGGAGAGGTCAATTAATCGCCTAAGTGGTGGAAGGGTCAGCCTGCCTGAGCAGCAGATGATAAAATATACCCTAGTTAGCAATCGTACCTGCCTTTACTCTTAAGCAACGTGAACACTGTGGGACCATACATAAAATTTACCTGCAACAACATAAGAAGTGGAATATGGACTACCAAGGTAAGCATATAGGCAAGTGTAGATTTATTATTCCTAATTCCTGTCGAGTATGGTGGCTTAGTGCCTAGCCAGATGGCTTAGTGCTGGGTCTGGTGGCTTAGTGGACTAATGCGTCAATGTAGGGGCCTGTGTTTGACCTCATGGTCTCAGTTTCAAATCCCAGCGGCTCTGCTCAGCCTTTCATCCTTCTGAGGTCAATAAAATGAGTACCATTGAGTTGGGTAAAAATAAACATCTGTTATTCAGCGCTAAGAACGTGTGCTTTACAAATACACGTTATGTTAACTCCACATCTATCTAGAAATGCTGTATCATACCAAATTGAGTGGCCTAAACATTGTCACACAAAAATATAGAGTCCTAAAGATTGTTTGAAAAAAAAAATCACCCCATTGGAGTGACTAATACAAAATGTACATCCAATGGAACAATATTTCCATAAACAATATTTAAGCCATATTATTTACGTCAGACAATAATTTTACTATTGATATTATGACATGCAACCACACGTCGAGCTGGGGATAGTAAATCAACACTTATCTATATGTAGTGATTTTGACAACATAGTAGCAGTCCGCCGTATGCGATAGTTTGTCACCCATAGGGTGACGTACACCCACCAAACGCCTCGCTTCTCCTGCTCACTGCATTCCGCCAGGAGTTTCAGATCGAGTCCTGGACTCGTGAGTCGTGAATGTGTATGCAATAGTATCAAAACGAGGCTTGCTTGCAGCAGTTCAGTTTGTTGCCCACGTGACCGTTTTAGGTGCACAAATGGATAATAAAATCAATATTTATAAAAGGCAGTTACAAAGTTCGACCTCAATATTTGCATTAACTCACACACCAATTTGGTCACTGCCAGGTTACCTTTCGAGGAGCCGAGTGGCATACGCAAAAATGATGGGGCCGCTGCAGAATATGATTAGGGTCCCGGAGCCTCCCTTATCTCACAGCTATTCATTGATCTTCGGCTGATAACCCCCCCACCCCCCAAGATTCGGAGCCTTCCTGTACCGCAGCCCCTGCGGCCTAAGTTACACTCCTGGGGCGAGTCATGTCTCGCTATATGACCTTTTCAGAACTCGGTTATGTTCTCTGGTTTCCAGGAACTGTTGGTGACCTTTCGAGAATGTCTTGCAGGAATCTATACATCTTGCAAAATAGCTCGCACAGTTTATCCTGCGGAAACATCTGCATAAATTATGGGAAAAAGAATTAGATTTCAATGTGTCAGCTCCAGTTTTGTTGGCAGCAAGCAACTGCCTTGGGGCCTCATATCTAGTTTGGTGGCTGGCTGCAGTACTGGGGTGCAAAGTATTGAGATTGCACCCCAACTGGGGGCAGTTTCCTTGCCAGATGTAGCTGGGTGGGCGTGGCTACCAGGGTCCGGCAATGTCATGCTTGTGCCCCACAAATGCAACTGACAGGAAGTCAGAGATTGATTTCCGAACAAAAGCTGAGCTCCTGCTAACATGCCTTGACCTCTGAATGCGTTCAGTAATCAAGCTCTACTTTAAGACCTGCTGTGCATTGTGAAAGAAACTACAGACAACTTCACAATTTTGGGTTAGCCAATAAAATTGCCCAGGTATGGTCATCTTCAAAAATGAGGATGATCTGTGGTTAATCCTAGTGCTGGATGAGGCCCGTGCATTGTTTTACTTATCAACCCTCCCTTTTTTGAAGTGGGTCTGTCTGTAACAATTGTTTTCAAGTTATCCTTCCTAAGACATTCATCATGACTGATCCATTTTTTTAGATCACCAGATGTCTCACCCGTCTTTGCCTTCCTCCCTTTGGTGCATCCAAGTTGGCTTAGGATGGTAGAACAAGTTTATAAATAATAACATCATGTTGGACACTAAGGGCCTGATTTAGATCTTGACGGTATTACCGCCAATCCCAAATACTCTGTCAAGCCTACAGTGTTCCGACCACTGTATTTAGATCTATGACTGTACAGCCACTGTCCACATCGACGGAGTGTACTTCATCACGCTAGCTGTAACCCGCAGCTGACGAGTCGGTCTCCAAAGCTGGCAATGAGCACTCCGTCGCTGTCGGGATGGCAGCTTTGCGGCGACCATATTTAGATAACACAGTCGAGCTGGTGGTGTACCAGCGGTGGTCCCATGACGGCGGGAGTCCATCGTGAGACCCATTCAGCATTGGACTATGGCTGCAGGAGGGATGTTAGCAGACCACACCTGATGTATATTCGACAATTGTGAACTCCTGCAAAACACACTATATACACCACTCCATTTCAGACCATGATCCTTTGCCATTCCACTGCTGACCACCATTCTGGGGTCGACCTTGCCACTGAACATCCGGGTTATTTTTTGTTTTCCTGTTCTCCCTCTGTTTTTTGCTATTTTTTTCTTGCATTTTTCTTAAAATGACTGTAGGGACACTAGTATATCATTTTGTTTGATCACAATGGCAGGGAGGAGAAACCCACGTTTTACAGAAGAAGATTTGTCTGTCATGGTGGATGAAATTATTAGAGTAGAGCCACAATTGTTTGGAGCACAAGTGCAAAATACTACTATATCTCAGAAAAGGCAAATGTGGGGCAGAATAGTCAACCGAGTGAATGCTGTAGCTAACAATCTGCGCACACAGGAAGAAATTAGGAAGAGGTGGAATGACCTGCGGTGGAGAGTCCGTTCTCTGTTCTCCAAGCGTCCCCTGGAGGCCCAGAGGACTGGTGGTGGTTCTCCCAGCTCCCAAGTACATCTATTTTCCTGGGAGGAGAAGGTCTTACAGATCCTACATCCTGAAGGCTTGACAGGAAATCCCTGGTGGAGTGGTGACTGGTAAGTTACACCTATGAATGTCTCAGTAATCACAAATTGAATCCTTGCCCTTAACTTAGATGTTCAGAATGTTTCTAGACACCTATCAAAACATATATATTTAAACTGTAGTTTCCAAAATACCTTGTGTTATCCTAATCAGTAGTATCATGGTTGTTACAATCTATTTAACAATGACCAATATGTATTTCAGATTGCGTGCTGTCCTCCATGGATCCTTTGCTGTATCTCAATGTAGGTTGTCTTACTTCAAAAACAGGTTACAAACTCCATCCATATGCACATGAAGGTATAGTGCTTGTAAGTTGTATTGTAACCTACACATTATACAGATATGTGTACATATCATAGATGTATGTTTAATTTTCACAGTAGCAATTTAAGTAGGCATATCTTACTCACTTTTTTACAAGTATTGGCAATAGTGTCCACAAATGACTACAAGTACCATGATGCCCTGCTTTTGTCTATGCAAAACAATAGTGCAATGTGATGCTGGCCAACCTTCCCTGCCTTCCACATATGCACAAAAGACAAAGTTGTCATTCACCATTTCATGTATGTTTAAAAATGTCATCTGCTGTATTGATCCACTATGTTGTCACATTCTTGTAACTCCATTAAATACATCTACTTGCTTGCAGAAATCATAATGTGCATATTAAAGGTTTCCAATCATATTCTGTGGTATGCTGATTATAAGTATTATTGATACACTATTTACTTTGCAGTGTACATATGATGACCAATGCCATTTAATCCAACAAATTGTACCATGATTTGTTTTGGAGGCTCGTAGGCCTTGAAATGGCTCAGATCTCAAATCTCCTCTCTGCTGTGTTGAGTTGCATGTCTGGTACATGGAATGTACAGTTCCTAAATAACAAATTACATTTCAGGACTTCTCTCCATCATTGTTACTGAAGTGTGCCTCTGTGTACATTAACCTGCATGAGTAAAAAGTGAAAATCACACTATGGCCTCAACATCCCATTATTCATTAGTTTTTCCTTGCTTTAGGTTGCGTCATCTGAAGCTGAAGAAAGATTTGAGGTACAATACAGACCTTTAATGTTTTAATATTTTGCAATTTATATTAGGACCAACACTCAGGGCCAAGTCAAGTCAAAAAGCAACGTTTATTTAGACCATTGGTCTTCAAACAGCATAATCAGGGCCAGTGGACCACCACCTGCAACCGAAGAAACCTCCACTCCAGACCAGGATCAATCCTTCAGTGAGGACACCACTCCTGCAAGTCCGGATGATGAGGGGATGCTGGTCCAGCTGGTCCATCTGGGCAGACATCCCCAGCGAGTCACAATTGGCCCACACCTACACCTCCCACCCCAGCTGCTACAACAATTACGCACATGGATACCTCTACTCCCTGTGTCCAGAGGAACACAACTCCCATCTTGTGCCCCCCCCCAGTCCTGGCTACTGTTGAGCAACCACACCACCACCACCTCTAGTTGTGCCAGGACCCAGTGGGATGGGTCACACTGCCTCAAGGGCACAGTGTAGTAGGGGTAGGCGTCATGGGAGGGAATCAGAGGGCCAGGAAAGTGAGGCCACTCGCATCATTGTCACCCAGATCACCATTGACCGAGTCTTAGGAGCAATACAACAGTCCCAAGACGTGATGGGCCAGGTCCTATCAGAGATCAGGGACCTTAAGCAGGTGCAGAGGGAGCACAATAGTTAGCTACAGGATCTGAGCTCCAGTTTGTGCTCCTTGACTGGGGTGATGTTTCACATTTATCAGTACATGTGCAGGTCTTTTCCTGTAGCATCTAGACCTGTCTGTTGTCCTGCTACATCTGGACACAATATACCTTCCACAGCCACACACAGGGAGGCCCTGCCACAACAGGAAACTGTTCCACCCACTCCAGTCTCTGCACTTGTGCCCCCGCCCTCCAGGAGGGGACGTTTATCCGGACCACCAGGAGAGTGTGGCAAGACCTCCACCACCACCTCCAAGAGATGACGAACCTAATTTCCTCCAGTGTGTGTCAACTATTCACTCTGTGGACTATTTCATGAACACATTTTCCTTTTCTGAGGACAGATGTATTTTATATATTGGACTCCAAATAATTTGTGCTCAACAAATATAGGGGCATATTTACAAGGGCCTTATCGCCACAGAAACGTCACTTTTTGTGATGTTCCTTTGGCAATAAACCCTTCACCTTATTTACAAGGTGGAGTTAAGCCACTTAACATGGCTTAACACCGCCTTGTAAATAAGTCCCCCTTTCACGCTACACTTAGCGTGAAAGGGACGGGCAATGGTTGTTGCCGTGAGCGTTCCGCTGCAACACCCATTGATTTTGATGATTGGCCAAATCCTGAGCTCCTGGAAACTGGAACTGCAGGAAGAGGTGGGAGGACCTCCGACTCTGGACCAGGAAGTCAACAGAAGTCCAGCTTGGCCAGGCCTCCTAATGAGGCAAGCATGTGTGCCGCACCTTGACCCCCCTATTGGCCCGCATCCTTGTGGTGGCCTACTAAGAGTTTATTGGGCAGTTGAGTGCCGAACAGCAGCAGCATCAAGGGGGTGAGTCATTGTATGTAGCTACTCTTGTTGTTTAACCTTTTTAATTTGCAACAATGTTGTTTGGCCTCAACATGCTGGTTGTCACACATCCAACACAGCCGAGGATTTCTGGAGGTGTAAGTTTTTCAGATGGTGTCTGATGCTGTGTTCGGTGCATAGATTCCTCATCACAAGCCAAGCACTGTTTTGAGCAGACACATGGCTGCATGCAAAAAAAGGGGTACGTGCATTTTCTCCATATTATGAGGGACAATTGAACCAAACATGCCACATTTGAGGATTGGGTCAGGTGTGATGCTCCATCACAAATGTGAGTAGGTAATGTAGGCCCTATTCCTGCTGACATGGCATAGTAAGCACTTATGAGACAGTTCATGTTTCAGACTTTACATTAGTGAGTTGGTACAATGAAAATATGGTCTTGAGCATCTGCACCAAAAGGACTGGAAACATGTAAAATGGCATCATTCCCTATCTGAAATGTGTTTCAAAAGCAAAATGCAAATCATTACAATTACAATTTCATGTAGAAAGTAGCGAAGTTTCATGAAGCCTCAGTCCGTCCGTAATGTGCATGCAATCCAGTCTGTGTTAACCAACATTAATTTTCTAGCCAGAATGTACTGATTGAAACAGACAGGAATGTGTCCACATGACATTTAGGTGTCCTTAGTTCTGCCCATATGAGAAAGCAATGATGTTGACAGAGGTGATACTTAAAAGGACAATTGCAGATGGAAGATTCCATCAGATAGATGTTGGAGTACCTCATCTTGATAAATCAATATGAGGCCCAAAACATGTATCCTTTGGATATGTGGAAATGTTTGGGCCTATGTATTTACTAATACTGTCAAAGTTAATTGTCATGCAGAGAAATAAAAGTATATAAGAGACAAAAGGCACACGTGATATGGGAGCTAGCATGGGGATTTTCTGGACTGTGAGCAAACGGTTTGGGGAATTCTTCCGTACAGGCATGAGATACTGATGATTAAGAAGCCAAGTTTGAGTGCCTTGAAGCTGGTGTACCATGCAGACTTGGCAAATGTTTTGTGAGCAAAGTTCATGTTCAAATCTCTTTACCCAGATACCCTCAGACTGTTGTATCTGTCTTTACAGCATCATCTGGGCAAAGCAGAGGTCACAGCAGCCACGTCGGCGGGGGAAGAAGCTGGGCACTGTGATCCTGGAGCAGACACCACCAACATAGAGGGAGCCAGTGCCACGGAGGGTGAGGGGACTGGTGTGGAGGCCTCAAGCAACTCAACATCATCTTCAGAGGCCTTCACAGATGACCAGTCTTTAGTGGACGATGATGCCAGTGGAACTGTTGCAGTAGGGTCCGCCACCCACATTTCTATCTCCCCCTCCCTCTTCCCAGCTGGCCGAAGCCGCTCCCCTAAAAGGGGTGGCATCACCTTTGCCGTAGGCACTTCCCCCTGCCCCTTTCTCCCAGGCTGCGCTCAATGAGGAGGCTATTGATCTATTGCGGACTATCGCTGTGGGCCAGACTGCATTACTGAATGCCATCAAGGGGCTAAGTGACCCAGATGCTGGCTTACCTGGATGGCATTCACACAGCCATGTCTGGCCTACAGTGGTCATTCCAGGGTCTGGCCTCCTCATTCGCCACAGCCTCCCACCCACCCCAACCTCGTGCCCCAAATCCCACCCCTTCCCCATCCCAAATCCCTCTTCCCAGACCTACGCAAAGCATATTCACCCACTCAGACACACACAAGCAGCACATCCTCACATAAACACAAACACGACAAGAAACACAGACACACACACACGCAGACACCACACACCCCACCACACCCCACCACCAACACAACCACAAACATACCCAAAGACATCACATCCACCACAACACAGACATCCACACTCACCACCACCACACCCACCACAACACAAGCATCCAGACCCACCAGCAGCACATCCACAGGCACCACACCCACCACAACACAGACATCCATGCCCACCACCACCACACCACACCCACCACAACACAGGCATCAACACCCACCACCACCACCACACCTACAGACACCACACACACCACAAAACAAACACCCACACCCACCACAAGCACATCCACATACACAGGCACCACAACCACACACAGCACCTCCACAGCAGACACATCCACAAACACACATACTGTACACAAACGCCCACACTCACCCACACAATAGACACCCAGTAAAAAACACAAACCAAAACATACACCACATACACCAGACCCTCAGGCACCCACCACACCATCAACAGACAAATGCATAACAGACACTGCCACTCCCTCTACTTCCCAACTCCCTCCCAAACACCCTACCCATTATCCCAAGGAAGATATGATGTTTGCCCTGGCCCTGACCCCTTCCTCATCCCAGACCACCCTTCACAAACGTAAGTCCAACCCACTACAAAGGTCTTGCCACCCCTTCCACACCCCAACCCACCCCTCCCGAATCCATACCCACCCCTCAGAATTCATAACACACCCCTCCCAAATCCAAACCCACCCCTCCCAAATCCAAACACACCCACCCAAATCCAACTCCCCCCAAATCCACCCCCCCTCCCAAACACAAACCTACCCCCTCCCAAACACTAGGACCCCACCCCCCCAAGTCAGATCATTGAGGTGCCTGCTCTCTGCCCCATAGATGCCCCTTGCAGAAGAGGTTTATTTTGGCAGTGTAAATAGGAGGCAAGTTATGGGCATGCAAACCAGACTTTAAACTTTCTGGTCTAGTGCCTTTGATTTTTTTTTTTTAGTGAATCTTACAGACTATATGAGAGGGTCATCTCATACTTATAAAAATATTTTGATTTGAGAATAACTTTGTCCTGGCTTTATTTTTGGATTGTTTCTAATTGCTTGCTGATTATGTTATTTCTGCTAATGTGTGTGCCATGCACGTACACTCATTTTTGACAATAACAAACACAGGTTGTATATTTTAGATATTTTTTTAAATGCATACATTAGTGTTGCACATTTGTGATGGACATGTTAATTGTGGTGCAAGCATTCCTCATGTTACTGGACACTTACATCAAATTTATATGTGTTTCTGTTATCGTGACTGGATAATGCATGCATGTTTATTTTAACATGGTGTGTCAATAATATGCACATATGCATTACACAGGGAACCTGACACATTACAGTTAAATGACATCTGTTTGTCATTAATTGCACAGACCAATGGGACATGTGACCTTCATACATCTCTGACATGTTTGCAGTTTAGAGGTAAGATTGTTTGTACATTCTCTGTACACCCACTTGTAGCATTTTGTAGTGCAATTGCTACATTATCATGGTTTTGAGTAGGTGCTATTGGGTATATTGTTTATGTATATGATATGGTAGTTCAGGGAAAAATCTTGCACATACCTGTATGGACACATTTCTATTTGTGATTGCTGTGACTTACTGTGTAGGTGTCTATTGGCCATGAAAGCAGTTAGTATTAGATTGCTGGTTGTTACTAATATCTCCAGGTGTGTTACTAAACATTTTTCTAAGTACGACATTTCAGACATATGTATTGTACATCATTGCATATTGCTTGCAAGTAATTCGTAAACATTCTCGAGTCCAGTACTAGTGTACAGCTACAGTTCCGAGGATGACAGGTAAAACAGTGACTTACCTTCTGCTCCAGCCACGCCGGGGTTGATTTTCGTCTTGGTCCAGGAGCAGCAGCAACGGCAGGACTTGTACGATCGGATTCATGGTGGCAGAAAATGGAAAAATTAGAAAAAAGGTACATTTTGTACTTATATTCTCCAACTCAGGTGTTGATTCATGGCAGTTACTGCCGTTCGTCTGTGGTCTTTCATCTATGGGATCGCAAACATCTAAATTGCCAAGTCAACAGATGGGAAATTCAAAGGAAAATCGATGGCAGGACCATTACCGCCAAGATCTACATCAGGCCCTAAGACTCGTACACTGACACGCGAACCAATACTGACCCTAGGAATGTGACACAGGGGCACCAACTATAATGCTGGCACTGACAGAAGGGCACCAGCACTGGCCACTGCCTCAGGGGCACCAATGCTGACATGGGGACATTGTCGCGGGTACAGTGACACTTGGGCACTGCACTAACACAGTGATGGGAATATTGGCCCAAGGGCATTGTAGACAGGGACTGTCACTAGGATATTGGCCCAGGCAATCAACGCTGATATTAGGACACCGACATAGGGGACACTGAAATAGGAGCATAAATACTGGCACAGGAACAGTGCTACTGCAATGCTGACATGAGACTCAAACACTTATGTTGGGACACCGGCATAGGGCAGGTTCACTGCGAAACTAACACAGGAACGCTAGGACAGAAGGATACTGAAACTATGATATTAACACTAGACCCAGAACTATGCCACAACATATGGACACTGACACGGGGACATTGACTGGGGGTGGGCATGACAATAATGTTTTGACTGTGAATACTGACAGAGGAGCTCTGACACAAAGACACTTACATAAAAACACTGGCATTGCCACTAGGACAAATACTCTAGAACACTGGTACAGGGGACCAATACTGACACAAAGATGTTGACATGGGAGTAGTGAAATTGGAACGTTGAAAAGGATCACAAAAAACCCTAGCAACTGACACATGGGCACCAATACTGGCACTAGGTCACAGACACAGCACCACCGGCAACCACATGGCACATCGAACACAAGGGGACTCCCAACGGGACATAGTTAGTGGGACACTGCAATAGGAGCATCATCTCTAATATGGGTATATTGACTTGGGGACAGTGGCCGCTGACTGAGGGCACAAACATTTATGCTGAGACAATGGCATGGAGAAGTGGAACTGGGAGATAAACCAGGCAAACTAAGATACTAACACTAATATACTGATGCTTGGATATAACACCAGGATATGGACATGAAACGGGGATACTAACACAAAGGAAGTGAGTGGAGGAACATACAACACTGAGGTACTGGCTTGTGCTTAATGACATGAATCACTGACACGGGCATATTGATGCTGGGATACTGACATGAAGACACTGAGATAGGGCAGCAAGCTTTGATACTGACATTTAAATGGACAATGAGCATTTCAACACTGCCCAGGGTTACTTCTACAGTGACACTGTATGAGTACACAGACATTGTCACTGGGTCAAGAGGACACAGACACAGAGACCCTGAAACTAACATGGGGGCATTGATTCAGGGACACTGGCAGTGGGGCATTGGTAGATGAGGAAATAGGGACACTGACATTGATGCTGAAACACTAATGGTGGAATACCAACAGAGTGGCACTGAAAGGCATGCACTAACATTGACATGGGGACAGTGGCACAGGAACACTGACAAGTCCACAAACACTAATGCTGAGACACTAACACAAGGGCACCATCATTGGAACACTGACTCAGGGATGGTATGACACATGGATACTGACACTAACACTAAACTAACATTAAGAAATGACACAACACAAGGGCACCAGCATGAATGCACTGATACTGGGTTGCTGCCACTAGAGCACCAATACTGATACGGGGAAACTGCCATGGGGACAAGCAAGGATGCTGGGGTACCAGCACTTTCACATGACTACTGATAAGAGGGACAATGACAAGGAGCTACTTACACTATGGCACTGACACAAGTACACCGATATGGATACATTGACACAGGAACACAGAGATATTGATATTGACACTGAAACACTAGCATGGACATATGAAAGTTCATTACTGCCAGTGGCACATAGCCACAGATGCTGTGAGTCACTCACACTGGGGCAGTTAAACTTACATGTGGACACTGACATTGGAACGGTGACACGGGGAAAACGACACAGACACTAAGACGGGGAAGTGATTTCTGTGGATATGACTTCTAAACTCTTACAAGCCGCAATCCTCAACAATGTAGGTTTCAGCAACACAAAATAGAAAACTCTCCTAGTAAATGTTTATTTATACACCCACAATATGGAACATAAAGCAACAGTCAGAGAGGTAATTGATGAAATAGAAAACACATTTTGTCATTACCTGGACATGAACTTATAATCACAGAAGACTTCAATATGATCCTCATAGGCAACATTTGGTACTTACCTCAAAATAACCTGCAGTCCGAAGAGAAGCAATCCCAGCTGATAACGCAAGACTCACTTGGAAAACTAATAGACAACTTCTTCAAAAGCATACAATTAATTCCCCTCATGAGATGCAAGAAATGTAGTTCTGCTGGAAGTATCACTAATCACTCGTATGAAAGGTGGGGCATATTTGATTACGAAACAAACAAAGGGGGAAGAAGAGGTGAGGATTACTGTGGACTCAACCTCCTGTCTAAGTATAAATAATCAAAGAAAGTCCACCCGTACTTCTGTTCTCACTATCCTTCCAGGACATTTAATTAAGGGAAATACTGGGTTTCTTAAAATAACCCTCATCCACCAAAAGGTCCCTTGGTGGCATGCTTCATCATCGGGTTCTTCCCGCCCGCTGCGGGATGGGCGTGCTTCAACCGACGAAGACGTGGGAGCACTTTGTGTGGTGTGAGCTATATGTGAAGTCAGAGTGGAAGGGTCAGAAAATGATGTGAATTTAAAAAATACCTGGCCACACGGAACCTAACCGTTATTAAATCCTGTGGCTGGTATTCTTAAAAAGGAGGAGATGGAGAAGTACAATGTAATGAGTGTACATCTCCTGGTCTACATGTTTCTAGCCTATCCCTTAAGGCTTTTCGTCAGGACCAAAAATAATCGATCCCTTCACCACTCGTAACTGAAATGCCAAATTGGTCTTATATAAGCTACTTATGATAAAGTGCAAAATGCTGAGTGTAAATACGATACCTAATAGTCAAATTGCTGCGAAAAAGATCTGGAAAGATAGAATTTTATCGCATTGTAAAATCAGTCAATAAAGTTATATTGCGGTAAAACACATCATCAATTGTGGAAAACTTGTAGTGATATATTTTTCACTAGTGCACGACGTTTCATAAGACTAGTTTGTGTCGTGCTGCCCTCGTAGGAGACTAACAAGACAATGCAAGACACATAACATAAATCACACACTCTATATGCGGTGTTCTCCTTAACTGAAGAAAAACACTCGTTAAATGCATGCATCAATGGTTGAAATTGAAGCGATTTGATTTAGCACTGGTAACCGATTCGTTAAAAAAGGTGGTTGGTATACATTACGTACATTAATAATGTCTACTTTATGCCCCATAAGCTCTTCACTGGAGGGGAGGGGCACTTGTAGTCACACACTGAAAAATGCAGGAAGAATGTCAAAGTTGTTCGATATTTTTAGAAAAGATAAAATGAGGTGATTATCACTGTTAATCCTACTGGGGAAATGCTCGTTGTCAACGGGGGAGGAATCGAATGTGCCGTACTCACTTCCTCAAAGCTGCACCCTCGCCTGCATACTCAGCCTGCCCGCGGCTTCGGAGACAGCTGATATGCGGGGAAAGCCCTGTTAAATATCGGACGGTTCAGGTCGTTGCGTCCTCGTGTCTGAACGAACTAGAAAGCTAACCTCAAACAAAATGGCCGTCCGTCAGAGGCATGACTTCCTGTTTGGAAATGCTACTCATACGCCAGTTCTCGACGCCTGATTGAATAATCTAAGGTTTATTGTTCTGCACCCAATCGAATCGGTATTTTAGTAAAAACTCTTAAAACGATATGGTATTTTTTAGAACGGCTGTTATTTACACAGGCAAATTTTTCAAAAACTACTATTTAAAAGACAGCTACAGGCTATACTGTTGATTTTGTTCAGTATATATATATTTATATACGAAGGACACACAGTTTGATTAGGGTCAGTATGTATGTATTAATATACGGAGGACACACAGTTTGAAAAGAAATGCTTAATTGGTTTTGCTCAGTAAGTTGTGCTTGATATTGTGCCTATTCTAAAGGGGTTTTTTCTTTATAAAGGGGAGGATGGGTTAATGAAAGCAGATACATTTTTGACAGGAGCAGGGAGACCTACTCATGGTCTACTACAGTTTTATTATTATTATTACTAGCCCCCTCCGACTCCATACTCTGCCCTTGTTTGTTGTGCAAATGCTGGGTATTACAGATATCTTTAAAACGTCTTTTGTCTCCTATAAGGCTAGCGTTAGCTTGTATTAGTTCTAAGCAAAATGGAGCCAATTGTTTAAACCTTTTGTGTGAGTTGCTAGGCAGAAAACCCAATGTTGTTCCTTCTCAAATAGTTGTGATTCATTAGGGATGTACTCTAAGATTGTCCATTTCAGATCCTGTATCGTGTGTCCCTTTTCAATGTAATATGCGGACATCTTTGTTGTGGCCCTCTCACATCTTAGGTTACTTCGATGTTCGCAGATGCGTGTTCTGGCCACGGGTGTCGTCATACCGATGTAATGTAACTGGCATGGGCAGGTGATCATGAAATGAAATGAAATGAAATGAAATTTGTACTTGTAAAGCGCACTGCTACCCCAGCTGGGGTTTCCTGGCGCTGGACGCATACCGCTGTGGAACCCTTCCTGGCTTTTTCCCTGTGAAATGTCCACTCCTGGGTACCCCCAAGGTGAAGCCAGGCATCCCAGCGCTGGTGGGGCCGTTGTGGAGATTAAGCAAGCTATTGCCCAGAGTTGCAGAGTGGGACCCATGATTAGAATAGGCACCGAGGCGAGAATTATCAGGTCCGAGGAAATTGAGCCGAAGACCCGCCGAGGCAGGAATTGAACCCTGGTCCCGGGCCAGATCTCTGCATCAGGGTCTGCCGCTCTAACCATTGAGCCACACTTCTCCACAATTTTATGAATTACAATTTGTGAAACGCCGTTGTTCCCAATGGGTATTGTTGTTGAATGTGACACTGCTGCTCTTGGTAGTCAGATGGCAGATACTGCAGTTTCCACACGGATGGTGCCCTGTCAGAGGGGATAGGAAGGTCTGTGTCATGTCATTGTCCCTGATTTGACGTGGTCTGGTGTGGATAATCATTTCTCCTAGGCTTTTTCCTCTTCTGTGGGAGAACATTGGTTTGGGGAAGTCCAACTGGCCGCAATTGAAAATCCGCAAGTGTTTATTGATTATCTTGCTCACCTGGTGAGAGGCCATGTTGTAGGTGGTTACAAAGATCGGTCGTTTTTCTCTTTGTTTTGGTGGTATTACTTCCAATAAGGCTTCCCTGTTGTTATTTTTGGCTCGTTTCATTGCTTTGTCTATTACTCGTGTGGGGTAATTTCGTTTGATCATTTTGCAACGTAAATCCCCAGCTTGTTGTTTGAAGTCCTTAAGGTCAGAGCAGTTCCTCCTTAAACTCAGAAACTGGCCAAACGGGAGATTTTCCCTTAGATGTCTGGATGGAAGCTGTCATAGACTAAATGGAAATTCTTAGCAGTTGCTTTTATGTGGATTGTTGTTTTCAGTTCACCTCCATGCGGGAAGATGTTCAAATCTAGAAATACCAGTTCTTTATTTGATATGGTGCTGGTGAATTTCAGATATTCATTTTGGAAATTCAGCCAAGACAGAAATTGGTGTGCTGTCTCCTCATTACCATCCCATATTACCAAGACATCATCTATGTAACGTTTCCATAACCAGATATGGGGCAGAAAAGGGTTGCCAGGAGTGAGAATCTTATGTTTTTCCAGGTGGTGTATGTATAGTCCTGCTCTACTGGGGGCAAATGTGCTCTGCATGCTGGTCACCTTGTCTTAGGAGGTAGAGAGTGTCCTCGAATCTGAAGAAGTTTTTAGTGAGTGCTCACTTACAGCACTCCAGCACGATGTTCCTTGGAGTTTGGTATTCCCAATCGATTTCAAACAGTACATCTTCTATGATGGTCAATGTTTCCTCATGTGGGATACTGGTGTATAAGCTCTCCACATCTAAGCCCATGAGGGATTCCGTTTCGGGGTCGAATGATCTGTCCTGTAGGAGTCTGAGGACATCTTTGGTGTCCTTTAGGTATGTATCTGTCTTCTGGATTAAGGGTCGCAGGAATGCATCCACAAACTTAGACATTGGTTCCAAAATGGACCCGATGCCTGATACAATCGGTCGCCCAGGTGGATGTGTGAGATTTTTGTGAATCTTTGGTATTGTATAGAAGTATGGCGTCACAGGGGACTTGCTTGTCAAGAATTCCCCTTCTTTCTGTGAGATCCAATCGTGGGCCAGTGCCTCTTCTACCATGCTAGTGATGTGTATTCGTATTGTCTCTGTCGGGTCCTCTCTCAGTGTCTCGTAATTCCGCTCATCGCGTAGAAGTCTCATGCATTCTTGGCGGTATGCTTCTGCTGACTGAATGACTATGGCCCCGCCTTTGTTGGCTGGTTTTATAATTAGATCTCTGTTTTCGGCCAATTCCATGATTGCTTGTTTCTGCTCCTTCGTGGTGGTATGGAACACTCGGGTGTCTTCTGGATTGATTTCCTCTATTTCCTTCAGCACATACATCTCAATACACCTTTTCACCATATGCACTGACTTTTCAGTTATAGAAAGATTTGACAGTGACCACCATCCTGCAATATTAACCACAAACTCAACAGGGAAACAACCTTAATAATAAATCGCTAACAACGAGTGGGCTTAACAACGCCTCCTAAACAATGAACTTTACCTCAACCACGACCTCCTTAACAACTACTGTACCTCAACGACCTCTTTAACAACTACTGTACCTCAACCACGACCTCCTAAACAAATGGTGTCAATAATTAAATAGTTAATTTTTATAAAAAAATATTAATAATATATTTTGTATTTATTAAAATGAATTTATTAGGTAACTTAGTCTGTTTTCAATTTTGTAAAAAAGTAACAAATATTAGTTTTTTTAAATTGATTTGTACATTTCTTTATTTTAATTATGCTGTCGTTTGTATAAATTTACCTTGTTAAGCCAGTAGATGGCACTGTAGGTTTGTTTTTCACTGATGCGATTCTGACCTGTGGATTTCACAGTTGAAAAGGTCACAAAATGATGGTTGGCCGTTTTTTATTTGTTTAATTTGAGGCAATTCTTTTTTAAAATGAAAATATGTTCTGGAAACCGTTTTTTAAATTTTATTTTCTGTGAGAACTTGTTTTTAAATAAAAATATAAATAGTGCATTTTGTGTTATTTTTCAGTTTTTTATGCCGCCATTATAGTTAGCATTCTAGTCTGTCATTATTGTAAAAACAGATGATGGACTTATATTTTATAGTCTATTTCCGTCCATTACTGTCTCTTTGTAAGTTCGTCCGTATTTAAAAAAAAGAATACTTGATTGATAATTTCAAGTTTCTTTACTATACATATTTTCATTAGAAGTGTTGTTTAATTTAATGACATTTTTTTTTTTTCGTGTTTTAATCTTGCATTGTTTTGAACATAGTGGTACTTTCGGGTTATATGGCAATTCATTAATTTTCGTGGTTTAGTAAGTCGTTGTTCAATACGTAGTGGTTTGGCTTTGGTCGTTGTTTAGCCTTCGTGGTTTAGACACTCGTTGTATAAGTGGTAGTTGTTTAATCATACATCCACTCAACAATATCCCACACTACACAACTACCATTAATCAGGGAAAATGCAAACCTTCCATACTAAAGAGAATAATATGGTACGTGCCCAATATTGAAATTTGATACAGTGGCAAGTAATGGGATTCTGGGATTAAATAATTTGTTTGAAAAATCAACTGGGACTCACTTGTTACAACTATTGCAAGAGGTGACAAAATCTATGCAAAATACAATGTACTCTAGGAATATTAAACCAGGCAATATTAACACGTTCCAAGCACATAAAAAGATGTTTTATACCAGAATTGAAACAATTAAAATTAAAAAACAAGAAATGAAAGTTCAAATATAACACAAAGGACAAAACGTCCACTTTTGGTCAGCAACTTGATATGCTACAAATTGAAAAAAAAAAGAAAATCTGGGAGGAGAAAAGGAAGTACTCTGAGGTACAATCACAAATCCTATTCAAAATATGTAAATTAAAAGATAAAAGTAAGTTCTAAAACTTTAATAACAGACTAGATAACTGCCATCATACCCAATCTGAAAATGAAATAAGTGCAGAGGCTTTGTCAACTTCATGGAGTGGCGGCTGTCTCGGAACAGGGGTGGTGAGACAGGTATGGATTGATAAACAATTTAAATAAATAAACATACCTTCTCTGCTGTGCTGCCTTTCCCGCTGACGCATGTCTCTCCTCTGTCCTGGAAGAAAGGTCGGCTGGAAGCACCGGAAGCACCCAGGCCTCCGGACTCTCCCAGCCAATCACGACGCTGCAGGAGCAGCGTCGTGTTTGGTATGAGCATCCTGTTTGGATGCCCAGGCAGTGCCTGGGAGCCTGGGCATGTTCTCCACGGGGCTGTGCAACACAGCCCAATGGAGAACATGCCAAGTGTGCATGACGGTTTGGATGGCCCCAGAGGGCCACCCAACCCGACATGTGCACTTAGAGGAGTGTAAGCCACTGCTCCCCTCCGTGGGCATCCGAGCCCAGCCCCGTCCCTACTCCCGCATAGAAAAATAAAATGATAATAACGCCCTGTTATTATAATTTTCTTTTTTGCACTGCTGAAATAGCAGTGGTGCAAAACTCCTCCATCTTAGCGGAGGAGCCGCACTGACTTCATGTACTGCAATTGTACTCTGATGCCAATTACCTATTTGAGAACATAAAGGATTTCGTTCCACTCATCAAACAAGAACCAATTACAGTAGAGAACCAATTAGCATTCACCTGACAGAATTTACCTTAAAGCAAAGCTGGGCAAATCATGTGGTGCCCCAGGGCCTAATGCAATACCAATTTCACTTCTAAAGGTTTATCTGGACTACTGGGTCACCTGGCTTACACCGCTATATAGAGAATCATTCCATCTATCCCTGTCATAAAATCTTGGTGAGGTTCCATCCCATGTCCCCTCTTCTAAAAAGGTAACTGCTCAGGCCGAACCTGCTACCATCTTATAGCTTTACTGGCTGTAGATGGTAAAGCATATGCAATAAACCTACTTAAAGAACTAGAAGCATGGATGAAGGAAAAACAAATTATCCCATTTTCCAAACAGGATTCAGGTCAGAATGCAGCCATATAGATAACATCGTGACTGTATCGTTTTTGGCACAACAGACAACTATACAGAAAAGTGACTCCTTTTATGCCAGCTTTATTGATTATTCAGCTGCATTTGAAAAAGTGGACAGATATATTTTATGGAAACAAATATCAGCTTGGGGAATTCCAACTGTTCTACTGTGGGCATTTATGTCGCTATACTCTGACACTTGGGTAATAATCAAAATTGGCAAAGGCCTTGGGGTCTCAAAGAGAATATACACAAACAGAGGCCAAAATAGAGATGCTGTAGTACTTTTTAATCTTTATACAGCCAACATTGGAGATGCATTAGGTAAAGCAAGATCATCCCCAACTAGAATACATAACTGCTGCATTCAACTCCTTCAGGGCGCTGATGAGACTGTAATACTAAATCAAACCATGATTGGCCTACAGAGATCCTCACACAAGTTACAAGAGTTTTTTGGACTTGGCCCTCTCAACAGGGTCATCCCAAACTTTTTGACTCACCCTGCCTATTTTTTGCTGAATTTGGTTTTGTTGGCCTTAGTACTCTGTGCGCTTTACCACTGCTAACCAGTGCTAAAGTGCTTGTGCTCACTCCCTAAAGCATGGTAAAATTGGTTTACACCTGATTGGCATATTTAATTGACCTATAAGTCCCTAGTAAAGTGGTACACAATATACCCAGGGCCTATAAAGTAAATGCTACTAGTTGGCCTGCAGCATTCATTGTGCCACCCACTTAAGTAGCCCCTTAAAACATGTGCCAAGTCTGCCATTGCAGCCCGAATGCAGTTGCAAACTGTCAATTTGACTTGGAAAAATAAATCCTTTGCCAAGCCTTAAACTCCCCTTTCATTACATAGAACACACCCCTAAGGTAGCCCCTAGGTAGCCCAAAGGGCAGAGTGCATTGTAATTAAAAGGTTGGACATGTACTTTTAAGTTTTACATGTCCTGGTCGTGAAAAACTCCTACATTTGTTTTGTTACTACTGTGAGGCCTGTCTCTCCCACAGGATAACATTGGGTTGCCTTATTATATACAATAAGTGCTAACATTTGATTGGGAAAAGTTAAATATTTCACATTTGGTGTCTGAGAAATTGTAATTTGCAATGCTTTGTATCGGTAAAGTTGGATTTTAAGTTACAATTTTGAAAATGCCACTTTTAGAAATTTAAGAAAAAAGGGGGGAGTGTCCTAGCCATCACATTCAAATGCTGCTAAACCAATTTAACAGACTAAAGGCCATCAATTCAATTGATATGGGCTTAAAGCATTTATTTGCTACTTCGTTCTGTACACTTTACTCCACATTTAATCATGGGTCAGGTAAGTGCGGATACGTTTCAGTCAAGAGCAAATTATACATATTAAGGCAACAAATAAAACAAAGACATACAGTCTTTGTGATGAAGTAATGTGATGTAACAAACAATACATGAAGCGTGATACATAACAACAATTATCTAAACATTATATCACCAGTCTTAGTTCACAAACGGAGCAGCTACTAGGACAACCTTTAGCATCCACATTGTGTAACAAATTCAAGAAGCTGCTACCCACGGGGAAAAGAGACATTAGGCCCAGTAGTGAGACAATCCAAATAACATTTCTACTGGGGGAAACCTAATTAAAAGCGAAAGTCCCCGAGTTGTGTAATGCCGACACGTTTCGATTCCCAAGGTAGTTTGTGGGATTCTCTTCAAGGCGTCGACTGGTTTATCTACGAAACAAAAAAGGGGTATGAATTATACAAGAGGAGGGACTCTAAACTTCCCAATTACTCAAGTTATGTGGTTATTTCTCAAAAGTACCTGATTGAATAGAGAAATAAATTTGCACGTTGCAGGCGAGAAGAGGCAGGTTAAAATGTGGATGGCACGATCTAAAATGAGAACGGATGCACCATCAGTCATGCACATGGTTTGGTAAATGTAAATATTTTGTAACTGGAGGAACAAGAAAAGGCACTTACTTGCACCAGAGGGGCGGTGCTTTTACAAAAGGTATAAGAATGCTTGCTGTCGGTTAAATGGAAACCTAGTTGTACTTTGGTTTGACTACCTATAAACAGAAATGAGTGCTACATCAATAGAGTATCTAAATAGATACATTGTGGGCTAAAGGCAACATTTACTTTCGCCATGCCGGCGATGTTTTCTTTGATGCTTCCTTTCAGCTCTCAGTCGGTTCAATTGTTGAACATATAGCTTGAACAGCGGCGCTCCGCTGCAAATTTCACAAAGTTGTAAAAAGAGTTGCTTCCTTTAAAGTTTGCACAGAAACGGACCGCATCGCGTCTCTCTGTGTAAACAGAAAAGGACGTGTCAGCGTGTATCTTATTCTATAAAAAGTATTTAGTGCACCCGTGTAGTAAAAGTTTGCATAGTCTTACTTGCAATCAGCTGTGAAGGTCATCTAATGGTGTCTCATTCTCAGTTTCTCTCTCAAGAATGCTTCCAGGTCACAGGAAGTTAAAGAGTGGCCTGATCCCATTGCATTATGGTTAAGTGAGTTTGTGAAGCTATTGAAAATGAGCTGTGCTCTAAGTAAATCATAATCTAAGGGAAAGATAGAACATATATATCTTTTTAAAGGTTTGTGTGTACATTGGTATTAAAAAATATACATGGTTCCAAAGATTATTTGATTCATGGTGCAAACTGGAAATGTAAAACCTGGACTGGAACTGTTTTAGCATTTACCCACTTCTGACATTTCATTCAGTCCTCTGGTGATGCTATTGAAGCGAGCTATCCTGTAGGCTTCTTTTCTTAACAATGAAGCCTCAGCGTCGCCCCCTCTTTGTGATGGTTTAATGAGTGATAGCACAGTCCATTTAAACTCCAGTTCGTGGTGATTGGAGTCAATGAAGTGGTTCACCATAGGTGCTGATACAACTTTATTTTTGATCCTTGATCGGTGCTGCGCTACGCGTTGACGAATCTCTTGCGTAGTTTTGCCAATGTAAATTCTTGGGCAGGGACAAACAATTGCATAAATGATGTTTTTTGTCTTGCAGTTGGAAAATTGTTTCCTTGTCCACTTAATGTCATCGTGTATGAAGTCAATACCCACTATTGTGTTACTGCAATTCATACAGGTACCACATTTATGGTGGCCCGTCAACGGCTTCATATTGAACATTGTTCTGAGGTCTTTCTTTGTACTGGAACGGGGTAAGTCCGGTCTTACAATTCTATGTCCAATGCTCATATTCTTCTTCATAGCGAAGAGAGGGACATCAATCTCAAGTTCAGAATTCTGTATAAGGTGCCAATTTTTCCGTATAATGACCGGAATGCATTCGTTTGTGGTCCATATGTCGAGACCTTCTCCATCTTGGGTTTGACTTTTTTGATAAGTAAAGACTCGCTTAGTGTACACCATACCTGTTTGAATGCATGTTTCAGCAGTTTTTTTGGGTACCCCCGTTCCTTCATCTGCTCACAGAACGCCTCTCCGTGTATTTGGAAGTCATCATTACGGGAGCAGTTCCTTCGGATCCTAAGAAGTTGCCCTTAAGGAAGGTTGTCTTTGAGGTTCCTAGGGTGGAAACTGCGATAATGCAGGATGGCATTCTTGTCTGTCACCCTTTTGTGAAGCGTAGTAGCAAGTTTGTTCTGATGAGAAAAGACCTCTATGTCTAGAAAAGTTAGTGTTGTATGACTCTTAGTTAAGGTGAATTGGATGTCCGGACGTCGATGGTTGAGCCACTCGTGGAAGTTGTTTAATTCTGACTCAGTCCCACTCCAGAGACACCAAACATCATCGATATAGCGATACCATTGGGTAAGATTCTTCTTGAATGGGTTGTTATTGTAGACAAATTTGTCCTCGTACCTAGCCATGAAGAATACATTGAGAGGCGTTCTGTGAGCAGATGAAGGAACGGGGTACCCCAAAAAACTGCTGAAACATGCATTCAAACAGGCATGGTGTACACCAAGAGAGACTTTACTTATCAAAAAAGTCAAACCCAAGATGGAGAAGTTGGTGTGTGTCTCGACATATGGACCACACACAAATGCATTCCGGTCAATTATTTGGAATAATTGGCACCTTATACAGAATTCTGAACTTGAGATTGATGTCCCTCTCTTCGCTATAAAGAAAAATATGAGCATTGGACAAAGAATTGTAAGAGCGGACTTACCCCCTTCCAGTACAAAGAACGACCTCAGAACAATGTTCAATATGAAGCCGTTGAAGGGCCACCATAAATGTGGTACCTGTATGAATTGCAGTAACACAATAGTGGGTATTGACTTCATACATGATGACATTAAGTGGACAAGGACACAATTTTCCAACTGCAAGACAAAAAACGTCATTTATGCAATTGTTTGTCCCTGCCCAAGAATTTACATTTGCAAAACTACGCAAGAGATCCGTCAACGCGTAGCGCAGCACCGATCAAGGATAAAAAATAAAGTTGTATCAGCACCTATGGTGAACCACTTCATTGACTCCAATCACCACGAACATGAGTTTAAATGGACTGTGCTATCAGTCATTAAACCATCACCAAGAGGGGGTGACGCTGAGGCTTCATTGTTAAGAAAAGAAGCCTACAGGATAGCTCGCGTCAATAGCATCACCAGATGACTGAATGAAATGTCAGAAATTGGTAAATGCTAAAACAGTTCCAGTCCAGGTTTTGCATTTCCAGTTTGTTTGCACCATGAATCAAATAATCTTTGGAACCATGTTTTTTTTAAAATACCAATGTACACACAAACCTTTAAAAAGATATAATATATATGTTCTATCTTTCCCTTAGATTATGATTAAGGCTCCCGGTTTTCCGTTTTTACGGATTTTTACAGATAAATACAGACAGAAAACAATGTGTTTTCTGTCTGCATTTATTTTTTAAAGTGGATAAATACAGAAAATTGGGTTTCTTTTAAGTGACTCTATGCAGTCTTTCATGAATTATAGGCCATCAGCTGAGCAGATGGACAGCATGGGAAATTTAAAAAACAGGATGCAATTTCATTAAATAATGCCATTTGTCAATATACATTTGTGGTATAATGCTAATATTTACCAGTGGATGTTTTGTTATTTAATATTTGGCATCTGAAATAGCTAAAACAGACAGACATCAAAGAATGAGTGGGAGTCTATCAATTATATAAATATGGAAATGTACAGTTTTACAACTTCATTTGTCCCAAAACACAAAATAAATATGGATAAATGCAGAAAAAGTGGGCAAAAAATAAACATGGATAAATACAGACGGAGATGCTAAAAAAATAAATACCATAAAACCGGGAGCCCTAATTATGATTTACTTAGAGCACACCTCATTTTCAATAGCTTCACAATCTCACTTAACCATAATGCAATGGGATCAGGTCACTCTTTAACTTCCTGTGACCTGGAAGCATTCTCGAGAGAGAAACTGGGAATGAAACACCATTAGATGACCTTCACAGCCGATTGCAAGTAAGACTATGCAAACTTTTACTACACGGGCACGCTAAATTCTTTTTATAGAATAAGACACATGCTGACACGTCCTTTTCTGTTTACACAGAGAGACGCGATGCAGTCCATTTCTGTGCGAACTTTAAAGGAAGCAACTCTTTTTACTGCTTAGTGAAATTTGCAGCGGAGCGGTGATGTTCAAGCTATATGTTCAGCTATTGAACCGACTGAGAGCTGAAAGGAAGCATCAAAGAAAACATCGCCGGCATGGCGAAAGTAAGTGTTGCCTTTAGCCCACAAAGCTACAATGTATCTATTTAGATACTCTATTGATGTAGCACTCATTTCTGTTTATAGGTCGTCAAACCAAAGTACAACTAGGTTTCCATTTAACCGACAGCAAGCATTCTTATACCTTTTGTAAAAGCACCGCCCCTCTGGTGCAAGTAAGTACCTTTTCTTGTTCCTCCAGTTACAAAATATTTACATTTACCAAACCATGTGCATGACTGATGGTGGATCCGTTCTCATTTTAGATCGTGCCATCCACATTTTAACCTGCCTCTTCTCGCCTGCAACGTGCAAATTTATTTCTCTATTCAATCAGGTACTTTTGAGAAATAACCACATAACTTGAGTAATTGGGAAGTTTAGAGTCCCTCCTCTTGTATAATTCATACCCCCTTTTTGTTTCGTAGATAAACCAGTCCACGCCCTGAAGAGAATCCCACAAACTACCTTGGGAATCGAAACGTGTTGGCATTACACAACTCGGGGACTTTCGCTTTTAATTAGGTTTCCCCCAGTAGAAATGTTATTTGTATTGTCTCACTACTGGGCCTAATGTCTCTTTTCCCCGTGGGTAGCAGCTTCTTGAATTTGTTACACAATGTGGATGCTAAAGGTTGTCCTAGTAGCTGCTCCGTTTGTGAACTAAGACTGGTGATATAATGTTTAGATAATTGTTGTTATGTATCACGCTTCATGTATTGTTTGTTACATCACATTACTTCATCACAAAGTCTGTATGTCTTTGTTTTATTTGTTGCCTTAATATGTATAATTTGCTCTTGACTGAAACGTATCCGCACTTACCTGACCCATGATTAAATGTGGAGTAAAGTGTACAGAACGAAGTAGCAAATAAATGCTTTAAGCCCATATCAATTGAATTGATGGCCTTTAGTCTGTTAAATTGGTTAGCAGCATTTGAATGTGACGGCTAGGACCCTCCCACCCCCCTCTTTTTCTTAGTTCACTACGGCCCCGTCCAGCCGCCTAGGGCCAAACCCCTTGTTGCTATTACGTTTAGAAATTTGGCATTTTCCTGTCGTAATTATTTGGTGCCTGCAGCCTGTTCATGTGTCACATGACTGGGTGTAGTTGGCAGTTGGACTTTGTTTATTCCTCCAGAATGCGACACAATAGAGGGATTTGATATGCCTGGATGGGCCATCACTGGCAGGATGGGGGTGGCGCTGGGTCCAGCTCCACTTGCAGCTCAATAGGCTGTGCTCTGCCTTCACACAACAGATTTGTCACCGCTACATTATTTATGCAGCCAGCTTGGAGTCAGGGAAGGGGAGGCAGGTAACTTCAAGAACTTCAAATGTAATTCTCTAGAAACTTCTCCTACTTCAAAGAAAGCACCAGGTATAAAAATAGGGCCCTCAGACCCACTCTTCAGTTCACTTTCTGGACCTGCAGAAGGACTCTCAGAGGACAGGCTGCTGCTGTGACCTGCTGTGTGCTACACAAGATGGCTTTGCTGCACCTGGAAGGACTGCTTTGCTGCCTGGAGCCTGCCTTGAAATCTCAGAGACCTGCCCTGCTGCTTGAGCCCTGTTCCACTGCTTGAAACCAGGACTACCAGAGTGACTCCAAGGGACAGAAAAGGCTCCGACCATCTTGAGCCTATACCTGGACCCAGCCTGAGTGAGTCGAAAATCCCCCAAGTGGTGCCCGTCCAGTCCTGGACCCTTGGCTATGGAGCTAAAGGTGCCCAGATAGCCAAATCCAAAACTTGGGACTTTTTTGGCTAAAAACTGCTGGGGGAACTGGGAGGAGACCAGGTCCAACCTGATTGTCTATACGCTCAAGGTGCATCGCCAGTCGGCCTGACTTCGCGGCAGCTCCTGCTACTTTCTTCTCCACAGCAGCAAATCCTGTCCAGTAGTCTTTTGTCAAAGGGGTATCCTACCTCGTGGAACTTTTGTCAGCTCCAGCCTCGTCCTGCTGGAGGTTTTTGAATTACATAAAAGGTATTAATGTAGAAATCTCCTTGGCAACGTTATCCAGCAGCACCCCAATGGTGACACCTCTTCCTTGTGTACCGCCTCCAGCCTTGCCATGCTGAACTTCTACCTTCTCAGATACTTTTCGTTGAAATTTCTTCTAAGTCTGAAGGTAAGTGCCCATTGAGCCCAATCCACTTTTGGTATCCGGCATGTGTTCCATCATGGTCGGCCATATTTCTTTTACTTTGACCCGGTCTCACGAGACTAGATGTCTGCGGTTGACGCTTTGATCTTTTAGAGGCTAGTTTTTGTCTTAAATGTAAAAATTCATAACTCCTGTTCTACTGATTGGATTTTTGTCGTTTTGGTGTCAAATAATTTATTAAAATGTGTTTGTGTGCTGCATAAATACTTTACACATTGCCACCAAGTTAAACCTGGTTGCTTTTGTGCCCAGCTACCAGAGGGTTAAGCACAGGTTAATTTAGTGACTTTTGTGGTTCAACCTGACAGGGATTGTGGCTGTTGCTTGAGCAGGGTTAACACCCCACTCATCCAACAACCCAATTTCTCACAAGTTTAATCTTGACAACAAGCTACTACCTAATGAACAAAAAGCATAGGTAATGATGTTTGTGAAATACACTAATAAATCGAAGACAAAATGGCACTCTGGTCCAGCAACTTTGTGGGATACTGCAGACTACGACTATCTCTGCACATGGTTAACAGGCAAAGGGACCCCAAGAAATCAACTAAGATGGCAAAAGACAGACAGAGAGGTGCTAATCTAACTTCTGCTTATGCAGACTTCAGACCAGCCTATACAGCCCACAAGCACACTAATTTTAACAGTAACAAGAGCAAAACTCTTGCCAGCATTAGCCTACAGTTATCAAAGAATCCTAATCACATAGCATCTTCGTTGGATTTGATCCAATGTAATACCCACAGGAAATTGTTCCATCTGTGGAAGGACACATCAAAAGCACAATTGGGACTGGAATGTAGCGTAATTACCCAGGACCTCTCATGCAAAGTGGATTTAAGTCATCAGCTCAATAATTGGAGGAGGAAAAGGCAACAGTAACCCATGGTTCTGTTACTTGATGGAGGCGATCTAAGGCCTCAAAATTGGTTGCATATGGGAACAGAAACTGACAAGATTGTCTCTTAAATCTGTACTAAAAACCCAAACATTGTAGTTAAGTCGAGTGGAAGACACCTCAGAACCATGAAAAAATTGATTTTCATCCACAATCATCGAATTCTACAACACACTGAACGCTCAATATTATCAAACAGAATTGATACATACTTGAGCACGCCAGAAAATACTTTATATGAGATTTATGCTGTTTCCAATAAAATAATTCAGGTTGTCATGGGATTCTGGAACATGCGCAAATCTAAGGTGCAGGCTTTGTGGTTATGAACGCAAATCGTTCCTCCCTCTCCTATGCTGCTGCCGGGCGGTTAAGCAAGACAGGAAATTTACATGAAAGAGATCATGCTCACTAACAAATTAGGGGAGAAGACTCTGTCCTACTGGTTATTGGCTAGTGGGACTGGGCACATGTTCTGGTCAGAGGCAGCTTTCTGTGCCTGCAGACACAACGTCATGATTGAAGGCTGTGCCCATGTGAGCTCTGAGAGCAGTGGGAATGGCAGTAGCTAATGCTATTTGCCAAGAACCTACTGGGCACGGTCAATGCTAACCAAATATAGCTCAGTAAACTGCTCATGGCCTCAGACATGATGTCACAGATTAGTGCCTTAGTAGAATTCACTTTTTCAAATGTATATTTATCCTAGAAACATGCAAACCTTTAATTCCTGTTCTCATTTCTGATCATAAACATGGTCAATCTCCATTCTCTTAGAAACTGATTTCCTCTCTTCACAGTCACATTCAAAAACTCTCCATCACACTTGAAGCACTCTCACCTCACAACCCACCAACCCATTTTCCTTTTGGGAATAACTTTGCCTCCCTGCTTCATACCAACATTAATACCATGAAGACATCACGTTCCTCTTCTGTTCTTTCATTCCTTCCTGCCCATAATAAATTCTCTCCCCCTTGTCAACTCCACCTCTAACCTCACCAAGTGTTGATACTCACATTCCTATAAAGGCAAATCCTTCATTAATCCCACCTAACCCAAATATCTGAAAATTACACAAGCCATCTGCACACTTACCTACACCCACCTAGCTCAACTATTCAGCCAGTTGCTCTGGCCTGTCTCTTCAATGCTTCAATTAGCATGAACCTAATTAGGACGTTCTCTACAAGCCGGGCACTCTTTCCAAATTCCACCTTGTCTTCCTCTTATTCAAAGAACTTTAGTCTGTATTTCTTGCTTAAACTGAACTTTGCCAGTTCTCTGGCTTCATCACATCCACCGAAACTATTGTCTATCCCCAGTCTTCATCTCCCTTGACCTCTCTTTCCCCTTTGGATCTGCAAGTCACAACATACTCCTAAAACAATAAGGTTACCCTGGTTATGACAAGAATATATCTCTTCTGGGACTCCTACAATTCCAACATATTTTAATGTTTGTGCTTGAATACCCCAGTCTTCACTTCCCTACCAGTGGGAGTTCATATTCTATCTGCTATACACAGCAGGCAAATCTTCATCTGCTTTGCCTTTCCACTCACTCACCCCAAACAAGCGTAGCGAACTGTCGTTCAGCTATCTAATATCAGATGACCACCATTCTACCCCAAATGGGGATGACATACTTCTGAACAAACCAAGGATCTTTTTCACCTGCTTCCCATTTCCCTGGAATTTTGCTGACCACTTTGAAATTGAGATGTGTTTCTCTACCTTTGTCAGCTCTACAGCAACCTCCAATCACTAGATCTGCTACAAATCTACATGATTTGCTAACTCCTCAGCTCTTATCATAGGTAATACTCCTCAACATTACCTTCCGCGATCTATTCAACCTTTAATGCTTCTTTACTTCCTCACCGTTAAGATACTCTGGAGTTCGTTACAAGTGACCCAAACATTAGAGAAACTATAGTTATGCAATCAATATTGTTGTCATGTACCATCCAACTATTCGCCTGTTCTATCACCACCCATTCACTGCTATGACTTGCCTAATATATGTTATACCCTTGTTTTTACTTTTCCAAAATTCAATTTATTGGTACCTCAACAATCACAACAACATAACATCCAAGTAAGGTGTGGAAAGGCTGCTACGTGTTACGGGCAATACAGGCCTGATTGCATGCAGCGCATCACATCGCTTTTGCCTGCTTTTATTTATTGTGTTTAATTTTGCATTTGTATGCAGTGTATGGCTGGAGTAAGAGAAAGTCCTAGAAGAGCAGGCTTACTTGTCATTTAGTTTTGCCACTAATAAATTTGTGCCTGGATTGCCTTTTATACCCTTAAACTCATGCTAACAAGACGGAGAATTAAAATGTCCATTCTCTGGTGGGTGCACACATTGTTTAAGAGTGTGACTTACACTCTTTGGAACAAGAAACATTCTTCAAGTATCCTGTATAATGACACACAAGCCAAGGATAAGCTGACCCTACCATTGAACAACATGCCTAGAAAAGGTATATAAGGAATTGGAATACAGGATGGGCTAAGAGGCACGGATCGATTGCCTGAAGGCACCATAATGTGTGTGGGGAGGCAGTGCATGACTTGACATATTAACTCCTATTAGCATATCATTTATCTAACCATCCTATTAAATGGCTGGTTACAACCAATACAGGTGAAGCTATTAAGATAGGGGTGTATGATGAAATATGATTAGGCCATATTTAACCTTTGCATTGTTTCCATAATTGCTGCTGAGCTGTGTATAGTGCTTACAATTATTTTAACAAGCATGATTTGTTGCTCAATAGTTTGCCATAAAAAATCATTTATGTATATTTCTTGGGTATGAGAGATTCTCTGACTAGTTATTCTGACTCCTAACACTCGCTTCCATTCAAGCTTATTTCAGTGGGGGTCAGGTGAGAGACACCTTTCTGTGCTCCTTTTCTTATGGGGCTTAGGGAATCTACAGGGTTTTAACCCAATACATTGTGGGTTACACAAAACAGGTTTGTAAAAAACCAACCACATACAAAGTCAATGAAGCATCGAAAATTACCACCCAGTACTCTGCCATAGATCGACACCAACATGCCCCAACTAAACCAGTGCCCATCCATGACACATCTTATAAGGTCAAGGTGCCATCCGATAAATCATGGGTGGTGAAGGACTCAAGATATCAGTTTCAAATATAATGAACGTCTTTGTGTCCATCAACTATTATCGCCACTTGCATGATAGAAATGACTATTAAGGGCCTGATTTAAAGTTTGGCGGATAGGATACTCCCTCACAAACGAGACAGATATCCTGTCTGCCATTTTACAAGTCCATTATATTCTATCAGGGACGGCTCTGGGGCGGTGTGACCAGTGCAGCTGGCATTGACCTTGGGGGTGGGGGGCGCTGTGTTTAGAAATAACACAGGATTAAAAATCACCTGCCGCAGCATCCTTGTGTGCCCAGCAGTTTTCAGGCAACAATAAAAATGTCAAGGTAACGCTGGTGATTAATGTACCTACTCGAAAGAGATGGGAGGTTTGTCTAGGGGCAGTTTCGTTCATGACAAAGTAGTGCAGAGGGTTAATTTGCCTGCTGCAGAGAACCTGTACCCCGCAAATTACTGAACTGTATTTTATGTGGATCACTCAGTATGTTGCTACTTTTGTCTCAGAGATCCTTCTGTTACTTGTAGTTCATACATTACAACCCTAATACAGCACATTGAGCTATGAACTGGCATCTAAGAGCTACATGCAAACTGCATGGTATAGGTTAGAACTTAATGTCTTTACCCAGTCTTTCATTATCCTAATGTTGCTAAAAAGGGTTTATTTGGGTAGAAATTCATTCTTATTAGTAGAGCCAAAGCCAACTCCAACCGCTGTCGTACGTTTTAAATCCTGAGTTTCTGCTTCTCTAGACCAAACACTCTTAAATATACTGCATACTAGAATCGGTGATATGTGATTCCTACACCTTGTAATCCTCATTGTTTTATGTAACATTTCCTATAAACTGATCTACACATCTATGATTCATTGGCTCTGTATAGTGTGTGTGATGTAATGTGCTCTGACAGCCTACACTGGTAGGAGTAGTGCTATAAAACAAATGAAATGCATGTGAGAGAGTGACTGGGAAGGGGTGAGGGGCATTGGTGGAATGTGAGGTTTCTGGTTGGGTGTCAACAAATATTGTCGCACTGGGTGCCACCAGTACTAACAGTATCCTATGGCACATACATGGCAGACGGAATATCCGTCATGTTTGTGACGGAATATCCTCTCCGTCGGACTATAAATCAGGCGTAAGTCTTTTCTGTAGTAACACTAGTTAGAAAACTATGAGGCATATTTACAAGCCCCTATTGCCACAGGTACTTCACTTTCAACGACGTTCCTGTGGCGATAGGTGCTTTGCCTTATTTACAAGGCAGCGTTAAGCCACTTAACGTGGCTAAACGCTGCCTTGTAAATAAGGCACTCTTTCACGTTACACTTAGCGTGAAAGGGGTGGGCAATGGGTGTTGCGGTGGGCATTCCACCGCAACACCCATTGATTTTGATGCTGCCCCCTCCTTGGGGGCAAACTACCCCTCCTGTTACCTCCAGTAAGTCTCTCCTCCACTCTGCAAACGCGGCTCCTGATGCAATACTGGTTGGGGGATGAAGTCAAATTTAGTCCTGAGGCCCTCAGGAGGCAAGGGGATGTCAGCCCCCCACCAGCAGTGAACCTAGAGACGTGTTTGCAGAGTGGTGAAGAAAGGGTGCGTGGCCTACGACCACCTCTCAGCAATCCAGCTGTGTGGGACTTATTGGAGGTAACAGGAGGTCTTGTTGGCCCCTAAGGACCATCAGCAGCCAAGGGACTTCATCCCCCAACCAGCAGCGCGCCAGGAGGGGCGACTGCAGAGTGGTACAGAAAGGGGGCGGGGCCTTCGCTGTCGTGCCGGTATCATTTTTTTTTTTTATTATAATGGAAGGGAGGCCATGTGGCCCCCTTTCCAGGGCCGATTTTGGTGCTGGGGACCCAATTCCCTGGGGGCAGGCATTTTTAGAATGGGGGCTGCGCAGCCCCCCTCCCCAGCTGAGTTTGGCCCTGGGCCCCCATCCCCTGGGGCCTACCCTTTATTGATTTATTTTTTAAATTTATAAAATGAAGGAGGCCATTCCGAGCCGATTTCTGCCCCGAGGACCACATCACCCGGGGCCTGTCCCTTTTTTTATTTAATTATTTTTTTAAATAAGGGAGGGAGGCCATACGGCCCACCTCCCAGGCCGATTTCGGTCCCAGGGACCCCATCCTCCGGGGCCAGGCCTCTAGGCTGGGTGCCCAGGCCCCACCCAGGGCACCCACGGGGACCCCGGGGGAGTCCAAAGGCCCCCGCGGTCCGAAGGCCCCCGGCTCCCTGAGTCCTGTGGGATCCGGCATTGCTTTTGGACAGAGGGAGTTGCTAACATGAAGCTCCATCTGTCCAAAAGCAATTCTGCTCTGCTTTCAGCAAGCAAGAATTGTTTTTCTGCTCTCTCTTGCTGAGAGTGGAGCAGAGTTTGCTATGTTTTGGCAGGAGCGGTGCGCCCGCCAAGCCATAGCAAACTGCAATGTCCTGGGGGTGGGTATCCTGGGACATTGAGGAGCCGGCCCTGGTGGGTGGCGGTCCCCAGGGCCATCTACGACTCCATGAGGGGGCCGCGTGGCCCCCCTTTTTCAAATATTCAGCCCCGGGGAGGTAGACGTCTCTGGGGCCGGGGGTCCACAACGGACCCCCTTAATTATTCAGTTTGTGCCCCGGGAGGTGGTTGTATTCGGCACAGCGGGGGAGCAACGTGGCTCCCCCGCAAACATGTTATTTCAGCCCCGGGGAGGTGACGGTCCCCGGGGCTGCGGGGGAGGTCTTAGGGCCTCCCCCGTATTCTACTTAATAAAAATGTTATGTGCCCCGGGGAAGTGGTGGTTTTGTGAAAATTTTGTGAAGATTTGTCGAGCGGCACCAAAGTCATTGGCAAAACAAAAAACGCTATTCCTATAAAAACTTTGGTCCTAACTATAACTACCTACTGGCGACCGCCAGTAGGTAATATATATATAGAGAGAGAAGCTTCCTGTGTTTCCTCCAGTCACGTTCACCTGGTGGGGTCGGTATGAAGCAGTGGGTGCAGGACCCGCTATGTACACCAAAAATCAGCACTACATCAGAGTCAACGAAGCTCGCACTTTAGTATGCAAAGATCACAAGTTTATTAGTCGGCTACGCATTTCAACCAAAAGGTCTTTTTCACAGCCTAATGTCGGTAAATGCATTTTCACCTATGTGATTAATAATAAGCTGTTTTTTGTTGTAAGCTGTAGCTGAGTGAATAGTAGTGCAATATAAGTTACTGAAAGTCTATTCAAGTGTTTTGATGTGTTTTTTAAGAAAGGCAATATATTGTGCTAAAAGGAGTCCCGGGCATCAGAGCTTCAACACTGGGCCGCCATCAGCTAAAGTACACAAAGAAATGTGTGCAGCTAGGGAAAGTTTAGTGTGCAGCCAGGCAAAGTTAAGGAAAGGTGCAATTAAATAATGAAAATGTAGAAGAAACAAAGAAATGTAGCCGAGCATGCTGCCATGAATAGAATTCTTCAAATGCATCAGGGAAAGTAGTTCCAGCCATCAAAGCAGTTGAGAAGCAGATGAGAATGAGTAATTAGCCCTTGGGATACTGATAAGAGAAACACACCAAAACAAAATAAAGAAATACAACCCTCAACCAACAGAAACGAAGGAAAACTAAAGTGACAAGCCCACAGACAAATAAGAAGGGAATAAGAAGTGAAGGAGGGATGTAAGCCCCTTCTAAGATATATTAAATGCAATAGATTTCACAAGCACAGTGCAAGTGATGTGCAGGCGAAACCTAAAAAGGCTTTATACTTACCTGCGAAATACTTACATTTGTGTTGTAAAGGCATGCGTGGGAAAAGCATATGCGTGGTATAACTTTTTGTGGTAAAAATTAATGTGTTGTAAAGATTGCGTTGTTAAGGCATGCATGGTAATGACATGCATGGTTCCGTTATACAACCTCTCACAGGTGATTAGCCATGCTCTACAAATTTTCATAACGAACAGAGTGAGCCGGTTTTCTGAGGGAAATTCTGTTCTTTAGGTAGCCTGGGTCAATGCTATATAATAACTTGTGAGTATGGCACACAAGCTTGAACAGCCTGTCTGTGAACAGGGAGCCAGTGACGGGCTTTAAGGTGTGGTTTCATGGATGTGGGAGCAAGGAGATCTAGTACTAGTCATGTTCTGGTATTTTGAGGGGTGTACATTCTCTTCTGAAGATAATCTAGAACACATGCACAAAGTACGCTACTGAAATCTAAATGGCTGATCAGTGCCTGCATGACTGTTTTGCGGATAGCTTTGGGGAGCCATTTTAAAATCTTGCAACGCATTGTAAGGATGCCATGACAGGATGCAGATTTTGAGGTCACTTGGTCTCACATGGTGAAACTTGTGTCCAGTATGATCGAGAGATTTCTAGCTGAAACCATTCTTTAGACCATAGAGTTGCAGCTTTTCCGATTAGGATGACCCCAGTTTTGTTACCATTCAGCTTCAAGCAGTTCTCCATCGTCCAATGGGCAGCGTCAATTGTGCAATCTCACAAGTTAGTGCGTTTCATTGATGTTTTCAGCGATAGACAAAATCAGCTGCTTATTGTTGCATGTGAAATGAAATCGAAGTCAAAGGATCTGATTAATTTTGCCAACGAGGTCATGTATGTATTGACAAGAGGTGGGCTCCCAAAAGAGTCCTGAGGGACACCACAGGTCAATTTAGAGGGTTTCTAGATAAATGGTGGGATCTGAACCTTGTGATATCTGCTGGAGTGAAAGGATTGGAGCCACTTCAAGGCATCCAGGTGTATACCTGAGTCAAGCAGGTGCTTGAGGATAACAGCATGCAACACAAAATCAAATGCTCTGGAGAGGTCAAGTTGGATCAGGCCAACTGGCCGCCCATTATCCACTATGCACAAGATGTCATCAGTCGCTCCCAGTAAAGCAGTCTCTGTGCTATGAGCCACTCTGGAGTCTGACCGAGATGGGTCTGTAGAAGGTTATTAAGATAGCTGATCAGTAATCATAGATCGAGGTTTCAAACACCCTGGCTGGATAGGTGAGGAGGGAAATGTGCCTGTAATAAACTGGTTTAAGGAGTTCTGCTAAAGGTTTTTTAAGGGTGGGAGGACGTTAGCGTGCTTTCATACAGCGGGAAGTTCTGCAATAGACAGAATAAAGGTGATACTGAAGTGTTCGATATGTGAAGAGAAGATAAAATGAGGGCAGGGATCACCAAAAGACCCTGATCTAACTGACCGCAAGGCTTTAGCAATTGCAGTGGACTCTAACTGGGCGAATTTGTTTAAGGATTACCCTCTCACTGACAATGCTGGGTTGTTGAGAAACTCCAAGGAATCCAGGGAGGGTGAGGCCGAAGTCAGCATAGCTGGAGTTGATCTTGTCCTGGAAGAATATGACCAGACTGGATCAACGTGCCTGCAAAGCAGGGATGGTTTGTGAACATGTGCCAGGGGACGGCTCAAATGAATTTGTTTATGGTAAATAGTATACACAGATGTATAGGTGATTTTTATCAGATTCCAGTCTACTGCATCTCCAAGAACGTTCTAGGCATTTTCAATATCATCCGAGTTCCCTGAGTCCTTGGGTGTACCATTTTGCCAAGGAGGTTTTACGCTTGGAGTTATATACTCCGGGTGGAGTAATGGAATCTACAGCCTTAGTAATGAGGTTCTCAAAACTAATGACAGCAGTGATGATTTTGGACACATTCTTGCAGGGCAAGAGGGTTAAAACATTTGCTAGGTTCTCCTTTGTCTAGGTTTAATGGTAGTCTGTAAAGATGGAAAATTGGTTTGCAGAAGATTGTAAGGGATAGTGAAATTGATGAGATGGTGGTTTGTTCAGGTGATGGGGAGTAGGATGTCGACCGCAAAGCTACTGAGGTTACTGAAAATGGGTCCAGAATATGGCTAGCTGAGTGTGTGTGGCTAATGACTTTCTGCAACAAGCCAGTTACCAGGAAATCATAAATGTCTTTGTGAATTGGCCCCATACTTTGAATATAGATGAGTATGAAAAAAGGTTTTCATATGAGCCAGAAGTGTGATTATTGAAAAGGAATACCATCAAAACCCAAAACAATAATTTAGGGTTAGCTTAAAGATTATGGGACCAATTCACAAAGACATTTATGGGTACATGAAGCAGCACTACGCGGGGACTACTTCTTTTACCTATAGATGCCTTTGTGAATTGGCAGCCACAGGAGTAAGACCCTGCTCTTTGTAGACCCCTCACAATGGTCTATAATACCTTAGGCAAAGAGATAATAGAAAGGCTGTAGGCAACAGGGAACGAGTGCTGCATCTACACCATAACAATTTGGGAGTCCCCTGATGAAATCCCTTCACGTACACCCCGATTATTTTGTAAGTGTCGCCTCTACTTTCCAGGGTGGAAAGGGATTTACTCTTTTGGAGTACATTTTCAATCATCTCCATGGTTTTTATGTATTCGAGAAGAGTCTGTGAATACCCACAACTTCTCATCTATGCGGATATTTCCAAACTTTTGTAACACGCACTTTCTGCCCCTGAAGCGGGACTTACTTAATGTGCATTACTCCATCATGGGGAAATGTTCAACATAAGTAAATGGATTTATAAGTACAAGGTCACTTTTTCTAAATACCTTGTTAAAATGCCTGGCAGAGGAGACAAAAGTGGATCTAAAACGTTTTACTCATTGTCAGGGATAGAGTCCTCTCAGTGCTTGGGAGATGCCTGTGCCAGCTTAGGAGCAACTGACTCTGGGCTGTCACATTCACCCAACCACATCATAGTTTTAGGAAATCCAACATGGCCAGCACCAAAACACCCCACCCATGCCCAAGGATAATATAAAGACATGTACGTACAGCACAGGCAACACAGATATAGCACCTGCCCTCATAAATGTAGCCATTTACATCTGTGAATTGAATATACATGCACATATAGCTTTGTGGATTGGGCCTATAGTTTCTAATGGGGGAAAGCCTTTTCTGAAAAGCAGTGGCCATGAGAGCATCCTAGAGTACCAATTACTTGTGCATAGAGACAAACTAAGCACTTGCCCCTCAGGCTAGTTATCCCTCCAGTCACAGCCAGAGCCGTTGACTTGTTGTGCCAATAGTTTTATCACCAACAAACTTAATACAATATAATGTACTGAACAAAGTAGAACTGCTTCTACCCAGTATGAAGAATATTTTCATATATTTCTTTAATGCAGCATTCCTTTCATCTAAATAATGTGGTAGCTGTTTTGACCGCCATATGTATTGATTCTCCTTCAGAGATGCTGACAGAGTTCAGAGAAAGTAATCAATTTGTTATAGTTTGGTCTGTCATCATTATCGATAATCTTTTTGAAAAATTGATTTTGGTGAACTACGGAAGTGCGTTGTAGGAAGATGGATTGGTAGGTATATTATATTTTGCTCCAGAATATATTTAGAGAGGTTTTGGGAAACTTTGTGAGAGGTTGAAGGTTTTTTTAAGAAGGTTTATTACAATGAATCGTAAGAGGTTCCAGGGGCTTAAAAAAACAACAAAGAAACCATATGTTGTAAGAAGTTGTTCTGAGGCATCTGGGGAGTTGACGTCTGCTGGACACATTACCAGTGCTTAATTTGAGCCAGTGGTTTCCGATGCTCACACCGGCACTTAATTGTCAACGCGCGCACATATGACAGTCTGCACATGGTGGCGCTGTTTGTACAATTAAAAGATGAGCAGAACAACAGTTGTTTATTGATTCAATATACATTAAAACAAGTAATATCTGCTGCCCAAGCCCTTCTTATAGCTTTGGGGGCCTCGAACAGGCTGAAATGTCACACTTGTAGCAGTGTGATGCTTAGTAGTTGTGTAGCTACTGTCATTGGCAGCGCTGGCAGTGGCAATGGGTGTTGCAAGTTGTGGTGACCTCTTGACGAGGGCCCTGGCACTTATTTTTTTTTACAAATTAAGCATGACACATTACAGATTCTGGAAGCAGGAGACCTGGACCTAGATATACTAACGCTTTGTGCTGCATTTGCATCTCTTTTTGTGATGTACACCCATCGGAAACTGTTGGGGTGGGATTTATATCCAACGCAAACCAGGATTTGCATTTCAAAACTATTCATTCTAAAGTAAAGCAAAGTTGTCCTCTTTGCTGCTTTGCATGAGCGGGGTATTCCACGGGAGGCACATAGGTGTTCCCCTGCAACCTCCCATTGGTTGAAGCAAGTCCCTATGTACTAGCATTTCTTGACAGCGATTAGCACCAAAATCGTACACCTTCTTGAGACAGGTGTAACAAGGAGAAATGTGTTCATTTCTCCTTATTTTTCCAACTTTGCATGCAAAGTGGGAAATGTTTTGAGGATAGTTTTTGCACAGGAAGGATTGTCTTCCAGTACAAAACCTAGGCATTAGAGAACACACACACCCTTGTACCAGTGGCGGCTCTTCCGCTATGGCGGAGGAGCATCGCCCCTCCTGCCAGGAGCCAAAAAAAATAAAAATAAAACGATAATAAACCCTTGTTTATTATTGTTATATTTTTTTCTCTCCAAGCTGAGGCTTGGGGGTGGGGCCAGGGTGATGACAGGCTGGTGGAGGAGTGGTTGCACTGGTATTCAGTGAGCATGTTGGTCTGCTCAGGCTCAGGCCGGCCAAACCGTCATGCTCACTGAAACTCTCTCCACCCTGAGCTGGTTGACTGGTTGACGGGTTGGAGAGAGCAGGCACAGGCTAACTGGGAGTGCAAATCATTGGCACTCACGCCAATCCTGACACTTGCTTTCAGCAGCATGAAAGCACTGTCAGGATTGGCCGCAGTGCACTCTGGGAGCCTGTGCCTGCAGAAGAGAGGGGTGGGATGCGGCGATGTGGCAGGTAAGTTTTTTTTTATTTGTCTCATCCATCCGTTCGTCCTCCCCCCGTTCTGCTCCACCCTTACCCCACAACTCTATGGACACACCGGCCGCTACTGCCTTATACTATAGCGCATGGCAGCCAAACCTACAACAATGCTGGGGGAGAGAATAAATGCGCTATATCTTATTAGATATGGCACATTTATTCTCCCTTTGACGCAAGGCAGTGGAGCAACTGGGATTGTTGCACTGCCTTGGGTCAAATATTAGTAAATCTGGGTTCAGATTGACTAAGCGGAAGAAAAAACCTGAAAACCAGTGACAAAGGAGAAAAGCTAGGTGGAAAAAGAACCTGTATGAGAGAGATAAAGGGGCAGGGAGTGTCTGGTGGTGGATGTAAGAAGCGTCAGGTGGAATCGAGACTACACAACCTTGCTATTCAGCACCCTGGCCTTTGATAGGGCCGGCAGCGGGCTTGTGAGCACAACTTTGGGCCTCACACCAGCACTTATTCTTTTGCATATTAAGCATCGGGCGCTGGAGAGTGGGCAAAGGAATTCCTTCATCTGCCTAGCTCGATGTCCACATGTAAATGAGGAAACGCATCTTTCACATTGCCTGGTGCAAAATGTGGACATGTACCATGCATATTATAGAGTGGACTGCGCAAGGAACTGCGCCATTTTCTTTAGTTCAGAGGTGCCCCTGGAGCATGAAAAGGGGGCACAATTGTCCACTTTGCTCCTGCTGCACGTTTGTAATTTGACCACATTTGTCGTCTGAAATCTGCTGTGGAGCAAATTTAAAATAAATCTTAAACTAAAAAACAATAACTGCTAAAATGCATATACACATTACTATACAAAAAATCGACATACACTTACACCCTCTATAAAAAGACCTGCCCAAAATATTGTAAATACTTTGGGTTTAGGGTAATGACTTTGCTGAAGTGCTTCTGAGAGATGTGCCAAGCATCAAAACGTTGTAGACACCTCCAAACATACTCCGGCGCAGGAAACTATGGTCAATTAGATATGGACCGTATTTGGGATACCACATATAAATTAACATTCAAAAGTATACTTCAGATTGACTTTTCTATGATCACACAGTATATCAGGCAAAGCCAGGAGTGGACTATGTAACTTGGAGCCTCCCGGGATAGGCTAAAACCATCCTTGAGTGAATAACAAGGAATAGTGAAAACGTGAATTCTTTACAGAACAACAAACAGAGATGGGGGGGAGAAAGCTCGAGGCAAAGGCCTCCCCAAGTGAGCATTTTTTTTGTATTTGCTCTGTACATTTTCTCTCTAATAAGGTACACGGCTATTCCTGGGACGAGGGCAATTTATTCCGAAAACACGCGCCTGTCAACAATCGAAGAAAGTAACGGGGAGCACATTCCTGACGCAGTGACAGGCGGGCCGTACACTGATCCCTGAAGTGGAAGGGTTTAGCGGAAGCAGCGCGAGCGCGGCACATTCTTTAGAGGAGATGGATGCGGGCAAGCGACAGGCCTGGTCTGGCTGGCATCGGATATGTTGACATGGCGTCATAACTACCGGCAGAAAAATGGAACAAGATGTAAATAGCTGTCAGTGACAGAAAGTGTGCTTTGTTCGCCGATGGAGACGCTGCTGTTCTACCTCCTGTGCGTTGTGCCTTTCATCACGTCTCCCTGTAACACTTTCTTCAAGTTGTGCTCCAAAAGTGCTGAATTTAACACTTTTTAAAATAGCATTACTTAGTCTAGCGGTTCGTCGGTTTAGAACAACATTCCAGCCATCTGTCATTTCTCTCACCTGAACAGAGCCAAAAAGTGACACAGTCCAGTCACTAGAACACCTCTCTAAATATTCCAATGATGACACGCTGTAGAAGTGGTTTGCAAGGTATGGAAGACTGCATGGAGTCCAGCTTACTGTAGGCAATGTTTGTTTAAATATCTGGGAAATCAACAGTAATAAGCCGCCCAGCAGGCCATAAAACAGGCCCAGAAACAGCCAAAAAAACACCACACCTTGACTTGTCTGCCCAGCCCATTGGGCACTGCCTGATTGTCCTATAGACAGGGCCACTGGAATTATGTGACAAAGGAGGGCCAAATTATGTTGCAGGGTTTGAGTGAATTATGTGGCAAGGAAAGGCAAATTATACGGCATAATGTGGCATATTTTGTGATAGTATTACTTCATTATTTTGTCATTTTTAGGTCTCGCGCCTAGCGTTGCAGTGCGCAACCCTGCTCGCGCAGCGCGAGACCTTTAGAAAGGGCTTCTGAAAACGACCCACACGCTCGTGCGTGTGGTTTTGTTTTCAGAAGCCCTCATTGGCTGTAGCGTGCGTTTTTTAAAAACAAAACGGCATGTGATTGGGCAAAGGCGTGCGCATGTCCCGCCTTCGCTCCTCCCATTCCCAACGGTGGCCAGTACGCGCAGCAGCGCGCGTTCGCCTCGCTGCAGCTGCCGCGCTCCCTGGCCCCCGCTCCTCTGTGGTGCGCGCGCACCACTGGTTGATTTAGACAGTTTCATTCGGGATAGAGACTGCAACATTTCTGGGCTGTTTTTTTTTAGTTTGATGTTATCTGATGTACTGTGTCCCAATACCGTCTTATCCTTCAATATGTTTTGCCAGTTGTCCTTAATATTTCTCATTTACCGTGTAAAGATTACATTAGCTGATGGCTTTCACAGAAACTGCTTCTCGAATGAACAGCCTTACTTTGTGCCCAAGACTTTCTCGTTTGAGATAATCTCGCCGAATAGTGATGTCCTCCCGTCCGCAGACGGCTTTACAGCTCTCGGTTTAATTTCTCAATGTCAGGGCGCCGAGAGCATCTTGCAGCAAGCACGCCGCGTTATTGCTCTGCCGTTTGCCCGAGATCTCTATCTCAGCACAGAAGTGCTCGATTGATTACCGGTTCAGAAGAGTGTGCGGATGTTTCTGAGAAGCCAGAAAGATCAAACACAGGCAGAGCACTCGAAGCTCTTATTGCCGTCCCATTAAGACATGCGGTGATCATGTTTTCAGACAATTAGAACCTATTGAGTCAGGACAAGAGGGCAAAGTTGAAGTGGCTGTGAAGATAGATTGTGCGACGTCGCTTTCCTCCACTTGATATTCATAGATTGTCAAAATACCTTCCCTTAATCCGCTTCTTATTGCGATACGTTCCATATTTGAGTCCGTTGGCATTCTCTGTCTTTCGGAGCATTCTTGTGTCTCAAACCCCTACTTGCGGCGCTCATATTATTCATCTAGTTTATTTACATCATGATTTGGAATCAAAATGGAGTGCAGCAAATGCGTTGTATTAGTTCTTCCAAACAGTACATTTTAGTTCAGTGACATGGCCTCAGCAAAGCCCCAGGGAGAGCTGAATTGATAACACACTCCCTTTGAGCCAATGACTTCACATGGAGTAACAAATCATGATATTTCACCCTGATGACATCAGAGGAAATTATTCTTTGACTGACCCTAAGTTATTATTAAACAAACTTGAATAACCGTAAAAAAAAGAAAACATCAGAAACCCAAGAGCAGGACACCATCTTGTTTATTCACCGTTTGAGGATAGGCCATGGCGTCATGTCGAGAACTGTTTAAGAGGAACTTCTGCCCCCCCAACACTACCCTCCCCCAAAAGTTTGCAGATGCTGCCGCCAATGTCCTGTGGTATTTCGACACCCTTTGTTGGACAGATCTGGTACCTTAATTTTCAGCATCTAATAAATAGGACTATGCTAGAAGCAGTAATTATATCACCTATGCTGTTTGATACAATGAACAAATAGGTTTGGGAACTGACAATGATCTAAATTTTACACATGCATGGTCACACCACACATGAATTCTATTGTAATCTGTAAACAGCCTGTTCCTGAACCAGTCATTTTTAGGTTGAGCCTAGAGTCAGCGCGCATGCGCTGCGAGACTTGTTGTGGTGGAGTATGGATTAGAGGCCCCGCCCACTCTCCGCCCATATTTGTCATTGGCTTGTGTCATTGTCCTTCGTAAATGCTGGCTTCTGATTCGTTAACAGGCTTGCTGGCCCCTCCTTTGTACTGCCAAGTCTTCAATTGTAACCTGCTGTGGCAACCAGCCCTTTTCACTTCGGTTGCTTTATTTAGTCAGTAAGCACTATTTTCTTTATTGAGTTTCTCTTACTGCAGACAGGATGTGCTTGAATGTAAGCAAAGCACTTCGTGCCTGCAGTAAGGAGCCAGGACAATGGTGGCCGCTATAGAAGCCCCTCCGTTATGCCCCAACCCCCTTCCACCCTCTGTTGTTCATGTTGCCCCCCCGACTCCCCATCCCTTCCTCCTGGTTACCTGTCGACCCGCCCTCCCCCGTAATAAACAAAGAAAGTGCTATGGCGCGGCCAGTACTTACCGCGTCACAACGCTTTTAAAAAAAAACATCAGCTCTACTCCACAGCACTGTCAGGAATGTTATCAGCTCGGGAAAGGAGCAGTGAGTTTGCATCCCAGAGCTGCACTCCTGTTATTTAGTGGGTGTTTAATAATGCTCTGCTCTCAGAAACGTGCACACTCTGAGCAGTTCAAAAATTATCGGATGTTTATCTATCCATTACAAAAACATAATTCTAGTCTGTGTTACTATGAAAATATTTCGAAAATGCATGCGGCACATCTACACCGACATTATGCAAGCCATGCAATGTCTCATTTACGGCTCTATACATGGGCTGATAATGTTTTCGTAGATGCTTTCAGCCTATTCGCAGCCTTGACACAGCTGCTGAACTTTACCCCAATGAACGCGAGGCAATACTAGTGACGTAGACGTTGTCATCTGGTGTCCTCTTCTAAACGTTGTCTACAGAGCATGACGTCTCTATAAAAGTACATCGCCCTATATTTTCCCCATCAGAAAATATTTAATGAAGAATGAAAGCGAGGAAAAAGCTGGAGACCATGTATTATCTGGGAGCAGGGATCAGACAGGAAATAAGCCGACTGGAAGGGTTTGTGCGTTTATTGACTATTACAACTTAGAGCATCATTTTATAAATATGCAGAGTCTTAATACAAAAGTAATGTTTGTGTTTGCACACCCAACCGAAACTTAAAGCTTTAAGCTGCAGCACACTTTGCAAGCATAGCAAACCAGAAGGAGGACTAAAACAAAAACCCTCGCACCTGAGTAAACATTAAATATGAGGTGAAATTATTGAACTGGGCACCAATCTTGAATAGATACAGTGTTGATGCCTTTTGCAATGATGAAATGTTCAAAGAAAATGTTATTATCGAATGGAGGTAAAATAGACTGCCATTAGTATTAGCAGTATCCTTTTTGAAAACTGGAAATTCTTTAATTATTGTCTTCCCATGATTTTGTTTGTAATTTTGTTTGTACGTTTTTTGTGTTGTATTTGAAGCGCAGGCACATCTGAGAGAGCCACTGCCGATTTTAACTACTATTAGAACAAGGATTGACAAAGACAATAGGATTAGCCTATGTGAGCTTTTTGGGCTTTCTCAATGTTCTTTTAGTCCTGTTGTACAGCAGTGCGGCTGCTGTGCAGCATGGATGACATTCAGAAAAAAGCACTATGCCGCCAGCGTTGACCACTTAATAGCGCTTTTAAAATGTACTTTCAACCATTCTGCACAGTAGCCACACTGTTGTACATGTGTAAAATTAAATTGACAAAGCAAAATAGCTGTATTATTTGACTTTGTCAATGTTTTTAAACTATGTTGTTTCAGCGCTTGCACCCTGCTGCACCTAGAAGCTAGCCAGCACGCTACAGGAGTTCTGCATTTTGCTTACCTGCTAAGTAGCTCCCTAGCCTCACCACCGACTAGGACAGAGGTGGTGGCCAAAGTCGAAGCAGATGCCCTTTGAATTTTGAATTACTCCCTCCAACCTTCCTCCACCGTCCCGCCATGTCAGACCTGGCCAGTGTGCACATTACCAGTGATAGGCCTCAACAGTGCAGCATATGCTCTTTTTGGTAAACCAAAGCAGTAAATGATTGCTTGTCGGTAGAGCATGTTTTATTGAATTTTTAATTTTTTTTAATCCAATGTATAGAAGGTTATGGCTAAAAATGTTAACTATAACTCGATCACTCAATTAGCAACGTCCCCATAGATAGAAAAGACTTTTATCTTGGATCCTGATTTTATGGAATTTACCTTTATTAGGACATTTTCACCTCAATTTGTATATTTATTTTTCACTCTTGCTATTATTTCATGTGCAGTTCATTCTGTAGAAAAGTCTCAGCTAGTTTCTTTCAACACTTCTTTTTTTATATGTTCAAGGATGATGAATAGATGGAATCATGCAATTGCATGATCGATCCAGAGAAAATAAATAGGTTTTGTATTTAACTTTTTTATTAAATGACTTAAGAATTACTCAATACCACTTATAGTGCCTCTTCAGCGCGCTCTGAAAACAGAGAAGCAATAAAACGTGATAGATAGGGGCGGATAGGCGGAGAAGAGAAAAAGAAGGGTACAGCTGTAGACAGAGTAGATGCGGTAATTACCAGTAACATCCAGTCCTAAAAGTGTATTTGTCAGACTTTTCAGGAAGGAATCCTAATTCTCTAACTGCAGGGTAGTAAAAGTTCCATAGAAGGGTGCCTTGGTAGCTGAATGTTCTTTCTCCCTATCTAACCTTTTTTATGGACTGGTTGCTGAGTTTTGCATATCGCTGATGTCCCATAGGCAATGTTCCCTGAATCCCAGTGCAGTAGTAAACACAACAATGGCAGCTCCGTACCCAGTAAAATAAGCAGCAGCACACGTTTGTCATTTGAGAAAATTACGTGGCAGGAATATGTATACAAGGTCATGGGTTAACTTACAAGTGACTCAAAGGGCAGCCAATGACGAAGAATTGGCCTAAGTTGACTGCACCAAAGAACAACCAGTGATGAAGAAATGACCTAAGCTGGCTGCACCAAAGAACAGCCAGCAATGAAGAAATGGCCTAAGCTGGCTGCCCTCCTGATTAATCAGCCAGCATCAGGGTTACATTGTGACAGCTCAACTGATGCAGCAAATGCAACAGGCTTACAAAGGCCTTCCCTGCAACTGGAGTGCAGTGGAACGTAGCTCCCACCTAGGTGGAGCAATCACAGGCTGTTCAGGCTTGCAACTGTCCTAGAGACATGACCGTTCCCCGCCTTTGAGGTACTGTTACCTTTTTGATTTATTTAGCAGTAAAGCTGTTGAATCTCCGTATAGCACTGCCACGCTTCAGGGTGCGGCTGCTCCCACCACTGGAGCCACCCCATTACCTGTCACTTATGACCACCTCCTAGTTGCAGAGCATTAGTTTTAGCGTCTATTTAGGTATCGCCTAGGCAGCGCTTGCGCTGTCTTTGTGAGACATGCTTTATTTAGGATATGGGCTTAAAAGCTACTCCCATTTTCAGGGACTGCCCCTGTTACATGTGTTGTTACTCAGAGCTTGTGAGCACTATTTCTTTCTTTAACCTGGACCACTGGAGACCAGTGCTTGGGGTTTACAGAGCTTTGTTGTAAACAGGGCTGTAACTCTTGCTCTTATCTTGCCACATTTGCTGTGATTTCAAAGACCGAGGTCTGTTTTGGCTGCAGCTGCCTCCTCCTCCCTTCTGCCTTCCTATGGCTGCTGCAGCCTCCGCCGGTTTTCTTTTGTGATTCCATGAGTGCGCATTTTTCTAGCTCTGTCTCACCTCCCCCCAGATTGGAAATGCAAGATGTTTGTGAAGCAAGCCTCGTGGTAGGTCAGCTAAAATACACTGACACATATGGAGGAAATTGCCCCGTGCTAAGGTTTGCTAACAGTAGACTAATTGTTCAAAACAGCACAGAAATGTTCCACTAAACATGAAATTGTGTATGGAATGAGGCCTGGGGGCATGTCTTTTCTTTACCCCATTTCTCACTGTGCCGTCTGAAATCTCACGCAAAGTGTTCTAAAGAGGTGCCCTAACTTCTGCCCCTGTCATCTTCATTCTTCTTTTCCAGCCTCGCACAAGGAATGTTATAAAATGCAGAAATGCAGAGTCGGCTTTCATCGATAATAAAAGGAGTTTTGAATTCATATTTTTACTCACAACATGCTTGTTGCACTTTAGATGTTATAGTACTTTATCCTGCTTTTTGTGTAGCTGCTTCGTAATTAAACTGTATATGATTTTGCTTGCCAAGAAGGGCAGTCACCTCACAAGCAAATAATGTCTTTTTTAGTATTTTTTTTAACGAAATGCCCGCTGTCATGTGTTTTTTAATGGATTCCTTCAGTGCCGCAGCAAGTACACAAGCTAAAACAAGCATTTGCAATACAATAGGTCTCGCATTTGCGAGAGTTTAAGCTATTGGCATTGTAAATGACAGTGCCTTTTATTTATGTTTTAAAAATCAACACATACAGAAAATGCATTGTCATTTACAATGCCAATAGCTCAAACTCTCGTAAATGCGAGACCTATTGCATTGCAAATGCTTGTTACACTTGTGAGCACTGTCTGGGCATTGGTCGTGCACCATTAGTATCGGTTTGTTGTACTGCATCTTATGTATTCTCCTTTAATCCTGTGATGATGCTTAGACTCTAGAATGTATGGTGTCTTAGCAACTGTGTTGAGCCAAGACATTCCGGTTGGAGCTGTTGGCAGAGCTGGTCCTTCTGGCTCTGCTATCCATGTAGCCAATAAATAACCAGCATACCAATCTTGTGTCAGCTTGGTTACTACAAAATTGTGGCGACGATCATGGCTACATGGAGGAACCCACGCAGCTGTTTTGGTGACTTCTGAACCTTCAATTACATTGAGCTACAGTGCTGCTGCATATTCACAGAGGAATACCACAGCTGGAGTCAAGCATATGAGGTATTTTGTGACTATCTATGCGCTGCTGCCCTGCGCCCCTAGTGACTGTTAAAATACCCGATTTTTGTAAAGAGGGGAAGACTTTATTTTTCTTCGTCCAGCAACTGTCATTTCACTTGCGCAGTGAGCGCCACTGCCTGTCATTTCACTTGCGCAGTGAGGTATTTCATGACTATCTATGCGCTGCTGCCCTGCGCCCCATTGACAGTTAAAATACCCGATTTCGTAAAGAGGGGAAGACTTTATCTTTCAACGTCCAGCAACTGTCATTTTACTCGTGCAGTACTCGTGCAGCACGCTCGCGCTTTTTACCTTACTCGCGCATTCATCAGTGTTCTCAGCAGCTTATGTCCTGTTCGCTCCTCTCCCCTCCATTGTTCGTACTGAGATCGGCTACGTCACGCTGTGACATCATCGCGTCACTACCTAGCGTGAAAGCGGCCATTTTGAGAGATTGGGAAGCTTTGGATATTTAGCCACGTAACGTAGCAGCCATTTTGCGAACAGGCAAACGATTTCAACTCCGCATTTGAGTCAATGAGTGTGTTTTTCCTGCATCATCGGTGACACACACACCGTATTTTCTTCGTTTGGCCAAAAAGGAGGTCAAGGAAGTACACAAAAACAAGTGTATTACCAAAGCATACACGGTGATACACACACCAAAACGAGTGTATTTACCAAGGCATTCACGGTGATACACACACCAAAACGAGTGTATTACCAAGGCATTCACAGTGATATACACACCTTTCTTAAATTCTTGTGTTTAAACAGCCCAACATTGTGTATACACAGATACCTACGTTTTCTTTACAAAACATTTTTTTTTTGACATTCAAATTTGCTATTATACAGAGTATCTCATATGTACATTTTGGGATGATTCCACATTTATGTCAATAACAAAGTCTTGCTTGCACCATATTTATCTCAAGATTGGTGTATCCACAGTGATACACACACTCTGCTTTTCTCAGTTCTACAAAGTGCTAGTTTGCTTTCAAATCCACAGTGTGTCTCTACTGTACATCTGCGGTGATACACACACCTTTTGAAGTAAAATATCTTTTAATATATTTTTGCACCATTTTTGATCAGATTTGCCAACATTAGCTGAAATGTGCACTATGCAATCTGTCAATCCTCCACCTTCACTCCTTGATTCTCCTGGAGACCCTCCTGTCAGGTGGGAAATCTGGTATGATGCTTTCCAGACGTACCTAGGTGCCATAGGTGCTCTACGTTTCAGTGCAGAAAGGAAAAAATGCCTTCTTCTCCATTCTCTTGGATTTGAGGGGAGATCTATCTACAAACATTTACCACCTTTAAATCAAGAACAACTGGTTGGCATTGATGAATATGAGGAAACCATCAGTAAGTTGAAAACCAGATTTGATAAACAACCCAGCCTTATGGTTCTAAGGAACACATTTTTTAAAAGAAAGCAAGCTGAAGGAGAAGATGTGGACACTTACATTTCTTCTTTGCGCAGACTAGCAGCTGACTGTAAATTTGAAAATTTTACTGACCAACTCATCAGAGACCAGTTTGTTTGTCAGTGCAAAGATAAGAATATTCGGCAGAAATTGTTAAGTTTGAGTGATCCATCTTTAGATGAGACAATCAAAATCGCTAAAAGCAAAGAAATATCTATAGTCTCACTGAAAGAACTTGATGACAAACCGTTGGATACTGTTAGTGTTGTCAGTACTAATAATTCTGTTAAGCAGCGTGTTAAATCTACTCAATCTGGGAATCAACCTGCAAAAAACAATTCTGAGTCGACTAATGCAAAAAGGGTATTGGTTACAATTTGTGCATCAGATGTGGGAATCCACCACATGTTAAAGGTCCCCGTTGTCCCGCTAGTAATGTCATGTGCAATTATTGCAAAAGATGGGGCATTTTGCAAAGGTTTGCTTAAAAAAAGAATGTTAAGAAACCAACAATTTGCACAGTTGAATCTGATTACGAGTCTGACCTAGAAGTTATTTCTGTTGTCAGGAACTTGGAGGAAGTAGACTCTTTGCAAACTATTCCCAACAAAGATGTTGTTGTGGGGGATCCCTCTTCTTGCGTTGATCCTATAGTTGACATTAATGTTGGGGATCACACTGTAAAACTCTTAGTTGACTCAGGGGCTAAGATCACAATGATAACTCAAAAACTGTTTGAAGAGACTTGGAATGGTTCTCAAGTTTTATCTCCACCTGATCGCTCTCCTGTCTCGTATGAGGGACGAAGGATAGATTTATTGGGTTTTTTCGAAGACGAATTGCAGTTAAAGGTAGGAGAATAAAGGGAAAAATATATGTTGCAGTGAAGGGACTCAACATATTGGGTTGGTTTCACCAAGGCCTCTTCGGCATGATACTCAATCCTGGAGCAAAGGAGCAGGTGTTGGTTGTTGGTTGCGATGATGCAAGTCTTGCATGGAGGAGCAAATACCCTGACGTATTTAGGAAAAATCAAAGGTTTCAAGCACAAAATAATAGTTAAAGAAGGTGCACTTCCCATGAAACATAAACTTAGAGGTGTGCCGTTCAGTGTGAGGGAGGACTTAGAAAAAGAATTAAAGGGCCTGTGTGCTAAAGGGATCATTGAACCGACAGACTCTTCACTTTGGCTTTCTCCCTTGGTAGTAGCCAGGAAAAGGGGAGGAGATCTTGGTGTCTGTGTTGATCTGAGATCTCTTAATAAAGAAATATGGGTAGATTCTCATCCCCTACCAAAAATCAGTGACTTATTCTCTTCCACCAAAGGAGCACGCTTTTTCACTAAGCTCGACTTAGCTAGTGCTTACCATCAGGCAGAACTGGAGCCTGAATCACGCCACCTAACCGCTTTTGTGTCACCTCTGGGAACATTTCGCTACTGTCGTATGCCTTTTGGGCTTGCGTCAGCAGCATCTGTTTTTCAGAGGATAATGAACAATATTCTCAGGGATCTTGAGGGGGTGCTGGTGTTTCAGGACGATGTTTTGATTTTTAGTAAGGATCTTGCAAATCATGATATTGTTTTGGAAAAAGTTTTAACTTTGTTCAAGAAGCGGGGTGTTGTTTTGAAAGAGGAAAAATGTCAATTTGTGTGTCCAAAGTTGAATACTTGGGACATGTTATTTCCCATGATGGAATCAGTCCCCGACCAGGATTACTTCAAGCTATAGTTGATGCACCTGAACCGGCGGATAAAGCCGGTGTCAAGTCGTTACTGGGGCTATGTGAGTACTACTCACAGTTCATTCCTAACTTTGCATCCATTGTACGTCCTATAAGTAACCTTCTCAAAAAGGGTGTCAAATTCGAATGGTGCAATGAATGTGTAGTTGCTCTCAAGTTTGTGAAATCTTCTTTAAGAGATGGTCCTGTTTTGAAACCGTTCGATTCGAGTCTATCTTGTTGCGTCACTGTTGACGCCAGTCAAGTAGGCATCGGTGCAACTTTAACTCAATGGGACAATAACTGTGAAAACACTGTATGTTTTGTGTCCAGAGTGTTAAGAACTCCCGAGCTACAGTACTCTGTTATTGAAAAAGAGTTATTGGCGTGTGCATGGGCCATTGAGAAGTTTTGACCTTACATCTGGGGGAAACGTTTTCTACTTTTGACTGACCACAAGCCCTTAGTAAACATTTTAGGGGGGACTGTAAGTAAGTGCTGTTCCCCTAGGATTATGCGTATGGTGACGAAACTTCTTCAGTATCAGTTTGGGGTGGAACACATTTCCGGTGGTAAAAATGGAAGGGCAGATTTCTTATCACGGTTTCCCATCAAGTCAAGTGAAAACGATGATGTCAATTTGGATGGGTTTTCTAGTGAAGATTGTGATGATTGTCTGGTTGCTGTGCTAGACCTTCCTGATCTGAGTCTAGGTTCTGAGACTGATTGGGTGCAAGCCCTTGAATCTGATTGTGTGATACGTGAAGTTTGTGCTTTTGTCAGAAATGGTTGGCCCAGAGAGAAAGCGCTCCCTACCTCTCTCCAACCTTTCTGGAAGGTTGAAAGTGAACTTTCTATTGAGGATGGCTTGCTGCTTAGGGTGGACAAATTTGTGCCTCCTAGTGTTTTTCACAAAATCATCATTGAAAGAGCTCATGATGGTCATCTTGGCTCTACTCTCACCAAGCGGCGCATCAGGGACATTTATTGGTGGCCAGGGATGGATGGCGAGATTGATTCAGTGGTCAGCAATTGCTGTGTCTGCGGTGCTGCTGACAAAAGTTTAAAAGTGTCTGTTCCCCCGTTGATGCCAATTGAATGCCCCAAAGGTCCGTGGTTAAAACTTGGCATCGATGTCATGGGGCTTTATGAGGGTCTCCCAGGTTGATCCCGTTTCGTCTTGGTCCTCATGGACTACACGTCAAAGTGGCCTGAAATTAAGCTGGTGAAAGAAGCTAACACGAAGACTATTTTTGAGTTTCTTAAAAACGTGTGGTTGAGAGAGGGTTTTCCGGAGACTTTGGTCTCAGATAATGGAAAACAATTTATCAGTACTGAGTTTGAATCTTTCCTCTTGGAGTCTGGTGTGAAGCATCTTAGGAGCTCCCTTTATCACCCGCAAACAAATGGGTTGGTTGAGAGAATGAATCGGGTGGTGGGGGAGTGTATTAGGTGGGCTAGAGCTGGTTGTCATGATATCTGTAAAGCACTAGATGCCATGGTTTGGTTCTATAGGACTACACCTCATTCTGTCACTAAGATTTCTCCTTTCGAACTGTGAGGGGACGGAAGCCGAACACTAGTTTTAGGCCTGCTTGGATGAGCAAGTGGGTTAAGTCTGAATCCAATGTTGCCCAGTTAATGTCTTTAGCGAGTGAGAACATGTAGGTTTCACAAGCTAAACAGAAGCTCTGGTTTGACTCTCGTAAAGGTGTAAAAGTAGCTCTGCTTGAAGTGGGGGACATGATCAAGATTAAGACTGCTGTTCATGCTAAGAAAGGTGATAGTAAGTTCAGCCAACCTTTCAAAGTTATTAAGATTCTTGGAAATGCAATAATGGTCGAGGGAGGTCATTGGTGGAATCTCAACAGGGTGGTGAAGATTCGGGTAAGAAATACCACCTCATCTTCAGAGAAAAGTGATTCCATTTGTATTGACCAAACATGTTCCAGGAAAAGTTCTAGAAATATTGTTAAGCCTGCCAGGTACATGTCGTGATGGTGTTTTTGTTGTTTCATTTTTGGTTCGTTTTTTTTACTTTGTTTTTGTTGTTTGTTTTGTTTTGGAGGAAGAGAAGATATGTTGTACTGCATCTTATGTATTCTCCTTTAATCCTGTGATGATGCTTAGACTCTAGAATGTATGGTGTCTTAGCAACTGTGTTGAGCCGAGACATTCCGGTTGGAGCTGTTGGCAGAGCTGGTCCTTCTGGCTCTGCTATCCATGTAGCCAATAAATAACCAGCATACCAATCTTGTGTCAGCTTGGTTACTACACGGTTTAACACCCAAATAAGTTATGTTATGTTATGTTATGTTACGAAGATTTCTAAAGCGCGCGATTACCCGGAGGTGTCCTGGCGCTAGTTACTCCTCCTATTGCCGAAACCGGAAGGACAGGAGTTATTCATCAAAAAGCCAGGTCTTCAGCCCTTTCCTAAAAGCCAAAAGATTATCGGCGTTTCTCAGATGAAAAGGCAGACCATTCCAGGCCTTAGCTGCACATAGGGAGAAGCTTCTGCCACCCCACTGGGCTTTTTTTACGGGTGGGACTGCAACCAGTTTGGCTCCCAGTGATCTCAGTGTTCTTGCCGGTCTATACCATTGAAACTGGCATTGTAAATGTTCTGGTCCCGAACCTTGCAATGCCTTAAAAACCATACAAAGAGATTTAAAGCGCACTCGGCTCCTCACCAGGAGCCAATGCAATTTTCTTATCTCTTTAGAAATTGGGGAAAATTTAGATGAGCCCGTAAGAATGGGCAATAAGCCACAGAAAGGTGACCAGTAAGCCCTTGCAAAGGGCCTTCCACTGCGCTGCAACACGTGTCGTTGTGTTTTTAGTACCTTTTGAACCACTTGAGCAAGAAACAACGTTTTTTTGTTAAAATTTGCGATTATGCTGCAGATGATGCATTATGTGGCAAATGTGCAATTCTATGATTATGTAAACAAAGCCTCGGCCACACAATTAAGTTGGCCTAACGGCTAGGGCGGTCGACCTCGAATCTGGGGAACCGTGTTCGAGTCTCGGCAATGACGCTGAACATCCTGTGATTCTGGGCAAATCACTTAATCTCCCCGTGCCTACCAAAAAATGAATGTGTCCTCATGTAACGCAACTGGTGCGATGTAAAGCGCTCTGATACCCGATACCTTCGGGTCAAGTTCGCGCTATATAAAACTCCGTAAAAAAATAAAAAAAATAAAAAATTGCATAATTCCAGAGACACTGCCTATAGGCCAGTCTGACCCTGGATCAGCCTACGTTCATCAGCCATTGGTTGATTGTAACTTTAAATTCCTGGCATACGGAATTTTGATATCGCACAAGCATGCAGCAATTTCATTGGTGTAGCAATCAGATTGGTTTGCATAGTGCTTCATCAGAATTTCTGCTATTTGAGACTAAAGTCCGCCATCCCTTTTTAATCAGTAAGGGTATCTTCCTAATTGGGGCGAAGCTTTGAGCAATCTTTTCATGGGGAGTTTCCCTAACAATCTGGTTATTTCTCACTTTGACCAAACTGTTTACCCTACATGAGACAGCGTTAAGCTCTCACACATCTAATCAAATACTGGATTCTGTGTCTTTTTAGAGAATGAGAGATTTCAGCATCATCTTCCTCAACTGTACTCATGGCCGTCATTTAGGGGTCTCCAGGGGTTCCAGCTGTGACACCTGGCTGTTCCCTTGCGACCTCTGGCACGGCTTTTGAGACCCCTGACCTCAAAGGTGGCAAAAACAGTCCCAAAAGCACAAGGTAAACAGTCTCCTTGATGAGCGCTGTTTATGTCCTGGTTGTCAGACTGGCAACAAGTTCTCTAAAATAAATTCAGCAGAGCTATGCTTGCAATACTGAATAAAAAAATTAAATAAAAAAGCACATTGTTAAACAACTTCGCTTTTTCCATGATTGTGAATAAGTTAAAATTTATTTGTTCGAAAAAATCCTTCGCCTTTGTGCTTAGAAACAGTGTCAGCGGCTTTGAAGTGTTTATAAATCAAAACACTTTAGCAATGATAAAGAACACTGCAAGCCAATAGCATAGTTCATATCCAATATATGGCCCATATAAGTTAGTAGAGGTGAGCACAGAAGTTAAGTTTATCTTCTTTAAAGTGTTTTCCTGAGATGAATCAATACATTTTGCCTTTTTTGGTGTACACCACAGGAGACATTACATCATGACCGTTTGTGGTCGAAATAATTTGGATTCCTAGTGTTCTATGTTTCATGGCACTATATCTTCCAAACTAAAAGAAATGCTTCAAGTTTATTTGGCATATCATGTCATTAAAGTACAGGTACAATCTAAAATAGATACTTAATTTGTGTTAATAACTGCTGTGTTATTATATTATTTGTGCACTTACTATATATCAAAGGTAATATGAAATTTTTTCCTGTGATGTTACTGAGGTTAAAGTATGTGTGATGTCACTTCCACTACCTCTGGCATTTTGGTGAATCAACGTCCATGACTGTGATCCGGCAGATAATACAACTGTATTCCAAACCCCAGCCCTGGATAACAGCAGAGATTGCTCCAGTCTCCAAGAGGGAGTCAGAACTGATCCAGTATCTTATAGGCCTTTCACCTAGGCAGATACCTATGGCAGGAGATTTGGAAAAATATTTTTAAATGCATCTGGCTCTGGCACGATAGAAAACATATTATGATGAACCTTCAAATGGAGTTAGAAACTGGCCTGGGAGAGCCAGTGTAATGGGGAGATAAGGGGAGTGCACTATCAAGGCTTATGGTGGAGATGATGGGCTGGTTATTCAGAGGTGACGGTATCGATCTAAGTGTGTAGCTACCTAAGCCCAGCAGTGCAACACAGTGCCTCATATGATGAAACTTTGCAAACAATTGCTTCACTCATCCGTTTGGGACTATGTAACACCACTCCCTTTGCTTAAATTTGATTACAGACTTAGAACATTTATCCTTAAAAAATATTTTAGATTTGAAGGGACAATATATTTACAAACTGTTAGCGAGTAAAGAGCCTGGCCTAGATAAAATACCTGTAGACCTTTTTAAGTCAGAGCCTGACATATGTATCCCATATATTAACTCTGTTTCAAACTGCAGGTGCCTCAATCCCAGAAACTTGGAAGGAAGCAGTGATTGTTCCAATTCACAAGAAGGGATCTCGAATAGATGCTAGTAATTATCATCCTATCAGCCCAATTGATAGCCTTCAAAAGCTCTTTTGTAGGCAGGTTCTTGACAAATTAACAACTTGGCTGCTAGAAAAAGATATTGTTAGACAATACTAAGCTGGCTTTAGAGAAGATATGAGTACAGTTGACCAAGTTTTTTTCTCTCTGATAAAATGGAAGGCTGTGGATCTTCTGGAGTGTAGTCTTTATGATGCCTTTGTTGGCCTAAGCACAGCTTTTGATATGGTACCAAGGGGAAAGCTGTGAGAAGTTCTCCGTGCCCTAGAAATCTCTTTGGACCTCTTAGACTTACTCAGATGATAACTATGCACAGGTCAGATGGGGCAACTATGGTAAACTTACTCCTAGAATTGCAGTAAAGAAAGGAGTTCAACAGGGGTGTGTTTTGGCTCCTATCTTGTTCTTAATTGTTATTAATGGATGTATAGATTTCTTATTAAACTGCACCAATGATTCCCCCGTCTTGGCAGGAAAAAAGTGCCAGCTCTCCTTTTTGCACATGACACTCTGCGGATGTCAAAAACTGAAAAAGGTGTACAGGTTCTGCTCAATAGGTTCATGTTGTTTTGTTCCACTCAGAGTTTAAAGTTAAATACACACAGAACAAAATTACTGGTTTTTATTCCAGATAAGAAGTATCGTCCAAAATTACTCTAGGTGGGTGTCCCTTGGAGAGAGTCAGGAAATTCGATTTCCTTGGAATTCGGATCTCTGACTGTAGCTCCTGGTCGAAACAAATTGATAATAGTACTGCTTTACTTAACCATAGGGCATTTGCTATAACTAATTTTGCTAAGAGAGCCACTAATCACTATGTCTTACCAGCCCTAGAGGTACATAGAGCAGAAACAGCGAGTGCAGCTTTGTATGGCTCAGAGACATGGGATCATTGCAACTCTCGCGAACTTGAAGAAGTGGAAGATACCTTTCTCTGCTCTCTTTTGATATTCCCCCAGAGCTCTCCTATGCTACCAATTCGACTAGACTTGGCCCTGAAATCTATAGTAGCTCATGTGAAATTGTGACCAATGTTGTACTGGGTTTGAGTTTGGATGGTAGAAAATCTCTCACCCTATAGAGAGAGAGCTTGGTAGATTTTTTTGAGAACTCAAGTGGGTCTAAATTCCCTTGGTTAGGTTATGTAAAGAAGTCCTTTATTGAGTTGGAGCTTGCAGCCTTTTGGCTACACACAGGCTCTTCGCCTGCCAATGCCAAACAAGTTGCAAAGGATAAATTTGGTACTGAAACCACAAAAAATGTCTTTCTTCTTCTTCCCTGGGTTGATTGACCAGTGATTTTCTCTTAATTAAATGGGACTACCAATTTTGAGGCTTTTTAAAATAAAACTGGAATAAAACATGTTTAAAAGGGCTATTAGTCTCTGTGACTTTCTGGTACATATGGAACCTTAAACCTATAGATAACTCACCAAATACCACATTATAGGGTCTTCTTCGTGTCATGGAACACTACCCTTATGCCAAGTGTTGTGTATGCCCTCTGACAAACACAACCAAATCAATTGTTTTTGTTCATGTAGCCCTGGGAATTCAGGAAATACCCCAACTGCAAATCTAATCATGTGCTCTATATGATCACTTTTCCCTGTGAACTTGAATATAGCATCAAAGATTGCATTCAAATTAGCGAGCACAGACGCAATATTTGATCTCAAAGGATTGTCACGAAAATAACTAATCATTTTGCGAAAATGGGACCTACTAATAAAGACAGGGTTGGTAATCTTCGAACAATTGCAGCCAGACACTACAAATTTGCTGAAGCAATTTTTAGCAAATGAACAGTGTTGGACATACAGATTGAACTCCCATAAGTATGCTTTTAGTGATGATATTTCTTTAATCTCATTTTGGCTGTACCATGGGTCCTTCGGATCTGACTGTCCCAGTTTCTTATGATTTTCCAATACAGAGAATAGGGACAAGTGCTATTTTTCCAGATACAAAGTTAACCCTGCATCTAGGGTTGTCTGATAAAACTCATTCATTTGCTAATTATGAATTTCTTTTGGTAATTTTGATAAATATTGCCAATTTATCAGCCTGTATGTTTTTTTCTATCAGTAGGTGTATGTCTGGAGTTACTTTGGAATTTATACCAAAGAGGATCGCGTACCCGACCATCTGACTAGGCCCATAGTGATGATGGAACTGATGTGATGAGGGGATGCACACACCACGGTGCCACCTAGTGCCATGAGGTGCCGTACATCAGATGCAATAGGAACTTCATTGGTGCCAGCACTATTTATATCTTTATAAACTGACCTGCTCTGACCATCAGCTATATGCAGAGGAAGGTGAACCCTAGGTTAAGGGGCAGCAACCTTACCTTGACAAAGTAAGTTCTTTCTAGTCCCTTCAAGCCAAACTAGACTTTTGTTTCCTTGAGACCTTCAAGAAATACAGTTTGTGGCTAGGTTAACACTTAACTAATTAAAACTTAGTTTGTCCCATTTGCCACTTAACCTTGTGTATGTTTGCCTACAGGGGGTGCCCCCTTCTATTGCATATGGGGCAAACAGCAACCTATGTAACAATTTTATCCACACACAATATACAAACGTCCTACACTGAGTGAAGCTTGGTGTGATCTTTTGCATGTATCAACACATTAGTGTGACATCCATGATTAGCCTGGCATAACAATGTTCCTATATCCTGTCTCTAGGCGTGTATTCGATAAAATGCTTGCAATGTGTGTGTTGAATGTGACACTACCAGGAATATTTGGCACAAGATTAGGCGCTATAAAATTCTGACTCCTAGGGGCCTTGAAATGTGCCTGTAATATGTAGACCAGCTCTGATTTGGGAATAATTAACATTCTTAGGCAAAAACTATTAATTTATAATCTCATCAGAGATGTTTTTAATAAGTTCTTTTTGAGAGATTACTAGATAATTTGAACTTTTATCAGCATTTGGATCTCATCCTATCGATGGTTTCGTCTCAAAGAGCTCCCAGAAACGTTTGAGCCTACCCTAACCTATTTAGTATTTGGGTGAGTACAAAACCCAGTGATGAAGCATACAGCACATTGTGGGTGAGGTTTCCTGTTATAAGACTTAGATCATGTCCCACGTTCATAGGACCTCATTTATGAATGCAACATTTCATTTCTTTGATGTCCTAGGGTGTGCTAAATCCTTTGTTTATATTTCAAAAAATATATTCACTTCCATCCAGACCTGTATTTAAAAGTCATGCTTGAAGCTCAAATCCCTAAAGACAGAACTAATAACCAGCATCTCTGGGGGTAGAAATTGCTGAAATAACAATTCTGAAACAGGAAGTGTGTCACCATGATGAAAATATCAGGCAGAGAAACCGAAATCGCTTTAATTTGATTTGCTCATGGGATATCACCAATCACAGACTGGTTTAGCCTTTTAAAAACATGCATGGTCACTCTCAAAAAGAGAGCTGCCTTGTTCAGAAGAAGATAAGCAGACATGTATGTTGCTGTCGGAAGAATTCCCATCTGTTTTTTTAAAATGGTACATGACTTTCTAAAACTGTCGTTTTCCTAAACGTGTTCCCATGCTGCCCTCTAGCGGCCTTCTTTTGAGAATCACAGCCAATACGTTTTTTGTTTCATCTTGGTTTTTAAGGTTGACTCTTTTTCAACATTACATTTTTGCTACAACTATAGCAGAGTCCCTTCATTTTTGTCATACCTTACTCATACAGTTCTTAACTAGTTAACACAATCTGTTTGGATCTTTTACATTCCTTGGTCTATCATTGCACATGATTTTCCCTCATTTCTCTGAGGGAAACTGCTGCTTGAGTCATTTACTCCTCACAGAAACTTGTCTCCTATTAGGAGCCAGATTGTTTGGGCTTTCTGGGCACACAGTCACATCTACATTAACACTGTGGCCTCATTGCCCTAACTTCATAGTGTGGTTTCTCACAGATACAGTAAATTCTATTGGGATGTGTTAATCTGGTAGTTTTGTAACGATTTAAATGGTTGCTTGTACGGTGTTGGTTGTCCTCGATGGGCAGGACAAAAGTTGATGGTGTGCCATCAGTCCACTCAAGGAACTGTAGTAGAATGCAGGTGATACTGCTCTTGGCTGTGCAGGTGAATTCCTATATGTTGCAATTAAAGTGGATTATTAATATGATAAACTGTTTGATCTTGGCATTTACAGCAGGTTAAGGATGGCTTTTTCATGGTTGGGGTGACTGTTGGGTATAGAGATGTATTAGAGTCTTGCACGCCATTGGGAATGCATTTGCCATTTGAATGCAGTAATCCAATCTACAGAGGATGTAGATATGAAAATAGTACTTAATCTGTGCAATAAAAAACAGGTAGCTGACATGTGTTTCGCCTCTGCTAGTCGGCTGATGAGCTTTCTCAAGACTATAACAATGAGTATGTCAGCTTGAGAAGTTTGTCAGAAATATAGTTCAAAATGGCAGTGAGAATTCCTTGAACAATATAATTTCCTTTTTGGTCACTGTGAGTTCAGGTGTGATCATTCTTTTATTCTAGAATGTATGAACTAGAATCAGGGTATGAACAATAAAAAATCACTCTGAATGTTCAGTTTTTCTGACAAAATTCTACAATTGACGCATTCATTGGGAAAGCGCATCCACTTTTTAGTTAAGTGAAACAAGAGGCAACTGTGTTTTTTTTCTTGGAAGATTAAAAGATTATTTTTCATCACCTGTATATATACTCTTGAATAATCCAAGGTGTAGTAACAGCCTGCTTAGTACCGCCTAAGACCCTGCCTGGGAATTATTGACTGTGGGGTAGCTGCAGTGTGATATTGTGGGGACTATGCATAGTTGATTGGGTAGGGGGGAGGCACATGTTGAGCGAGTTGAGTTGAGATAAATGGTGTGTGTCTGACCCTTGGACCATACCAGGCCACAACAGGTCCAAACACGCGTCTCCGTTTTCCTCACCTGCCTTTTACCAACGATGTCTGGGCAATAATATCCTTTGGGTCATTTTGAAGGTGGGGAGGTTAAGACTTCTTACTTCCAGGATGGTTTCTTCTATTGAGTGAAGCTCGCCGGGTGTTGGCTCATTAAAGTCCTTCCTCTGGGTGAGACTTCCTGTGTGTGGGATTTACTGTTGCTTCCTGGTTGGTTGCCTCTTTATGTTGCTTCCTGTAAGCAAAACCCTTTGTGGGTGGGTCATCTCGTGGGTGGAATTCTGTAGGATGAACATTCTGTGGATGGGATTGGTTTTTATAATAATTGCTCTGGGTAAGAATTCCTGTGGCTGACCTTCCTGGTACTTCCTGGCTGGTTGCTTCTGAGGACTTGACTTTTCCCAATATCGAGACCTAAGTGACCCTCAGATCGCAACATTGATCGTTTGGCTTTGCTTAACACCCATGCTTAAGTCATTCTTACATGGCTCTTGTATGTAGTTGGTAGACCACAGCAGATCCTTGGCCTATGTCAGAAGGGAATTACTTTTTGAGAATTGTAGAAGGAGATTCATAGTTCTTCCTTCTAAATCTAGAAGTCATTGCACGACTGGCCTAGTCTGACTGTCCTGCTCACCAGTCATTGAAGGAGACATTGGCAAACCTGCTGAGCATTCGTGTATCATAATTTGAAGCTTGGTTTTTCTCTGCAGTGTATTGCCAGTCATTCTTGGGGCATTCAGATCCAGTGGATTGTTATTGGCTACTGAACATGCTGATGAGGCTGGGACCTCATATTTAGTAGCACTTTTTAAAACTCTTAACAGACCCTAATATGGCTGTCTAAGGCCAAAAGGTGATTACGCTAACTTGCACCCCTAAAGTCCTTACTAAGTATAGTGTAAGTGATCGATCTTTTATTTACCTAAAGTGGTCGAGGGAGGAAAACAGCTTAAACAGATATCAACAAAGTTATTGTGCCTGAAAAGATCACTGACTCCGAAGTGTAGTTTGAATATTTATTATAAGGCCAAAAACAATTGGATGTAAATACATCTCAATAGCAAAGTATAGAGATACAGAAAAATTAATAAAGAGCCGATCTTTCTAATATAAGTAATGCGGCCCAAAAGGCAAATGATTATAAATTCCAAAATCACAATGCAACACAAAATAGATGCAATATTCAGCTCTCGATTCATTGAAAGAGGTTAAAATCTTTCCCTACACTATTCTATATGAGGGCCCTTACTGTCTCTCTTGTATCGTTCCCCAATGGTGTCAGCACGTGTGACTTCCTAAGAAGTACTCACGTCAAATGGGTTGTTTAGCTTAAGGCTATGGAGCTCGCTCTAAGATGCTCCGTCTTCTCCGAAAGCTAGCAGAAGTCTGGTCTCTCTGTCCCTGCGCATCATACAAAAAGATGGGATTCAATCAACATTGCGTCACCTTTTCTAAAAGTTTCCACTAGACCTCTATACAGTAGCTGGTTCTCTTTCATGAAGCAAAATTAATTAAAGGTATCTTCTTCCAGTGGCCTTGGCTTCCAGACAGACCCGATACGCAAAGCATCCTCCCTTCTCGCTTCCAGTTATCTTCAAAGGCATTCCGGATCTCTCCTTAACTCTGAAAATAATGATGTGTATTTCTGCACCTGCAACAGGGTGAGAACACTCTAACCTTGAACACAACACTCATTTAATTCATTATTTCTCGAGAGCAAGGAGAATCTTTTGGGCCTATATTTCAGACAACTTAGACAAATCAAAATTACGATATATAAAATAATATTGTCCTGCACATTATGCATGAAGGAATCATAATACATACAGAAGTCTACTTAATGTGTTCACTAATTCAACATTAAATGATTCAATTAAATGTTTCTTAATAATCAAAAACACTGCACACAATACGAATATATGAGAGTGCATTTTTAAACCATGAGTATAGTGCACTCATACAAATAGAGTGCTATCTGCGCTCTATCAGTTCCCCCCTCTTATGACTAGTGTCATAACACCAATTCTCTTTTCTGTTGTAGTTCCTCCTAGTAGAAGAGACCGACCTAAACAGGAGCTGTAGCTTGCCGTCCCTGTCTGAATTGTTCTAACCCTTTAAGATGTTGGTAATGTCTGTCCTGCAGTTGCTCAAGTTGTAGTTCTCTCTTTTTCAACACAGTCTCCTGATGTCTTGCCCTTTGCCATTTGTAAGCCTTGATGGCTCCTAATAGGACGATTATACAAATGACAGCTATTATAATGGGCTTCAAAATATATCCCATTATTCCTTGTCCCAGACTTCCAAACCAACTGCCTATCTTGCCAAAGCCTTTCCCCACTTGCTCCCAGAGTCCTTCAGCAGCCATCTCACATAACTCTTGGTGTATATCTGAGATATTGTTAATGTATTTCCTTATATCCCGACTGTTGTCAGGAATATAAGTGCAGCACTGTTGAACTTTCAACAATTTGCAGACCCCTCCGTCTTTTGCTAGCAGCACATCTAGGGCAAGACGGTTTTGCAAAACCATAGCCCTTATCAAAACCATCTCCCCATCTACAAGTAGTAGAATCTGAGCTGTATTTATGCCAGCTTTCTGATTTTCAAATCATTCAGAATCACACTCATACTCGGTATCAGCTCCAAAGATGTCGCCAATCACTTCTCCTGCATTCGCACCACGTTTCCCTCTTTGAGGTCTCCTTTTCTCCAGAGGCCATAAATCATTCACATGGAAAATCTTGGGAAATACCACAGCCAGATAGCAGGTGCCGTACCAGTTCTTGGGCAACTTCACATAGGCATTCTTTCCACACACAAAATACACATTAGGCACTACTGTTATTTTATCCAGTAATGCTTTTCTGATTGATTCTTCAATCAAGAAGACATGCTCACAATCACTCTCACCCACAAATATCTTATCATAATATGTGGTCGGGTGTCTAATGCACAATTTTCCTTTCTGCTGGAAATCTAATGCTATGGGTCCAAAACTCCCCTTTGCTTTATGATCTAATTCTTCTTTGGTCCATGGGGTAACCTTGTGCTTTGGATCTGGTTTGAATAGAGTCTGTCTATGTCGATCCTCTATCTGATCTATAAACTTCTTTTCGATGTCAGTCAACATACAGGTTAAATTGTGTCTATGGGCATAGGACGTATCTAAAGTGATGGTAGGCACGAAATACTTTGACATTCTCTCTACTTCCTTATAATAATCATATTTATTCATGTTTTTCAGAACGGGGACTTCCGAGAGTACCACATCATAATTAGAGAAATAGTACTCGAAGTGTGCCTTGCTATAAAACATGCTCAATAACATACTACATGTAATGCCATAAGTCACAGGCAAATGGTGATATCGAATGCCTTCCTCTACTGAGGCAGGTAACTTCATACACACATAGCAATCCTTTGCTTCCATGGTATCCACATACTCATACAATAATCGAGCATACGCATTCAAAGTGAAATCACCCTTTGACAGATCAACATGCAGTCTACGACTGGTTTCCTTAATCATTTCTAGGTCATGGGCGTATGCGTCCTCATCTATCTCAGAGCTTGGTGTAGTGAGTGTTGTCTGTACCCTGTTCTGTTCGTCATTTTGATATCCAACTAGAGATACAACAATCACCACAGTTATAACAATAAGCACCGCTACAATGAGGGTGCCAATGATCCACTTCTGTTTGCGTGTTACTTTTTCGGACACCATGGTTTTTCTTGATCTGTTCCAAAGCACACAAGGGAAACACAGTCTCTTTCTGTTTCTTTGTTTTAACAATGTCTTTCTTGCTTCTTTCCTTTCATGCAATTAATGTCAGAGTTCTTTCGATTAATACTAAACCTATTGAAGAGATGTAGACAACCCTACTCCTCACTCCATCATCTACAAGAAAGTCCCTAAATTTTAATCTTCTTAATCTGGGGTCTAGGTTATCTTCTTTCTAAGGCCTAATGCTTTCTTTGATTACAGTTCAGGCTTCATCATTAATGACATTTGATCCAAGGATTTCGAGAACAAGTTGCAGAATCTCTGCAAGGATGTCTCCCAACTCTAGCGCGGTGAGCCGTCGTCCAAATGCAGGGAAAACAACCTCATTAAGGATAAGGTAACGCAATCCACTTAGTCTTGGAGGATTCGGAACTTGCAGAGTTAGTATTCCAAACGCTTCTACACCTGGGACCAGTAATCGTATTTCAATCAAGAGAGTGTTCTCTCCGTAGCTCACTGTACCAGGTCCCAACCTCCCGGACTTCGCTGGGCCCTGCATCTGCAGCCAGGTATGTCCACTCAGGAGATGCGTATCTTCGAGATGCTGTTCTTTCTCTTCGGGAACGTCTCAGACCATCCGGTCTTTCTTCCACGTCACTTTGATCCGATTCAGATGTTTCAGGGATTGGAGTGAGATCTTTCTCAGATGCAAGCCGTATATTCAGCCTTTCTTTTCTTGCTGGCCACTTTTCTGCTCTAGCATCTGTTTTCCTTTCTTCCTCTTGCTCTGACCTTTCTGCAACAGACAGTTCACTTTGATCTAAGGCACCGCTCACTTCTGCAATATCCTCTATTTCAGGATCTGGACTCAGTTCAGGAGCATTGAGCTCTTCTCTTTCTTGCTCACTTGGCTGTTCCGTTTCCTCAGAAACTCTTACAGCTGGGTCTGTGCCGTCGTCGTTGTCTGTATCAGGTCCACACATGCTCCTCGGACCCAGGGAACTCTCTTCTTCTGCAGGCGCTTGAACTCGGTGAGTGTGGGAAGCGTGGATCCAATTCGGCAATCCTCCACACTTCACAGCGGTACTTGTGACCAGTATCACTTGGTAGGGTCCACGCCAGCGAACATCAAGACAACTCTTCCTTACGTGTTTACGAGCGAGCACCCAGTCACCAGGATTAAGGTCATGCAGCAGGTCTCTCGAGGTGGATGCAGTTGCAGCCTCGACCTGGTGGGATACAGAAGTAACCACATCAGCCAGTCCTTTACAATAATCCAACACTAAATCATCAGTGATGTTTATCAATGCTGTAGCTGGCATCATAGGCAAACGCATAGCTCTTCCAGTTAAAATCTCGTGTGGAGACAGCCCTGTCCTTCTATCAGGAGTGCTACGTAGACTCATTAGCACCAGGGGCAACGCATCCGGCCACTTCAATGAAGTGGACGAACACATCTTTGCCACTCTTGACTTGATGGTGCCATTAACCTGCTCTACTAGACCTGAAGCCTCGGGCCTGTAGCTACAATGCAGTCTTTGATCAATATTTAATGCAGAGCACAACAACTTCATTATTTCACTGTGAAAATGAGTTCCTGTATCTGTTCCCACTGATGTTGGGAAACCGTATCGCGGAATCAGTTCTCTTAATAACAATTTGGCTACTGTGAGACTGTCACATCGTCTAGTTGGATATGCTTCCACCCACCGTGAAAAGATACACACCACCACCAAAACATATCTCAACCTATTGCACCTTGGCATCTCTATGAAGTCTAACTGTATCCTGTTGAAGGGACCCCAGATTTTCCAATGTGACTCATTCCAACCACAGTTCTTTTTCCAACATTCAACTGTTGGCAAGTAACACACCGGTGACATACTGTTTCAGCCCACACACGGAAGCGTGGATTAAACCACGTCTGCCTGAACACTCGCACCATAGCATCTCTTCCCAAGTGAACGGCTCCATGAATTTGCCTTGCCATCGGGCTCAGTAGACAATTGGGTAACACTGCTCTTTCATCTGTGGATACCCAAATGCCATCATCTCTTTTTGTGCAACCTGCCTTGACCCATGAAGCAGCTTCTTCTTCTGTGACTTCATCCTGCAATCGCTTCACCTCATCCCAAGTATCGGCTATAGCTAACATCATGCTGAGCTCGGTCTCTTCTGTGCTCTCGCCTATATATTCCCCATTGAAAATACAAACATGTTCAGCGCAAAATCGTGCTACTTCATCTGCGTAATTGTTGCCCTTAGTGACAAAGTCTTCTCCCTTTCCATGAGCTGCACATTTAACAACTGCTATCTCTTTGGGCTTTTGCAGAGCTTCCAATAGTTGGCGCACATACTCGCCATTACGTATAGGTGACCCTGAGGACGTGAGAAACCCCCTCTGTGACCATAACTGCCCAAAATCATGAACCACACCAAATCCATATTGACTCTCAGTATACACAGTCACTCACAGATCAGCTGCAATGATACAGGCACGTGTCAAAGCGACAATTTCGGCCACCTGAGCAGAGAATACTCTATTTAAACAGGCAGCTTCCACTACTCCCATGATGGTGCACACAGCAAACGCTGCTCTCAAATACCCTTCATTGTCTCTTATGCATGAACCATCAACAAAAAGGATCAAATCAGATTGGGGCAAAGGTTCATCGACAATGTCAGGTCTGGGTTTGGTGGATAGGTCAGTAACATCTAGGCAGTCATGTTCTTCACAATCCTCATCTCCTTCCTCCTGAGGAATAGGTAACAATGTAGCAGGGTTCAGAGTGGTACAACGTCTCAGGGTCACATTATCAGCAGCCAAGATAACCTGCTCATACTTAGTAAGTCTGTTGTTTGTAAATTCTGTGTTTTCGTTCAGGTCATTAACAATTCTACAGAATGGGGCACATAAACGATGAGCGGATAACCCATCACTATGCTTTCACATCTTTCAATGCTGACACCAGTTGCAGCAACGGATTTCAGACATCCGGGCAACGCAGAAGCTACAGGATCTAATATAGCGGAGAAATAGGCTACTGGTCTACGGGCACCCCCATGTGTCTGCACTAAGACTGCTAACGCACATCCTTCCTTTTCATAGCAAAAGAGCGAAAACGCTTTGTTATAATCCGGCATTCCGAGAGCTGGAGCACGACAGATACTTTCCTTCAGCTCACGGAAAGCTTTCAAGCACTCGTCATCCCATGGTACCGGATCACTAACATCTTTTCGAGTCAGTTTCAATAGGGGCTTTGCTTGCAAGTAAAAATTTGGGATCCACTGTCGACAATAGCTGACCATTCCCCAAAACATGCAGACTTCTTTTTGTGTTTTCGGAGTTCCCATTTGCAGAATCGCCTCTATGCGATCCGGTGACACCCTTCGTTTTCCTTTCTCAATCCGGTGACCTAGGTACTGAACTTCAGACAAACAATACTGCAATTTGTTTGGAGACACTTTGTGTCCATTCTCTGCCAAATGATTCAGCAACGCCACAGTATCAATCCTGCAAGCATCCTCAGTCTCTGAGGCGACCAAAAGGTCGTCGATATATTGCACTAAGACTGAGTTGTGGGCCATCACCAGTCCCTCAAGATTCCTTTTTAGACATTGACTAAAAATAGAGGGGCTTTCTGTATACCCCTGAGGGATTCTGTTCCATGTTAATACACAATCGTCCATCCTAAATGCAAATAAAAACTGACTTTCTTCATGCAATGGTATAGAGAAGAATGCGTGACACAAATCTATCACTATAAACCATTCTGCTTTGCATGGTATCTGAAATAGAATAACAGCTGGATTCGGTACCACAGGACAACATGGGATCACAATTTCATTAACCTGACGCAGATCTTGCACTATTCTGTACTTTCCACTTGGCTTTTGCAGTCCCATGATAGGTGAATTACAGGGACTACTTCTTATCTCCTTCAGAATACCTTGTGCAATCATAGTCTCAATCACAGGTCTTATGCCGGCCACAGTTTCTGGAGTTAACTTATATTGTGGCGTTCGTGGGAATTCAGCATTAGGTTTGATCTGTATCTTAACTGGCTCAACTCCTCTCATCAAACCTACATCCTCGCCCGTAAAATCCCACACTTTCGGATCAACTGAGTCTCTCAAGTCATGTGGCAATTCTGCTATTGTGAGCACCACACACATTTCTGCACACAGACTCATGTTAGCCATTTTAAAATCAGCATCGTCATCATATGTTTGCAATTCCACCCCTCTCGGAGTGCACGATATAGTACAATTGAGCTTGCACAGTAGGTCTCGTCCCAAAAGACAGACTGGACTTGAATTGCACACTACAAATTGATGTCGATCCCGAAATGGTCCTATTCTCACGGGTAATTCATTTGTCAATGGATTGGCCATTTTCTGATTACTAACCCCCACTACTTGAATCGATCGTCCTGAAAGAGTTAAATTCGGGACTACTTCAGTTCTAACTGTAGAGCGAGCAGCTCCGGTGTCTACTAAGAAGGTAACAGGATATCCATTCACGTCTGCATCTACAAACGGCCCACTCTGATCTACTTCTAGAATCGCATCTAAGGTGCATTCCTCGTGCACCCCCCTCTGGCACTCCCGTGAATCTTGATGTTTATCAAATCGGTCTTGTATTTCAAAATAAGGCATCTGATGGTATAACTGATTCTGCATGGGTATTCTAGGAGGTTGAGGCACTTGCACTTGTGGCTCATATCCTCTTCCATACATAGACCTGGGTCTTGTCACAGTATTGACAGCCTCGGTCAGCTGTCCCTCTCCTTCCATCTGTATCTGATTTTCTGTATTTGATCTACACTCGCGCTTCCAATGCCCGATTTTGTGACAATAATGGCAGGCAGTGACTCTTTTCTGTTGAGCCACCCAGTCACTTGTACCTGAATCCATTCCTCTTCCTCTACCCTGACCAGGTTGGGCAAAATACCATATTTCTATATTGTGCCAAAAACGCATAAAAACAAAATACCTCCGCCTGGACGCCCAATAGTTTCGGGCATAGGATCCCTGCTAGAACCACTCTCACGCTATTGTGACTATTTCCTGCAACCATTGGTTCAAAGCACCAGCACTTACCTCAAAGACACCGAAGACCTACTTGGCCTCATTAATTCCTTGTCTTACAATCCAGACACCTCTTTTCTGGTTAGTCTTGACGTCGAGAGCCTGTATACCAGTCTCCCGCAAGATGATACCCTACAGGTACTGAAATCTGCCATCAACAACACCAATTGGCAACATCGAACCTCCAAAACATTTGTTCTTGAATGTGCCACACTTGCTCTTAAAGAGAACTTTTTTGAGTTTGAAGGCCGGCTCTTCCTACAGAAGTACGGAACATCCATGGGGAGCGTTTTTGCCCCCAGCGTGGCCGGCCTTTATGTATATGACTTTGAGACCAAATACCTGCTTAACAACCACCAGTCACGATTTCCCCAAATCAGATTCTACAAACGCTATATCGACGATATCTTACTGATTTCGGAAGGAAACAACGATTCACTCACAACATTCTGCGAATGGCTTAACTCATGTGACCCCAACCTCCATTTCACACACAGCTTTGACAGATACAAGACCACATTCCTTGACTTGGATATTGAAGCGGCAGGAGGGGGACTAAAGAGCAAAACACATTTTAAAACCACTGCCCGCAATTCCCTTCTCCACTTTACGAGCTTCCACCCCAGATCACTGCGGGAGAATCTCCCCTACGGCCAATACCTTCGGCTCCGCAGAAACTGCAGCGAAATAGGAGACTACAAATCCCAAGCCAGAGATCTAAATGATAAACTGCGACAGCGGGGCTACCCCAAATGGATCACAGACAAAGCCAACAAGAGGGCCAGGAATCAGAACCGTGAGGGACTGATTGAGACACCAGCACGAGAATCAACACAGTCACCACTTACATGTGTGACCACATACAATGCTGTCTCTCATAAAGTCTCACAAATTATTTGCAACAACTGGAAAATACTGAAGACAGGCAATCTTGATTGAGAACTTCCTCTCCTCTCCAACAAGAGAGCCCGTTCCATCAAAGACGCGATAGTTGCCACCCGACCAAAACCACAACAGAGGCCAGCCCACACTGTCCTCAATGCCTGGGGGCTCCCGGGCGTGGTGGGCCATTTTCCCTGTGGCAACTGCAGCGTGTGCCATATCACCGAAACCACCAAAAGCCTCAGTCTGGAACCAGGGAAAACATGGCAACTGAGACAACATACGAACTGCAACACAGAACACGTGGTCTACCGCATTGTCTGCCCCTGTAATCTCATCTATATTGGCATGACCAACCGTAAGATCAAGACAAGGATCTGTGAACACCGCAGCACCATACGCTGTAAGAAAAACACAACCCGCATGACGAACCACTTCCTCGAAGTGGGCCACACGACCAATGATATGCGCTGGGTCATTATAGAAGCACTGGACCCAAATTTACCAAATATTCAGAGCCGCCTCCTTGAGAAGGAGCAAAGATGGATCTATCGCTTGTCCAACCACAAAACTGGCCTCAACGACAACATTCCTTGGAACAGTCTCAGGAGAACATAAACACTGTTTATTCCACCATATCATCCCCTGAGCACCCCATTTGTATCTGAGCTCCAATAGAGATGGAACCTCCATAGAGTAGGCACCCGGGAAACACCTTTTCCCCGCTCGTGATTCTATTTCAGTGCCCTCACTCTGGGCCCCCTGCACACCTAGCTGTGTACCGCCATCCCTTCATTTTCATTTTTTTTTATTTTTAAAATTTTTACATTTATTTTTGCATTGCTTTGAGTGCACACCACCAGTCCATCTCCCCACACCGGGCCGTTCCTAGTAACTATGCATCATTCTTCACCGAGGGCTCTCAGCACAGAGTACCTCGGCTACTTACAGTCCCACACTGCTTCCAATGCAAGCAGTCTTCTTGCTCCATTTCGGACCGTTTCAAGATGGCCGAATTTTTTCCCAATCCTACACAGCACCACAGCGCATGCGCACGCATGCGCAGCTTTCCGCCGCACTCAGGGCTCCAAGATGCAGCCGAGCGACTGCGCACAGCAGCGCCACTCCTCCCTGCTTCCCTACGAGCATACAGGCACGTATCCAGGAGGGGACACAGGCTTAAAAGCACCTTCTTCCCCACGCTCCACACCAGCCGGGATGACGGGATACCACACTAGGTTCTCAGACGGGTTCCATCTCTAAACCAAGTAAGGTTGCGCTGCTTTCTTTCCCACAGCAGGACCCGAGCACTTTTGACTTTCCGTGCTCATTTCAAACTTCACTTTTCCCCAGATTCTGTCATCGGATGCGACCCCTCCCGAGTCCCGATCGGCTGCCAAATTTCACACATAGTGTAATTATGCTTTTATAAACAGTGTTGCTAACAGAAGCTTTCTGCTTGTTTTAAATGTTTTTATTACCCTTTCAGCGCGCCGCATGATCACTTGTGCCAACGCTCTCGCCAGGCGCGCCGCATGATCACTTATGCCAGACGCTCTCGCCAGGCACTACCACTATTGTGGATACGATCTGCACAGTGCGCCACGTGACCACTAATCACGGTGGCCCCTACCAGCTCACCAGTAGTTAAAGGGTGGTGACCTGCGACAAACCATGTTTTGCTCACCACCCTGAGCAACATAACCACTTGGATCTCACTTGAAGCTCTTCAGCTTCATAGCATCTATAAGACAGGGGCGATCATTATAGGCTGCTTGTCACTTTTCGCATGCAGTATGCCCCACCTCGTCTAGATAATACGTACAATCACAGGGTGGGTCATTGTGCTAGACCATAGCACCGACGTAAGGTTGCATTTTATGTTGCTTAACAATAATGTATATACATGTTCTGTGTTGTCTTCTTTTCTCCCACAGGTCTTTTTCAGTGTCCGTAAGTACGTTGACACTCAGTCCACACACCTTAGTGTGTGTGTAGGTACTTTCTTATTTTTCTCACGTGGCAATACTCACTTTGCCACTCACTTTTTCACCACCCGGTCCTGAAGAAAGCCCCTCACAATCCCTATTGTGGGCTGAAACATGTAGACCATTCACATAGCCAACTAGGGATAATAACCTCCCATTTTAGTTGCACTACACCTATTTTAACCATATCCTGAGCCGCCACTAATAAAGTTTACAGGCAAGGATTCTCAGAGATATTTTTAAATTAATTTCACATCACATCACACACTCACACCAAACCAGCTCCGCTGTAATCAGGCGTCGTAGCACAACCGGGCGGCATTCGGCCACCCGGTTGGGACCCCAATGATGAAGCATGACACCAACTAGGTTGGTGTGTGAGGGGTCTTTTAAACAAACCTAGTGGGTCCATGTACCAACCAGACTAGTGATTGTATCACATCCACACAGAGGGTTCGTCCTTCCTTGTTTAGCTCACCACCTGTTGTCCCATTCCTCTTCCACCTCCTCTACCTCTACCTTGACCTCCTCTAAACCCTTACGTCATATCAGCGTTTCTCAACTGCACCAACATCAACTTGTCCTTCAATTTCTTCTGTGTTGACTCCACTTGATCACTGCAATATTTAGCATAACGCAGAATCTCGTCCACCGACTTATTCTGCCAACATATCAAATGCTGCTGTATCATCAAGCTAATGTCAGATTTCAGTCCCAACACAAACTTTGAGACAAACTGTCCCATATCTTTCTGTTCAATTGTATCCAATCCACTATGCTGCTTAAAAGCCAACAACAATCGTTCGTAGTAATCATGTACTGATTCTTTAGAGTCTTGAGTGGTACGATCAATCTTCAACCAATCAACTGTTTGAGGAGCTACCTTCGATTGCAACCATGTAATCACTTGCTCATACTTTCTCATGACATCAGGTGAAGGACCATTAGTCACTGCATCTCTAGGTGGCTCTGCAGTGGGCCACTCAATGGCAATCTTACATGCCGCCCACAAATTCGCAGGTACTACTATATCAAACAAGGTGTTCAAATCAATCCACAATACCTTCGAAATCTTCACAAACCTATTTGCTTGTACCACTCAGCAGGTTTTTCCCTCAGCCGAGGGAAATCATTTGTAGATGCTGCCAAATCACCCCTGCTCCAGGGCACATGTACATACCCTCCATTCTGTACCTCTCTAAGGGGGTAATTTCCTGCAACTCCTGTCCCTCCACCCGGAGGCGGAGTATTCCCTATTCCAGTCTGGAAGCTTTTCTTTTTGGCCCATTTTTCTTTCCATCTTTCTAAATCTTTCCATGTCCGCATCCCCAACACTAGTTCTCTAATTTGTGCTTTCAATCCGCTCGTTCGCTTCTCTTCCAAATCCTTATCCATATATTCAATCTGCAAGAACCCTGTGTCAGCTTAGTTTTTGACAAATCAACCTCATATCTTTGTGCCAAAAGCAACAATGCATCATAAGCTCGTTTGGCCTTTCTCGTCATGTCCTTTGCTACGAACAGTAGTTTGCTTGAGTTATAAGTATCAATTTTAATCAGGGGTAGATTACCTTCAATCACCTCGTCTAGCTCTGCCTTTAATCGTACCACATCTAACATGGGCACCTTTATTGCGCTTTTTAACACTTTCTGAATTTCCTCTTTTTGTGTCTCTTCTCTGTCACAACTTTGGGTTCTCCTAAGAACTGCACCCTCTTCTGTCTTTTCATCGAGGCGTCTCTCTCTCTCTCACAACTTCGACTTCTCCCGTGGTCACCTGCACAAATCACCTGTGGCCCAAACAATACTTTAGGAGCTTCTTGTCTCCAGCTTATCTCTTCCCTCGGCATCATTGACTCTCTCACTGGTTGAACCCACATTCGAAGGTCAGACCTAGAATTCGCTAGAGCACCTGTCCGTCCTCGTTCTGTCCCACTATCCATTCTGGATGGATCAGCTGTAGCTGGCAGTGGAGTACTAGCTTCTACTGGTATTCGACAAAACCCTGTCCCACTCATTGCGAGGCTCCCTCCAGAAATTGTCTCTTCCCCTTCACTTATGTGCTGATGACTGTCGTCGGTTCTTTCTCTAGGAGTATATATCGAAACCACTGGCCCTATTGTGACTGGTACAGACAAAGCATCTGGTAACTGCATATTTCCTACAGGTGGTTCCGGATCAGTGTTTGCATACCTTTCTCTCCAGACCCTCCCGGAATGCGTACCATGGTAATTTGGCCTCTTACCCCTGCCGTTGGTTCCCCAGGATTCAGTTGTTCTGCACCTAACTGCTCTTCTGTTGGGCGCACCCTCTCTGTCTCTAATCTAGACGAACAGGGAGGAGGACGGTCCGCTAGCAATCTGTCGAGAAAGCCATCATCTGTATCACTGTCCTCCTCCGTCTTCTTTTTCCCTTCAGCCCCCTCTCCTACTGTGAGAAGTGGGTACAAGCGTTCTCCCTCTATAGTATCTACTCTCCATCTCTTCAACTGAGCATCCCATCTAGCATCATGATATGCCTTCATTGCTTTTCTCATTCTTCCATGTGAAGCCTCTCTCTTTTTTACTAAAGCGGCTCTCATCCATGCATCTAATGCCTCAAATTGTGTGGGTCTAGGGGGCGGTTTCAGCGCATTCATCACCCCCCTCAGCTGGGTCAGCACCTCCATACGAAAAGACCCATAACGAGGGAAAGCAAATTCACCCTCTTTCTCTGTAATTTTATGCCAATTCTGAAGCCACATGATAGTATGAAGTCCTACATTCGTTGCCATGTAATGTGCCGGTGTGTCCTCTGGTGGGGCTTCTTCCCCTACCCGAGTCACTACCCCTGTGTCACCTCTACACAAATCTCGCAATACCCTAAAACATCTCATTTTGAAATCGATCAATTGCAAGCTCCAAAGTTACGCTGTTCCACTGCTAATGCACTTCCACCAATCCCAGCGCGGCGATACACCAACCAACCTATCACAGCGCGGTGCACCCTGACGTCACTTCTCACTCCTTGCAGCGGCTCACCCGCCTTTACAATTTCACCGCAAATTCGCTCGCACACATTCGTACCACAAGTAACTGTATAACCAAAAGTTATTGAACCAAGTAATTGTTCCTACACAATTATAATAACTTACAGTCACATAAACAAGTAATTGTCTGACACTGAACATCGATAGAACACTCTCACAAGAACATTCAGCGGTTGTGACCCCCGACCTGCGTTGGTCACTCAATCGCCATAGTCTACCCCCGGTACCTGAGGCTTTCTACCGCGACCTCTTCCTCATTCACACAAAGGTCCCTAACACAAGTGGATCGTTCACAACACCCACGTTTAATCAGACAATTACAATACAAAACTATCCCGGGATCTTGGACTTCTCTTGAGTCCGCTTACCAAACTTAAACCAAAAACCACATTCACTCAACATACACCCCAACTCCGCAAGACATCACCCACTTACTCATTACCGCAATCTAATACAATTCCTTTCATACTCACGCCACCACTGTTTCCGCCGCACCGTCAACGTCCGCCAGTCTCCGGTCTCCTCCGCTCCACTTCAGGGCTCTCCGACCTTCCGACCTTCGACCCTACTCTGAATTACTCCCCTCACCTTAGAGGTAAACCACTTTAAAGCTAAAACATCCTCTGCTACCATTTGATTACGCTAACTTGCACCCCTAAAGTCCTTACTAAGTATAGCGTAAGCGATCGATCTTTTATTTACCTAAAGTGGTCGAGGGGAGGAAAACAGCTTAAACAGATATCAACAAAGTTATCGTGCCTGAAAAGATCACTGACTCCGAAGTGTAGTTTGAATATTTATTATAAGGCCAAAAACAATTGGATGTAAATACATCTCAATAGCAAAGTATAGAGATACAGAAAAATTAATACAGAGCCGATCTTTCTAATATAAGTAATGCGGCCCAAAAGGCAAATGATTATAAATTCCAAAATCACAATGCAACACAAAATAGATGCAATATTCAGCTCTCGATTCATTGAAAGAGGTTAAAATCTTTCCCTACACTATTCTATATGAGGGCCCTTCCTGTCTCTCTTGTATCGTTCCCCAATGGTGTCAGCACGTGTGACTTCCTAAGAAGTACTCACGTCAAATGGGTTGTTTAGCTTAAGGCTATGGAGCTCGCTCTAAGATGCTCCGTCTTCTCCGAAAGCTAGCAGAAGTCTGGTCTCTCTGTCCCTGCGCATCATACAAAAAGATGGGATTCAATCAACATTGCGTCACCTTTTCTAAAAGTTTCCACTAGACCTCTATACAGTAGCTGGTTCTCTTTCATGAAGCAAAATTAATTAAAGGTATCTTCTTCCAGTGGCCTTGGCTTCCAGACAGACCCGATACGCAAAGCATCCTCCCTTCTCGCTTCCAGTTATCTTCAAAGGCATTCCGGATCTCTCCTTAACTCTGAAAATAATGATGTGTATTTCTGCACCTGCAACAGGGTGAGAACACTCTAACCTTGAACACAACACTCATTTAATTCATTATTTCTCGAGAGCAAGGAGAATCTTTTAGGCCTATATTTCAGACAACTTAAACAAATCACAATTACGATATATAAAATAATATTGTCCTGCACATTATGCATGAAGGAATCATAATACATACAGAAGTCTACTTAATGCGTTCACTAATTCAACATTAAATGATTCAATTAAATGTTTCTTAATAATCAAAAACACTGCACACAATACGAATATATGAGAGTGCATTTTTAAACCATGAGTATAGTGCACTCATACAAATAGAGTGCTATCTGCGCTCTATCAAAGGTATCTACTTGTTTGCAGATCATGTTCAAGCATTATCGGCGGTACAGGCTCTGAATATTTTAGCTTGTTTGGATGACTGTAGGGCCTTCCAATATGTTGATCTTCGAGGATGGCTGACTCTTTCTGCAGAAGCTTAACACAGAACCACTTTGTTCGTGTTGCCTTGACTATATCAAAAGTAGACTCTGGAGACTTTAGTCTCCCCTCTTATTCCCTGAGGTTGAGATACACTCATAGCACAACGTCTTGGACATAATCTTTCAGACTGCTGTAGGTTTGATTGACGTGTTTTTTCCAAGCTTTGTGGAGGGGTGTTGAGGGAAGGATGAGTGCTCCTGGTACACCTCTTGCCACGTGGAGCAGTTGAAGGGATGTTGATACACTGTATGTTTTTCTGCCATATCACTATGCATGTTTCCCAGAGTGTGGCCAAACCCGAACATGCCCGACCGATTGGTCAAGATGGCAGTGGGTAGTCAAGCTTTACTTCCTGTCCCTACTGATTTTGGATGGAGAGTCTCAAGTTCAGGGTCCCCCTTCAGACAGAACTTTCATAGATTTATTTGTGAGCGAAATATCTTAGCGGTGCGTGCTGTTGTTACGAGAGGAAGTGCTTCTGAGTCCTGAACCTAAAGGGTCATTCCAGTAGTATGGTCACAGTCTGAATTTACAACTAATAAAATTGTTTGTCTGATGATCAGTGAATGTGATCAGATGAGTAAAAGTGCCCTTACTCTCTCCTAACGTTGTGTGTAAAGCTATGCTTGAATTTAGCAAAGGCTTACATAAGTGTACCTTCCATAACTGTTCTGACAAGCCAGGGTCAAAGGCACACTAGCAAGCATTACTCAGCATTCTTACTCATGCTCACTTATATTCACTCAGTCACACTCAAACCCTCACTCATTCATTGCCACTCACTTGCACTCGCTCATTCATTCTCGCTCACTGTCACTCTCACACATTCTTTATTACACTCATTCTCATTCATTCTCACCCACATACTCAAACTTTTGTGCAGTCACTCTTTCTCTCACTCACTTATTCTCACTCACTGACTCACTCATACTCAATCACACTTAGGGGCGCATATACTAAAAAAAAACAATTTGCATGCAGTGCAGCAACCAAAGTTGCTATGTTGCATTGCACTAGGGAAAGAGAGCATTGCAGAGTCATATCTATTAAGATATGGCACTGCAGCTCTCTTTCCCAGCATTGGTGGACAAACAGGCTGCCTAGCACCACATATATCCCTTGGTGCAATGGTATGAGCGGGAGGGCAGATTTGTGTGGGAGTTTTGTTACCCTTGTGCCACGCAATGGGGCGCAAGAGCAACGCAACTCCTAAGTTGTATGCGTTGTGGTACTCTGCCCCATAGAGGTGTTCCATGGTGGTTCGTGGGTGCTTCCACGCACCACCGATGGAATTTGGCGCATTCTCAGATTTACCATCAGTGGGAATGCGCCAAAATGCTACACCTCCCCAGGTGAGGCATAAGCTACCCCTTCCTGCACAAAAACAATCCTGCTTACAACGCAGGCACCCTTGCACCATAGTACAAGGGTGCCTGCGTTGGCGCTAGGCAGCACATTGTGTGCCAGTGCACGGAAATGACAGGAATGCGCTGTATATTGTTAAGTATGGCGCATTCCTGCCCTTTCCCTATCATACAGCGCAGGACACCACAGCAAGGTGACTTACTGCGCTGCGTGATAATTTCATAAATATGTCCCATGATGTCTAGCATAGCTCTTGTACTTGAAGGGTAACCTTTCAGTACAAAATACTATGCCTAGACAAACTTTAAAACTTTTCACATATTGCATGTGTGTTGGTACAGTGCAGCACACATGCAATGTGTAAAAAGTTAGAAGACAATAAAACATTTCTCCAACTTAATGCCTGCCTCAAGAAGGTGTTATTTTTGGTGAAAGCCCTGTCGCACATTTTTAGTACATAGGGCTTTGCTTAAAAAAACACCTGGGTTGTAACATGGAAATGTCAGGATAACAACACATGGCAGGTCCCATGATGCACTATAGCAGAAAGCAGCACAAAGCATTATTTCCGCTACTTTCCAGTGTAAAAAACGTTTTGCAGTGGAAATAGTTGATCAAGACTTTGCTCCAGTTTGCGTCACTTTGTGCACCAGAACCAAGTCTTGCCAAATCTGCCCCTTAACCACAGTCATTCTCACCACTTGTCACTTACTGTCACTCGGTTTCACGCACACACACAGACACATGCTCACACACAAAAAAGTGCACATATACACACGCTCACTCTCACCGCATCCACACAACATACATTTAAAAGCATTTTATTTAATTACTAAAGCTACCAGAGAAGGTCTTGTTCCAGCTCTGGATGTTTCATTTTTTATTATGCCAATAGTGAATCAAATACTATTATTCACTATTAGCTTAACAAAAAATGGGCTGAAAAGGAAGGTAGAGGACAGCACCTACAAAGGTGCACTGCTGCAGTGTTCTTGGCACTGAATTTGCCACCTCTGAGGCCAGGGAGCCACAAGAGCAGTGCCGGAGGTTGCATGGGGCAATCCAGGCCAGTAGCTCCAACCCCTGGTGACCCCTAAATGACGTCCATGATCTGGGTCGGAATTTTCTATTACTGGGCAGCCTTGCGGTATGAAAATTGTCAGCCACCACATCTCATTGAGAAGCAGCGGCTACCAGCTGGGATACATCAGGGAACTCTGGTTTGATGCCTAATTTAGAAGAATATCCTTAGGGCGACTAGCCTCTGCCTGAAGATTAATTGAATTTCTGATTTCTTTTGAATGACCACGCCTGCACTGCAGGGGCGGCTCCTCCATAATGGCGGAGGAGCGTCACCCCAGTGTCCAGAGCCAGCAGATGATAAATAATATAATAACACAATGCTTTCATCATTTTATTTATTTCTGTCTGAGCCGAGATGAAGATGGAGTCCAAGCCCTTAGTATAGGGTGGGGCGGGGCCGGGCATGGCAGGGAGGAGGAGTAGTGTGCACTTGTAAGTGCATATGTCAGTTTGGCCGACCGTCTTAGGACGGCCGAACAAACATGGGCACTTACGTTAGTCCAACCCAGCTGTGTTGCACAGCCGGGTTGGAGAAAAGCCACAGACTAACAAGCTCTGTCTAAGCGGCAAACAAGGCCACTCAGACCAATCCTGGTGCTGGTCTCATAGCATTAGAGCAGCATCTGGATTGGGTGGGGTGCCACCCGCTCTGCCCGGGCCGCCCTACCACCTTAGATAGGCGGCAGCCACCACTGCTGCACTGACCGCTGAATCTTGGCTGCCGTGTTCTGAGGCAGGGGAGGGACCAGCCCCACCCCAAAGCCGTTCACTACTCACCAGGACAACCTGGCTTACAAAGCACTTTTTTGGAATTGATAAACAGGAGGCCACTGGCTGGTAGGACATTACCTAATTTGCTTAACCTGTCAAGATCCGGCTTACAGATTTTTGTTGCAGCCTATTTCTGTTATAGGCTATGCTTTGTTTGAAGAATATATAACACTACAAGAATATGGGGTGAGAGCACACCCACAATAAAAGGAGAATGAGTATTTGGATGAGTATCGGTACTTTATGTACTGCCAGATGGTGACTGGACCACATTTTCAGCTAGCATGCTTTATGTGTTAAAGATGCCTGGTTAAGGCCCTCATTACAGGCTTGTCAGATTAGGGGTATTTACCACATGTGGTAAGAACCGCCTAATTACAATTTTCAATAGGGAAATGACTGCAGAATCGGTTTTAACACCCTGAATTCTGCATGTTTTGCCCTTTTTCTGGGCATTTCCTCCCCCAAAAAATAGTCAGGCTTAATTTGCCAAAATTTATGAAGGAGAAACTGCAAGGGACTCATAATTTTCACACAACTAATAAGTCTGGTCCCTGTGCAACCTCGTGTTTGCAGGAAACTTGAGCTTAATAAGGGCCAAATTGTACAAAAAGTATGACAGTCCCACATCTCTGCTCAGCCCAAATGCTTACCTACAAATAATAAATAAATCTGACAAAGGGTGCTATATCAAGTCCCACATTATAGAGAGGGCTTGTGTCATCTCTCATTTAGTTCCCCCTTTACTCCTTCCTGAAAATTATGGCACCTCTACATTGGGAAAGAAGAGTAAAATCTGCCTTTGTTCCAGGGTTCTTCTCCAGAAAACATTTTAAAGTCTGTAAATGGTGGCCCAGTTAGAAGTCTTGGGTGGGATCCCTTTACATGAAGTACATGCTGAGCCACCTTGACCTTCCAAAAGGCTGGTTGTCATTCTTGCATGATGATCTGTCCTCTTGAGACGTTGTTTCGAATAGACCTTTTCCACTGTTGGGATCCAGAAATATAATTGAATCGTTAATATTCAGCTAGACCAAACAAACACCCCTTTTTCAGCTATATACACTCTGCATCCATTTCTTTGGCTATATACTCAATATCCCAGCTTCAGCTCTACATTAACCTCACCCAAGATTTTGGTTAACACATCACATCTTATTACACGACTTTTTGCAAATGGAAAATAATCTAGCAAACTGACCTGTGTATTAAAAGGTCGGTTCACAAAATTCCAAAACATTGTGGGTTGCAATCCAACCTACGTTATCAATATTCAGTGTGCACCTCAGAATGAAAGAAAACAAAAGACTCTGCAAGCAACTTGAACATACCTGGCTTTGCTCCAAGCTCTAGTCTGACGAGTGTGACAAAATGGCTTACAGAATAGCCCTTCATGCATATCACAAAAATATTCATATGTCATATGTCGGAGAGCCATCTCTTGGCACGAATATAGATGTTACTACGCATGCTTTCACATTGTGTTCCTTTATAACGCGGTCGTTACAACGACCGCGTTGTGAGAACCTGATACCTTTACAATGCAAGTCATTAGATCGACTTGCTGTAGGGGGCGCGCTGGACTTAGGAATAGTATAATTTACTATTCCAACTCCAGCCTGCGCAACAGTAGGGAAGGTGTTGGAATAGTAAATTATACTATTCCTTATGTTAGAGCGCCCCCTACAGCAAGTCGATCTAATGACTTGCGTTGTAAAGGCATCGCGTTCTAACAACGCAGTCGTTGTAACGACCGCGTTATAAAGGAACTGCGATGTGATGACTGCGTTGTAAACGCTGTCTCCCCTTGGCACACATTGAGAGAAACAAACATTCCTCTAGTGAAATGTTTGAAAATAGTAAAATTGTTTATCAATCCTATTCCACGACATCCCTACATTAAAAGCACCATGTTGCACTCTATCCACTTTCTTCCATGATAAAATCAGAAACATCCACACTGATTTTGCTACCTAACCCCTTTTAACTCTCTCTCCCATCTCCACAGGTCTCCCAAATCCAATGTAATCTGATCCCTGGCTAGGTTTCAGCAGTTTAGAATGCCAGAGGGAGAAATTGCAATGAGTGCAATATCCCCAGGATCCCCCAATTTTTGAGGGGACGCCTTCAAGATGCCCCTTTCAGTTGCCTAACTGGTAAACAATCAGAATTCCATTTTAGGACTTGGAAAAACTTGTCAGGAACCTAAAATGTGATTAGTGCACTACGAAAAGCATTTTTACAGTTGCAAACTCCAAATCGAAGCACTTGTGGCCAGATGTTAAAAAAATGCTTTGTTCATCTGGCCCTAGATCCAAAATCCATAAGGGTGTTATCTTAAAATCCACGTATAATAAAATGTTCTTGTGAATGCTTTTTAGATTCATCATGTATATACAAAACCAAGTCACTCACTTCATCACACACATCAGTAACTGCACAGACATTTCTATTGACCTTTTACCCTTAAGTAAATCCCTTCTCCTGTCAAAATGTTTGCAAGTATCCTCAATAACAGGACACTCCTTGAAATTAGCAAGACAATTGGGACTACCCCAACATAAAAACAAATTCTCTTTTTTTACTTTTTCCATATTCACAACACCCTTATCAGCAACAACACAATTCTCCCTTCAATCATCAAGTACTCATTCACAGGCATGAATTAATCCCTTAAATATTTTTCTTCTTGAGAATGTAGCAGTTGCCCGAGAAGTAATTGTGAAGGCTCTAGCTGGGTCTGTTTCATGGCCATGGGAGTCCTCTGTTGACCAGTATATTGTGACATGGGAGGCAGAACTGTATAATGTTTCCTCTTTTTGGTGGGTGGACGGGCGGCAATGTATGCCTTTATGAAGACAAATGAACACGTGTTTGAGGACGCCAATGACCTGACAGATGGAGTATGGGATATGAATGTGTGCCCTTTATGTGCCTTCTTTGTCCCTTTCTTGCTTGATTAACGTATGAGGTTGTTATCAAAGTATCTCCCCGGGCAGAAGGCTTAGATCCTCAGACGTGATGCTATTATCCCCTCCTAGAGCAAATCGTGCTACCTGGGGTGGCAGGAGCTTTCTACTGAAAGCAGCTACCCTATGGAACGGCCTACCGATTGCTATAAGGAAATGCTCTGACCTCCTGGCTTTTCGGAAGTCAATAATAACCTGGCTGTTCACACGTTAGTATTCAGCAGCAATCGTTCTCCCTTTTCAGTACTGAACAAGACAGCAGCAGCGCCAAGACGCCTTCCGGCAATCGAGCACTATACAAAACCAAAAATCAAAATCAAATTGAGGAAGTATCTACTGTTATCGTTGGGGATAGCGGTGAGTCATGGGTCATTGGAGTATTGTGTAGACACATAGGGGCTACGTGGTGTGAAAGGGCAGGAATGTGCCGTATTTAACATTATACGGTGTATTCTTGTCCTTTCCTTGCGCAGGCACACAATGTGCTACCTAGCGCCAACGAAGGCACCCTTGCACCGTGGTGCAAGGGTGTCTACATTGGAGGCAAGATTGTTTTTGTGCAGGGAGGAACACCTTCCTGAACAAGAAAAATACTCAGAGGCATTTTCCTCTTTCTATGTGTGCTGCAGAATGCAATGCACATAGAAAGAGGAACAAACGAGGAGAAATAAAGATATTTCTCCTCGTTACACCTCACCTGGGGAGGTGTAGCATTTGGCCCATTCCCAGGTCTACCAGCAATGGTAAATCTGGGAATGTGCCAAAATCCATGGGTGGATGCGTGAGAACAGCCATGCTCCAAGTAATGTAGCCGGCTTTTTGAAGGTTTCCCACCCACTTTTTGCCCCCATTTTGAATATAAGGTACTGGTTTTTCGACTCTGAGAGTGCACTGAGGCCTGCTATCTAGACCTCAGTGCCAGTGTTCTAACCCTATATCAAAGTTATGCTAATTGGATTCACCCAATTGGCAAGTACTGACTGTAGTGCTGTGTATGTTATTGAATGCGGGACCCTTATGGTCCCTAATTGACTCCTTTGATTAGTGACTTAAGTGATTGGGTGTGGTTAATAAAGATTCATGATGCAGTACACAACAGTTCTTCAGTTAACGGTTACACTGAGATAAATAAATATGTGTGGTGTAGTTCTTTTACATGCTGCCAGGCTGGGGAGGACGCTACAACTGATAATCAGATACGAGATCCGTAAACCCCGCAACCCGAAGAGTTGAGAGTGCTCTTCTGGAGAGTTTGTAGAGTTCCAGCAACTGCTCGTGCGTGGCACGTGCGCCTCAGTCGAAGTGAAGAATCGACAGTTGGTGTATGTGGAATCAAAGCGCAACTTCAGCCAGATTAAGACTTTCGAAGAAAGTGAAGGTCACACAGGAGGTTTCATTCATCATCAGTCAGAGAATTGCCAAAACGACTGTGATAAGAAGTGTGATGCCACAACCTAACACAGAGCGCTGTCATTCATACAGTACGATAATGTCAAAGGCAGTATCAGCCAGGTACAGACAGCACAATAAGCAGTCACAGTACATTGTAAATAGGGCTCCCGGTTTTATGGTATTTATTTTTTCACCATTTCCATCTGTATTTATCTATATTTATTTTTTGGCCATCTTATTAGTATTTATCCATATTTATTTTGTGGTTTGCGAATAAGTAGAGTAAAAAATGGTACATTTCTACATTTATTTAACTGATAAACATACACTCATACTTTGATGCCTGTCGCGTTTTAGCACATTCAACTGCCAAATATTGCAAAACACTACACCCACAGGTAAATATTAGCAATTTACTCCAAATATATTTTAACATATGCCTGCATTTAAAAATTTCCTAACCTGTTTTTTAACTCCCCATGCTGTCTATCTGCTCATCTGCTGTCTTGGAATTCACAACAGAAAGCATGGAAAGTCACTCATTAGGAGCACAATTTTCAGTACTTTTCCACCTTAAAAATAAATACAGACAGGGAACACATTGTTTTCTGTCTGTATTTATCTGTAAAAACGGAAAACTGGGAGCCTTAATTGTAAACTAAAGCTGCGATTAGAAGCAGATAAAGGCAAAGAAGTGTCAAGAGGTAGAGATCAACCAGGCATGAATAAGTGTGAAGAAACGGCAAGTGTAGTGCATCTCAGATACAAGAAACAAACATTTTCTTACTGAAACCTCTAGAGTAAAGAAAGTCATCTGACCTCAGTGCCAGGTGCAGCCACCCAAACGAACACCGGGGGTTGTGTTAAGGAGCTGTCCATGCCTGAAGTGGCACCCACTAAAGATGCCCGACGGGGGCTGAGTACAACTCCAAAGGTATTGAAGATTAAAAGCTCCCATGGCAGAAGAGGAAGAGGCCAGCATGTCGCAAGGCCTTAGAGATGGTATGAATGGAACTGATCCCGATGGACAGCAAACAAGGTCAGAGAGAACACCATTCTCAACGTCAGTCAGTTCCAAAATGGGTTACACACCTACTGCCTTTCTAAGGCCACCGTCCACTTTTGATGATGTCAAAAAGCTGAATATTGGCACCAGATGGACACCTGGATTGAACATTTTGATTACTTCATTGATATGCTGGAAGAAGTAAATGACAAAAAGATCATCAAATAATTCAAGAACATAGCAAGTTCCGGAGTAAAAGAAGTTGTAAAGAAAATTCCCAAAGGTGAAGAGACTTCGTGCCGTCAAATCAAAGAGGTGTTGAACATCAAATTCAATCCAATGCTGAATGTAGATTACAGAAAGTACATTTTCAACCACGTGAGACAGACAGTTGGTGAAACGATAGATGAATTTGTTGAAAGACTTGAACTGCTCATCAAACACTGTAAGTTCAATTAATTCAATGATGAAGAAGCCATCCACTTCAGAGTCATAGATGGTTGCGTGTCCGATTCCTTTAGACACCGAATGCTGAGAGAAACGCTCATTCTGGCGTGTGTGCTCATAGCGGCCAGAGCTGAAGAATGTGCCGACAAACTGGCACTGACATGGAGGCCGGAGTAGCGTTGAATATGAAAAGCATGAAAAGACACAAGGCAGAAGGCCATAAAGGGATGTCTCCGAAGAAAAAGAAGTTGTGTTTTCGATGTGGATTTTCCTTTCCACATGAAGGTAAATGGTCCGACATTGGGCAGATATGCAAAGGCTGTGCGAAGGAGAACAGTTTTGTAATGGTTTGTAGAGTGAAGAAAAGAGCAAGTGGGTCACGCCGTGAAAACAAAATGGATGCCAGAAAGGACCAGAAGCTTTTCAGTCATGCCTAGTGAAGTAAACGGCAACATCAGGTGAGGCAAGTAGAAACTGAAAGAGGCCAATTGTCATCTAATTCTTCATTGAGAGGTTCTTTGACATTATTGTTGAGCGACAGTAATGAAGATGGGTGTGCGATGTCAATGCTGACTACTGAAATATGTGTGCATGTAGATTTAGCTTCCTGCCAGAAAGAATACAATTCGGAATAGGATAGACAAGTGAAATTCATTTGAACATTGTCCCAAAATCAAATTGAAGTTTAATGGTTGCTATATACCATTTATCATAGACAGTGGTGCATCAATAAATATCATGCCAGCTGAAAAATACAATGAACTGTCTCTGGTGCCCTGTCTTGCACCATTGAAAACTAAGGTCTATACGTGGGCATCTTCGATACCATTGCAAAGTCAAGGTTCATTTATGGTGTCCATGAAGCTAAATAGACAAAAATACAAGCCCCAATTCATATCCTTCAGGGCACTTTGTCGAGTGCCTGCTACTCAGTTTCAGCACTGCTGCTGACATGGGACTAATTTCTGTCAATTACAATGTCAATACTCATCACGATATAGTGACTCAGTTTACATCATTGTTTCATGTATAGGAAAACTCAAGACAATGAAAGTGCAGCTTCACATAAATGAGGGCATTCGTCCCATTGCTCAGCATCATAGTCAAATTGCATTTCATCTACAGGAAGCTGTTGAAAAGGAAATTGGGACCTTACTGAGACATGATATCATTGAGCAAGCTACTGGTCCGCCGCCATGGGTTTCACCCATCGTGGTGGTCCCTAAAAAGGACAGAGGAGTCCATGCGAATTTGTGTTGACATGCGTCAAGCAAACAAGGCAATCGAAAGAGAACAACATCCAGGTTCCACACTTGGCCAACATGATTACCCAGTTAAATGGTGCCAAAGTCTTTTTGCACCTTGATTTGAACAAAGGATATCATCAGCTTGAATTGGAAGAGAATTGCAGGTACATTACTATCTTTTCAACCCATGTTGATTTGCTCAGATACAAAAGATTGAGTTTTGGAGTGTCTTCAGCTGCTGAACTTTTCTCAAGGTGTCATTCGCAGAATTATACAGCCTGTCACACATGCTTTCGATTACAGTGATGACATATTAGTATTTGGGGCCATATGAAAGGAACATGATAGAGCCCTTGTACAAGTATGCCGTCTACTTGCTGATGCAGGTCTTGCTTTGAATGCTGAAAATGAGAGACATTGTGGAATTGTCTCCACTAAGCGAGCCCTGCAGGATCTTGTGTGGTTTCCTCATCTTGACAAGCGAGTTGAACGAGAGCTCCAGGCTTGTCATTTGTGTAATTGCTTATCTCCTGAAACAACCCAGCATCCCTTGCACATGTCAGATCTTACAAAACATGTTTGGGAGAAACTTGCAGTTGACTTCTTTTTTTGGACCCCTAGACAATGGTCATTACCTCATGGTAGTGATAGATGAGTACTCCAGATTTCCTTTGGTGGAAGACCTTTCGTCAAACACTCATGACCAAGTAATTGAAAGACTAGAAGGCATATTTGCAGCTTGGGGTGTTCCATCAATTCTAAAATCTGACAATGGCCCACCATTCAATGGTCAGGAATTCAAAGACTTTCTTGCTCATTTAAATGTCAAGCATCAGAAGAGCACACCTCCATTGTTGAACGTTTTAATAGCACTCTTAAAAAGCCTGTACAGGGTACTGCACTGGAAGGACTTGAGGTCAAGTCCATTCTTCATTCTACTCTTCGTGCATACAGGCCTACTCCCCATTCTACAACGGGCCACTCTGATGTTTGGGAGAGCCATGGACACCAAGTTGCCTCAGTGGACCAATGAAAGAACAATTGATACCAAGAAAGTTCGACTCACTGATTCCTCTCTCAAGTCTAAAATGAAGATGTATGCAGACAAGTGCTCAGGACATTACGTTTCGAAAAGGAGATCGCGTCCTTGTCAAACAGAGGCAAAAACACAAATCTTATGCTCCTTTCGATGCTGACCCTTTGCATGCTGTGACTAGTAAAGGACACATGGTGACTGCTTACTGTCCTGGAAAGTCCATTACGAGGGACCGCTTGTGACAACATCCCTGCCGCTTGTGGCAACATCATTGAGCAGGATGCCTTTTGTTACTACAGACAATTAGGAGACAGAGCCAAAGAAAGGAAACCTGTGCCCAAACCGGTATTCCTGTGGGCATGTAGCCCACTGGTAGCCACACCTCCAGGGTGGGCTACACTACTTCTCACAACCAAGGAACAATCATGCCATCTTGAAAGGGGCAAAAATGGAGCTCTCTGGGATAGCTAGATGCCACACATCACAGGAACTTCATCACTAGGTAGGAGGGGACCCAGTAGCCTTTTGGCTTGTGACTGGGTGGTCCCCTCGGGGCTCATTTCTTGGACAAATATGGTACCCCTTGCTCCCTGCCCCTCCGTTCAGACTGGAGAAGAAGAGAGGACTGAAGAAGGACTGCCCTGCTGCCTTTTACATGCACAAAGAGAGGCTGCACCATTGTGAAGACTGCACCTGCTGCACTTTTGGGATAGCGAGACTGGCACTGTGTCTGCAGCTTCTGACATGGGGAAAAGTTGATTTCCCACCTTTACCAACAGCAGTGACCTCAAGGATCAGTCAGCTGACCCCTTGGAACAGCGCCAGGGTAACAAGACCTGAAAGAGCCCAAACCGACAAGTTTTTTGTGACTGCAGAAGTTTTGCCGCTATCAGTTGCCGACAACGACAAGAGACAAATCCCAGATAGCCAAAACTTGCGCCTGTATCTGCTGGACCCGGGAGTGCTATCAAAGTCTGGATTCACCGCATCCAAGGGACACCAACAACCACTAAAGAGTTTGAGTGCAACCGCGGTGCAGCAAGACCAGTAGTGTAGCATTGGCTGTCTGACTACTGCAACGTAGAGGATTTCGAGGGACCCCGATCTCCATGACCAACGTCTCCTCACAACACCCGTGGTACGAGGAACCACCAACGAGACACCCCTGTCGACCACACCACAACCGGAGCATCCTTTTTTGCATCTTTGCCTGTATCCTCAACATCAGGACCCCTCCACTGACCTCTATGGTGGTCGTCCTGTAAAATTTGGAACTTGCCTTAAAAATGCTTTGGTGGCTAGGTAATTATCCAAAGTATCCTATCTGGCCCCCCTAGAGCTTTTCCCTGCTGGATTTGGCTGCCCAACCCAGGCTGGAGTACCTGCACTAACTCTTTCAACTTTTGAAAACTTTACAAACTTTTTGTTGAAAAGTGCTTGTTCGCGGTTGCATTTAAAAGTGATAAAAGCTTAAATAATCTTTATCGCCAGAAGTCTCCGGTGGATTTTGATGATAAAGGTCTCTAAAAATTCATAAAAATACGCACTATGTTTTATAAATTGTTGTTGTGTCTTTTTATTGGTGTGTGATTTTATTTTGTTGTTTGACGCTGTTCAATGCTTCACACTAAGTTCCTTTGCCAAGCCTTACTGCTCACACCCACAGCTACCCAGAGTTGAGCTAAGGTTAAATAAACAATACTGACTGGACCCAAGACGTTATCTGTGAGTGTACTCCACGATAAGGCCCCACAGCCATATCAAATAGTACACCCAGATTCTCACAGTGGTGCCTAGCTGTGGGATCCAAAACTTGAGTTTAGCTATACCAGATATCTAATAAGTTGATAACCACTGATAAGAGACTGCCAAGTCGACATTAAAAAAAAGTTCACGAAGTTGCCAAGTTCTGAAAATTCCAAAGGCACCTGTTCTCTAGAAGAAATGTTCAATAGCAAAAAGCCTTTTCTACAAAGATTTTTACTGCATTGCGATCCAGCGCGGCTAATATAAATTTCTCCTTAGGACACTAATCCAGGTAAAAATACTTATGCAACCTATCATCAATTAAACCTTATGTCGGTGGGGCCCATGACACCGCATAACATACATTCATTCAATCACTGGATTTCACGCTAAGGAGAATGTGCTGCTGGACGAACGGGATACCTTGTTAAATTTGACAGAATAATAATCCATACATTATATGCATTAACTCTTGATCCTGTCGTGTTCTAAACATCAAGGTACTCCGCTCTTTGGTCGATGGACCAACTAGTAGAATAAGTTGATGGTGATTAAGACCAGCTCAATCACAATTAAAACCTTTTAACATTTTAAATCATAAATGTACTAAAGAACCACAGACTCATTTTAAGTTAGAATATATTTTTATCTAAATTTTCAATCAAAAAGCTGAGATTCTTTATTAATGAAACACATTTAATATATCAATAATCATTTAAGAAAAGTTTTAATGGAAAAATGAAATGTATGCATTACCCATAATCATAGGATGCTGACAGGAATGGTTCATCAAAGGAAGATAAACCGCAGATCACAGAATAGAACTCCCAAACTGACTGACTGTCCCGCTAACCTCCTCGACGCACCTCCCGAACAGAATTCCCGCAACGATCTCGTTCCTTCCCCAGTCAAGGTTCAAAGTCCAAAAATGTCAGAGTCTTTTGCAGTATCGAGGTGAAAAAATGAAAAATAAGGAAGCGGCATGGCAGGAAAACACCACCAGCAATAGTAGCAGCAGCAGTCTTAGCAACAGCCATTCGCCATTCGCAAAATCGCCATTCGCCATTAGCAACAGCCACCTAAGAGCAGACTCTCTTATACCCTATTCTCTGGCTTACTACACATAAAAGTTGCAATCCTTAGGGGCAAGAATCACGCTAATTGGCCCATTTGAGGGGTGGTGATGGTCACCTCATCGCCCTCCTTGTTCAAACTGGTTTAGGGACAATATAGCACACAATAAGTCTCCTGACTTCGGGGTCAAAAGCAGTCCAACTTGTCCATTTATTTTGTTGCGATCCTTGATGGTCACATTTCAGTCCATCTATTGTCACTCGTTTCTTTCTCATCCATTCCCTCGAATACATGCTGAATCTTTTTGGCAGTCGTCTCCTTGCAGGTCAGCTTGGCCCTGACATTTCTCACTCCGGGCACAGGCCGCATCCACGTGATCTCATTCGCTTTATTGCTTCTGCGCAGAGGCCATCTTGGCTGTCTCACGTGATCTCATTCGCTCCAGCAGCCATTTTCGAAGCATGGCCTAACAGGCCCGAACGAACTATCATAAGAACAAACACAACCAAAATTAAAACAAAGAAAATAAGCCTTTCTGTTTACCACCCGCCATTCTAAAGACACGTGTTAGGTGTTACCTAGCAGAAGCGACATTTAAAGCCATTTTACTTACCATCTGCATTCTTTGCCACAATACAAATCTACTACGTAACATAAATCATGCAATTTTACTCTAATTAGTACGCAAATCACAATACTAATGTTAATTAACTTCACAATTGTAAATAGATTAGCTTTTGCACAAATCTGCATGTTACCCATATATGTAGTGTTTACTAAAAGGGAGCATTTGTTGGTTAGTACATGCATTTTCAAACAGTTAGTATTATTAAATTATTAAGAGTTCATTAATTTACAAGGGGTACAAATTATTTTGTTTACCCTGCTCCATCACGTTCCTATAGATTTCTCAAGCCATGCAGGTCCACGCAAGGTGGCCTGGTGTGGCTGGATAAATCTGCCTTCATTGTTGCGTTGCAACTCAATGATAAAAATACCCCATTGTGCGGTATCTGGCTATAAGAAGGTCTCACAAAGTAGGACACAATTCTGGTATCTTTGTCTTTCCAATGTTGACAACACAGCAGTTTGTCCAGAATAGCTGCTTCACACCATAAACCTGGCAATAGTTTGTGTATGTGGTTAAGACTGGGTTTGTATCACATAAAATCTATATGCTAAAACTAGAGTGTTCTGGTCAGACAAAAAAAGCATGTGAGGAGCTTTTTGACATCTGTCTGTGTGTACAATCCGTGAAGTCCCTCTGTAATACTCTATTGTTTATTGGAGGGCGGGTAGCACCATAGCTGGACTACCATGTATTGAAGCCCCCTGTCTGTTGATTATTAACAAGTGCCAACCTAGAGTGTTAGGTTGAAGTAATCATTTAGGGCCTGATTAATAAAAGGGCCAATGGCCCGTTGTTCTGCCAGGGGGCCTGAGTAAATTATAAATGATCACCAAGCAGGTGGTCATTTAAAATGCAGTGACAGGGACGCCCGTCATGGTGGTTCCTGCTAATGCATTTCGCTGTCTGGTGCAGGGCTCTGTCAGCAGGACAGAGCCCTGCGCCAAATAGTTTTATTTTTTTATTTTCAAAAAGAAAATCCTGATAAGGGATTTTCTTTTTGAAAATAAAAATAAAAATGCCCCCCCCCCTCACCATGGGAGTCCTCCTCTGCCATGGCGAGGAGGGCATTATTTCTCTTTTTACTGTCCTTCACAGCCAGGGTTTGCCTGGCAGTGTCGGACAGTAAAAAAATGGCAATATGTCCGCCCATCCAAATTGGGTGGGTGGACATATAGCCATTTCTCTGGCAGCCTTTACTCGGGCCATCAGAGAAGTTTGGCTATGGTAGTGATGGAGTAGTTAAACCTATGGTCCGCCCGCATCAAACTCTGGCGGGCGGACCATGACAGTATAGGTACCCCATCGCCTTTGCAACAGAGTACCTGTACCGCCAAGATATAAATTTGGCCCTTAGTCTCATGTTTTGCAAGATACTGCAGACAGAGGTTCCCCAATCCTGCCCTGGCACCCTAGGCAATACACGCAGTTCAAGTCCCCAAATGGTTTAATTTTACTTTTATATGATTTGATTTTTTTTCAGTGAATTAGGCCAAACTTTAACATGGCAGCCTATGCGACTGCCTAGGTCATCGATAAGACCACACCGCCCCTATACATCAACCTAAGATTCACTAGAAACCACAGGGCATATGTACAAGGGGATAACGCCACCAGAACATAATTTTAGTGACATTCTGGTGGCATTATCCCCTCCTCCATATTTACAAAGTGGCGTTAAGCCACTTTTTGTAAATACGGCCCCTTAACACGCATCATTTAGCATGAAAGGGGTGTGCAACGGGTGTTGCTGTGGGCGTTCCACCGCAACACCCATTGCTTATTGACGCTGCCCCAGATATACAAAGAGGTGTAAATCTGTGGCAGCGCCAAAAACTAATGAGGAGAAATGCTTTTATTTCTCCTCGTCTTTGCTTTTTCTATGTGTGCTGCATTCTACAGCACACATAGAAAGAGTAAAAAGCCGGGGTCACTGGCGTAGCAAGGGGGGGGACGGAGGGGGCGGCACGAGATTTGGGGGCGGCAGGTAAATTTATCGCCAGCACCCCCCCCCCCGCTCGGCGGCGCTCGGCGGCGGCAAAAGGCAGGGACCGCCACGGGCGGCAGAGTGCCTAGCTACGCCACTGGCCGGGGTACAACCATCTAGGTCCGGGCAGGTACAGGTCAATGTTCTAGCATATGCAGATGACGTTGCTGTTGTCTCGCTGGATCCAGCCAAGGCTCTGGTCGAGATTGAACGGCTAGCAACGGTATTTGGGCAGAAGTCTGGTTACAAATTAAACTTAGCCAAAACACAAATAATATGCACAAATCAAGCACTATTTACTGACCCCAGGGTTAGGGAGGAGGCAACATATTTGGGGGTCCGTATTAATGCATGCTTGGACAAGATGGTACACTCGAATTGGGACCCCATGGTGCCGAAAATCAAAAGGGAACTAGATCGAATTGAAGGTCTACATCTGTCTATGGTGGGAAGATGTAATGTCTTAAAGATGAACATCTTACCAAAGGTTTTGTATTATTTTAGGTCTGTGCCTTTGGGACTCACGGGAAAACGACTCCAGAAACTGCAATCTATATGTAGCAGTTTTATCTGGGCTCAAGGAAAGCCTAGACGAGCTGGGAAATATATGCATTTGCCACGATCACGAGAGGACTGGGCAGTGCCTAACTTCCTGTTCTACTATTGGGCATGCCTACTTCAGCACATTTGAATCTTATTGGCTGGGGAGGGAGAAGTTAAGGAAGCTGAATCCCTGCATATCTTTCAAATGCTGCTAGGACCAGAAGCTGAGAGGGGCTTTTTTCAGAATCTTGAGCCCAGTTACTACAAGAAACCCCGTTTTAAAGTGGTTCAAGCTGTTCATAAGGTATGGCTCCATGTCCGAAGGCATCTACAGATAAGCCAGATTTACTTTTATACGCCTAACTCTTCTTCAGCTTTACTTCCATCTATCTTTCAGGACACCACAATGGTCAGATGGAGGCGAAAGGGTATCCTGACCCTGGGAGACTTAGTGGATAATAGAGGTATTAGGTCCTATTTGTCATTGGTTTTCGAATTTGACCTTCCCAAGAAGGATTTCGTTAAATACCTGCAGATTCGGGATTACTTACTAAAAAGGGCGGATGTGGAATGTCTGGCTCATAAAAACAACCTTTTAGAGGCAGTTAGGGGACATGGAAAGATAGGCGTTCTAGATCAAAGTATTATTGAAATGCAATCTGATGATGTGGAGGCACAGAACCTAAAATGGAGCACCAGACTATCCCAGGGAGGGAATATTTTGCATGAGTCTATTGTTCTGGCCGAAAAGCTCTTTGTATCCTCCAGTCTTAAAACACAGCATTATAACACTATATTTAATCTATACTACACACCTGCTAAAATTGCGCGATGGGGCGGGCTAAATGATGGCAAATGCACGCGGTGCGGGATGGATCAGGCTGATAGTCTCCACATGTTTTTTACTTCCCAGAGCTGAGACAACTGATTAGCAGGATGGAGGCTTTCCTGGCGGAGGTTATAGGGGCACAGACCGTGATAACATCTACTGTAATGCTGCTGGGAGTTTTGGAAGGCGCAATGGCCAATCGTGAGATGTATAAATTTAGATACTTAATATTTATAGCAGTAGCTGTGGCCATATTATGAATAGCATCATTGTGGCGGCAGAAAGAGCCACCCTCCTTCGAGATGTGGAGAGGAAGGCTATATGTCGTCTGCAATTTGGAACATAGCCTATATGCCCTTAAGGGCCCACAGAAATGGAGACTGGGAATAGAGATATAGGGTGCTTTAATTGACCACCTGGCGCCTGCTATAGTTTAACGATCACAGATGTATGTTCTGTGTTGCCTTGTCCTCGTGCTCTTTTTTTTCTGTCTCTATGCCCTGTTACTTTTGGGGTATATAAGAACTGATATACATGTATCTATGGTGGCTATAAATGGGAGGAAAGCCTGGACTATTATGACCATAGACAAATTATAATGAATGTATATGCTCTTGTTGTTTTTCTTTTTTTTCCTTTTGCCTTTTTTTTTTCTTCTTCCTCCCCTTCTCCTGACTTCGATGAAATATATGCTGGTTGTTATACCATGTTTGGTAAATGTATAGTATCGGTTATTGGCGTACCAATAAAATAAAAAAAAGAATTAAAAAAAATAAAGAGTAAAAAGCCATTAATGATTGCTTATGTGCAGGAAGGTGTCCCTTCCTGCACATAAACAATAATTGAATAATGACGATTTGCTACTTCTATGTGTGCTGCACAATGCTGCACACACAGAAGTAACAAATAGCCATTATGGATTGTTGATGTGCAGGAAGGGACACCTTCTGGCACATAAACAATCATTCCCTGCAACGCAGGCACCCTTGCACTATATGGTGCAAGGGGCCTGCATTGGCGCTAAGAAGCTACATTTAGCGCTAGCGCTAGGTAAAACACAGGGGTGTGCCATATAGTAGTAAATAAGGCGCATCCCTGACTTTTGAAAATGTCGGAGCGCGGCGCATGCCAAATTTGGCGCAGCTCCGCGCTCCGACATTTTCTAGTAAATATGCCCCCACATTCCTGAACAATGCTTCTCTTGTGAGAGAGGGCTTGCTGGCCTCAAGTGACGCGACCACAGAACACTAGTATACCCATGGCCACTTGAACTATGTACTGGGGCGCACCAAATTTATGTAGCTGAGTTGACCAAATTATGGGTCACGAAAAGGCAAATTATGCAGCGTAATGCGGCACATTTTGTGACAGTATTGCTGATTTATTTTGTTTTTTTTACGGTAATACTTTTTGGGCAAAGGTTCCACTTCATTAGTAGCAGTTTAACGCTCAAATGCACCAATAAACAATTAAAGGTGAGCAGTCAACTTTTGTAAAGGGCTTTCCACTGTGCGCCAACACGTTACTAAGTTTTGGGTAAATTTTGATCTGTTTGTGCTACAAACTACGGGGCATATCATCAAGGGCATTATCGCCGCTTTAGCGGCACTTTTTGCCGCTAAAGCGGCGATATTCCTATCGCCCTATAAACAAGGCGGCGCTAACATGCATTAGCGCATGTTAGCTGCCGAATTCCCAACGCCTGGCATCTCAGCGATAAACATCGCTAATGAGATGCAAAGTAGGCGTGGCTGGGAAAACTACATGGGAAATTATCGCTAAGGCAGCTTCGCGATATTAGCAAAGAGCCTTAGCGATAATAATCATCGCGCTAACTCTGCCTTAACGCAGAAATTTAATGTCTGTTAAATTCCTGACTAAGGCATTCCTAACATGGGAGGTGGATTATGGTGATACGACCACAGGGTCGTATCACCAAGGCTATCGCCGTTTTGAGTGCAACATCGCTGGTTTTCCAGCGATGTTGGCCCATTTCCCTGGTTAGCACTGGAATATTATCGCCCTGGAGTAACGCGTTGTTGATAACGCGCTAACCGGGCGATAAATTCCAACGATAGACGGCGATAAATATAAAAGCGCTAAGCGCGCTTTGCGATATTTATCGCTGTCTGTTGCTGATATGCCCCTACATTTTTTTTGTGAAATTCTGCAAATTATGCAGCAGATAATGCATTATGTGGCAAACGGTATAAATCCATAATTATTCGCAAAAATACAGTATAATATTATTGTCCCTGTCGGTACCCAAGCAGGTGGTCACTGTAGAAACCCTCAGGCATTCCCGCACGTCGGGCCCGACTGTCATTAATAAACACATCTTTCTTCTCAGAAACTAAAATATTCACGTTTCAAACCGAGAGCACAGGCCACATTGCCTCTCCACAGCTGTGTTGTGCTTTGAAATTTGTTTAAGAAAGAAAACATAACATTTTGAACATTTTCGGTGTCCTTTTTGTAAAGTTCTCTTTTCCTCAATAAAGGCGCTGCACACTCAGACTTGTGTGATATGTATTTATTCGGCTAATTACACCTTTGCAGGAGAGCGCCGGGAAACGCGTCCGTACCGCTCTAATCTCGGCGCCGAATCGACCTCCAAAATGGCGGCCGCGCTCCACGTCATCGCGCGGACGCGTGACCACTAGAGCGCGACACTACATATCTCCCTTCTTTACGGGACACAACAACAACAACAATAACATGTGGATAGAGTCTAAGAGTCTCTCGGCCTGAAGTTACTTCACTTCCCCAGATCATAGTCTCTGTATTTGGCAGGCCTTACCACTGTTCTCCCTGCCCGTGTACGTCTTACCGGAGTGGAGGTGGAACTTTCCGCCCTTCCCTCTGCTCGGCTTGCCTGTGTCTCTCCAAGTCCTTTAGGGCTCTCTCTCTCGGGAGTCTTGCTTTTGTCCTCCTGCCATTCATCTGCGATGAGATTTTCGTCCTCTTCCTGCTCCGCTCTATTTCCTTCTATCCCAAGGTCCCTCTCTCCTTCTCCTGGGGCTGCGTTACCTGCAGGTGAACTTGGGTTTTCTTGTGTCCTTGATCTTTCCTCTCTGTCCCACTGCAGTATCTTATTGCACTTGGACATGCGATCTTGCGACCAGACGTTCCCATCACTTAGCAAGGCTGCTCTGTTATACACTTGTTCAACTTGCATTGGCAAGCTGTATTTGCTGTCTCCTTTCCTCCTTAATTGGGCAAGTTTGACTCTGACCCACTCCCCTCTTTCCAGGGACGTCCCCTTCACATTGCGTCTCTTATTGTACTGTTCAGTGTATGTTCTCTGGGCTCTCTCCAAGTTGTGGTGAACTACTGCCGGGGACCATTTACTTGTGACAGTCTTTTCCTTCCATGCTAGATTGTCTTTAGTGAACGGATCACGTCCCCTTAGGATTTGGAACGGGCTGTATCCTGTGCCAGTCGGTGTGATTCGGTAGGCCCACAGCATACTCCTCACTTCCTTCTCCCAGTCCTTCCCCACTCCTATGGCTGCTTGAATGGAACCCATTATTACTCTGTTAAACCTTTCGGCAAGGCCATTTCCCGCCGGATGGTAGACAGATGTGTGTTTGATTTGGACGCCATTTCGTTCCATGTAATTGTTCCACTTATCCGATGTGAATTGAGGTCCATTGTCACTCAAAATGGAACGGGGGATGCCTTCTCTGAGGAAGGTTGCTGTGAGAAACCTCAGAACTGTCTCTGTGTCCATCACCTCCTGTATATCCAATTCGGGCCACTTTGAATACCGATCTATGAGAACTACTACATACTTCGGGGTTCCCTCTGCGTCCAACACTGGACCAAGAATGTCTATTGACAGTTCCTCCCAAGGGTTGGCAGGGTTGTCGAACTTCCCTAGTGACGGGCGTAGTAACGTTTGTGATTTATCCGCTCTTTGGCACTGGTCACATTCCCGAACATGCCTCTCAATATGACTGTCCATTGCGGGCCACCAGTACATCTGCTTGGTTCTCAACTTCGTTTTCACGATGCCCAAGTGCCCTTCGTGCATCACTGCTAGTAGGTGTGGTATCAACGACGCGGGGGGAACTACTCTCTCTCCTCTAAACAGGAATGTTCCCTGATCTCCTATGGATAACTCCTCCCGCACTTCAAAGAATTTCCTTTGTTCCGCCTTCAGGTGCCTTTTTTCTGGCCACCCTTGTAGTATGAATTCCTTGATGTCCTTGACGTCCTTGTCAATTTCATAGGCTTGTTTCCATTCCTGACCGCTTATCACTATCTCGTGATCTTCCGTGAATGCCACCCTGACTTCGTCCTCGTCCGTACCTGCAGGAGCTTCCTCCATGGCTGAAGCTCGGCTGAGGTAATCTGCCACCTTATTCTTGGCTCCCGGGATGTATTCCACATCATACCTGTAGTCTAACAATTTCAGGGTCATTTTGGCGATGCGGGGCGTGGCGCTCGCGTGCCCTCAGGACGTTAGTACTTTTACTAGGGGTTTGTGGTCCGTTTTGAGTTGGAATCTTGTGCCCCATATAAATTGGCGGAATTTCGCCATGGCCCATACCACGGCCAGCATCTCTTTTTCTATCACGCTGAACTTCTGTTCTGTTGGCGATAATGCTCTTGATGCAAAGCTGATGGTCGCCAGCTCTCCGTTCATCCTTTCCTGCATAAGAACTGCCCCTAGGCCTTTGTCGCTCGCGTCTGTGGTCAAAATGGATTCGCCTTGCGGATCATATCCTTGTAGGGGAACCGCTTTGCTGATATCCTCCTTGATTTTCTGAAACTCCCCTTGCGCCTCCTCTGTCCACCTGAAGGCCGTTTTGTCTCGTATGAGTAGTCGCAGGTGGTGTGTCTTGGTGGCGAAGTGTTGCACGAATTTGCTGTAATATTCGGCCATCCCTAAGAATGATCTCACTTCTTCCTTGCTTGTTGGTGCCGGTGCTTCACATATCGCTTTGACATTGGCGTGTTTGGGTGTGATGCCTTGGTCACTGATCTCATGACCCAAGAATGTGACCGACGCCATTCCAAATCTGCACTTTTCCCATTCTGCCGTCAGGCCGTTCCTTTCCAAGATTTGTAACACCGTTGCTAGCTTTTTGTTGTGGTCGGCTTGGTCTTTGCCCATTACCAATATGTCGTCTTGGAAGTATTGTACTCCCTCTATATCCTTGAACAGTTTGTGCATCAACTTCTGGAATACCGCCGCTGCTGATGCCAGGCCAAAAGGCATCCGGCGGAATTGGTAGCATCCAAATGGTGTTATGAAGGATGTAAGCTTACGGCTCGTGTGATGCAGGGCTATTTGATGATATGCCGAGGCGAGATCCACAGTAGAAAACCATTTTATACCCTTTGTCCTTGCCAGCATTTCGTCTATTCTGGGTAATGGGAATTTTTCCACTATTATGCACTTGTTCAGTTCGCGCAGGTCCACGCACAAACGAACTTTGCCGTTGGGTTTCCTCGCTACCACCAACGGGGCCAGCCATTCCGAACTGTTTATTGGTTCGATGATCCCTTCGTCTTCCAACCTTTGTAGCTCTTGTTGTACTGCTTCCCTGATTGCTAGCGGTATGTTCCTCACCTTGTGGGATACTGGTTTGGCGTTTTCCTTAAGATCAATTCTGTGTGTGAATTTCGTTAGTTTTCCCACTCTGCCTCCGAACACTGTGGGGAATTCGCCTTTCATCTTTTCGAAGTTTGATTGGTTGTCTGCGCTGGTCATCAGGACTTGCGTGTCCCCTCCTGGGTTCAATTGTATGCCCAACTCGCCTTGGTCCATCCATCCAAGAACAGAGGGCCCCTTTTCAGCCACGTATAATTTGCACTCTGCGCTGCGATTCTTGAACTCGAATTTCAGGACTCGATATCCCACCATTGGGATGGGTTCCCCTGTGAATGTGACCGGACGTATGTCTGGGGGTTCGAGGTGTGATCCCAGACTGGGTTTGAAGTTCTCGCTCCACACCGTCCGTTGAATGATGGTATACGGAGATCCGGAGTCCGCCACCATTTTGATCCGAACTCCTCCCACTACCATGTCGCATTGTGGTTTCTTGGAGCGACTACCTTCTATGCCTAGCACCTGTCCTTCAATGCACAGCACATTGTCTTCTTCTTCTTCTCCTTCTTCTTCACCTCCCCCATCTTGTGCTACGTATTTGACCGTTGGCCTCTTCACCTTGCGGCGACATACCTTTTCATAGTGTCCTACGATTCTGCAGTACATACATTTGGCTCGGAAGGCCGGACATCGTTTATCATATGCCGCGTGGGATGGGCTGCCGCACCTGTAGCACGTGGTTGTGCCCTCCTTGTTCGGTCTCTGTGCCTGTGTGGATCGTGGAGTCCATCTGTTCTGTGCTCTCCCTTCTGCCGCCATCTTTTTTCCTCTCTCTGGCGGTTCTGTTTCCGTGACTCTGTTGACCATGGGCCGCTCTGTATTTTCTTTCTTCGCTGCCTCAGCACATCTCTTCGATAGCTCCGCCTTTTTCACCATGGCTATGAATTCCTTCAGGGTAGCGTCCCCATTCACCCACAGTTTGTCTTGGATCGCTGTGTTCTTCGTGTGCATGACAATTTGGTCTTTGATAAATTCGTCGTGCAAGGCACCAAATTTGCATGTGATCGCTAACTTCTTTAACGCCGCAACGTAGTCGTCTATGGACTCATCCCCTGCTTGTTTCCTCTGTTGGAAGTTATATCTGTCAATGGACGTGCACACTGCCGGTCTATAATGGTTGTTTAGGTCTTCGATCGCGTGTTGGAATACGTCGTCGTCTGCGTCCGGCCGTTGTGTGGGGACCAGGTTCTGGAAGACTCTGATTCCTTCCGGGCCTAAGTTGTGGAGCAATATTCTTTTCTTCCTCTTGCTGGGGAATGCTTCTCCACTTTCATCTTCTATGCCCTCTAGGTAGTTCATGAAGTATTCTCTCCAATCTTCCCATTTCATCAATGGTTCGCCTGGTTTTGGTAGGAATGGTATTGCTGTCGTGAGTGAAGACGCCTGCACACAGATTGCGGCGCTTCTTTCTGGTATATCTTCGTCTCCCCTTGGACTGCCCGGTGCACTTGTGCTTCTGGGGTGTGTGTAGTCTTGATGGGGGCCTGAGGCTCCCCCGTCGCTGTGCTGCACCGCTTCCGCCAGGGCCCTGGATGTCTTATGGGAGGATCTGGAGGGGTGACGTTCTGCTTTCCCGTGTGGTCTACCCTCCTATGTTGTAGGCTGTGTACACTCTCTTGATTGCGATTACCTGCACTGTGGGTGCTGGCTTCCGGTAGTGCTGTCCTCTGCCACGCTCTCCTGCTGTGACACTTCCTTTAGCCAGTGGTCCTCGTGGCCTGCCTTGCTGAGTACTTTGGTGGGTCCTTGTGTTGCTCCTCTAGTCGTTTATTTATTTATTTATTTATTTTTCAGTCCCAGTCTCGTCGCCACTGTAAAGTTCTCTTTTCCTCAATAAAGGCGCTGCACACTCAGACTTGTGTGATATGTATTTATTCGGCTAATTACACCTTTGCAGGAGAGCGCCGGGAAACGCGTCCGTACCGCTCTAATCTCGGCGCCGAATCGGCCTCCAAAATGGCGGCCGCGCTCCACGTCATCGCGCGGACGCGTGACCACTAGAGCGCGACACTACACTTTTGTTCCATCTTTTTGTTTGCTTTTTGCTGGCCTACTTCGAGCTGTCCCTCCTCGAACCGCAGGAGGGAGGTCCTGGGAGTTGGAAGGCAACGGAAGCGGATGCCTGTCTGCTCTAGGTGTGTGCACCTTGAAACTTCCGGGTTCGAACTATCCGCAGGCTTGCTGATGAAGGAGCCCTCGCTACCTTAAAATGAAAGTCTACGCACGAAACATTTAATCCCACAAAATGTAGGACATTGTGTTGAATTGGTACTTAAATAGCGCTTTCTATAGATAGCTCTTGCACGGCCTTAAGCGCTTACCCTGGCTGGTCAGGCAGCATTATTTACATAGCGCTTTCGGATTTGTGCATGTTTTTATTATGAAGTGCGTTGTTACTAGTTCTCAAAGCAGCAAAGAAAAATGTGAGGCACAAATACAAAATTCTGATATACAATTGTTCAGAAATGTGGGCGGTAGTGAGAAAATAACAATTGACACTGAAAACGGACCGAAAGTCTTGAAACTGGGCCATATTAACAAATTATCTTTCAGCAGCCAAAATACTTTATTCGGCTACAAAGAGCCACAAAAGTTCGTAATAAAAAACAATATCAATACATCAATATAAAACATATATCATAAGTAAAGAAATATCTAAATATAAAATGCAGCACTTGTTAAAATAAAATCCATTATTACATAAAATAATTGATTCTTTAACGAGAGGGGTCCAATCAGAGGGATCAGCAGGATTGGAAAAGAGCTCTGCAAGGCCTAAGTTATTAAAACTTTGTTTTACATAGTAAAGCCATGGATTGTTTAATGCATTGTCTAAAGCGAGGCAATCAGCCAAAATGGCTCTGCTAAAATGTGCCTCCGGTTTCCTCCATATTCTAAGCCATAATAAAAGAGGCTGGAGTTTGATATGGTCTTCTATGAAGCCAAGACACAGTTCTGCGTGGTAAAATTTAGTGGGTGCTGATTTTGGAACAGACAAAAAGCCTTATTTTCTACTTTCTGCAGGCAGGCTCTTTGGTATAACCCCACACACCCACACCAGAAGTGCCAATGGACAGACATTTGTTTTGAAAATATGTACTAGTTCACCTCCCGGTTTATGACCAAGTGGCTTATTTACAAGCCCCTTGTGCCGCCGGTAAGTCCCTTTTTCCCATATTAAAAGTTACTTACCGGCGGCGCAAGGGGCTTGTAAATAAGCCCCCAAGTCTTTTGGCAAATAAGGAAATGGTCTCAATAGACTTTCGAAATTGTAGAGCTATGATATTTAATAAAAACTTCCAATTAAAAACAGAATTAAATGGGATACCCAAATAAGTAGAATTTGGGACTTTGACAACCTCTGCCCCTGTGAGCATTAAGTTTCTGGTTTTTGAAAGCGTGGGACAACATTTTATTATAAAAGACTTTGTTAAATGTGCCCTTAGTCCCAGATCAGCCATAAAGATAAAAAAGTTAAAAGCGTCTAAAAGTGTCTGTAATCCATTAGTTGTTCTCGCCATTAGCACCGCATTATCTGCGTACAGTAGTACTGGTACCGAGTGAGAACCAATCTTGGGCATATCTTTACATCTAGAACACAGATAATCTTCAAGTCCATTGAAATATAATAAGAAAAGAAATGGGGCCAATACACAACCTTGTCTGAACCCCAAATGATCTTTTATTGTAAAAGGTCCCTTGGCTCAAAGGTTCTCTTATTTCAATACTCATACCTTATCGCCTCTCTAAGCAACAAAGGACCTTTTACAATGAAAGATAATTTGTTAATATGGCGCTTCATGCCACACTTCTGCTGTTATTAAGACTGTAAAAGCTGGTGTTATCAATACCCAATCTATTTATGGTGGCCATTCATCTTGGGTTTGCCAGAAAATCCCAATTTACCACCATCTTTCCTGGTAAACTTCAGTAAATCTAGAACGTGGTGGTTTTCAGAGAAGGTAGACTTAACACAGAGAGAGGCAAGGTTTTATGTGTTCAAGAGCAGGGTCTCAATACAACCCTTAACAGAAATTGATTTAGTTAATTCAGCTGCTACTGTGTGTAAAAGTTGCATTGATACCCTTTTGGTGCTTCCGTGTTTGTTGGTGAGCACTGTCAATTAAGTCACTATGTGCCATTGGTTGATGCAACATTTTAGTCCTACTTCTATGTTTATGAAATGGCCCACCTCTTGATTTTCAAAATATAGATACCCTACTTTTAACCCTTTGGGTGCGGCCGGAATTTCCCCGCGGTGCGGGAAAATTCCACGCGTGCGCAGATCGGACGGCTCCCGGCCGTCCGACGCACACGCCACCGTGACGTCGGATGGCCGGGGGCCGTCCGACGCATGGAAGGGGTTAAGAGGCGCAGACAGTGGTGTTGGATGAGAGATCTTTATCTCCGGGTAGCACTAAACGTATCAGGCAAAGTCCGAATTGGCACAAGGATTATATTTGTCATTAACCTAAAGCTTATATAGCACAGATAATTTATGTTTACATCTCATGCATTTTGGATAATTTTCTTGCTTATGTTTCATGTTTATGTTATATGAATTGTTACCTCATGTTACTTATTTATTCAAATGTTATTCTTTGTTTTGTTGTTGTATTGAAAGGGAGATGTGTTGTGTCTTAGCAAATGCTTATGCATTCTAGTCATGGTTACCAGAGTCCAAGGGTTCTGGAAGCTAGACAGAGTGTAGGAGACAGTTGCTGGTGTAAGGACCTGTCCAGGGGTCGTTCCTCCTAACTAAATAAAGATCTCTCATCCAACACCACTGTCTGCGTCTTAAAGTACAGCTCCCAAACCGTATGCACTAGCATTCACTACAATCATACTATGGTCTGATGGATTAAAGGGTTTTAAGGCTACTGCCTTCACAATTTGTTTTTTTATGGATAGAAACGCTTCCTGACATTTATCTGACCATTCAAACTTGTTGCCTTTTTTCATTAACATTCTTAGGACATGTACTTTGTCAGTGAAATGTTGGACAAATTTGGAATATAATTCTGCAAGACCAAGGAATGAACTCAATTGTTCCTTGTCACAAGGTGATGGTGCATCAGCTATGGCATCCAATAATTTCTTTTTAGGTTTTACACCTTCTCTTGACAATGTGTGCCCAAGGTAATCAATTTGCTCCACACCAAACTTGCATTTGTTTACCCCCACAGACAAACCTGCATCCTGTAATTTGTTTAAAGTCTGTTCCAAGATCAAATCGTGTTCGCTCCGATTTGCTCCCCACACTAACACGTCATCTTGGAACACCAATTCCTTTGACATCCCATGTAAGATCTTGCACATTACTCTTTGAAAAACTGCAGATGCTAATCCAAACGGCATCCGAATGAATCGGAAAGCTCCCTTCGGTGTAATGAATGAAGTAAGGTGCCTAGATGTTGGATGTAACCTGATCTGGTGGTATGCGTTTGACAGATCAATTAATGAAAAATAAGATGCATTTGTGACAGAGGAGACCATCTCATTGATGTGTGGTAAGGGGTAACGGTCGACTAGAATGTTGCGATTCAGATCCCTCAAGTCAATGCACATGCGTAAATTCCCATCAGGTTTGCGTTTCCAAAACGATGTGACTGAGCCATTCCGCTGATTCTATTGGTTCGATGAGTAGTGCTTCACATAACCTTTGCAATTCCTTCTTCAATTTTTCTCTAAGAGTAAATGGTACATTTCTTGCTTTGTGTATGCATGGAACATTGTTGGATTTAAGTATTATTCGATGCTCAAATTTTTCTAAACATCCCAGCTCCCCCCAAAACAATTTGGGAAATTTGGCACCCCACTTGGCTTTTTCTGCGTCCTCTGTGACCAGCACCTGTTGCGGATGGTTGGGATCTAGGGTGATACCTAGCATTTCTGTTCACACCACCCTAACAATGCTCTACCTTTCTCTACCAAGTATACTTTGCTGGAAGCTTCCTTACCTTTGTGAGATAAGATACAATTGAAGAAACCCAACAATGGTAGTTTGACGCCGCAGTAACCCACTGGCTCAATGTCAGGAGAATTCAATTTGTAACTGCCTACCTTCTCCCATGTACATTTATCAATAATGGTGTATGGTGAGCAAGAGTCTGCCCAGACTGTAATTTTGGTACCATTGATACTTAAATCACACTTGGGTGGATTATATCCTTCGCAGATGTCATTGACAGCATTGTCAAAAATAACCATAACTTCTCCCTCATCAGCAGAATTGTCATCCTCATAACTTTCTCTAATTGTATGTACAGAGCGCTTCCACTTTTCAGAAGATGAAGCACCCGCTTTACACATGCGTGCAAAATGACCTATCTTTTTGCATTTATAAAATTTTTCCTTGATGGCAACACATTTATCGGATTCTGCAGTATGTCTTATGCTACCACATCTGTAACAAACTCAGTTGTGTTTAGGTAAATTGGTTTTGATACTATTTTCTCTTTTCTTGGATGAATTTTTTTCTACAACACAAACCTTAGCAACATCAGATTTCACCTTCACTTGATCAGTGCTCAATTCCTTGACATATCTGGAAGTGTTCTCAATGCGTCCAGCTACCTCTATGGTTTATTGTAGAGACGGATCCTTCATGTCTAACAACCTCTCCTGGATCTTGACATTGTTTGTCCTATTTATGAATTGATCCCTTATGATCTCCTCGTGTAAATCTCTAAACCTACATATAGACGCAAAAGTTCTTAATACAGAAATGGATTGTTCAACAGACTCCCCAGGTAATTGTGACCTTGAGAAAAATGTGTGCCTCTCTACCATTATACTAACTTTCTTACCGTAGTTTTCCTCCAAGGCTTTTACTACTTCAAGATATTCATCGATAGGTACTTCTTCATCACATTGCACTTCTTCAACTCCACCACTTTCCCCACCATCCCCATCACCTGCCTTATCACCAAGGTTGATGTAATTTCTTTTCGTGGTAATGGGTAATGTTTTGAGCACCTTTCTGCCTTCTACCCCCAGATTATGTTTCAATAGTGCTACTTTTTGGGAAGCTACAAAATCCTCGCCTCTAAGTAAGTTTCAAAAGATTGTAACCAATCTTCTCATGGCATGGTAGGCTCTCCAGGGCTCTGTAAAAATTTGGGCGGAGCTAAGATAGTTGACACATCCATACTTGTTATATTGAGCTAGTGCTGAATGGTGTGATAATTTTTAACAAGTAAGCTAGGATAATGCTTGAATCCTCACTATGTATAACTATACTTACTATACTAGGTAGAAAGGTGGTATTATAAATATTATGAGAGAATACAATGCTGACAAAATGAAGTGCTGTTGTCCAACTAGAAAAAAAACAAATAAAAATAAGTAAAGTAGTCACAGTAGTCAATGATATTCAGGTCACTCGTGCTGCTGACAGTTTTTTTTTTCTTCATTAAATCGCTTGGTAGAAGTTCTTTCCGGCTTCCTCGTAGAACGCGTGTCAATTTCCCTTTTTTTATTTTTTATTTATTGACTTCGCCGGGGTTAGACAACACTGTACAGACTGAGCGTGTAAGTCTAGCGTTGCTTCAGTTGCTTAGCAACGTTGATATCGTCGTCTAACATAGGGCACGTCAACTTGACTGTGACGTCATGCCGTATTTTCACGTCGGACACTCTCTTCACATCAGACGCACCTCACGCATGTCATGGAGTTCCCCGCTACACGCCAGAACCAGTCGATGTATCAGAACGGGGATCCTAGCAACGCGCCAGAGCTTGCCCGTGCACCACACGTTAGAGCCTGCCGGTAAGCTTCTTTCGAACAATAACAACTTGCAGGCCGTTAGATAGACCGTAATAAGGGGTATGTGCGTTCCCACAACACGTGTCTTCACCGGTGGTCAAGTACGTTCACTCGATGCACAGTGTATCCTTGCCTCGCAGATTCACTCGATCGTCCACCAGATTTGGCATGTGGTCGCACCACTTTGCCTCACCAGAATTGCACAGTCACTTTTAAAAACACCTTTTATTCTGGTATACGCTCATCCGCACTGCACACAAAATACCTTCAATTCCAGCTTGTGTTCATCCACGCTGCACAATACAGCTGGCATGGACCACCTATCTGTTCTCAGCAGTGGATACCCGGTTCCACCTCCAACCAACGGTAATAGAGACACAGAATGGTCCAGGGGTCACAGGATCAGCGCAAAATCCAGAACAGCTTCTCTCTGTCCAGTCTGCCATCATAGGATTAATATCCCATCCTCGTCGCCACTTTTAAGAGGCGCAGACAGTGGTGTTGGATGAGAGATCTTTATTTAGTTTGGAGGAACGACCCCTGGACAGGTCCTTACACCAGCAACTGTCTCCTACACTCTGTCTAGCTTCCAGAACCCTTGGACTCTGGTAACTATGACTAGAATGCATAAGCAGTTGCTAAGACACAACACCTACGTTTACTGAACTCAGTTTACCCACCTTGGAGAGACAGAGAGCTGAGTTGCACTTTCCACATTTCAACTCTATTGACATGTAGACCAATACATATTTTAGCAGCAAAGTCCAGCACACTGAGCCATCCTCGTGGTTTACTGCCTGGTTCTTTTATCTGAGCAGTAGACTGTGGCCTCTGGAGGCAGGAAAAATATGGTTGTCTGTGTTGAGTAATGTGGTTTGCTCAGAGCAATGGGCTGTTTGCAGCTCAGCAGCCAAAGGGTTTCCTAGGAGCCATCGACTAGCAAGATTGGATGGCTGGGTTGCCAAATACTACGACTACATAACTTTGATACCAATCATGCCTCTTTCGTCCACCACACAACACTTACTGTCTCTATGTCTAATTTTTGCAGATTCTTTATCATCTCTGCTTTCTCCGTTTGTCATTATTTTTCTAGTTTCCTCCTCCTCATACTTTCCCAATTGTTTGCCTTTTTCTCTCTTGCTTAACAGTTTAACAATGAAAAATACACCTGAATCCCTAAAAATGAGTGCCAGAGTTCTCCACCTGCACAAATCAAGAACTAGGTGAATAGAAATTTTGAATATGCTGGAAATACTACTGCATAATATTTGCAATGAGTTAGAAGCATTAGCTCTGGCATTTAAATTGAGTTGGTTCCTTGCTGCATCAGAGCGGAAGCAGCGGCTTACAGGCAAAGCATTGCTGAGCTAAGGCAAGCCACTCACCCATACTATACCATAAACCACCTTCTTCTGGAGCCTGAAGGAAGAGGTTCTTGATGGGTTTGTGCAGCACAACTGTAGAGTGTCACGGCAGGCCACCAAGATCCTTATTGAAGAGTGCTTTCCACAATGTCTCTTGTTCGACTTAAGAGCAGTGGGTAGTAGTAGCGATTGGAAGAAGAGACATCAGAAGTCAGTATGGAGCATAGGATGGTGGCATATCCAGTACCCGAGAATGTGCCTAGTTCACTGCAGAGCGAGCTGTGCAACACACCTGACTGTATCAGAAATCTCCCCAGATTCTGGTGTCACATTCTCTCAGAAACCAGCAACGCTAGTCACTGAGCATGTGTAGACAGAGAAAGGGAGATGATAAGCTGATAGCACCTCTCATGAGCCAAGATGAAGAGTGGATCACCTATTATGGCGCTGTGGTAAGCGTATCAAACAGATTGAGAGCGAGCTCCTGTAGGACTGCAGTGGGTCAGCAGCAAGAAACTGCTTACAATAAATCTTCGTCCAAGTGTCCCCACACATCCCACTGATTTTCCTATGTGTGTCTGTCAATGGTAAGAAGGGATTGTTGGTGTCTGGGTATGAAGTGGATCCCCTCGATGATAATAAAATGGCAGCCTGAGCCACAGAGAGGGAAATATTGTACGAAACACTATGCCTCTATGTTAGAAATGGGGGTCTCTAGTTGGCAAGGGCTTGCACCTTTGTCCAAGTAAGGACCCTTTCTTCTAGTCAAGATAAGGGAGTTACACTCCTAAAATAACCCCTGCTCACCCCCTTGGTAGCTTGGCACGAGCAGTCAGGCTTATCTTAAAGGCAGTGTGTAAAGCATTTGCACATAACCAACAGTAATACAGTGTAAGCACTACAAAAGGACACCACACCAGTTTAGAAAAATATCCAATATTTTTATATACTTAAGACAAGACCAAAAACGATAAAAATGCACAATACAGTACTTAGAAATCTTCAGTTATCAAAATAAACTTGAAAAACAGTTCATTGAAGTCGATAGCTCCGTCTGGGCCTATCACGGCGTCGTGAACAACAAATCCAAACAGTTCTGGCTGACCATGGCGTCGCAGGCCAGCTACGGTGTCGGGAAGACCAGCAAAACAGTACCATTAGAAATGCAGGGCGTCGGCAACCTCTCGTTGAGCTCTGAAAGCACGGCGTCTGCAGGCGTTTGTTCTGGAGGTCGGTGCAGGAGTCATCGGGCCCTTGCAGTCACACACGTTGCAGATCGAACTCCTCGCGGTTGAAGTCGGGAGCGCCTGTGTCGGCAGGCATTGGGTGCTGCGGTGCGTATAGCAGCGGTGCAGCGTGCAGTGCTCTCAGGTCGCGGTGCAGGCAGCGGCTCAGTGACGGTCGTCCCGCGGCATCGGTGAGACCAGGGCTGCGGTGAGAAGTGATGCGGTGCTCGTTGCGGTGCTGGCAGGTCATGGTGCAAGCAGCGTTGTCGTCGTTGCTGAAGCGCTGTCGTCGGCTGACGAACAGGAGTCGATGGCACTGGAGTCGGTAGACCAAGGCTGCGGTGCGGGACAAGGACGGTGCGTCGTGTAACTTATGAGCGGTGCCCTCGAACCACAGTGCAAGCAGCGGCATCCATGTCGGCCTGGAGCGTCGTCGTCAGGGATACCAGGGCGATGATGTGAAGCGAGGCGATGCGGAGTGCGGTGCCCACAGGTCGTGGTGCAAGCAGCAGCTTTGTGGCAGCGTCAGCAGGCATCGTCGGTGAGACCAGGGATGCGGAGCGGCGTTGGGGTGGAGCCCTCTGTGGTGCCTTCAGGACACGGAGTCGGCAGCGGCGCCGTAGACGGCGTCAGGTTGCTTTTTCTTCTGTTGCAGCACAAAACACACAGTCCCCAGTGCTGAGGGCAGAAGAACTTGAAGTCTTTGCTGTTCCTGAGACTTCTTGAACAGGGGGCAAGCTCTACCTCAAGCCCTTGGAGAAACTCACAAAAAGAGATTGCAGAAAGTTCAAGTCCAGTCCTTTCACTGCCCAAGACAGAAGCAGCCCCTGCAGGCCAGCACAGCAAAGCACACAGCAAAGTGGTAGTTCCTCCTCACAGCTTCTCCAGCTCTTCTTCTTGGCAGTCTTCTTGGTCCAAAAGAGTTCTAAAGTTCTGGGGTCTGGGCCCCAATATTTATACCACCAAATCCTTTGTCCTCTGAAGGCAGAGAGTGTCTGTACCCAGCCCAAACCAGTTCTGTCCTCACTGTTGCAGCTTCCTGGCAGGGGGTGGAGACGGCATTGTGCAAGGCAGACCAGGCCCATTCAGGTACAAGGAAATCTCCTCCCACTACTCTAAATGCAGCCCAGGTCTATTCAGCCCAGTCCTGGCCCATCAGGCTCCCTGGAGCCACTGCCCCTCTCCAGCCCCTGTCAACCCTAAGCCAGACAGTCAATCCACAACCCCAGAAGAGGCACACAGGATGGCTATGCAAGAAAATGCCTACTTTCTAAAAGTGGTATTTTCAAACACAGAATGTAAAAATCATCTTCACTAAAAGATGCATTTTAACATTCTGAGTCCAGACATACTAAACGTTATTTTTCTACCTTGTTCCCAGAGGAAGTTATGTTTATAAGATGGTATAAACAAACTCCCCATTCTGTCCTATGGAAACAGGCAGCCTTGCAATGGTAAAACACGAAATACACTGTAATTCACCACCAGGACATGTCACACACATCAGTACATGTCCTACCTTCAACATACACAGCACCCTGCCCACAGGGGTACCTTGGGCCTACCTTAGGGGTGACTGACATGTAGAAAAAGGGAAGGTTGGGGCCTGGCAAGTGGGTGCACTTGCCAGGTTGACATGGCAGTTAGAAACTGCGCACAGACTCTGCGGTGGCAGGTCTGAGTGACCTTTTCAGGGCTACTTCTGTGGGTGGCACAACCAGTGCTGCAAGCCCACTAGTAGCATTTGATTTACCAGCCCTGGCACTCTCAGTGCACTTTACTAGGGCCTCACCAGTAAATCAAATATGCCAATAATGGAAACATCAATCCATAGCATAATTTACAACAGGAGCACTTGCACTTTAACACTGAACAGCAGTGAGAAAGTGTGCAGAGACACTAAACCAGCAAAAACAGAGTCAAAACCTGGAGGTCAGAAAGCAAAAAGAGGGGAAACACACCAAAGATGCTAAGTCTAACACATGTCCCCTCCAGCTGAAAGTAGGGAGAACTACCCAACCTCCTGGGAGTTCTCTTCACTAAGGCGGAAGAACCTGGACAGACCATCTGTGTTGGCGTGTTCTGTGCCAGGGCGGTGTTCCACCATAAAGTCCATTCCCTGTAGGGAGATGGACCACCTCAACAGTTTTGGATTCTCACCCCTCATTTGCATCAACCATCTGAGGGGCCTGTGGTCCGTCTGAACTCGGAAGTGAGTCCCAAACAGGTAGGGTCACAGCTTCTTCAGTACCCAGACCACAGCAAAAGCTTCCCTTTCTATGGCACTCCACCTCTGTTCCCTGGGGAGTAGTCTCCTGCTAAGGAAGACTACAGGCTGGTCTAGGCCCTCTTCGTTCAGTTGTGAGAGCACCGCTCCCACACCATGCTCTGAAGCATCAGTCTGCACGACAAATTCCTTGAAGAAGTCGGGTGCCTTGAGCACGGGCGCCGTGCACATGGCTGCTTTCAGGGCATCAAAAGCTTTCTGGCAGGACTCAGTCCAGATCACCTTCTTGGGCTGCTTCCTGGAAGCCAGCTCTGTTAAGGGGGCAACAATGGTGCCGTAGCCCTTAACAAATCTCCTGTAGTAACCGGTGAGACCTAAAAAGGCTCTCACCTCTGTCTGGGTCTTGGGGGGCTCCCAAGCCAGAATGGTGTCAATCTTGGGCTGTAGGGGCGCCACCTGTCCGCTTCCTACCTTGTGTCCCAAGTATACCACAGAACCCTGCCCGATCTGGCACTTACTGACCTTGATAGTGAGGCCTGCCCTCTGCAGAGCCCTCAACACTTCCCTGAGGTGCTGCAAGTGTTCTTCCCAGCTGGAACAGAACACTGCAATGTCATCCAGGTAGGCTTCACTGAAATCCACCAGTCCAGCCAACACCTGGTTGACCAATGTTAGAAATGGGGGTCTCTAGTTGGCAGAGGTAGGTACCTTTGTCCAAATAGGGACCCTTGCTTCTAGTCAGGGTAAGGGGGATACACTCCTAAAATAACCCCTGCTTACCCCCTTGGTAGCTTGGCACGAGCAGACAGGCTTATCTCAGAGGCAGTGTGTAAAGCATTTGTGAATACATACAGTAATACAGTGAAAACACTACAAATGGACACCACACCAGTTTAGAAAAATAATAAATCTTTATCTAAACCACAACAAGACCAAACGACAAAAATCCAACATACAATATTCTTGAAAAATAGTATTTGTGCAAAATAAGCTTTAAATTGCAGGAAAATCAATAAAACACAGTTCTTCCGACTCAGTAGCTCCTCCTGGATACGATACTGAATACGACAGAGTCTAACAATTCCAGCCGACTGCGTCGATACGGGCCAGCTAAAGCATCGACAGACTCGGACACAGTACCTTTCTTGTTGCGACCAACACGTCGGTTCGAGTCGGTCGCGTTGTGAAGCGGTGGGCAGTGTCCTCACGATGTGGTGCAGGAAATGGCTCGTTGACGGAGTCTGTGAGACCGGGGCTTGCGTTGAAGGGTGAGACGGTGCTCGCTGCGATGCTGGCAAGTCACGGTGCGGTGACGGAGCCGGTCGATGTTCCGGCCGGGCAGCGACGGAGTCGGTGATGTCCTTGCAGCGTGTAGCGAAGCGTTGCAGAGTGCGGTGCCCACAGGACGCGGTGCAAGCAGCGGCTCGTTGATGGAGTCGGTGAGACCACGGTTGCGTTGCGAAGCGAGGCATTGCTCTCGGCGGTGCTTTCAGGACAAGGAATCCTGCGATGGACTTGATGACAGAGTCGGTTACTCTTTTCTTCTGTGGCAATGATCAGAGACGGTGCACACAGACACAGTGAGGTCTTTGCTGTTCCTGAGACCTCTAGCACAGGGGGAAAGCTCAGTTCAAGCCCTTGGAGATCTTCTTCTTCAAGCAGGGGACAAAGAAAGCAGCAAGGTCCTTTTCTCCTTTCCTTGGCAGCAAGTAGCCACTGCAGGCCAACCCCAGACAGCAAAACACACAAGATGATGGACGGAATGTTGCACATTGGCAAAACATTCACCCCCAGTCACAGATCTGGGTTTAATCCATCGTTATTTTGCTCACCACGCCACCCCAGTTCAGACATGGCCATGTGCAAATCAGTCTTGACCCTGTGCCTCATGGGAACAGTCCAGCCCGAACTGCCAAGCCATGTCTTCCCTGGACCGGAATCAAGCATCCTAGGACCGGTTTCTGGTTATCACCCGTCATCAGCCAGGATAGCTTGACTCCAGTGGCGTAGTGAGCACGGGACCCACGTCTGGGCATACCCTTCCCACATAGGGCGAACAGCAAAACACACAAGATGATGGACGGAATGTTGCACATTGGCAAAACATTCACCCCCAGTCACAGATATGGGTTTAATCCATCGTTATTTTGCTCACCACGCCACCCCAGTTCAGACATGGCCATGTGCAAATCAGTCTTGACCCTGTGCCTCATGGGAACAGTCCAGCCCGAACTGCCAAGCCATGTCTTCCCTGGACCGGAATCAAGCATCCTAGGACCGGTTTCTGGCTATCAGCCGTCATCAGCCAGGATAACTTGACTCCAGTGGCGTAGTGAGCACGGGACCCACGTCTGAGCATACCCTTCCCACATAGGGTGAACAGCAAAACACACAAGATGATGGACGGAATGTTGCACATTGGCAAAACATTCACCCCCAGTCACAGATCTGGGTTTAATCCATTGTTATTTTGCTCACCACGCCACCCCAGTTCAGACATGGCCATGTGCAAATCAGTCTTGACCCTGTGCCTCATGGGAACAGTCCAGCCCGAACTGCCAAGCCATGTTTTCCCTGGACCGGAATCAAGCATCCTAGGACCGGTTTCTGGCTATCAGCCGTCATCAGCCAGGATAGCTTGACTCCAGTGGCGTAGTGAGCACGGGACCCACGTCTGGGCATACCCTTCCCACATAGGGCGAACAGCAAAACACACAAGATGATGGACGGAATGTTGCACATTGGCAAAACATTCACCCCCAGTCACAGATCTGGGTTTAATCCATCGTTATTTTGCTCACCACGCCACCCCAGTTCAGACATGGCCATGTGCAAATCAGTCTTGACCCTGTGCCTCATGGGAACAGTCCAGCCCGAACTGCCAAGCCATGTCTTCCCTGGACCGGAATCAAGCATCCTAGGACCGGTTTCTGGCTATCAGCCGTCATCAGCCAGGATAGCTTGACTCCAGTGGCGTAGTGAGCACGGGACCCACGTCTGGGCATACCCTTCCCACATAGGGCGAACAGCAAAACACACAAAATGATGGACGGAATGTTGCACATTGGCAAAACATTCACCCCCAGTCACAGATCTGGGTTTAATCCATCGTTATTTTGCTCACCACGCCACCCCAGTTCAGACATGGCCATGTGCAAATCAGTCTTGACCCTGTGCCTCATGGGAACAGTCCAGCCCGAACTGCCAAGCCATGTTTTCCCTGGCCCGGAATCAAGCATCCTAGGACCGGTTTCTGGCTATCAGCCGTCATCAGCCAGGATAGCTTGACTCCAGTGGCGTAGTGAGCACGGGACCCACGTCTGGGCATACCCTTCCCACATAGGGCGAACAGCAAAACACACAAGATGATGGACGGAATGTTGCACATTGGCAAAACATTCACCCCCAGTCACAGATCTGGGTTTAATCCATCGTTATTTTGCTCACCACGCCACCCCAGTTCAGACATGGCCATGTGCAAATCAGTCTTGACCCTGTGCCTCATGGGAACAGTCCAGCCCGAACTGCCAAGCCATGTCTTCCCTGGACCGGAATCAAGCATCCTAGGACCGGTTTCTGGCTATCAGCCGTCATCAGCCAGGATAGCTTGACTCCAGTGGCGTAGTGAGCACGGGACCCACGTCTGGGCATACCCTTCCCACATAGGGCGAACAGCAAAACACACAAGATGATGGACGGAATGTTGCACATTGGCAAAACATTCACCCCCAGTCACAGATCTGGGTTTAATCCATCGTTATTTTGCTCACCACGCCACCCCAGTTCAGACATGGCCATGTGCAAATCAGTCTTGACCCTGTGCCTCATGGGAACAGTCCAGCCCGAACTGCCAAGCCATGTCTTCCCTGGACCGGAATCAAGCATCCTAGGACCGGTTTCTGGCTATCAGCCGTCATCAGCCAGGATAGCTTGACTCCAGTGGCGTAGTGAGCACGGGACCCACGTCTGGGCATACCCTTCCCACATAGGGAGAACAGCAAAACACACAAGATGATGGACGGAATGTTGCACATTGGCAAAACATTCACCCCCAGTCACAGATCTGGGTTTAATCCATCGTTATTTTGCTCACCACGCCACCCCAGTTCAGACATGGCCATGTGCAAATCAGTCTTGACCCTGTGCCTCATGGGAACAGTCCAGCCCGAACTGCCAAGCCATGTCTTCCCTGGACCGGAATCAAGCATCCTAGGACCGGTTTCTGGCTATCAGCCGTCATCAGCCAGGATAGCTTGACTCCAGTGGCGTAGTGAGCACGGGACCCACGTCTGGGCATACCCTTCCCACATAGGGCGAACAGCAAAACACACAAGATGATGGACGGAATGTTGCACATTGGCAAAACATTCACCCCCAGTCACAGATCTGGGTTTAATCCATCGTTATTTTGCTCACCACGCCACCCCAGTTCAGACATGGCCATGTGCAAATCCGTCTTGACCCTGTGCCTCATGGGAACAGTCCAGCCCGAACTGCCAAGCCATGTCTTCCCTGGACCGGAATCAAGCATCCTAGGACCGGTTTCTGGCTATCAGCCGTCATCAGCCAGGATAGCTTGACTCCAGTGGCGTAGTGAGCACGGGACCCACGTCTGGGCATACCCTTCCCACATAGGGCGAACAGCAAAACACACAAGATGATGGACGGAATGTTGCACATAGGCCCCAGACAACAAACAGCACAGGGGCAGTATTCCTCCTCAGCTTATTCAGCTCTTCTCCTTGGCAAAGGTTCTTCTTGATTTCCCAGAAGTGATCTAAAAGTCTGGGATCTGGGCCCCTGTTTTTATACACAAAAATCCTTTGTTCTCTGAAGGCAGTGAGTGTCTGTACCCTACCAAAACCAGTTCTGTCCTCACTGGTGCAGCTTCCTGGCAGGAGGTGGAGACAGCATTGTTGAAGGCAGACCAGGCCCATGCAGGTGAAAAGAAATCTCCTCCCCCTACTCTAAATGAAGCCCAGGTCTATTCAGCCCAGCCCTGAGTCATCAGACTTCTGGAGCCGTTACCCCTCTCCAGCCCCTGTCATCCAAAAGCCAGACAAGCAATACACAAACCTAGCAGAGGCACACTAAATGGTTAGGCAAGAAAATACCTACTTTCTAAAAGTGGTATTTTCAAACACAGAATGTAAAAATCACCCTCACTAATAGATGCACTTTAACATTCTGAGTTCAGGCATACTAAACTTTACTTTTCGATCTTGTTCCCAGGGTCAGTTATGTTTATAAGATGTTATAAACATACTTCCCATTCTGTCCTGTGGGAACAGATAGCCTTGCAATAGTGAAAAATGAAATTGGCAGTATTTCACTATCACTACATGCTACACACATCAGGGTATGTCCTACCTTTCACATACAATGCACCCTGCCCACAGGGGTACCTTGTGCCTACCTTAGGGGTGGCTGATATGTAGAAAAGGGAAGGTTTAGGGACTGGCAAGTGTGTGCACTTGCCAGAACGACATGGCAGTCCCAGACTGCACACAGGCTCTGCGGTGGCAGGCCTGAGTCACATTTTACAGGCTGCTTTGGTGGGTGGCACAACCAGTGCTGCAAGCCCACCAGACAGTATTTGATTTACAGGCCCTGGGCACACACAGTGCACTATACAAGGATCTGACAAGGACTACGAGGAAAATTCTGCCTCTTCTGCCAGCAGATAGCCAGCGCACAGTGGTTACAGCCTTGATTATGTCAAGACTAGACTATTGTAATAGTCTATACCTAAATATGCAGGAGCGCGGTATACAAAAACTTCAGATGTTGCAAAACGCAGCAGCCAGATTGCTCATTGGAACCTCGAAATTTGCATCAATTTCGAGTGCAATCAAAAAATTTCATTGGCTGCCCGTTAAAAAACGAGTCCTCTTTAAAACACTCTGTTTAGTTTTCCGAGCTCTTCAAGGCACAGGCCCAGCCCATCTGAAACAACAATTTCAGTGGTATGTGCCCAAAAGATCTTTACGCTCGTCAGGAGCAAAATTAGCAGTAGTTCCACCTACAAAAAAGTTAGATGGGGAGGCAGAAGTTTTGCCGCTGGTGCAGCTAAGGCTTGGAACGAGCTTCCTTTCTATCTGAGAAATTTTAATGATCTATTGGCCTTTAGGAAGGCATTGAAAACATGGTTGTTCTGAACACCACTCTGGCAGCAATCTATGAAAGGCTGGAGGACTGCAGCAAGCGCCAGGACAACTCAGGGTAACCATGCGCTGTATAAGTTTTCCTAACATAACATAACATAACAAGTAAATCAAATAGCCAATCATGGAAACACTAATCCATAACACAATTTACAAAAGGGAGCACTTGCACTTTGGCACTGAACAGCAGTGGCAAAGTGCCCAAAGCATCTAGACCAGCAAAAATGGAGTCCAACACACAGCAAAACTCAGGAGGCAAAGGCAAAAAATGGAAGGGAGACCCACGCCAATGGTGCCAGCTCTAACAGCCAACCTCTGAAAGGTGGCAGGGGCATTCTTCAACCCAAAGGGCATCACCCGGAACTGGTAATGTCCTTCTGGGGTTGAGAATGCTGACCTCTCCTTGGCCCCATCGGTTAAGGCAATCTGCCAGTACCCAGACGTTAAGTCAAACGTGCTGAGGAACCTGGCGGCTCCCAACTGATCAATGAGCTCATCAGCTCTGGGGATGGGGTGTGCGTCAGTCCTGGTGATGGCTTTGAGCCCACGGTAGTCTACACAAAACCACAGTTCTGGAGTGACACCGGGTGTACCAGCCTTTGGGACCAAGACTACTGGGCTGGCCCAAGGACTGCTGGAGGGCTCTATCACCCCTAATGCCAACATCTTAGAGACTTCCTCCTTGATGCTGATCCTGACCCGGTTAGTCAACCTGTAAATCTTGTGTTTTACGGGAGGGCTGTCACCAGTGTCCACGTCATGGGTACACCAGTGAGTAACACCTGGGGTCAGAGAGAACAGTGGGGCAAACTGTCCCAACAACTAGTGACAGTCACCCTGCTGCTCTGGGGTCAGTGATCGTGCTCCTTGGTGGACAGGAGGTCAGGGAGAGGCTCATTCTCCTCTACCACCCCATCATCTGTCGCCAAGAGCATGCTCACTTCGGACCTCTCGAAGTGGGGCTTGAGGCGGTTCATGTGGAGAACCCTCAAAGGGTTCCTGGGAGTCTGCAAATTCACCAGGTAGGTGACATCACTTTTGCGCTCCACCACCTCAAAAGGCCCAGTCCACTTGTCCTGCAAGGCACAAGGTTCCACTGGGGCCATGACCCACACTTTTTGTCCAGGTTGAAATTCGACCAGAGTGGCATTCTGGTCATACCACTTTTTCATTTCATCCTGGCTTGCTTCAAGGTTCACCTGAGCGAGATTCCTGAAGCAGGCAGTTTGGTTTCTGAAGGCCAGCATGTAACTAAACACATCCTGGGGAGTTTTCCTGGGAGCTGCCTCCCAGCCTTCCTTCACCAAACTCAGAGGTCCTCTCACAGGATGACCATACAGGAACTCAAAGGGACTGAACCCAAGAGACTTCTGAGGCACCTCCCTGTATGTAAAGAGAAGGCATGGCAAGAGGGCGTCCCACTTACGCCACATGGGTTCTGTTAGACCCTTAATCATGCCCTTCAAGGTTTGGTTAAATCTCTCCACAAAACCGTTACCTTGTGGGTGGTAAGGAGTGGTGAACTTGTAGGTTACACCACACTCCTTCCACAGGGATGTCATATACTTTGATATGAAATTGGTCCCACGGTCAGAAACCACCTCTCTGGGGAAACCCACGCGGGAAAAGATCCCCATTAACGCCCGGCCCACCACTGGCGCCGTCGTTGTCCTGAGAGGGATTGCCTCTGGGTACCGGGTGGCATGGTCCACCAAGACCAGGATGTACCTGTTGCCCATGGCTGTCTTGGGATATAGTGGCCCCACAATGTCCATCCCTACCCTTTCAAAAGGGGTTCCAACAACTGGAAAAGGTTGGAGAGGAGCTTTGACCTTCCTCCCACTCTTACCACTTGCCTGGCATATTTGGTCCATCTGACTGCCTTCGCATTTGGGGCCAGAAGAAGTGGGTGACAAGCCTGTCAAAGGTCTTGTCCCGCCCCCAATGTCCTGCCAAAGGTACGCCGTGAGCCAGACCCAGTAGGAAGGTCCTGAAGCGCTGGGGTACCACCAGCACATGGGCTGACCCAGGCTCAGAGACCTTAGGCTCACTATACAGGAGACCGGTCTCGGAGTAGATCCAATGTGATCCAGACTGATCACCAGCTGCCTGGTCTGCAGCCTGCTGCCGCAGACCCTCTAGAGAAGGGCACTTCTTCTGCTCCCTGCAGAAGTCTTCCCTGGTAGGACCACCTTCTTGCTGCCAATGGGTCAGGTTGGAGATGTCCCCCAGTTCAGCTACCTCCTCCCCTGTAGGTACTGGGGAGTCCCCCTCAAGGTCAGCCTCCTCCCGGTCCATGGGAACTTCAGGGGCCGGTTTCCCACACCCCATGCCTTTTTTCTTGGCAGGGACCTGGGCCACTGTTTCAGGCTCCAGGTCCTTCTGATCACCCTTTCTGGTCACCATTGACCGAGTGGACATGCATGCCCACTCTGGCAACCCAAGCATCTCCAAGTGAGACCTGAGCTCAACATCCTTCCACAAGGACTGCTCCAGGTCGTTACCTAGCAGACAATCTACAGGCATGGTAGGGCTCACAACCACCCTCAAGGGACCTGAGACCCCCCCATTCAAAGGGAACCTGCGCCACCATACACTGGCCCTCTGAGTTGTCTACAGCAACTACTTGGTGGAATGCCCCGGGGACTACTTGCTCCTCAGAGACCAGGTGACACCGGACTGAGGTCACACTGGCTCCAGTATCTCTGAGAGCCTCTACCCTTTTCCCATTGATGGTCACTGAGGTGCTGTATTTCTTTGTGTTAGGGGCACCTGGTTACCTGGGACCATCTCACTGTCCCCTAGTGAGACGAGGGTCATTTCTGTGGGATCCCCACACTCCTGTGGGCACCCCTCCTCCCCAAGCACCACACTAGCCAACACCTTGGTCTGCCCACCGGTGGGTGGCTGTGCCCTCTTGGGACACTTGGGGTCCCCCTTCATGTGACGCATCTGGTCACATGCAAAACACTTGCGGGGCGGTCTCAGCAGGCTTTCCTGAAGAGACCCCTTGTTTCTTATCTCCTGGGGGATGGGAACCTTTACCCTGGGTGTTAGTTTGGGGCCCTTTAGAGGACTCCTGTGCTTTACCCTTGTCCCCCCACTTTTCTGCTGGGGACCCTGCCCACCTTTGGCTGAGTCTCCCCCAAACGCTTTCTTGTGGACCCTGGTACTCACCCAGTGGTCCGCCTCCATAGCAAGCTTCCTGGGGTCAGTCAGCTTACTATCAACCAAGTGCTGGTGCAGCTCTGCAAAACGTAGACTAGACAAGTGCTCCCATGTAATCAAATTGTAGATCCCCTGAAAATCTGTTACATTACTGCCCTTCACCCAGCCATCCAGTGACCTGCAGAAAGAATCTACACATTCCAACCAAGTGTTGGCATCAGTTTTCCTACTGGACCTAAACTGATCCCTGTACTTGTCAGGTGTGAGTCCATACCCAGTGAGGAGAGCGTCCTTCATATCAGCATAGGTGAGGTTCTGTCCCTTACCCAAAGCTATCAGAGTGTCCCTTGCTTCTTCTGGGAAGAGAGGCCACAACCCTGCCCCCCAATTCCTTTAAGGGACCCCATTCATGTGAATAGACTCGTACCCTTGAAACCACCTTTGTATGTCATCCCCCTTCTTGAATTCTTTACCTACATTCTTGGGGATGTGCACAATCCTATCTGTTGCAACTGAAGAGTTGCTGCCACCATCCGTGCTGGACTTGCTCTTCAATTCCAGCTCCTTGAGCCCACGCTCATGGTCTAATACCATCCTTTGTGACTCCATCTTGAGCCTCTCAAGCTCTATCTCATGCCTCCTAGCTTCCCTTCTGTCCTCCAGCTCCTCTGGGGACAAACCACTGCTACCTAACCTGGAGGGACCCCCCTCCCAACAGCACATCTTCCCTAGAAGTAGGGTCTTCCGCCTCCCCACTGAGATCCCCAGACTGCTCACTGGCATGTCTGGCTGCTACCCAAGCCCTCAGCACCTTTTGTAGCTCTTCCTTCCTGGTGAGGCCTCTGACTTGGACTTTTAGGTTTTTACAAATAGCCTTCAACTCCTTGATGTTGCAGGTTTCCAACCTTTCCTCCTCAAAGGCCACCTCTAGGGATGCAAGTGATGATGCTGCTGTGTCAGGCATGATGCAGTAGGAAGTTAAAGTTCCAAAACGATAGGATCACAAAAATAGACCAGAAAAAAAACAATATGTGGCACGTTATGGTCTGCAATATGATAGTAGTGCACACCAATCACTGTAAGTCAAGTGCAAACACAAGTCCTATCCCACCGCTGCCACCAATATTAGAAATGGGGGTCTCTAGTTGGCAAGGGCTTGCACCTTTGTCCAAGTAGGGACCCTTCCTTCTAGTCAGGATAAGGGAGTTACACTCCTAAAATAACCCCTGCTCACCACCTTGGTAGCTTGGCACGAGCAGTCAGGCTTATCTTAGAGGCAGTGTGTAAAGCATTTGCACATAACCAACAGTAATACAGTGTAAGCACTACAAAAGGACACACCACCAGTTTAGAAAAATATCCAATATTTTTATATACTTAAGACAAGACCAAAAACGATAAAAATCCACAATACAGTACCTAGAAATCCTCAGTTATCAAAATAAACTTGAAAAACAGTTCCTTGAAGTCGATAGCTCCATCTGGGGCTATCACGGTGTCGTGAACAACAAATCCAAACAGTTCTGGCTGACCGCGGTGTCGCGGGCCAGCTACGGTGTCGGGAAGACCCGCAAAACAGTACCTTTAGAAATGCAGGGCGTCGGCGACCTCTCGTTGATCTCCGAAAGCACGGCGTCCGCAGGCGTCGGTTCTGGAGATCGTTGCAGGAGTCGTCGGGCCCTTGAAGTCACACGAGTTGCAGATTGAACTCCTCGCGGTTGAAGTCAGGAGCACCGGCGTCGGCAGGTGTCGGGTGCTGCGGTGCAAAGCGCAGTGGTGCGGCATGCAGTGCCCTCAGGTCACAGTGAGGGCAGCGGCTCGGTGACGGTCGTCGAGCGGCGTCGGTGAGACCAGGGCTCCGGTGCGAAGTGATGCGGTGCTCATCGCGGTGCTGGCAGGTCACGGTGCAAGCAGCTTCGTTGTCGTTGCTGAAGCGATGTCGTCGGCTGACGAACGGGAATCAATGGCGCTGGCGTCGGTAGGCCAAGGCTGCGATGCGGGACAAGGACGGCGCGTCGTGTAACTTACGAGCGGTGCCTTCGAACTACAGTGCAAGCAGTGGCATCGATGTCGGCGTGGAGCGGCGTCGGCGGGGATACCAGGGCGATGATGTGAAGCGAGGTGGTGCGGAGTGCGGTGCCCACAGGTCGTGGTGCAAGCAGCAGCTCTGTGGTGGCGTCAGCAGGTGTCATCGGTGAGACCAGGTTTGCGGTGCGGCTTTGCGGCGGTGCGGCTTTGCGGCGGTGCCCTCTGCGGTGCCTTCAGGACACGGAGTCGTCAGCAGCGTCGTAGACGCCGCCAGGTTGCTTTTTCTTCTGTTGCAGCACAAAACACACAGTCCCCAGTGCTGAGGGCAGAAGAACTTGAAGTCTTTGCTGTTCCTGAGACTTCTTGAACAGGGAGCAAGCTCTACCTCAAGCCCTTGGAGAAACTCACAAAAAGAGATTGCAGAAAGTTCAAGGCCAGTCCTTTCACTGCTCAAGATAGAAGCAGCCCCTGCAGGCCAACACGGCAAAGCACACAGCAAAGTGGTAGTTCCTCCTCACAGCTTCCCCAGCTCTTCTTCTTGGCAGTCTTCTTGGTCCAAAAGAGTTCTAAAGTTCTGGGGTCTGGGCTCCAATATTTATACCACCAAATCCTTTGTTCTCTGAAGGTAGAGCATGTCTGTACCCAGCCCAAACCAGTTCTGTCCTCACTGGTGCAGCTTCCTGGCAGGGGGTGGAGACGGCATTGTGCAAGGCAGACCATGCCCATTCAGGTGCAAGGAAATCTCCTCCCACTACTCTAAATGCAGCCCAGGTCTATTTAGCCCAGCCCTGACCCATCAGGCTTTCTGGAGCCACTGCCCCTCTCCAGCCCATGTCCCATGTCATCCCAAGGCCAGACAGTCAATCCACAACCCCAGCAGAGGCACACAGGATGGCTAAGCAAGAAAGTACCTATTTTCTAAAAGTGGTATTTTCAAACACAGAATGTAAAAATCATCTTCACTAAAAGATGCATTTTTTACATTCTGAGTCCAGACATACTAAACGTTATTTTTCTACCTTGTTCCCAGAGGAAGTTATGTTTATAAGATGGTATAAACAAACTCCCCATTCTGTCCGTATACGTAGGGCTTCTAATAATAAAAAATTGTAACACTTTAAAACTAAAAAATGCTGAAATATCACCAGTTATATGTAATTGACAATTATATAGCTTGCACCGCCATAGATTTCAAACTTCATCAGTGATGTAATATGTACAGCCATAAGCAGTGCTTCATAGCAGTGTGAGTCATATTTAGGATTTTTTAACATTAAAATCTTACCACCTTAATTACGTGTAATTCCACTTTAACCTTAGTTTTTTTCAGTGAATTTCTATGGATTATTTAAAATTAAGTGTTATCTTATTAAGATACATCGACACCCTACTTCCTGCCCTGGGCCAGGCCCAACCCCTCAGGCAGCTAACCCCAGATGCACATGACTTTTGGCCTTGCGTGGGGTTTGCAGCAGGCCTGGTCTGCCGCCAGACCTAGCATTGATCCCCACTTAGGTAGCCAATCCCACACTGCTCACAGTGGACATCCACCCCACATTTTTCCTTTTTTCCTTTTTTTTCTGTCACGTGGGACTCTCGCAGAAGGGGCCCACGCTGGCTCCTGGAAAAGTCCTGAGGAACTAACTACCCTGGTTTCCCAGGACTCTTCAGGAAAAGGTCAAAATCTCCTATAAGAGTCCAGTGGGATTGACAAGCTGAACATTTTGATTTTCTTCTGGGACCCATCCATAAATACCTCTACCCTGCCCATACTACTCTTATTTTTTCTAAGTTTCAGGACACTGAGACCGAGTGCTTTTGCCCTGTGATGCTGTCCGCAACATTTTCTTTCATGTTGTGGCCAGCCAATTACATCATTTGGTCCCACAAGAAAAAACCATGTGCCTGGAAAAAAAGCCATTGTGACCTATCAAAACTGTCTATTTTTTTAATTGTAGCCCCGTGGCACTCCCACTGGTCACCCATGGAACCAACCGTCCAGATATCTCTATTTTTTTAAGCTGTATTTCTCAATAACAGGTAATCTGATTACACCAAATCCCCAAAAAACGCTTTCTGAGTGAAGATCTAGCTTTCTGCCAACTTTTTTGTAATTCTGTTCAGTTGTTTTTTCTGTTTCGCTGTCTAAATTTTCCTATGGAAAATTAATAGGGAAAAAAGTGTTTTCTCGATCCCCCTTGACGGAGCACCCCAAAACCTTCCAGGAAGGAGCTGATGTGGAGAAAGTTTTTTTTCAAAGATTTGTCAAACAACAGCAAAGTTATTAGCAAAACAAAAACACTCTTCCTATTGAAACGCTGTAGCTACACAGTGGGGACCCCCAGGCCTATTAGGTCTCGGGGAGGGGGACTGCACCCTCCTCCCCTGGGAGTTTGGCCCCGTGCAATGTGGGCCCCGGGGCCCAAGAAGGCTCGGCGAGGGGGCCACGCTGCCCTATCCCCTTTTTCATTGTATTTGGCCCTAGGGGATGGGGTCCCCGGGGGCCTATTAAGGCCAGGGGAGGAGGGCTGAATGGCCCCCTCCCCATAGGTTTTTGTTCCGGGGGTTGGGGTTCCCATGGCCAAAGAAGGCTCAGGGAGAGAGTGCACACCCCTCCCCTGTTTCATTGTATGTGGTCCCGGGGGATTGGGCCTCTGCGTCCCTTTAAAGCTTAGGGTCAGGCCGCGCTGGCCCCTACCCTTTCTATTGGAACTGGCCATGGGGGAATGTGGTCCCTGGGCCCTGTGCCCAATTAAGGCTCAGGGAGGGGGGCTGCATGCCCCCTTCCCTTAATGTATATGTTTTGGCCTGTGGGGATGTGGTCCCCGTAGCCCAAAGAGAAACCTACGACATGCAAGCTGAAGACTGTGCGCGGCTTGGGGTTGGCAGCCTGCTGGAGGTTTGGCCACAGGGCCTGGCAGCTGGTCAAGCCCTGTGGCCAACCACTCTCCGCACATGTCCAAAGGCTATGCACAGGTGGCGGTTGGCTTTATATTTAATAATAAAATGCTACTTTACATTTTAGAAAAACATGGAAATTCACGGAAGAAAAACTAAAGGTTAAAGTAAGGTTATAGTTAGGTGTGATAAAAAGATCTGTTTGTGGTTAAAAAAACCTTAGAAATTCACTGAAGTAAACAAAGGTTAAAGTGATGTTATAGTTAGGTGAATATGTCAGCGACAACATAAACGTTTTGAACTAAAAACAACACAGAAAGTCACCAGTTATAGTTAGCAGAGCTAACTATAACTTGCTCTCCCACCATGCACTCCTTATGGCCACATATATTACCTCACTCATGACATGTTTGTGACATAAATTGTCATAGACCATGTCATGAGTGATCTAACATGTGAGGTCATAAGCAGTGCATGGCTGGAGTGCAAGTTATAGTGAGCTCTGCTAACTATGGTGAATTTCTGTGTTTTTTTTAGTTGAAAACGATAATGTTGTTACTGACTATAATGATAATTTAAGCTTTGTTTTTTTCAGTGAATTCGCAAGTTTTTTTTTAAACAAAAACAGATCTTTTTATCACACCTAGCTCTAAAGTTACTTTCCCTTTGCTTTTTTGTGTATATATATATATATATATATATATATATATATATATATATATATTCACTGAAAAAACCATAGGTTTCAGGCACGTTATAGTTAGAAATTAGCATTTAAAAAACCTTAGAAATTCACTGAAAAAACCAGAGGTTTCAGGGACGTTATAGTTAGTTGGACATTTCACTCGTATAAAACCAGTGAAATTCGGCCGTTATAGTTAGTTCAGCTAACTATAACTCTCGCCCCCGCAATGCACTGCTGATGACGTCACATATTACATCATTCATGACACGGTCAGTGATATCACTGATGACATCACTGATGACATCTCAAATGACATCACTGATGACATCACTGATGAAATCATCCAGTGACTGTGTGTTTCTATAAAGTTTAAATATGTTTTATATATATGCCAAGGTGTATTGAAGAATGAGTGGGTGTATAAGTGTCTGGATGGAGGATTTAGTAGGTGCGTGACTGTATAAGTGAGTGATTAAATGTGTTTTACTGAATGCATGGGTTAGTGACTAAACTGTGTGAATGTCTGTATCAGTGTGTCTGTTGTGTGAGCTGCTGCATGGGTTGGTGAGTAGCTACATGAGTGTCTATATGGGTTATTGATTGGTTGCCTGAGTATCTGTATGGGTGCCTGAGTGTTTGTGTGGGTGGGTGGGGGGTGTGTGACTTTGTGCATAGATGTGTGAGTTGGTGATTCACTGGGTGTATGGGTTCAAGAGTGTGTCTGTGAAGGGCTGTATGGGTGAGTGAGTGTGCGTATGGCTGTGTTGGTGAGTGAATGGATGTCTCAGTGGTATATGTGTGAGTAACTACATATGTGAAAGGCAGTATATGTGAGTGTTGGAGTATATAAATGACTATATGTGAGAGTGAGTGATAGTGAGAGTGGCTGAATGGATGAGTGTGTGCTTGTGTCAGTGATTGTATAAGAGAGTAAGTATGTGTTAGTATCTGTATGAATAGGTGAGGTGGTGTGTGTATAACTGTATCGGTGAGTAAATGGGAGTGTGATTGATTCTTTACATGACTGACTAGGTGTGTAAGTAACTGTATGGGTGAGTGGCAGTGTGTGAGTGTCTGTATAGGTGTATGAGTGCTGTATTGATGAGTGACTGCATGTATGAGTGACTGTATGGGTGAATGAGTGGATGTGTGTGTAGACCTAGGAATCAGTGAGTGAGTATGTAGTAACTGGTGTTGGTGTGTCTATGGTTTCGAAAATGGTACTCTGTATTTTAGAGTGGGTGTATCAAAGGTTATATTAGTGTGTGAGGAGGTGCATCAGATTATCACGTGGATGATGTCATCAGTGATGTCATCAGTGATGTCATTTGAGATGTCATCAGTGATGTCATCAGTGATGTCACTGACCATGTCATGAATGATGTAATATGTGACGTCATCAGCAGTGCATTGCGGGGGCGCTAGTTATAGATAGCTGAACTAACTATAATGGCCGAATTTCACTGGTTTTGTACGAGTGAAATGTCCAACTAACTATAACGTCCCTGAAACCTCTGGTTTTTTCAGTGAATTTCTAAGGTTTTTTAAATACTAATTTCTAACTAGCCCACCAGGTACCTCCAATATGCGCCACAGAGCTGGATTGCAGAGAGGTGGTCTGAGGCCACGCCCCCTTTTTACACCACTCTGCAAACGCACCTCTTGGCGCACTGCTGCTCCGGGGATGAAGTCCACTTGTGTCCTGAGGTCCTCAGGACACAAGAGGACCTCATCGCCCCACCAACAGTGCGCCAAGAAGTGCGTTTGCAGAGTGGTGTAAAAAGGGGCGTGGCCTCGGACCACCTCTCTACAACGCAGCTCTGTGGCTAGTTGGCCCCCAGGGACCCTCAGTATTCAAGGGGAATTAATTCCCCATCTAACAACGCGCCAGGTGGCGCGTTTGCAGAGTGGTGGAGAAAGGGGGCGTGGCCTCCGGCGAGATGCCATTTTTTTTACAAGGGGGGCTGTGTGCCCCCCCCTTCTTTTACATTTTTTGGGCCCTGGGGACCCCATCCCCCAGGGCCTGATCCCTATTTATAAAAAAAAAAAAATGGGAAGGGGGCCGTGTGGCCCCCCTCCCGAGGCCAATTTCGGCCCTGGGGACCCCATCCCCCGGGGCATGGCCAGACTTTTTAAAATATCTTTATTTATTTATGTGGAGGGGGGCAGTGTGGCCCCCCTCCTCAGGCCAATTATGGCCCCAGGGACCCCATCCCCCGGGGCTGGCCATTTCGTTTTTAATTTTTTTTTTTATTAGAGGGGAGGGTGGCTGCGTGGCCCCCCTCCCGGGCCACTTTTGGCCCCGGGGACCCTATCCCCCAGTGCCTGGCCTCTGTAATTGGGACCGTGGGGGGAGCCCCAATGCCCCCACGGTCCCGCCGGCTCCCTGCCTCCTGTGGGAGCTGGCATTGCTTTTGAGCAAGGGGAGCTGCTGACATGCAGCTCCCCTTGCTCAAAAGCAATTCTGCTTTGCTTCATTGAAGCGAGAGCAGGTTTTCCTGCTCTCGCTTCAATGAAGCAAAGCAGTGTTTGCTATGGCAAACAGCAATGTCCTGGGGGTGGGCACCCCGGGACATTGCAGGAGCCGACCCTGGGGGGTGGCGGTCCCCAGGGCCATCGAGGGCTCCAGGAGGGGGGCCGCGCGGCCCCCCTCCCTTCATTTTCAAAGCCCCGGGGAGGTGGTGGTCCCCGGGGCGTGTGGGGGGCTCGAGCCCCCCTCACACATTTTTTTTTTTTTAAAACAGAGTCCTGGGGAGGTGGCGGTCCCCGGGGCTGCGGGGGCCCCTGCGGGCCCCCGCCACATAATTAGGCATGCCCCCGGGACCTGGCCCACCCGGGGGCTTTTATTTTCTCGGCCGGATTCGCAACCCCAGCGTGAATTCGGCCGATTTGTTTTAAAAAAAAATACTTTTTTTGGCCCTGGGGGTCCTTGTGGGATCCCTTGAGCAGGCCTAGGGGGTCAGGATGTTTGTACCCTGCCCCCTTTTCATGTTTTTTTATCTTTGTTTCACCCTTTTTCTTGTGACTCCGGCTAATGGTATGTTATTTGAAACAAAAAACATCTGTTGTTCTGAATTAGAAATATCTCTTAATACCAATTTCTCTGTGTTGGACCTGACCTTTTTTGCAGGGTTGTTCTCAAACTTTTTGCCTTCCTTCTGTATTTTTTCTGACCTGTTGTTGTTGGCTTTAGGACTCTGGGCACTCTACCACTGCTGATCAGTGCTAAAGTGCATGTGCTCTCTCCTTTAAACTTGGTATGATTGGTCTACACCTGTTTGGCATATTTAATTTACCTATAAGTCCCTTGTACAGTGGTATCCTATATACCAAGGGCCTGTAAATTAAATGCTACTAGTGTGCCTACAGTGCTGCTTGCGCCACCCACAGAAGTAGCCTTGCTAACCTGTCTCAGTCCTCTGCCACTGCAGAGTTTGCATGGGCAGTTTACATTTAAAGTTACTTTCCAAGTCTGGAACTCCCCATTTACTACATATAGGTCACTCGTAAGGTAGGCCCTAGCAGCCCTATGGGCAGGGTGCTGTGTAGGTAAAAGGTAGGACATGTGCCTTCATTGTGTGTCATGTCCTGGTAGTGGCAAACAGCCTATTTGGTTTCTCACTGCTGTGAGGCCTGCTCCTCTCATAGGTGTGCATTGGGAATTCCCTGATGTGTAATTTCTGTTCTGGAAGGAGTGGCGTTGCCATGTTTAGTATGCTTGGAATAGTGTTGATAAATCCTGCTTATTGGTGAAAGTGGATTTTTCATTACTATTTTTGAAATGCCACTTTTAGAAAGTGGGCATTTCTGTGTGCTTATGACTCTTTGTGATTTGCAGCCTGACTCCAATCAACGTCTGGTTTAGGCTGACAGGGGCCTGTTTGTGCATTCACTTTAGAGTTGAGGTGTGCCCTGCATATCCTGATGTCCCATCCCCCGGCTGATGGGCGTTCTTGAACTGGAGTGGTGGGAGAAGTTGTCACTGACACCTGAACAGGGCTGTGCGTGTTCTCTCACAATGCTGTCTCCACCCCCCTGTAGTGTGTCTGGAGCCAGGGCTGGGATTGAATGGGGGTGTTGTGCACTTCTAAAGTTTGTTTGAAGTTACCTCCACATCAAAGATATTTTGAGTATAAGTACAGGGGCTCTGACCCATGATTTTAGACACTGTGTGGGACTTGTAACCAGATGCTGAGGCTCTACATACTGCACCAGGGGATTGCTGTGCTGTCAGGAGGAACCCCCATTTGGACTGCTTGCCTTGTGTGCTGGCCTGCTGCCTGTTCTCTGCTTGTGCCCCCAGTGCTCTCCAAGGGCATGTTGGCCCTTGCTACATCAGCGCATGGTGAGCGATGCATTTGACAACTCTACTTGTGCCAAGATTAGCGCATTGCGAGTGCTTGATACTTTTCCTGCAGTCAGCACGTGTGAACGCTTCATTGGTGGCAATCTGCTCAAAGTTAGGCGTGTAGAGCGCTTTCATCATTCACTGGAGCAGCGTGTGCCCCAGCGCCTTGAAGTTCCTTGGGAGTAGCGGGTGGCCTGGCGTATGTGCAGTACGCTCAGCTGACTCCTGATCAAATCCAGCGCGGGAATATTGACGCCGCAGCGCCTGCTAATCGGCCCCTTTATTGCCTTCACGACTCCGAAAGCTTTCGCCATGACTTTGGGCCCGTGCCCCCTGAGGTCGCCTGACACACCGACGCTTCCTGCACGACTCCAAGGAGTTCCCGGCTCCTACAGAGCTTTCCTCCACCCCCATGGAATAGGCACAGGGAAGTGCCGCGCTCCGTCGTGAGCAGCTTTGCCCAGGTGAGCGACTTGATTCCCATGAAAGGCTGCATTTGGCAGCAGCTGCACTGAGCATTTGTGGGCAGCTGCCTTTGACCACTCTTTGTGCGGGAGGACCCAGCGAGGCCTCTTGTATATCTACAGTCAGGTGTGCCCCCGTCTTAGCTCCTACCTTGGGGGCATTTGTTTGGCAGTGATGTCAATCTCGGGGAGACTCCTCGGCGGAGGCCCCCGCGCCCTTGAGTTCGAAAGTTGAAAACTACTGTACTCTGTGGAATGGGCACACAGGTGCTCTGGGCTATATTCTTATGGGGATATTTGATGATTCATGCTGTTATGGTGACGGGTGAGGTATTCAGACAAAATATTGAGTTTAAAATATGACCATACGTAAATATCGAATCTAAAATATTGTGACATGGAAATATCGTCAGCAAGAATATCGATGGCAAGAATATCGATTTTAAGGTATGTAATCATTTTTAAAATATTGAAGTCATTAATATCATTTGCAAAAATATAATTGTTTAAAATATCGTTTTTTCATTATTATTATGTATTTTAGTATATATTTTAAATGCATATGATGTAATGTTTTTGTTTAATTATTCTTTATGTTTTTTAATACATTTGTTAAATTTTTAGTAGGTATGAAATTTAATTGAATTACATTTTGTGTTTTTTTGTTCCATAGCGGGTTGTGGGTTTATAGGGGTGTAGGGTGGGAAGTAATTGAAAAATAATAAACTAATGATTATTTTTAATTTAATATTAATTGATATTTAATTATGTTAACTGTGCTATACATTTTTTTAATGTAAATTTTATGTGTGGGTTGTGGGGTTTATAGGGGTCAAGGGTGGGATGTAATTTATTTTAAATTAATTAATAATTAGTTGTTAATTAATATTAATTAATTAATTATGTTAATTGTGTAATTATTTGTTTTTAGGTGTGGGTTGTGGGGTTTATAGCGTTAAAGGGTGGGGAGTAAAATAATTGTAATTAATTAATAAATAGTTGTTAAATACTATTAATTATTTAAGTGACAAATATTTTTTTAAGTGTGCAATTAATTAAGTTTTTAAGTTTAATTTTAGGTGTGGGTTGTTGGGTTTATAGGGGTAAAGGGTGGGAAGTTAATTAATTAATGTTAATTAATTTTAATGAATTAATATTTAGTTTTTATTAATTAATATTTATTTAATTGATAATTATGTTGATTGTGCTATTTTTTTTTAATTTTAAATGTGGGTTGTGGGTTTTGTAGTGGTAAGGGGTGGGATGTAAATTAATTGTGAGTAATTAATAATTATTTTTTAATTAATATTAATTATTAATTTGATAATTAATTATGTTAAATGTGTAAATAATTTTCTGTTAAATTTTATGAGTGTGTTGTGTGTTTTGTGGGGGTACATTGAGGAAAGCACATTAATTATAATTCACTAATAATTAATGACAATTGGTTTGTTTATAAATATTTATATTAATAGTGTACATACTTTTTTAAGTTAAGTTTTAGGTGCAGGTTGTGAGTTTTGTGGGGGTATAGGGTGGGAAGTAACTAAATTAAATTTATGTAATAAATATTTTTTTGTTAATAAATAATTTCTAAAGAAAAATGTTTATTTGTAAGAAAATTATTTTAGTATTTTATATATAATAATTTGTTGGTATTTGTGATATGTAATTTTTTTAAAGTTTTTAATATTAAGGGGTCGATTCCGATCTGGATCGTAAGGGCTCCGAATCGGATACGGCTTTACCTAAACCGATCCGGAGCCCTTGTTTCCAACCGAATCGTTCACAGTTCCGAATGACCAAGTACGATGCCTGGAAACCCTTAGCGCTGACCGAATCGGTTCCGGAAGGCATTCGGAGAGAAAAAGCCTTCCTGAGCCGATTCGTACAGCTCTATAGACTAGGTTTTCTGAGCGAGCAAGTACGATGAATGATTCGGACAACCTTTCCGATTCGGTTTGCCTGGAATGGAAAGGCTGCTGGAATCAGTCTTTGGGGGCCCGTTGCAGGCCCCCTTCACCCAGGGCCCTCCGAATCAGGCCCGTGGGGGTACCCATGGGTCCCCTCTTCCCAACCATGCACAGTGTGGCAGGCACCAAGGGGTGCCCACCACAGGGTGACGATTATCCCCAACCACCCCTTTTGTCAATGCGAGCCTGTGTTCGCGTTCAGAACACAGGCTCCCATTAAAGCCAATGGGAGCCCCACCGAATCATATCCGGATGCATTCAAATGCATCGTACTCGTTCGGTTGGACTCTCCCAATCCGAGTCGTACGGAAAGCATTCCGGACCCGAGTCGTTCGGTATGCTTTCCGAATGAGATCGGAATCGACCCCTAAATATATTTTCATTTTTTATTCCACATATTTCTATTTTTATATATTTACTATGTTTTTGAAATAGTTTTATTTTGATTATGATATTTTGTTTGTTTGCACTGACTGTAGTGGGAATAGTAAATTTTACCACTCCGCTATCCAACACTTTCCCTATTGTTGTACTGATTGGAGTGGGAATAGTACATTTTACCTCTCTGCTATCCAGCACTTTCCCTACTGTTCTGCTGACTGGAGTGGGAATAGTAATTTTACCCCTCAGCCTTCAAACACTTTCCCTACTGTTACACTCATTGGATTGGGAATAGTTAATTGTACCCCTTTATAGTCCAACACTTTCCCTACTGTTGTATTGACTGGAGTGGGAATAGTAAATTTTACACCTCCGCTATCCAGCTTTTTCCCTAATGTTGAACTGACTGGAGTGGGAATAGTAAATTTTACTCCTCTGCATTCCACCAGTTTCCCTACTGTTGTACTGGCTGGAATGGTTATAGTAAATATTACCTATCCGCAATCAAACACTTTCATTACTGTTGACTTTCGTTACTGTTGAGGGAGATTTGTAAATTTTACCCAGTTTAATTATTTTTGAGTTGTGTGAAGTGGGAGTAGTAGATTCTTTATATATTTATTATAATAGTTTGCATAGTTTTGTATAGACTGTAGTGGGAATAGTGTATGTATTAATTTTAATATTCTATAATTTATTTTATATTGTTATAATTTATATTATTATGTTTTTGTTTATGTCAAATTTTAATATTTTTAATTATTAATTTTTTCAATGTGTAAAATACTTTTTACTAAATTTTAAGAATTTTAAGTTGTTTACCTTTTTTATTTAATTAGTACAGTTTGCTTTTTAATGAGTTTATTATATTGGTATAGGTATATATATATATATATATATATATATATATATATATATGGCCAAACGAACGAAATTCCAATCGCGCTCTCAGAGCAAATAAGTATCAAGTCCAGGTTACATCCAAGAGGGGTTTATTTGATTCATAAACCCGCCGTGACGCGTTTCACCCTCAAAAAGCCGATCTGTACGCGCAATGCTTGCACTGATAAAGTTTGCATCATTTGAAGTAAGGCTCAATCACGCAGCGTCTTTACTTGAACGATACGAACCTCACTAATGTAAACATTACACGCACAGACCGACTTCTGACGGTTTTCGCACTCTTCAAAATGGCGCTTGCACAATGTCTTAGGTAGTGCTTGATGTTACAGGACATCAGTCCGCTTTCTATGCACATTTTACATCTGTCAGGCTCATATACGCAGCGTCTTACTTCAAATGATGCAAACTTTATCAGTGCAAGCATTGCGCGTACAGATCGGCTTTTGACTATCTTCAAAATGGCGCTTGAATAATGTCCGGGGTAATGTTTTGAGGCCATAGGACACCAGTCCGCTTTCTATGCACATGTTTCACAAAAGTATGTCAAGCATTTCCTGTGTTGTGCCCGTTGTGTAAACAAGCCCCTTGAGGGTGAAACGCGTCACGGCGGGTTTATGAATCAAATAAACCCCTCTTGGATGTAACCTGGACTTGATACTTATTTGCTCTGAGAGCGCGATTGGAACTTCGTTCGTTTGGCAATTGACATACCGGCCCACTCCGCCGGCATCGCGCCACCCCTCCAAGGGCTACAATCTCCGAAGGAGTAACTTGTTTTTGATATATATATATATATATATATATATATATATATATATATATATATATATATATTGTTATATTTTTATAGTGTTTACAAAGTTTGAAATTTAAATTTAAATTATCTGTTTAATAATAGTTTTTTAAGTAGAAATATGCAAATATATATTAATTATTATATATGTGTGTTTAACTTTTTAAAATTAAGTTTATTTATTATATTTGTTAAAATATATATTAAATCTATTTTCTTTTTTAATTATTGTTAATATGTAATATATTTAATATTTATTATTTAATTTTAAATACATTTAAAAAAGATATTTAACACAATGATATTAATGACATTGATAGTTTATTTTCAGTATTTTTGTACTTACCATTATAAGTTAAGGATGACGATATTTTTGACATCGATAATTTGAACACAATATTTTGGTATGGGGATGTTTTGGGTGGCGATATTATGTCAGTGAACCGACAGGAGATGATTCGTGGGATTTATTTCATAACCTGTTGCATTTTTGGGCACTGATGTGAGGAATTATGTCGTGTTTATGCCTTGCACAGTCAGGATAATGAATACTAATGTAGGATTGCCCAGTATGCACAGCACTTATGATTCTATGTGATCTCTCTAGACTACCTGTGCATTTTATGCCCTGATGTTATGATATGTGTTGTTTTATGCCTTGCAGTGACAGGATAACAAGTATTATTTCAGGATCTACATAATATGTACAGTGATGGTGTTTTGATGACGTGTGCAACATTTAAGTCTTTATCTTATTGCACTAACTGTGATGTTATGACAATTGCCTAGTTGGCAAAGTGATTATTGGTTTATGTGGTTTTGGTCTATGTTTTATATGCAATACAGATACGTATTTTTCTATACTACTGTGTGGTGTCTCTTTTGTGGTGTATTTATTGTGTTACTGTGTTGCGCAAACGCTTTACACATTGTCTCTGGGATAAGCCTGAGTGCTCGTGCCAAGCTACCAATGGGGTGAGCAGGGGCTATCTTGGGTGTGTAACTCCCTTACCCTGACTAGAGTGGTGGGTTCTGCCTGGCTTAGGTGCATACCCTAGCCAACCAGAAACCCCATTTCTAACACTCAAAGGTATGTATCTCAGGTGGGATTGATGGATTGGGAGGTGAGAATTTGGAAGGAGGTCGAAATGTAGTATGTGCCATAGTCGGGGTGCAAGGGTTATCCTGGTAAAGCATGTAATCTAATCTTGCGAAAAAATCTGTACATGTCAATTTGTAATTCCAAAAAATTAGGTCGGACTGTGGTAACAAATGACAGACCTCTGCTAAGTAGTGATCTTTCAGTAGATGAAAAGTTATGTGCAGAGAGATTAAAAATGGGGATAGTTTGTTCGTCATTGATACACCATAAGGTGGATTCAGAGTTCATGCTTATAGCAGTATCACTCATTTGTTGCCTCACTGGTAATAGTTTTGACATTTAAACCAAAGAGAGGGAAACAAGGGCAGTTATTTAATTAGGTCCAGCATACATGCCCAAAATGATATCTCTACAATTAAAGTATGCAGTTCCTAATATTAAGAGCAGGTGGTTGTGATCAAACAAGGGCTCCACACGATGGTGTAGAGCGAAACTTAGGAGGAGAATCTCCTCCTGTAGGAAAAAGACCCTCACACACCCAGCCAGCTAGGTGTCTTGCTTCATCATCGGGTCTGCTCCTTATCGGGTTGGCGCTGCAATACCCGATCGGCGCCCGAGATGGGGCCTTCTTGGCGGAGATCTTTATTCCTTATGCCGTAGGGTGTAGTGCGTGTGAGGGCCCTAAAACAGTGTAGGTGATAATGATGTGTGAGTAAGTGTGATTTAAAATAGGAAGTGGTGGTCCACTCAAAACAATTTTAATGAAATGTGGCCATCACCCTAATTAAAAAATGAAAGAGAAAACGCGTATCTTCACTCTAAAGTTGTGAGATTATACGCTTATGACATAGGTCAACATGTTTCTTGCCTTTATTCCTAGTAGATGGCAATTCCTCAGGACCAAAATAGGATCTACCTACACTTTTCGGTGGTGGTCAATAACTACATTAAGTGAGGTAATAACCACTCATACAGCACCCTCAAAAGTGATACCTGTAGATCTAAAAACAACCTGCAATAAAACAGAATAATAAACATTAATTTTTTCATGTAAGAATATTCTGGTAATTCAAGGAACCTGTGCCTCAATCAATATCCAAGGTGCAGCAACCGCATGCCGAACGCAGGTGACTGATGGCATGCGAGAAGTCTGAGCTAAAAGTGGTGAGGAAAATATAACAACATATTAAAAAATGGCAGCTGAAATGAGCATCGTTTTTTAACTTACCCAAATTGGGTCGAGGACGCACGGCATCAGTACCGGCTGGTGAGGACACTAGAATGTAGTGTCCTGAAGGGTAAAAAACAGAGAACAAGTGCTAGAAGGATAAACGGCCAGATACAGCTACCTGTAGGTGTATCAAGCAGAAAGGACGAGAAAGCCACAACATAATAGTACCTGGTTGTATCGTAATCATGTTTGTCAGTATACGTCTCTCAGGCGAACACACTGGCCCGTCCATGTCAATTGATAAGGTAAAGGGCGTTGATTAACCAGTCTGCGCCTCCCGGTGTTAGTACCGACACTGAGCAAGGTCAGCGTCAAATGCGCACCCGGTGCCCGTCGTGGTAAACAACACAGCGCTCGTCTGATATCAACAAAGAGTGAGAAACATCAGCTCAAGAAGGGGGAAATTTGAGAGCCGTCCTCACCAACATCACTCCATTAGTAAGGGTAGTCAACCCGGTATGTTGGCAAGCGTACGGGTCAATAGGATCCCACACATGAACTAGATGGCTCACTGGAGGGACATAGTGGTACCCTTCAAGCCAAAACAATAAAAACACAATGAGGGACACACAGGGAGCTGGCTATTACGTTACTTACTGTTCCGTGTTTAAGAAAGAATGGTCCCTAGTAGCATGGAAGTGCACTAGGGACTGGCTGATCCTTATAATCAATACGGCTAAGAGAATTGCAGACACCCTGCTGATAAGAATACAAACAGCAGAGGGTGCGATTAAGGTCATTGTCCAAACAGCTGCATATAAGAGCAAGCTAGCAGAGATCAATGCAGAGATTGCAGAGAATAGGGAATACTTAATGAAACAGAAGATTTCAAAACTCCAGAAAGATATTCAGAAATTCTCTGTTGAGAAGATCTATCCCTATCTCAAGGCAGACTATACTGCAACAGCTACTAGTTACTCTTCTGATGAAGGTTCCAACTCATTATGTAGGGGTTCTTCATCTAACAGTGATTCCAGCACTGGGAGCTGGAATAACAGGAAAACAAGAGCTTTCCAACAGCCTATGTATCCTCCTTTCCACATACCACCGTATCAGGGACCTCCATACTGGCAATATCCAATGTACCAACAAGGCCCTCCGCCTTTTTTCCAACATGGGGCTGAGCCACCTTTTTTAGACAGAGGCTGGGGCAGAGGAAGAGGGCGCAGAAAAGGTCAAAAAAGAGTACAATGGCAGGATTTGCCAGAACAGTCAATACGAGCAGTAGAGACCAGGAGTCAGACAAGGGGGAAGAGACATTGATTATTAATCTCTCACCCAGAGCCCTTTCACCGATTGAGGTCAAGGTTCTCCAAAAAGGTCTGGGGTATGTTCCCACACCTCGAAATGATATATTTCGTGACATTTGTGAAATACAAGGTTTTTTCCGTAAAATCCGCCTAAAAGCCTTTTTTCAAGACCAACCGCCACAACCAACGGGCGATTCTGGTTTGCACAGACCATCTACTTTTACACCTAATAGTAGCATGGTTCCCAACGAGGTGTTAACATTTGAGCAAGCAGTGTTAAAAGATCTGAACAGAACATCTACCCCTGCTCCGTATCATAACTTGTCTTCCAATGAAACCACTGCCATCTTAGACCTGGCGAATGATGTGAACATCATAATCAAACAGGCTGATAAAGGTGGGGCTACGGTGATCATGTCCACAGTGGACTACGACAATGAATGTCGCAGACAACTAAGCGATAGGGTATACTACACACCTATACTGACAAACATGATTACGATACAACCAGGTACTATTATGTTGTGGCTTTCTCGTCCTTTCTGCTTGATACACCTACAGGTAGCTGTATCTGTATCTGGCCGTTTATCCTTCTAGCACTTGTTCTCTGTTTTTTACCCTTCAGGACACTACATTCTAGTGTCCTCACCAGCCGGTACTGATGCCGTGCGTCCTCGACCCAATTTGGGTAAGTTAAAAAACGATGCTAATTTCAGCTGCCATTTTTTAATATGTTGTTATATTTTCCTCACCACTTTTAGCTCAGACTTCTCGCATGCCATCAGTCACCTGCGTTCGGCATGCGGTTGCTGCACCTTGGATATTGATTGAGGCACAGGTTCCTTGAATTACCAGAATATTCTTACATGAAAAAATTAATGTTTATTATTCTGTTTTATTGCAGGTTGTTTTTAGATCTACAGGTATCACTTTTGAGGGTGCTGTATGAGTGGTTATTACCTCACTTAATGTAGTTATTGACCACCACCGAAAAGTGTAGGTAGATCTTATTTTGGTCCTGAGGAATTGCCATCTACTAGGAATAAAGGCAAGAAACATGTTGACCTATGTCATAAGCGTATAATCTCACAACTTTAGAGTGAAGATACGCGTTTTCTCTTTTCATTTTTTAATTAGGGTGATGGCCACATTTCATTAAAATTGTTTTGAGTGGACCACCACTTCCTATTTTAAATCACACTTACTCACACATCATTATCACCTACACTGTTTTAGGGCCCTCACACGCACTACACCCTACGGCATAAGGAATAAAGATCTCCGCCAAGAAGGCCCCATCTCGGGCGCCGATCGGGTATTGCAGCGCCAACCCGATAAGGAGCAGACCCGATGATGAAGCAAGACACCTAGCTGGCTGGGTGTGTGAGGGTCTTTTTCCTACAGGAGGAGATTCTCCTCCTAAGTTTCGCTCTACACCATCGTGTGGAGCCCTTGTTTGATCACAACCACCTGCTCTTAATATTAGGAACTGCATACTTTAATTGTAGAGAATAGTTTTGACATGCCTGTCTTTTGCCTTGTGTGTTGAATTGCCATTGAACTCGACCTCTCCCGTTCCCTCGTCTGGCAGGTCTGGGTTGGCCTCCCTCTTAAAATTGGGGTTATGGATTGTGCTAAAAGGGCTTGTGCTCTCACCAGGGTCTGAATTATCAGAGGATTCTGCTGAAGAATCACTAAGGGGTTGATTACAATGTTGGTGGGTCTGACACCTACGGCACGTCGGTGTCGAGTCCACCCACATCTTGCCCCTGCGGTCAGCCCGCCACATTACGATGCTGCGGGCGGAGGCATTGGGCGTAGGGACCGTCCGCGGTGCTCCTGACGGGCTCAAGGAGCCCATCGATGCTTCGGAAAGACACCATAATCCCATAATGACGGTGGCTCCAACGTTGGGATAATGATGTTATTTTAGGACAGTCTTTCCATGTCGGCCTTTCTGACATGGAAAGGCTGTCGGAAAATGACTTTGGAGGCCCTAGCAGGGCCCCCTTCCCCCTGGCCCTCTACAATGGAGCCTGGGGGGCACCTATGGTGCCACCCTAAACATCCCTGCACCATGTGGCAGACACCATGAGGTGCCTGCCACACGGTGCAGGGATGTTTCAAAACATGCATTTTACAATGGAAGCTTGCGCTGCGTGCCTTTTCTGCCCACCACACAAGCTGCCATTGTAAAATGCATGTCTGCGACCGCCCTACGGGCACTCGCATCCTAATACTGGGGTCAGAACCGCCGATCTAAGGTTGGGCGATTCCAGACCGATACGGTGTCCGCCCGACATCGTAATTAGGCCCTAAATGTGAGTAAATTCCTTTGTTTATTGAAACTGCCCCAAGGGATGTTCAAAATTGGGGTTACGGAAGTTTCTATTAATATAGAAATCTTCGTTGAGGTAGGGGTAGGCCTTTTCAATCGCGTAATATCGTATATCTTTCTTCACTTTGTTGGATTTCTTTCCTTGTTCCATTTGTGTGAACTTGGCTATTGTTTTCCCAATTTTTTCTAACAAACTTCTGGCATCTATTATTAGACTTGATTCAGATATCTGTTTTTCTAACTCTATTATCTCTTCTAGTAGTTTTTTGAATGTTCAATAGCTGTGTCTGTACCAAGCACCATCCAGTGCCTGAAACTGGTGGTGCCGATGTAACTAAAGCCTTTTTTATATTTTTGATCGTCTGTAAAAACCCTAGGGGTATTTCTGACCTGAAGGGCCTCTAGGTATGGTGTCTGCCTTTAAGTATTCAGTCAATATTCGAATCATAAGTTTTACTTTGGTATATTTTTTTCTGCATTTCACAAGGTGTTCTGTAAGGCTGGGTCTTGCTGGTTGAACTGATTCAGCAGAATCAGTAAAGAAATAGAGACATCTAATTACCAAACGTATGCACAAAAGTCCTCCAGAATGGTCACATTGCCACAAAGATGCACAGCCTCTTCTTCCACCCCCACCCCGAAGCTCATTCTCAAGTCTTAAGAAAAATAGGATCCCAAATTCCTCCTTAGCCCTTCTTAACCTACCTCTGATGTCCCAGGCAGCACAGGATAACATATGGTAGTCGTCGACTAAGGCAAAGATCACCCCAACCATGTCCCACTTTAGCTTTTGGTCCCTTCACAGAGAACCCAGGGAGGCTACTCAAATTAGGTCTCGTGAACGTCAATTTATAATTGGAATTGTTTGAAGGAGACTAGCATTTTAAACCATGTTATTGGGTTGCTGCTAGACTTATCCCTTCTTGGAGGAAGTGAGTTCTGTTATGAAGGATATTTTGAATGTGGATTACTCCCCTACCTATCCCACGATCGTCCTTGGCATATTCGCCTCCAACCTTTTGCCCAAATGACAGAACTATGGCTTACTCTTAATGGATTTCATGGGAGGTATGGCCGTCAAAACAATGCAGTCTGAATGAAAGCGCTTTAAACAAATCTCAATTTATGCATGGTGGGCCTGGCTCGGCTTTACTAGAGGTACTAAAAGGGAAATAGGAATTAAAGTATAAAGAGAGGTTATGGGATACATTCGGCTCTCTCTTACTGCAATCTAAACCACCTTGACATGTCATTGGATACACACCCAACAGATTTCACATGGATCATGCCTTTGGGCTCCTTGAAGCATGTAATCTAGGATCCCCGAGCATCATCGACATATGTGAGCTGGAGGTATCTGACCTGCCTATGGACAGGCTCCTATGGCTTAGCTGCCTTTGATAGGTCGAGAGTTGTTTTGCCACTAACCTTACCGATGTCATCACACCATCCAATCTGCATGTCCATTTTGGATCACTGTCTCACGCATGTCATACACACCTACTGTGCTTATGTCTGAAATATAGGATGCACCTTCCAGATAATCCCACAAACAGATCTCTGCTCCATGCATGCTGATTGCCGCCAATATGGGTTCCTAATGTTGATGCAGGATTGTCATTTATTATTCACATGTATAGTTTTCTTTTTGTTTACTTTGTTTAGATCTAATAAACTCTTGAAAAACATAGAATTGAGTGCGGTTCTGACAACCACAGCCCGGATCCTGCAAGCACGGGAAGCCAGGCGAGGCTCTGCACCCCCCACACACCATCTGTCATTCATGAGCCTCCCCTGAACCTGCTCTCTGCTTCATCCCTTCAAAGACGCTTAGCTGCAAACACCTGAATATAGAACGGGTGGGTGTGAAAGGCGGAACTAGGAAAAACACAGCAATCAGCGGAAATTGAAAGGAAATCATCAGGATTTTTTGACATGTTTATCGACATCGTCTCTCTGCTTCAGGTGTAAGCATGCATTCCTCTTCCTTTACTCGACGTGTAACAGGATGCGCACACCTGTTGGTCCCTATTAAAGTGCAAGGCGCGCTTAAAGTGTACGCATGCATTCCTGTTCCTTTACTCGACGTGTAACAGGATGCGCACACCTGTTGGTCCCTATTAAAGTGCAAGGCGCGCTTAAAGTGTACGCATGCATTCCTGTTCCTTTACTCTACTTGTAACAGGATGCGCACACCTGTTGGTCCCTATTAAAGTGCAAGGCGCGCTTAAAGTGTACGCATGCATTCCTGTTCCTTTACTCGACGTGTAACAGGATGCGCACACCTGTTGGACCCTATTAAAGTGCAAGGCGCGCTTAAAGTGTACGCATGCATTCCTGTTCCTTTACTCGACGTTTAACAGGATGCGCACACCTGTTGGTCCCTATTAAAGTGCAAGGCGCGCTTAAAGTGTACGCATGCATTCCTGTTCCTTTACTCGACGTGTAACAGGATGCGCACACCTGTTGGTCCCTATTAAAGTGCAAGGCGTGCTTAAAGTGTACGCATGCATTCCTGTTCCTTTACTCGACGTGTAACAGGATGCGCACACCTGTTGGTCCCTATTAAAGTGCAAGGCGCGCTTAAAGTGTACGCATGCATTCCTGTTCCTTTACTCGACATGTAACAGGATGCGCACACCTGTTGGACCCTATTAAAGTGCAAGGCGCGCTTAAAGTGTACGCATGCATTCCTGTTCCTTTACTCGACGTGTAACAGGATGCGCACACCTGTTGGTCCCTATTAAAGTGCAAGGCGCGCTTAAAGTGTACGCATGCATTCCTGTTCCTTTACTCGACGTGTAACAGGATGCGCACACCTGTTGGTCCCTATTAAAGTGCAAGGCGCGCTTAAAGTGTACGCATGCATTCCTGTTCCTTTACTCGACGTGTAACAGGATGCGCACACCTGTTGGTCCCTATTAAAGTGCAAGGCGCGCTTAAAGTGTACGCATGCATTCCTGTTCCTTTACTCGACGTGTAACAGGATGCGCACACCTGTTGGACCCTATTAAAGTGCAAGGCGCGCTTAAAGTGTACGCATGCATTCCTGTTCCTTTACTCGACGTGTAACAGGATGCGCACACCTGTTGGTCCCTATTAAAGTGCAAGGCGCGCTTAAAGTGTACGCATGCATTCCTGTTCCTTTACTCGACGTGTAACAGGATGCGCACACCTGTTGGACCCTATTAAAGTGCAAGGCGCGCCTAAAGTGTACGCATGCATTCCTGTTCCTTTACTCGACGTGTAACAGGATGCGCACACCTGTTGGTCCCTATTAAAGTGCAAGGCGCGCTTAAAGTGTACGCATGCATTCCTGTTCCTTTACTCGACGTGTAACAGGATGCGCACACCTGTTGGTCCCTATTAAAGTGCAAGGCGCGCTTAAAGTGTACGCATGCATTCCTGTTCCTTTACTCGACGTGTAACAGGATGCGCACACCTGTTGGTCCCTGATAAAGTGCAAGGCGCGCTTAAAGTGTACGCATGCATTCCTGTTCCTTTACTCGACGTGTAACAGGATGCGCACACCTGTTGGTCCCTATTAAAGTGCAAGGCGCGCTTAAAGTGTACGCATGCATTCCTGTTCCTTTACTCGACGTTTAACAGGATGCGCACACCTGTTGATCCCTATTAAAGTGCAAGGCGCGCTTAAAGTGTACGATTGCATTCCTGTTCCTTTACTCGACGTGTAACAGGATGCGCACACCTGTTGGTCCCTATTAAAGTGCAAGGCGCGCTTAAAGTGTACGCATGCATTCCTGTTCCTTTACTCGACGTGTAACAGGATGCGCACACCTGTTGGACCCTATTAAAGTGCAAGGCGCGCTTAAAGTGTACGATTGCATTCCTGTTCCTTTACTCGACGTGTAACAGGATGCGCACACCTGTTGGTCCCTATTAAAGTGCAAGGCGCGCTTAAAGTGTACGCATGCATTCCTGTTCCTTTACTCGACGTGTAACAGGATGCGCACACCTGTTGGTCCCTAGTAAAGTGCAAGGCGCGCTTAAAGTGTACGCATGCATTCCTGTTCCTTTACTCGACGTGTAACAGGATGCGCACACCTGTTGGACCCTATTAAAGTGCAAGGCGCGCTTAAAGTGTACGCATGCCTTCCTGTTCCTTTACTCGACGTGTAACAGGATGCGCACACCTGTTGGTCCCTATTAAAGTGCAAGGCGCGCTTAAAGTGTACGCATGCATTCCTGTTCCTTTACTCGACGTGTAACAGGATGCGCACACCTGTTGGACCCTATTAAAGTGCAAGGCGCGCTTAAAGTGTACGCATGCATTCCTGTTCCTTTACTCGACGTGTAACAGGATGCGCACACCTGTTGGTCCCTATTAAAGTGCAAGGCGCGCTTAAAGTGTACGCATGCATTCCTGTTCCTTTACTCGACGTGTAACAGGATGCGCACACCTGTTGGTCCCTATTAAAGTGGAAGGCGCGCTTAAAGTGTACGCATGCATTCCTGTTCCTTTACTCGACGTGTAACAGGATGCGCACACCTGTTGGTCCCTGATAAAGTGCAAGGCGCGCTTAAAGTGTACGCATGCATTCCTGTTCCTTTACTCGACGTGTAACAGGATGCGCACACCTGTTGGTCCCTATTAAAGTGCAAGGCGCGCTTAAAGTGTACGCATGCATTCCTGTTCCTTTACTCGACGTTTAACAGGATGCGCACACCTGTTGGTCCCTATTAAAGTGCAAGGCGCGCTTAAAGTGTACGATTGCATTCCTGTTCCTTTACTCGACGTGTAACAGGATGCGCACACCTGTTGGTCCCTATTAAAGTGCAAGGCGCGCTTAAAGTGTACGCATGCATTCCTGTTCCTTTACTCGACGTGTAACAGGATGCGCACACCTGTTGGACCCTATTAAAGTGCAAGGCGCGCTTAAAGTGTACGCATGCATTCCTGTTCCTTTACTCGACGTGTAACAGGATGCATAAACCTGTTGTGTCCCTATTAAAGTGCAAGGCGCGCTCTTCTGTTTCTCCCTATGGATGAATGAGTTAATTCATTGCAGATGTATAAAATACACAGAGGGGAACGTCCTGGAGCTAGGGAGCATAGGGCAGAAGGAGAACGTGAGTGAAACCCGTTTAGCAGCTAAAAGACATGTTTTGAGGAGTGTGTGAAATGAAGTGTGATTTGTCAGAGTTGAACATGTTCAACGACAGCGTGCACCTTCACTTTCCTGAATATAATAGAACCAGTGTGCAAACGCCCATTTCCGTTTGTGATAAGTGACAGTTTGCTCTCTCAGTTCGCCCCCTATAAACAGAGAAAACTTGCACTCTCCTTTCTCTCTTGACGGGTTGCGTGAGGGGTTGTAATTCCCGGTTTCTCTCTTAAGTACAAGAAAGCTCGCACTGTCTCGTTTCTCCCTGTAGCAGATGACAGGTCGCAAACTCCAGTTTTTCCCTGTAACACTTCTAAGCCTGCACTTTGCTAGGGTTGTCTAGTATAGGCGCCATGGCGCCAGCTTTCATTGCTCTACTGTTAACTACAACTGGTGCTGCTGGTCTCTACTCGCTGTCCCTGACTTGCGCCATCCCCTTCTTGTAATGCATGTCAGTTCGCACTCTCACTGTTGCTCCATACACACGAGGGGGCAGATTTACAATAACTGGCGCATCCCTGCAGATCAGCAGGGATGCGCCAGTTATTTTGCCTGACATTAGGAACCCCTTGCGCCACCACGGATACGCCACATTTACAATGCGGCGCACCGTGGCCCAAGGAGAGACAGATGCGTGACGCATCTGTCAGTGTATAGGTGACCCAGTGCTGGAGTCATGTCGCAAGCGCAACGCAACTCCAGCACTGCTCAGGGGCATCCTATACTTGCAATGCTGCGTCACTCCTTACGCCTGCTACAGAGTGCAAGGGTGTCTGCGAGCAGGGAGGTTTGTTTATGTGTAGGAAGGAGTTCCTTCCTGCACATAAACAAACCTAAAATGCCATTTTGTAACTTTCATGTGTGCTGCTTCGTGCAGCACACATGGAAGTTACAAAATGGCATTTTGAAAACGGTTTGTTCATGTACAGGAAGGGACATCTTCCTGTACATGAACAAACCATGGCATTTGCTTTTTCCATGTGTGCTGCACAAGGCAGCACACATGGAAAAGCAAAAACGAGGAGAAATAAAGCATTTCTCCTCGTTTCGCCACCTTAAGACAAGGATTTTTCTGGTCTTAAGTTAGGCACTGCCACCTATTATCGCCAAACTTGATAATAGGTGGCAGGGTCGACTTCAATGGGTGTTGCGGTGGAACGCCCACCACAACACCCACTGCACGCCCCCTTTCACGCTAAGTTTAGCGTGAAAGGGGCCCTATTATCAAGGCAGCGTTAAGCCACTTAACGTGGCTTTAAGCCACGTTAAGTGGCTTAACGCTGCCTTGATAATAGGGCGCTGACCCTTTCGCCACCACAACGTCACATAAAGTGATGTTGTGGTGGCGATAGGGGCTTGATAATATGCCCCTCAAAGTCAGGGGATGATACCATCCTGTAGTTAGATTATTTTGGGGTCACAGGAGTAAATGGCAAGGGAACATAAAGTTAAGGAGTTTTCAGATGTGGTGATTGCAAGACTGTGCAGGGTTATACACAGTTTGGATATGACGACACCCAGCTGATCCTCTCCCTCACCAAAGACCCTCACACCGCCAAAGCCCACCTCCACGAAGGAATGAAGGCCGTCGCCGAATGGATGAGGACCAGCCGCCTGAAGCTGAACTCGGACAAGACGGAGGTCCTCATCCTTGGTTCCAACCCTTCAGCCTGGGACGACTCCTGGTGGCCAACATCACTGGGAACAGCCCCGCCACCCACCGACCACGTACGCAACCTAGGGGTCATCCTCGACCCCACCCTCTCCATGACTAAGCAGGTCAACGCCGTTTCCTCATCCTGCTTCAACATCCTCCGAATGCTCCGCAGGATCTTCAAGTGGATCCCCACCGAAACAAGAAAAACAGTCACCCAGGCCCTCGTCACCAGCAGGCTGGACTACGGAAACGCCCTCTACGCAGGAACGACGGCTAAGCTCCTGAGACGGCTGCAACGCACCCAGAACGCCTCTGCACGTCTTATCCTCGACATCCCCCGACGCAGCCACATCACACCCCACCTGAGAGACCTGCACTGGCTCCCTGTCAACAAGAGGATAACCTTCAAGCTCCTCACCCACGCACACAAAGCACTCCACAACTCCGGACCAGCCTACCTCAACAGACGACTCAGCTTCTACACCCCCACCCGCCAGCTCCGCTCGACCAGCCTCGCCCTCTCCACAGTCCCCCGCATCCGGAAAACGACCGCCGGCGGCAGATCCTTCTCCCACCTCGCCGCCAAGACCTGGAACACCCTCCCCACCAACCTCCGACAGACCCAAGACCTACTGGCCTTCAGAAGACTCCTCAAGACCTGGCTCTTCGATCAGTAGCAGCACCATCCCCCTCTTCCCCCAGCGCCTTGAGACCCTCGCGGTTATGTAGTGCGCTTTATAAGTGACATGATTGATTGATTGATTGATTGATTGATTGGATGGACCCCCTTAACAGTAATAGGCAATACTGATACGGGTTCATGGATCACTTCAAAATGGAAGCTGCTAAACTGAATGGATCTTGTAATAGGCATCACTTGACTAGTATATGGCAACATTTAAGGACTGGGCGGATAGTGCTCTGGAATAAGGGGGTATATACAGCACTCAGATTGTGCCCAGTCTCCTTGGTGGTGGGGTCTCCAGACAATGATGGCCTTAATCTTGGTAGTTGGAGCTGCTACCTAAGTCTTAGCCTTGCAAGTCTGTATCTTTCCACCATCTACTTGGTGACCAGGATGCACCGCAGAGTTCTGACCAATCTGACAGTCTCTTGCTTTCACAGAGAGATTTACTTTCTTTGGTGCAAGCAACAAGGTGTACCAGGTGCTCTAACCATGTGTGACTGCACACAGTCCTATGTTTAGGTAGGTGACATACACGCTGGCTGGCGTCCAAGTCACGCTAAACAAAGGTCAACACCTTGCTTTGAGTGGTGCTTCGAATATGAGCAGACTCTAACTTATGAATGTGCTTGTGAGCTCTGAGGAAAGGTCCACATCCGTTTTCATGAACATATTGAGTCTTCTGTGAACCACACAGAAGCAAAGGTCTCTAGACTCCTGCTTTGGCACAAGGTCCACCGGGCTTTGCCAGAGGCTCTGCAAGCGCGAATTCACACCTAAATTCAGTATCTTGATGACTTGAATCTTGATTCACTTCCAACATCTTATCTAGCATCCTACATGTCTTAGACTAGACCAACCAGATGTACACTGTGTCTATGGCGTGCTGGACCACTGTGACCGACTCGGTATCAAAGATAATGGCTTGGAGAGGCACCCTGTGAGAAGTTGGCCTGGTATATGCTGTTCACTAATTAAAGTGGACACCTTGCACCAGAACAATTCGACTCTTATGGTAGATAGGTTTAAGACAACCTTTATAGAAAGCTATCCTAGTGGTAGCTGTGGAGAGCAGCCTTCAGGCTAAGTCTTGAAGGAATGTAAAGCAGCTTGTTTTACCACACAACCTCTTGAATCACCAAATGAAAAGACACCACACAGGTATATATATCAAATATATATGTATTTATTTATAAACAACTCTCTACTAATCTCTTTATGAGATTAGAAGTCAGGAACATATGTACAAGTCAAATGTTATCAAAATAAGTTTAGCACAATCGAATCTCACAATCTTAGTTTGGCTAGACCGAGGTCTAGGGCATCTAGAATCGAGGGACCCCCAAGAACCACCCCAGGTAGTTGTAGGAGACCCACAGGGGACGGACGCGGTGTCCTGGCACCGGTGCGAGTACTGTACGAGTCTATGCGCACAGACGCGATTGAGATTTCAATGTTAAAGGTCCCTTGCGTGTTCGAGGCGAACACACCGATCGGTCCTTGTACGAGTCGAAGGACGCGGTTGCAGATAGAGTTGCAAGGGAGATGGACGCGCTGTGTCTAACACAGACGCGAACCTTGTGCGAGTCAGCGTAATGGAGATCTCTATGTTACAGGCCCCTTGTGTGTTCGAGGCGAACACCGATCGGACTCAGTACGAGTCGAAGGACACAGTTCTAGATAGTGTTACAAAGGAGATGGACGCGATGTGTCTAACACAGACGCGAACCCTGTACGAGTCAGCGCAATCGTCGCACTTAGAAAATAAGAGTTTTAGGGCACTTCTAGGGAAGCTACAAGCAAGTCACTTACAGGGTAAGTAGTCCTAGGGCCCACACCCACAGGAGCACCGTAGTGCTGAAGTTACCTCACCCAGGGGAGCCGGGTGCATAGGTGTTCTTTGGTGTCGGGTCGCGGCGTCGTTTTCAATGGGAGCCAGTGAAGACTTGCTGCTTGCGGCGACAGGAGAAGTGTCCGGAGGAATCCAAGCCTGGATTCAGAAGATGGAAGACCTGAAAGCAGAGGGGACAGTGTTCAAAGTCACTTGGCAGTGACTCGGGGCAAGGAAGATGGATGCCCACCGTCGTCGCAAGATTCAGGTCGTTCGCAGGTGCCTTGACTCTTCAGCCACGAGGTCCAGGAGGCGTTGACGACAACCAGGAGCTGGATTCGGCGTGTACCACGATGTCTGCAGCTTACTGCAGTGTCGGCGACTCGATTGGAGCCAACAAGCCTTGGTAACAGCAAGTCTTGGGGAAAGTGTGAAGAGGCAATGGCGCAGACCAGCAAGGTCTGTGGGACTCACCCAGCGAAGGTAAGTCAGGGCGGGCCTGGAGCAACCAGGGGAGCCCCTTGGTGTCTTTAGAAAGTCTTCTGGGGACCCACAAGCTGGCTGGCAAGGGATCGCAAAGACGCCTCTGGAGGATTCGCTCAACAGGGGCCCACGGTCACTCGGGACGTGGTAGGCATCTGATCTTCGGAGGGATTCCTGCTGGAGGCTAGGAACACACGTGGTCCAAAGCACAAGTTCGTGGAACGTTGTGAAGGGGTTGCACTCGACAATAGTGCACAGTACCCAGGGGTCGCGGTTCCTCGTCTCTCTTGGGGTCCACTGGCCTCAGCTTCGCTGGGGACTCACGATGGCCTTTGAGAAGTCAGGAAATCCACTTCTTGGGCTGCAGGGACTTTGGACTCCGGTGGGAGCGGCGTAGTTTGCGACCGTCGTTTGTAGTTTTTGGTGCCTGCCAAGCAGGGGAGTCACTCCTTGACTCCAAGGGAGATTCTTCAGTCTTCCAAAGGTAGTGGAACGTCGAAGGTCCGGGATTCTTCTTGTAGAGCATCGTCCAGGGGTATCTAGGGTGCAATGCACAGGTTCCCCCTCTTATACTAAAAGAAAGGGAGGGACTAGCTCTATGACCCTACCTATGGGAGGGTCAGGGGAGTGGGTGGCTACACCCACTTCCCTTTGTCTAGTTTCGTGCCAGAGCAAGGGCAGGTAGCCCCTGAGCCGGTTTGAACTGGGGTATGCACAGAGGAGCCTTCTGCTCCCCCAGTGCAGGACTTCAAAGCACTCTAAGAGTGCACCCACCCAGCCCCAATACACTAAACCCTGTCTGGGAGGTGGTCACACCCCCTTGGGACAGGATATCTATTGTTGGGCTTCCTCCACTGCGAGTGTTGGTCATCAGCAGGAGGGCAGCCCAGTGTCTGTGACTGGTGGCATCCATTTTGTGATGCCAGGGCTCTGCAGGATTCTACCGCGTTTCCACAGTAGGTACATGTCTATCCCTCTAGAAGGGTGGAATGCTACCCCCGCCGCCAGGACTGGCGGGGGGTAGTATTCCAAGATGTTTGACACCAAACACGACATGTTTCGATGCAGCCATTCCAAAGTTAGCATTCTACCGCGAGGATATAATGCACTTAAAAGTATATGGTTTAACCGCATCCACAAACAGCCCCAGAGAATGGACTCTGAGAGCTGCAGAGGGGCCCTGCTCAGGCAGAGGCACCCCCTCACATGGAAACTAAGCACCCTGCCCTCAGGATTGATAGGGCCTGCTTTAGGGGTGACTGATAAGTCTCAATGTGTGTGCAGGAGAGATATAGGGGACCTATATCTCAGTGAGGGGTGCTAGCACTTCCTCACCCAGGCTGCAGTAGCAGGCCTGTGGTGTCAGATTTAGTCTGCTTCCCAGGGGTGGCATAATACATGCTTCAGCCCCTGGTAGGGCCTGTGAAGTACCTATGCCCTTGGTACCTAAGGTACCATATACTAGGGACTCATAAGGTACCACAGTATCCAATCACTAGTGCACCTAGAGTGCACTCCAAATCGTTTAGAGAGAACAGAGAGGCTGGGGCCCTGATTGGCAGGGTCCCAGCCAGACTATAGCCAGAAACCAGTGTAAACATCAGAAAAAAAGTGGGGGCAACATAAGAGGCAGATCCTACTCTCCTACACAACCCCCCCAAACGCAGGGACACTAAACTAACCTTGACCAGTTGAGTCTTCGTGTTCAAAGTGGAAATACCTTGAGAGTCCATCTGCATTGGCATGTTGGGTCCCAGGTCTATGTTCCACTGTATAGTCCATCCCCTGTAGGGAAATGGACCACCTCAAAAGTTTTGGGTTTTCACCTTTCATCTGTTTAAGCCATAGGAGGGGCTTGTGGTCAGTCTGAACTATGAAGTGAGTGCCAAACAAGTATGGCCTCAGCTTCTTCAGGGCCCACACCACAGCAAAGGCCTCCCTCTCTATAGCTGACCAACGTTTCTCTCTAGGGGTCAGCCTTCTGCTAATAAAAGCTACTGGCTGGTCTTGACCTTCATCATTCAGTTGAGACAGTACAGCTCCCACACCCAGCTCAGAAGCATCTGTTTGGACAATGAACTTTTTGGTGTAGTCTGGACTCTGTAAGATGGGGGCAGTGCACATGGCCTGCTTTAGGTCTTCAAATGCCTTCTGACAGCTAGCTGTCCACTGAACCTTTTTTGGCATTTTCTTTGAGGTCAGATCATTCAAGGGGGTCACTATAGATCCATATCCCTTGACAAACCTCCTATAGTACCCAGTCAGGCCTAAGAAGGCTCTCACCTGTGTCTGGGTGGTTGGAGCAACCCATTCCATTATGGTTTGGATTTTGCTCTGTAAAGGCTGAACCTGGCCTCCACCTACAAGGTGGCCCAGGTATACAACCTGACTCTGCCCTATCTGGCACTTAGTGGCCTTGATAGTGAGGCCTGCTTTCTGCAGGGCCTCCAAAACATTCCTGAGGTGGACCAGGTGATCCTGCCAGGAAGAACTAAAGACAGCAATATCATCTAGATAAGCTGAGCAATAAGTTTCCATCCCTGTCAGAACTTTATTCACCAACCTCTGAAAAGTGGCAGGTGCATTTTTCAATCCAAAGGGCATCACCACGAAGTGGTAGTGCCCACCAGGGGTCGAAAATGCTGTTTTGGCTTTTGCATCATCAGCTAACCTGATCTGCCAGTAGCCAGCTGTCAGGTCAAACGTGCTTAGATACTTGGCTGAGGCCAAAGTATCAATCAGCTCATCTGCCCTTGGTATGGGATAGGCATCAGTCCTAGTGACTGCATTGAGGCCTCTGTAGTCTACACAAAACCTCATTTCTTTCTTACCACCCTGGGTATGAGGCTTGGGTACCAGGACTACTGGGCTAGCCCAAGGGCTATCTGAAGGCTCAATTACACCTAGCTCCAACATTTTCTGGACTTCAGTCCTGATACAGTCCCTGACATGGTCAGGTTGCCTGTAGATTTTATTCTTGACAGGCAGACTGTCTCCAGTGTCCACCTCATGGGTGCACCAGGAAGTCTGACTAGGGGTCAGGCTAAACATATGTCTATACTGTTGCAGAACTTGTCTGCACTCAGTTTGCTGATGGTCAGTGAGGCTGCTTGCCAAAGCAACACCATCTACTGACCCATCATCAGGGTTCTGAGAGAGCAGGTCAGGGAGAGGGTCACTCTCCTCCTCCTGTTCCTCATCAGTTGCCATGAGCAAGCCCATGTCAGCCCTGTCAACATATGGCTTTAATCTGTTGACATGGAGCACCCTCAGGGGGCTCCTGGGAGTTCCAAGATTCACCAGGTAGGTGACTTCTCCCTTCTGTTCAACTATTGTATGGGGGCCACTCCACTTGTCCTGGAGGGCTGCTGGGGCCACAGGCTCCAATACCCACACCTTCTGTCCTGGCTGGTATACAGTCAGTACAGCCTTTGGTCATGCCAAGCTTTTTGTAATTCTTGGCTGGCCTCCAGGTTTTTGGTTGCCTTTTTCATGTACTCAGCCATCCGGGAGCGGAGACCAAGTACATAGTCCATCACATCTTGTTTGGGGGCTTGAGAGGTAACTCCCAGCCCTCTTTTACCAAACACAATGGACCTCTCACAGGATGCCCAAACAGAAGCTCAAATGGGCTGTAACCAACCCCTTCTGTGGAACCTCTCTGTATGCAAACAACAGGCAAGGAAGAAGAAGGTCCCATTTCCGCCTAAGCTTCTCTGGGAGTCCTTTAATCATTCCTTTCAAGGTTTTGTTGAAGCGTTCAACTAAACCATTGCATTGTGGGTGATAGGGGGTGGTGAACTTATAAGTTACACCACACTCCTTCCACATTGCTTTCAGATATCCTGACATGAAGTTGGTACCTCTGTCAGAAATGACCTCCTTTGGGAAACCCACTCTGGAGAAGACTCCAATGAGGGCTCTTGCCACCACAGGGGCTGTGGTGGTCCTCAGGGGAATTGCTTCTGGGTACCTGGTGGCATGATCCACTACCACCAGGATAAACCTGTGCCCAGATGCAGTTTGAGGGTCAAGGGGACCAACAATGTCAATCCCTACCCTTTCAAAGGGTACCCCCACCACAGGTAGTGGTATCAGGGGGCCTTTGTTGTGCCACCTGCCTTACCACTGGCTTGGCATGTGACACAGGAGCGACAAAACTCCTTTGTGTCCTCTGACATATGTGGCCAATGAAAATGTGGAACAAGCCTGTCCCAGGTCTTGTTTTGGCCCAAGTGTCCTGCTAAAGGGATATCATGTGCTAGGGTCAAGAGGAACCCCCTAAACTTCTGAGGTATTACCATCCTCCTGGTGGCTCCAGGGGCTGGATCTCTACCCTCAGAATATAGGAGTCCCTCATCCCAATAAACTTTATGGGACCCACTAGCACTCCCAGCAGCCTCAGCAGCAGCCTGCTGTCTGAGGGGTTCAAGAGAGGGGCAGCACTGTTGCTCCTTACTCAGATCTTCCCTAGAAGGGCCCCCTGTCCCCAAGAACTCAACCTGATCAGGCTCAAGTCCCTCTGGGGCAGTTCCTTCTTCAGGATCTGCTTCACCTCCCTCTGGGGGTGAATCTGAGATCTGAGACAGAGGGGAAGGCACTGCCTTTACCCTACTGCTCCTCCTCTTGGGAAGCATCTGGTCCATTGTTCCAGGATCCAGAGCTGGTTCAGTGTTATGCATTCTTGCTTGTGACCTGGTCACAGCAAATACCTCTGCAGGGATGCCCAACATCTCAGCATGAGTCCATAACTCTACTTCAGACCAGGCTGAAGTCTCTAGATCATTGCCCAATAGACATTCGACAGGGAGGTCTGCACTGACTACAACCTTCTTGAGGCCAGTTACCCCTCCCCAGGAGAAATTCACAACTGCCAGACTATGGTTGGTCCTGACATTGCTTGCATTGGTCACCTGGTACATTTCGCCCAGGATGATCTGTCCAGGGTCCACAAGATCCTCTGCCACCATGGTGACACTAGCACCTGTGTCCCTAAATGCCAAAGCCTGTTTGCCATTTATTACAGGCTGCTGTTTGTATTTGCCCAGATTACTGGGGCTTACTAGGAAGGACATATTAAGGTCTCCCTCACAAATCAGCATTGCCTGAGTGGGCACTCTGACTAGGTCAGAGTCCACTTCAGAACCCAGGGTCAACCCTACTACACCCTTATTCTGTGTACCACCTCCACCAGTAGCTGAGCTAGGGGGAACAGTTGCCTTAGGGGCAGGAGTGGTGGTGGTTTGGTCTTTGGACTTGTTACAATCAGAAGTCCAGTGCCCTTTCTGTTTACAGAATTTGCACCATGGCTTCTTTTGGCCTTTTCCCTTGTTGGATTGTGACTCCCCACCAGATGCAGATTTTTGGGGCCCTTGTGAAGACTTCTGGTCTTTTGACTTATCCCCACCTTTCTCAGAGCCCTTAGGATCTTGCTTCTTGGTGTCACCCCCTTGGTTCTGGGGTTTCTGCCTCACCCTGGTTCTGACCCATTTGTCTGCCTTCTTTCCCAATTCTTGGGGAGAGGTCAGATCTGAGTCCACCAGGTATTGATGCAACAACTGGTTCTGGCAATTATTAAGGATCTGTTCTCTCATCATCAGATTATACAATCCCTTGAAATCAGTAACCCTACTGCCAACCAGCCAACCCTCCAGAGCCTTGGTTGCACAATCTACAAAGTCAGTCCAGTCCTGAGTCTGTGCCTTCTGGGTGTCTCTGAACTTCAACCTGTACTGCTCAGTGGTTAAGCCAAACCCATCTATCAGTGCACTCTTCAGGACTTCATAATTATCAGCATCCTCTTCTCTAACAGTGAGGAGCTTGTCTCTACCTTTGTCTGAAAAGGAGAGCCACAAGATTGCTGCCCACTGCTTTTGGGGGACCTGCTGTACTCTACAGGCCCTCTCCATAGCAGTTATCCACTTGTGGATATCATCCCCACTCTGGTAGGGAGGAACAACCTTGCTCAGGTTCCTATGGTCTGGAATAGATTCTCTGCCTCTAGGGACACTGTTGCTGCCACCAAGGGGTTCTAACCCCTCTCTTCTAGAAGCTCTCTGGATCTCCAGGGCTTCTCTATCCAGTGCCAACTGCTTGGTTCTGAGGGCAACTCTTGCTTCCTCATACTGCAGCAGTTTGCACATTCTTTCAGAGGAGGTCTCTCTTATGGGAAAGTATGAGTTCCTCTGGTGGACAAATTCTCTGCCAGAGTGATAAGAGTGGTCAGATTCCCTGGAAGGGGACCTATGCCTCTCCTCCACTCTGTCAGCTCTCTTAGGGAGAATTCCTCTGTCCTTTTCAGGCCCCTTGAGGCCTGGCCCTTCAATCACAGAGTCTTGGTCATTCTGATTTTCATCATCTGACCCAGATACTGTAATTGACCCACTCACTGATTCAGACCCATTAGCTCCTAGAGCCAATCTAAGATCATCTGCTGTCAGCAGATCTATCAGGTGTAGGGTGGAGGGACTCTGTCCTAGCTTCAGGTGTCTTTCAACACACATGGCTCTCAAGTCAGAGAAAGCCATGTCCTTATACTGAGGCTGAGTGGATCCACTGGTTCCACCCTTTAAGGACATTCTAGTGTTGTGCAGTGTTGTACTACCTACACTAGTTTGTGGCCTACTGATACTAGCTTGAGCTGTAGAAAGGGTGTGCTATCCCTTGGCACACAGCTCTAAGTTCAGTAGAACTTATTGATACTAACCTTGACTTTATATGTACCTTAAGTACCTATAGTGGTTTTCAGTTAGTAATTCAAATAGAGATTTTCTGGTAAAACAATAGCAAGCTGGAATCCCACACGCTGCCCACCAATGTGAGAAGTTGGCCTGGTATATGCTGTTCACTAATTAAAGTGGACACCTTGCACCAGAACAATTCGACTCTTATGGTAGATAGGTTTAAGACAACCTTTATAGAAAGCTATCCTAGTGGTAGCTGTGGAGAGCAGCCTTCAGGCTAAGTCTTGAAGGAATGTAAAGCAGCTTGTTTTACCACACAATCTCTTGAATCACCAAATGAAAAGACACCACACAGGTATATATATCAAATATATATGTATTTATTAATAAACAACTCTCTACTAATCTCTTTATGAGATTAGAAGTCAGGAACATATGTACAAGTCAAATGTTATCAAAATAAGTTTAGCACAATCGAATATCACAATCTTAGTTTGGCTAGACCTAGGTCTAGGGCATCTAGAATCGAGGGACCCCCAAGAACCACCCCAGGTAGTTGTAGGAGACCCACAGGGGACGGACGCGGTGTCCTGGCACCGGTGCGAGTCCTGTACGAGTCTATGCGCACAGACGCGATTGAGATTTCAATGTTAAAGGTCCCTTGCGTGTTCGAGGCGAACACACCGATCGGTCCTTGTACGAGTCGAAGGACGCGGTTACAGATAGAGTTGCAAGGGAGATGGACGCGCTGTGTCTAACACAGACGCGAACCTTGTGCGAGTCAGCGTAATGGAGATCTCTATGTTACAGGCCCCTTGTGTGTTCGAGGCGAACACCGATCGGACTCAGTACGAGTCGAAGGACACAGTTCTAGATAGTGTTACAAAGGAGATGGACGCGATGTGTCTAACACAGACGCGAACCCTGTACGAGTCAGCGCAATTGTCGCACTTAGAAAATAAGAGTTTTAGGGCACTTCTAGGGAAGCTACAAGCAAGTCACTTACAGGGTAAGTAGTTCTAGGGCCCACACCCACAGGAGCACCGTAGTGCTGAAGTTACCTCACCCAGGGGAGCCGGGTGCATAGGTGTTCTTTGGTGTCGGGTCGCGGCGTCGTTTTCAATGGGAGCCAGTGAAGACTTGCTGCTTGCGGCGACAGGAGAAGTGTCCGGAGGAATCCAAGCCTGGATTCAGAAGATGGAAGACCTGAAAGCAGAGGGGACAGTGTTCAAAGTCACTTGGCAGTGACTCGGGGCAAGGAGGATGGATGCCCACCGTCGTCGCAAGATTCAGGTCGTTCGCGGGTGCCTTGACTCTTCAGCCACGAGGTCCAGGAGGTGTCGACGATGACCAGGAGCTGGATTCGGCGTGTCCCACGATGTCTGCAGCTTACTGCGGTGTCCGCGACTCGATTGGAGCCAACAAGCCTTGATAACAGCAAGTCTCGGGGAAAGTGTGAAGAGGCAATGGCGCAGACCAGCAAGGTCTGTGGGACTCACCCAGTGAGGGTAAGTCAGGGCAGGCCTGGAGCAACCAGGATGCCCTTTGGTGTCTTTAGAAAGTCTTCTGGGGACCCACAAGCCGGCTGGCAAGGGATCGCAAAAACGCCTCGGGAGGATTCGCTCAACAGGGGCCCACGGTCACTCGGGACGTGGTAGGCCTCTGATCTTCAGAGGGATTCCTGCTGGAGGCTCGGACCACACGTGGTCTAAAGCACAAGTTCGTGGAACGTTGTGAAGGGGTTGCACTCGACAATAGTGCACGGTACCCAGGGGTCGCGGTTCCTCGTCACTCTTGGGGTCCACTGGCCTCAGCTTCGCTGGGGACTCACGATGGCCTTTGAGAAGTCAGGAAATCTACTTCTGGGGCTGCAGGGACTTCGGACTCCGGCGGGAGCGGCATAGTGTGCGACCGTCGTTTGTAGTTTTTGGTGCCTGCCAAGCAGGGGAGTCACTCCTTGACTCCAAGGGAGATTCTTCAGTCTTCCAAAGGTAGTGGAACGTCGAAGGTCCGGGATTCTTCTTCAGAGCGTCGTCCAGGGAAATCTAGTTTGCAATGCACAGGTTCCCCCTCTTATACTAAAAGAAAGGGAGGGACTAGCTCTATGACCCTACCTATGGGAGGGTCAGGGGAGTGGGTGGCTACACCCACTTCCCTTTGTCCAGTTTTGCGCCAGAGCAGGGGCAGGTAGCCCCTGAGCCGGTTTGAACTGGGGTATGCACAGAGGAGCCTTCTGCTCCCCCAGTGCAGGACTTCAAAGCACTCTAAGAGTGCACCCACCCAGCCCCAATACACTAAACCCTGTCTGGGAGGTGGTCACACCCCCTTGGGACAGGATATCTATTGTTGGGCTTCCTCCACTGCGAGTGTTAGTCATCAGCAGGAGGGCAGCCCAGTGTCTGTGACTGGTGGCATCCATTTTGTGATGCCAGGGCTCTGCAGGATTCTACCGCGTTTCCACAGTAGGTACATGTCTATCCCTCTAGAAGGGTGGAATGCTACCCCCACCGCCAGGACTGGCGGGGGGGGTAGTATTCCAAGATGTTTGACACTAAACACGACATGTTTCGATGCAGCCATTCCAAACTTAGCATTCTACCGCGAGGATATAATGCACTTAAAAGTATATGGTTTAACCGCATCCACAAACAGCCCCAGAGAATGGACTCTGAGAGCTGCAGAGGGGCCCTGCTCAGGCAGAGGCACCCCCTCACATGGAAACTAAGCACCCTGCCCTCAGGATTGATAGGGCCTGCTTTAGGGGTGACTGATAAGTCTCAATGTGTGTGCAGGAGAGATATAGGGGACCTATATCTCAGTGAGGGGTGCTAGCACTTCCTCACCCAGGCTGCAGTAGCAGGCCTGTGGTGTCAGATTTAGTCTGCTTCCCAGGGGTGGCATAATACATGCTTCAGCCCCTGGTAGGCCTGTGAAGTACCTATGCCCTTGGTACCTAAGGTACCATATACTAGGGACTCATAAGGTACCACAGTATCCAATCACTAGTGCACCTAGAGTGCACTCCAAATCGTTTAGAGAGAACAGAGAGGCTGGGGCCCTGATTGGCAGGGTCCCAGCCAGACTATAGCCAGAAACCAGTGTAAACATCAGAAAAAAAGTGGGGGCAACATAAGAGGCAGATCCTACTCTCCTACACACCCTAATTAGGAATTACACTCTGTCAGATGCTTTGATGTCAGTTTGGAGAAAATAATAACCTCTTTTTAGCAAGATCTTTAACTCAACTTCTTGCAGCCTGTCAAGTAAAGAATAATGATCTTCCTTTTTCTCATCTGAGTTGATAAGGAGTGCTGCGTACTCCTCCCACTTGTGGTACGGTTTGAGCATCTTGACATAGAAGGAGAGACTTGACTCCCAAACAGAACCTTCTTCAATAAAATAATTAACATTAATGAGCTTTTTCAGAGAATGCAGAGACCTGCCCACTTGCCTCTAAGTGCATAGCTTGATTGGCTCCACTATGAAATACCTCCTGAACATCCTGTATCTAGTGGTTTTCTGGCCATACCATTCTTTCATGAGCCTATGGCTGGCCCAGAGATTGTTCTGAGCTTTGTGCATGAGCTTGGCTTTCTTTTTGTGAACTCCATCACATAATCAACCCCATCGCCTGTGGAAGATCCAAAAATGCTCTCCCAACCATCCTTGAAAAGGATCTGGGGGACACCTACCAAGGTAGCATAAAAGCAACTCAAAGAGGGTGAAACCATTACCATTCTGTGGCACTGGTAGTGTGTGAAAAGCAGTTGTGCAGGAGGATCTCATTCCTCCTCTTTAATTGACCTTCAAAAGCACCCATCAGACTCTTGTGCATTTTGATGAACCGCTCAACCAATCCTTTGGTGTGTGGATGGTATGACACTCATCCCACATGGTTGAAACGAATCCAGTAAAAGATTGCCGTCAGGGTGCTTGCTACCATAAAGCCTTTTATGATTCTGAGGGGCACCACTAAGGGACTCCTGTTGGCATGTCTCACTACAAGTATACTCTTATTGCCCAAGGTGATAAGAGGATTCAAGGAGTCAACCATGTCCATGTCAATCTTCTAAAACTGAACCTTGACCCATGCTAGTCGCATTCAACGGACCATGCTCTGATCACCAGACTTGTGCAGCTATCTTTGGTAGTAGGCCACTGATTGTTTTACACAACCAAATATTTTAATCTTTGTAAAAAAAAGGTATGTGGTCCTGATTTGTGCTTGAGCATGACGTCACGCCACATTTACTAATGCTTATTTGCTGTGGGCTAATTTTGAGCATAATCTGAGTTGAACACTCTCCACAGTGACGAAATGCACCCTCCTGTTCATGAAATTAATAAGGAGTAGCATCCTTAATCTAAATGAATTTGCGAAGCATTTACTGTGCAAATGTCCTGAAATTTGCAATAAATATTACAAAAGGTATGCACATACTATTCATGATATTCTCACACAAACACACAAAGGGGACCTGTGTCCACCATAAACCTCTGAACTTAATTTGCATGAGGAGGCCCAGCAGGCCTAATACCAAAACTATGAATGCTGCAGCTAGCCAGACCCATGTACAATTAAGCATACAGAAATGACTATGCACACATCCAAGTGGCAATTCACAAAAGTTTGCAAACACAGGGAGATGATGGACGGAGCGCTGAAACTTTTCAGACACTCACCCCCAGTCACAGATCTGGGTTGAATCCATCATCGTTCTTTAGCTCACTTTGCCACCCCAGTTCAGACACAGCTATATGCAAATCAGTCTTGACCCTGTGCCTAATTGGAACAGTCCAGCCCGAACTGCCAAGCTAGGTCTTCCCTGGACCGGAAACAAGCATCCTGGGAAGAGTTTTGGGCTAACAGCCCTCATCAGCCAGGCTAGCTTGAATCCAGTGGCATAGTGAGCAAGGGACCCACGTCTGGGCATATCCTGCCAACTTAGGGCGCACTAAGCAAACCCACGGAGATGATGGACGGAGCGCTGAAACTTTTCAGACACTCACCTCCAGTCGCAGATCTGGGTTGAATCCATCATCGTTCTTTAGCTCACATCGCCACCCCACTTCAGACACAGCGATATGCAAATCAGTCTTGACCCTGTGCCTCATGGGAACAATCCAGCCCGAACTGCCAAGCCATGTCTTCCCTGGACCAGAAACAAGCATCCTGGGACTGGTTTCGGGCTAACAGGCCTCATCAACCAGGCTAGCTTGAATCCAGAGGCAAAGTGAGCAGATGTGGGTCCCTTGCTCATTTTGCCACTGGATTCAAGCTAGCCTGGCTGATGAGGGTTGTTAGCCCGAAACTGGTCCCAGGATGCTTGTTTCTGGTCCAGGGAAGACCTGGCTTGGCAGTTCGGGCTGGGCTGTTCCCATGAGGCACAGGGTCAAGACTGATTTGCATATAGCTGTGTCTGAACTGGGGCGGCAAAGTGAGCTAAAGAACGATGATGGATTCAACCCAGATCTGTGACTGGGGGTGAGTGTCTGAAAAGTTTCAGCGCTATGTCCATCATCTCCTTGTGTTTGCTTTGTTCGCCCAAAGTTGGCAGGGTATGCCCAGACATGAGTCCCTTGCTCACTTTGCCACTGGATTCAAGCTAGCCTGGCTGATAAGCGCTCTTTTCCCGAAACCAGTCCCAGGATGCTTGTTTCTGGTCCAGGGAAAACATGGCTTGGCAGTTCGGGCTGGACTGTTCCCATGAGGCACAGGGTCAAGGCTGATCTGCATATAGCTATGTCTGAACTGGGGTGGCGAAGTAAGCTAAAGAATGATGATGGATTCAACCCAGATCTGTGACTTGGGGTGAGTGTCTAAAAAGTTTCAGCGCTCCGTCCATCATCTCTTTGTGTTTGCTTTGTTTGCCTTAAGTTGACAGGGTATGCCCAGACGTGGGTCCCTTGCTCACTTTGCCACTGGATTCAAGCTAGCCTGGCTGATGAGGGCTGTTAGCCCGAAACCGGTCCCAGGATGCTTGTTTCTGGTCCAGGGAAGACATGGCTTGGCAGTTTGGGCCGGACTGTTCCTATGAGGCACGGGGTCAAGACTAATTTGCATATAGCTGTGTCTGAACTGGGGTGGCGAAGTGAGCTAACGAACGATGATGGCTTCAACCCAGATCTATGACTGGGGATGAGTGTCTGAAAAGTTTCAGGGCTCCGTCCATCATCTCCTTGTGTTTGCTTTGTTCGCCCTAAGTTGGTAAGGTATGCCTAGACGTGGGTCCCTTGCTCACTTTACCACTAGATTCAAGCTAGCCTGGCTGATGAGGGCTGTTAGCCCGAAACCGGTCCTAGGATGCTTGTTTGCAGTCCAGGGAAGACATGGCTTGGCAGTTCGGGCTGGACTGTTCCTATGAGGCACAGGGCCAAGACTGATTTGCATATAGCTGTGTCTGAACTGGGGTGGCGAAGTGAGCTAAAGAATGATGATGGATTCAACCCAGATCTGTGACTAGGGGTGAGTGTCTGAAAAGTTTCAGCACTCCGTCCATCATCTCCTTGTGTTTGCCTTTTTCGCCCTAAGTTGGCAGGGTATGCCCAGACGTAGGTCCCTTGCTCACTTTGCCACTGTATTCAAGCTAGCCTGGCTGATGAGGGCTGTTAGCCCGAAACCGGTCCCAGGATGCTTGTTTCTGGTACCGGGAAGACACAGCTTGGCAGTTCGGGCTGGACTGTTCCTATGAGGCACAGGGTCAAGACTGATTTGCATATAGCTGTGTCTGACCTGGGGCGGCGAAGTGAGCTAAAGAACGATGATGGATTCAACCCAGATATGTGACTTGGGGTGAGTGTCTGAAAAGTTTCAGCGCTACGTCCATCATCTCCTTGTCTTTGCTTTGTTCACCCTAAGTTGGCAGGGTATGCCCAGACGTGGGTCCCTTGCTCACTTTGCCACTGGTTTCAAGCTAGCCTGGCTGATGAGGGCTGTTAGCCCAAACGGTCCCAGGATGCTTGTTTCCGGTACAGGGAAGACATGGCTTGGCAGTTCAGGCTGGACTGTTCCCATGTGGCACAGGGTCAAGACTGATTTGCATATAGCTGTATCTGAACTGGGGTGGCGAAGTGAGCTAAAGAACGATGATGGATTCAACCCAGAACTGTGACTGGGGGTGAGTGTCTGAAAAGTTTCTGCACTCCGTCCATCATCTCCTTGTGTTTGGTTTGTTTTCCCTAAGTTGGCAGGGTATGCCCAGACGTGGGTCCCTTGCTCACTTTGCCACTGTATTCAAGCTAGCCTGGCTGATGAGGGCTGTTAGCCCGAAAACGGTCCCAGGATGCTTGTTTCCGGTCCAGGGAAGACATGGCTTGGCAGTTCGGGCTGGGCTGTTCCCATGAGGCACAGGGTCAAGACTGATTTGCATATAGCTGTGTCTGAACTGGGGTGGCGAAGTGAGCTAAAGAACGATGATGGATTCAACCCGGGTCTGTGATTGGGGGTGAGTGTCTGAAAAGTTTCAGCGCTCCGTCCATCATCTCCTCGTGTTTGCTTTGTTCGCCCTAAGTTGGGAGGGTATGCCCAGACGTGGGTCCCTTGCTCACTTTGCCACTGGATTCAAGCTAGCCTGGCTGATGAGGGATGTTAGCCCGAAACCGGTCCCAGGATGCTTGTTCTGGTCCAGGGAAGACCTGGCTTGGCAGTTCAGTCGGGACTGTTCCCATGAGGCACAGGGTCAAGACTGATTTTCATATAGCTGTGTCTGAACTGGGGTGGCAAAGTGAGCTAAAGAACGATGATGGATTCAACCCAGATCTGTGACTGGGGGTGAGTGTCTGAAAAGTTTCAGCGCTCGGTCCATCATCTCCTTGTGGTTGCTTTGTCCGCCCTAAGTTGGCAGGGTATGCCCAGACGTGGGTCCCTTGCTCACTTTGCCACTGTATTGAAGCTAGCCAGGCTGATGAGGGCTGTTAGCCTGAAACCGGTCCCAGGATGCTTGTTTCCTGTCCAGGGAAGACATGACTTGGCAGTTCGGGCTGGACTGTTCCCATGAGGCACAGGGTCAAGGCTGATTTGCATATAGCTGTGTCTGAACTGGGGTGGCGAAGTAAGCTAAAGAACGATGATGGATTCAACCCAGATCTGTGACTGGGGGTGAGTGTCTGAAAAGTTTCCGCGCTCCGTCCATCATCTCCTTGTGTTTGGTTTGTTTCCCCTAAGTTGGCAGGGTATGCCCAGACGTGGGTCCCTTGCTCACTTTGCCACTGGATTCAAGCTAGCCTGGCTGATGAGGGCTGTTAGCCCGAAACCGGTCCAAGGATGCTTGTTTCCGGTCCAGGGAAGACATGGCTTGGCAGTTCGGGCTGGGCTGTTCCCATGAGGCACAGGGTCAAGACTGATTTGCATATAGCTGTGTCTGAACTGGGGTGGCGAAGTGAGCTAAAGAACGATGATGGATTCAACCCAGATCTGTGATTGGGGGTGAGTGTTTGAAAAGTTTCAGCGCTCCGTCCATCATCTCCTTGTGTTTGCTTTGTTTGCCTTAAGTTGACAGGGTATGCCCAGACGTGGGTCCCTTGCTCACTTTGCCACTGGATTCAAGCTAGCCTGGCTGATGAGGGCTGTTGGCCCGAAACCGGTCCCAGGATGCTTGTTTCTGGTCCAGGGAAGACATGGCTTGGCAGTTTGGGCCGGACTGTTCCTATGAGGCACAGGGTCAAGACTGATTTGCATATAGCTGTATCTGAACTGGGGTGGCGAAGTGAGCTAACGAACGATGATGGCTTCAACCCAGATCTATGACTGGGGATGAGTGTCTGAAAAGTTTCAGGGCTCCGTCCATCATCTCCTTGTGTTTGCTTTGTTCGCCCTAAGTTGGTAAGGTATGCCTAGACGTGGGTCCCTTGCTCACTTTACCACTAGATTCAAGCTAGCCTGGCTGATGAGGGCTGTTAGCCCGAAACCGGTCCTAGGATGCTTGTTTGCAGTCCAGGGAAGACATGGCTTGGCAGTTCGGGCTGGACTGTTCCTATGAGGCACAGGGCCAAGACTGATTTGCATATAGCTGTGTCTGAACTGGGGTGGCGAAGTGAGCTAAAGAATGATGATGGATTCAACCCAGATCTGTGACTAGGGGTGAGTGTCTGAAAAGTTTCAGCACTCCGTCCATCATCTCCTTGTGTTTGCCTTTTTCGCCCTAAGTTGGCAGGGTATGCCCAGACGTAGGTCCCTTGCTCACTTTGCCACTGTATTCAAGCTAGCCTGGCTGATGAGGGCTGTTAGCCTGAAACCGGTCCCAGGATGCTTGTTTCTGGTACAGGGAAGACACAGCTTGGCAGTTCGGGCTGGACTGTTCCTATGAGGCACAGGGTCAAGACTGATTTGCATATAGCTGTGTCTGACCTGGGGCGGCGAAGTGAGCTAAAGAACGATGATGGATTCAACCCAGATATGTGACTTGGGGTGAGTGTCTGAAAAGTTTCAGCGCTACGTCCATCATCTCCTTGTCTTTGCTTTGTTCACCCTAAGTTGGCAGGGTATGCCCAGACGTGGGTCCCTTGCTCACTTTGCCACTGGTTTCAAGCTAGCCTGGCTGATGAGGGCTGTTAGCCCAAACCGGTCCCAGGATGCTTGTTTCCGGTACAGGGAAGACATGGCTTGGCAGTTCAGGCTGGACTGTTCCCATGTGGCACAGGGTCAAGACTGGTTTGCATATAGCTGTATCTGAACTGGGGTGGCGAAGTGAGCTAAAGAACGATGATGGATTCAACCCAGAACTGTGACTGGGGGTGAGTGTCTGAAAAGTTTCTGCACTCCGTCCATCATCTCCTTGTGTTTGGTTTGTTTTCCCTAAGTTGGCAGGGTATGCCCAGACGTGGGTCCCTTGCTCACTTTGCCACTGTATTCAAGCTAGCCTGGCTGATGAGGGCTGTTAGCCCGAAAACGGTCCCAGGATGCTTGTTTCCGGTCCAGGGAAGACATGGCTTGGCAGTTCGGGCTGGGCTGTTCCCATGAGGCACAGGGTCAAGACTGATTTGCATATAGCTGTGTCTGAACTGGGGTGGCGAAGTGAGCTAAAGAACGATGATGGATTCAACCCAGGTCTGTGATTGGGGGTGAGTGTCTGAAAAGTTTCAGCGCTCCGTCCATCATCTCCTCGTGTTTGCTTTGTTCGCCCTAAGTTGGGAGGGTATGCCCAGACGTGGGTCCCTTGCTCACTTTGCCACTGGATTCAAGCTAGCCTGGCTGATGAGGGATGTTAGCCCGAAACCGGTCCCAGGATGCTTGTTCTGGTCCAGGGAAGACCTGGCTTGGCAGTTCAGTCGGGACTGTTCCCATGAGGCACAGGGTCAAGACTGATTTTCATATAGCTGTGTCTGAACTGGGGTGGCAAAGTGAGCTAAAGAACGATGATGGATTCAACCCAGATCTGTGACTGGGGGTGAGTGTCTGAAAAGTTTCAGCGCTCGGTCCATCATCTCCTTGTGGTTGCTTTGTTCGCCCTAAGTTGGCAGGGTATGCCCAGACGTGGGTCCCTTGCTCACTTTGCCACTGTATTGAAGCTAGCCAGGCTGATGAGGGCTGTTAGCCTGAAACCGGTCCCAGGATGCTTGTTTCCTGTCCAGGGAAGACATGACTTGGCAGTTCGGGCTGGACTGTTCCCATGAGGCACAGGGACAAGGCTGATTTGCATATAGCTGTGTCTGAACTGGGGTGGCGAAGTAAGCTAAAGAACGATGATGGATTCAACCCAGATCTGTGACTGGGGGTGAGTGTCTGAAAAGTTTCCGCGCTCCGTCCATCATCTCCTTGTGTTTGGTTTGTTTTCCATAAGTTGGCAGGGTATGCCCAGACGTGGGTCCCTTGCTCACTTTGCCACTGGATTCAAGCTAGCCTGGCTGATGAGGGCTGTTAGCCCGAAACCGGTCCCAGGATGCTTGTTTCCGGTCCAGGGAAGACATGGCTTGGCAGTTCGGGCTGGGCTGTTCCCATGAGGCACAGGGTCAAGACTGATTTGCATATAGCTGTGTCTGAACTGGGGTGGCGAAGTGAGCTAAAGAACGATGATGGATTCAACCCAGATCTGTGATTGGGGGTGAGTGTTTGAAAAGTTTCAGCGCTCCGTCCATCATCTCCTTGTGTTTGCTTTGTTCGCCCTAAGTTGGTAGGGTATGCCCAGACGTAGGTCCCTTGCTCACTTTGCCACTGTATTCAAGCTAGCCTGGCTGATGAGGGCTGTTAGCCCGAAACCAGTCCCAGGATGCTTGTTTCCGATCAAGGGAAGACATGGCTTTGAAGTTCGGGCTGGACTGTTCCCATGAGGCACAGGGTAAAGGCTGATTTGCATATAGCTGTGTCTGAACTGGGGTGGCGAAGTAAGCTAAAGAATGATGATGGATTCAACCCAGATCTGTGACTTGGGGTGAGTGTCTGAAAAGTTTCAGCGCTCCGTCCATCATCTCCTTGTGTTTGCTTTGTACGCCCTAAGTTGGTAAGGTATGCCTAGACGTGGGTCCCTTGCTCACTTTACCACTAGATTCAAGCTAGCCTGGCTGATGAGGGCTGTTAGCCCGAAACCAGTCCTAGGATGCTTGTTTCCAGTCCAGGGACGACATGGCTTGGCAGTTCGGGCTGGACTGTTCCCATGAGGCACAGGGCCCAGACTGATTTGTATATTGCTGTGTCTGAACTGGGGTGGCGAAGTGAGCTAAAGAATGATGATGGATTCAACCCAGATCTGTGACTGGGGGTGAGTGTCTGAAAAGTTTCAGCAATCCGTCCATCATCTTGTGTTTGCCTTGTTCGCCCTAAGTTGGCAGGGTATGCCCAGACGTAGGTCCCTTGCTCACTTTGCCACTGTATTCAAGCTAGCCTGCCTGATGAGGGCTGTTAGCCCGAAACCGGTTCCAGGATGCTTGTTTCTGGTCCAGGGAAGACATGGCTTGTCAGTTTGGGCTGGACTGTTCGCATGAGGCACAGGGTCAAGACTGATTTTCATATAGCTGTGTCTGAACTGGGGCGGCGAAGTGAGCTAAAGAAAGATGATGGATTCAACCCAGAGCTGTGATTTGGGGTGAGTGTCTGAAAAGTTTCAGCGCTACGTCCATCATCTCCTTGTGTTTGCTTTGTTCACCCTAAGTTGGCAGGGTATGCCCAGACGTGGGTCCCTTGCTCACTTTGCCACTGGATTCAAGCTAGCCTGGCTGATGAGGGCTGTTAGCCCGAAACCGGTCCCAGGATGCTTGTTTCCGGTACAGGGAATACATGGCTTGGCAGTTCAGGCTGGACTGTTCCCATGTGGCACAGGGTCAAGACTGATTTGCATATAGCTGTATCTGAACTGGGGTGGCGAAGTGAGCTAAAGAACGATGATGGATTCAACCCAGAACTGTGACTGGGGGTGAGTGTCTGAAAAGTTTCAGCGCTCCGTCAATCATCTCCTTGTGTTTGCTTTGTTCGCCCTTAGTTGGCAGGGTATGCCCAGACGTGGGTCCCTTGCTCACTTTGCCACTGTATTCAAGCTAGCCTGGCTGATGAGGGCTGTTAGCCCGAAACTGTTCCCAGGATGCTTGTTTCCCGTCCACGGAAGACATGGCTTGGCAGTTCGGGCTGGACTGTTCCCATGAGGCACAAGGTCAAGACTGATTTGCATTTAGCTGGGTCTGAACTGGGGCGGCGAAGTGAGCTAAAGAACAATGATGGATTCAACCCAGATCTGTGACTGAGGGTGAGTGTCTGAAAAGTTTCTGCACTCCATCCATCATCTCCTTGTGTTTGCTTTGTTTCCACTAAGTTGGCAGGGTATGCCCAGACGTGAGTCCCTTGCTCACTTTGCCACTGGATTCAAGCTAGCCTGGCTGATGAGGGCTGTTAGCCCGAAACCGGTCCCAGGATGCTTGTTCTGGTCCAGGGAAGACCTGGCTTGGCAGTTCAGTCTGGAGTGTTCCAATGAGGCACAGGGTCAAGACTGATTTGCATATAGCTGTGTCTGAACTGGGGCGGCAAAGTGAGCTAAAGAACGATGATGGATTCAACCCAGATCTGTGACTGGGGGTGTCTGAAAAGTTTCAGCGCTACGTCCATCATCTCTTTGTGTTTGCTTTGTTCGCCCAAAGTTGGCAGGGTATGCCCAGACATGGGTCCCTTGCTCACTTTGCCACTGGATTCAAGCTAGCCTGGCTGATGAGCGCTGTTATCCCGAAACCTGTCCCAGGATGCTGTTTCTGGTCCAGGGAAGACATGGCTTGGCAGTTCGGGCTGGACTGTTCCCATGAGGCACAGGGTCAAGACTGATTTGCATATAGCTGTGTCTGAACTGGGGTGGTGAAGTGAGCTAAAGAACGATGATGGATTCAACCCAGATCTGTGACTGGGGGTGAGTGTCTGAAAAGTTTCTGCACTCCGTCCATCATCTCCTTGTGTTTGCTTTGTTTCCCCTAAGTTGGTAGGGTATGCCCAGACGTGAGTCCCTTGCTCACTTTGCCACTGGATTCAAAATAGCCTGGCTGATGAGGGCTGTTAGCCCGAAACCGGTCCCAGGATGCTTGTTCTGGTCCAGGGAAGACCTGGCTTGGTAGTTCAGTCTGGACTGTTCCAATGAGGCACAGGGTCAAGACTGATTTGCATATAGCTGTGTCTGAACTGGGGCGGCAAAGTGAGCTAAAGAACGATGATGGATTCAACCCAGATCTGTGACTGGGGGTGAGTGTCTGAAAAGTTTCAGCGCTACGTCCATCATCTCCTTGTGTTTGCTTTGTTCGCCCAAAGTTGGCAGGGAATGCCCAAACATGGGTCCCTTGCTCACTTTGCCACTGGATTCAAGCTAGCCTGGCTGATGAGCGCTGTTATCCCGAAACCTGTCCCAGGATGCTGTTTCTGGTCCAGGGAAGACATGGCTTGGCAGTTCGGGCTGGACTGTTCCCATGAGGCACAGGGTCAAGACTGATTTGCATATAGCTGTGTCTGAACTGGGGTGGTGAAGTGAGCTAAAGAACGATGATGGATTCAACCCAGATCTGTGACTGGGGGTGAGTGTCTGAAAAGTTTCAGCGCTCCGTCCATCATCTCCTTGTGTTTGCTTTGTTCGCCCTAAGTTGGCAGGGTATGCCCAGACGTGGGTCCCTTTCTCACTTTGACTCTGCATTCAAGCTAGCCTGGCTGATGAGGGCTGTTAGCCCGAAACCAGTCCCAGGATGCTTGTTTCCGATCAAGGGAAGACATGGCTTTGCAGTTCGGGCTGGACTGTTCCCATGAGGCACAGGGTCAAGGCTGATTTGCATATAGCTGTGTTTGAACTGGGGCGGCAAAGTGAGCTAAAGAACGATGATGGATTCAACCCAGATCTGTGACTGGGGGTGAGTGTCTGAAAACTTTCAGCGCTACGTCCATCATCTCCTTGTGTTTGCTTTGTTCGCCCAAAGTTGGCAGAGTATGCCCAGACATGGGTCCCTTGCTCACTTTGCCACTGGATTCAAGCTAGCCTGGCTGATGAGCGCTGTTATCCCGAAACCTGTCCCAGGATGCTGTTTCTGGTCCAGGGAAGACATGGCTTGGCAGTTCGGGCTGGACTGTTCCCATGCGGCACAGGGTCAAGACTGATTTGCATATAGCTGTGTCTGAACTGGGGTGGCGAAGTGAGCTAAAGAACGATGATGGATTCAACCCAGATCTGTGACTGGGGGTGAGTGTCTGAAAAGTTTCAGCGCTCGGTCCATCATCTCCTTGTGTTTGCTTTGTTCGCCCTAAGTTGGGAGGGTATGCCCAGACGTGGGTCCCTTGCTCACTTTGCCACTGTATTGAAGCTAGCCAGGCTGATGAGGGCTGTTAGCCTGAAACCGGTCCCAGGATGCTTGTTTCCTGTCCAGGGAAGACATGACTTGGCAGTTCGGGCTGGGCTGTTCCCATGAGGCACAGGGTCAAGACTGATTTGCATATAGCTGTGTCTGAACTGGGGCGGCAAAGTGAGCTAAAGAACGATGATGGATTCAACCCAGATCTGTGACTGGGGGTGAGTGTCTGAAAAGCTTCAGCGCTACGTCCATCATCTCCTTGTGTTTGCTTTGTTCGCCCTAAGTTGGCTGGGTATGCCCAGACGTGGGTCCCTTGCTCAATTTGCCTCTGGATTCAAGCTAGCCTGGCTGATGAGGGCTGTTAGCCCGAAACCAGTCCCAGGATGCTTGTTTCCGATCAAGGGAAGACATGACTTGGCAGTTCGGGCTGGACTGTTCCCATGAGGCACAGGGTCAAGGCTGATTTGCATATAGCTGTGTTTGAACTGGGGTGGCGAAGTAAGCTAAAGAACGATGATGGATTGAACCCAGATCTGTGACTGGGGGTGAGTGTCTGAAAAGTTTCTGCGCTCCGTCCATCATCTCCTTGTGTTTGCTTTGTTCGCCCTAAGTTGGGAGGGTATGCCCAGACGTGGGTCCCTTGCTCACTTTGACTCTGGATTCAAGCTAGCCTGGCTGATGAGAGCTGTTAACCCGAAACCAGTCCCAGGATGCTTGTTTCCGATCAAGGGAAGACATGGCTTTGCAGTTCGGGCTGGACTGTTCCCATGAGGCACAGGGTCAAGGCTGATTTGCATATAGCTGTGTCTGAACTGGGGCGGCAAAGTGAGCTAAAGAACGATGATGGATTCAACCCAGATGTGTGACTGGGGGTGAGTGTCTGAAAAGTTTCAGCGCTATGTCCATCATCTCCTTGTGTTTGCTTTGTTCGCCCAAAGTTGGCAGGGTATGCCCAGACATGGGTCCCTTGCTCACTTTGCCACTGGATTCAAGCTAGCCTGGCTGATGAGCGCTGTTATCCCGAAACCTGTCCCAGGATGCTGTTTCTGGTCCAGGGAAGACATGGCTTGGCAGTTCGGGCTGGACTGTTCCCATGCGGCACAGGGTCAAGACTGATTTGCATATAGCTGTGTCTGAACTGGGGTGGCGAAGTGAGCTAAAGAACGATGATGGATTCAACCCAGATCTGTGACTGGGGGTGAGTGTCTGAAAAGTTTCAGCGCTCGGTCCATCATCTCCTTGTGTTTGCTTTGTTCGCCCTAAGTTGGCAGGGTATGCCCAGACGTGGGTCCCTTGCTCACTTTGCCACTGTATTGAAGCTAGCCAGGCTGATGAGGCCTGTTAGCCTGAAACCGGTCCCAGGATGCTTGTTTCCTGTCAGGGAAGACATGACTTGGCAGTTCGGGCTGGGCTGGGCTGTTCCCATGAGGCACAGGGTCAAGATTGATTTGCATATAGCTGTGTCTGAACTGGGGCGGCAAAGTGAGCTAAAGAACGATGATGGATTCAACCCAGATCTGTGACTGGGGGTGAGTGTCTGAAAAGCTTCAGCGCTACGTCCATCATCTCCTTGTGTTTGCTTTGTTCGCCCAAAGTTGGCAGGGTATGTCCAGACAAGGGTCCCTTGCTCACTTTGCCACTGGATTCAAGCTAGCCTGGCTGATGAGCGCTGTTATCCCGAAACCTGTCCCAGGATGCTGTTTCTGGTCCAGGGAAGACATGGCTTGGCAGTTCGGGCTGGACTGTTCCCATGAGGCACAGGGTCAAGACTGATTTGCATATAGCTGTGTCTGAACTGGGGTGGCGAAGTGAGCTAAAGAACGATGATGGATTCAACCCAGATCTGTTACTGGGGGTGAGTGTCTGAAAAGTTTCAGCGCTACGTCCATCATCTCCTTGTGTTTGCTTTGTTCGCCCTAAGTTGGCTGGGTATGCCCAGACATGGGTCCCTTGCTCAATTTGCCTCTGGATTCAAGCTAGCCTGGCTGATGAGGGCTGTTAGCCCGAAACCAGTCCCAGGATGCTTGTTTCCGATCAAGGGAAGACATGACTTGGCAGTTCGGGCTGGACTGTTCCCATGAGGCACAGGGTCAAGGCTGATTTGCATATAGCTGTGTCTGAACTGGGGTGGCGAAGTAAGCTAAAGAACGATGATGGATTGAACCCAGATCTGTGACTTGGGGTGAGTGTCTGAAAAGTTTCTGCGCCCCGTCCATCATCTCCTTGTGTTTGCTTTGTTCGCCCTAAGTTGGCAGGGTATGCCCAGACGTGGGTCCCTTGCTCACTTTGACTCTGGATTCAAGCTAGCCTGGCTGATGAGGGCTGTTAGCCCGAAACCAGTCCCAGGATGCTTGTTTCTGATCAAGGGAAGACATGGCTTGGCAGTTCGGGCTGGACTGTTCCCATGAGGCACAGGGTCAAGGCTGATTTGCATATAGCTGTGTCTGAACTGGGGTGGCGAAGTAAGCTAAAGAACGATGATGGATTCAACCCCGATCTGTGACTGGGGGTGAGTGCCTCGAAAGTTTCTGCACTCCGTCCATCATCTCCTTGTGGTTGGCTTGTTTTCCCTAAGTTGGCAGTGTATGCCCAGACGTGGGTCCCTTGCTCACTTTGCCACTGGATTCAAGCTAGCCTGGCTGATGAGGGCTGTTAGCCCGAAACCGGTCCCAGGATGCTTGTTCTGGTCCAGGGAAGACCTGGCTTGGCAGTTCAGTCTGGACTGTTCCCATGAGGCACAGGGTCAAGACTGATTTGCATATAGCTGTGTCTGAACTGGGGCTGCAAAGTGAGCTAAAGAACGATGATGGATTCAACCCAGATCTGTGATTGGGGGTGAGTGTCTGAAAAGTTTCAGCGCTACGTCCATCATCTCCTTGTGTTTGCTTTGTTCGCCCAAAGTTGGCAGGGTATGCCCAGACATGGGTCCCTTGCTCACTTTGCCACTGGATTCAAGCTAGCCTGGCTGATGAGCGCTGTTATCCCGAAACCTGTGCCAGGATGCTGTTTCTGGTCCAGGGAAGACATGGCTTGGCAGTTCAGGCTGGACTGTTCCTTTCGGCACAGGGTCAAGACTGATCTGCATATAGCTGTGTCTGAACTGGGGTGGCGAAGTGAGCTAAAGAACGATGATGGATTCAACCCAGATCTGTGACTGGGGGTGAGTGTCTGAAAAGTTTCAGCGCTCGGTCCATCATCTCCTTGTGTTTGCTTTGTTCGCCCTAAGTTGGCAGGGTATGCCCAGACGTGGGTCCCTTGCTCACTTTGCCACTGTATTGAAGCTAGCCAGGCTGATGAGGGCTGTTAGCCTGAAACCGGTCCCAGGATGCTTCTTTCCTGTCCAGGGGAGACATGACTTGGCAGTTCGGGCTGGGCTGTTCCCATGAGGCACAGGGTCAAGTCTGATTTGCATATAGCTGTGACTGAACTGGGGCGGCAAAGTGAGCTAAAGAACGATGATGGATTCAACCCAGATCTGTGACTGGGAGTGAGTGTCTGAAAAGTTTCAGCGCTACGTCCATCATCTCCTTGTGTTTGCTTTGTTTGCCCTAAGTTGGCAGGGTATGCCCAGACGTGGGTCCCTTGCTCACTTTGCCCCTGTATTCAAGCTAGCCTGGCTGATGAGGGATGTTAGCCCGAAACTGATCCCAGGATGCTTGTTTCCCGTCCAGGGAAGACTTGGCTTGGCAGTTCGGGCTGGACTGTTCCCGTGAGGCACAAGGTCAAGACTGATTTGCATATCGCTGGGTCTGAACTGGGGCGGCGAAGTGAGGTAAAGAACGATGATGGATTCAACCCAGATCTGTGACTGGGGGTGAGTGTCTGAAAAGTTTCTGCACTTCGTCCATCATCTGTTTGTGTTTGCTTTGTTTCCCCTAAGTTGGCAGGGTATGCCCAGACGTGGGTCCCTTGCTCACTTTGCCACTGGATTCAAGCTATCCTGGCTGATGAGGGCTGTTAGCCCGAAACCGGTCCCAGGATGCTTGTTCTGGTCCAGGGAAGACCTGGCTTGGCAGTTCAGTCTGGACTGTTCCCATGAGGCACAGGGTCAAGACTGATTTGCATATAGCTGTGTCTGAACTCGGGTGGCGAAGTGAGCTAAAGAACGATGATGGATTCAACCCAGATCTGTAACTGGGGGTGAGTGTCTGAAAAGTTTCAGCGCTACGTCCATCATCTCCTTGTGTTTGCTTTGTTCGCCCTAAGTTGGCAGGATATGCCCAGACGTGGGTCCCTTGCTCACTTTGCCTCTGGATTCAAGCTAGCCTGGCTGATGAGGGCTGTTAGCCCGAAACCAGTCCCAGGATGCTTGTTTCCGATCAAGTGAAGACATGACTTGGCAGTTCGGGCTGGACTGTTCCCATGAGGCACAGGGTCAAGGCTGATTTGCATATAGCTGTGTCTGAACTGGGGTGGCGAAGTAAGCTAAAGAACGATGATGGATTCAACCCAGATCTGTGACTGGGGGTGAGTGTCTGAAAAGTTTCTGCGCTCTGTCCATCATCTCCTTGTGTTTGCTTTGTTCGCCCTAAGTTGGCAGGGTGTGCCCAGACGTGGGTCCCTTGCTCACTTTGCCACTGGATTCAAGTTATCCTGGCTGATGAGGGCTGTTAGCCCGAAACCGGTCCCAGGATGCTTGTTCTGGTCCAGGGAAGACCTGGCTTGGCAGTTCAGTCTGGACTGTTCCCATGAGGCACAGGGTCAAGACTGATTTGCATATAGCTGTGTCTGAACTCGGGTGGCGAAGTGAGCTAAAGAACGATGATGGATTCAACCCAGATCTGTAACTGGGGGTGAGTGTCTGAAAAGTTTCAGCGCTACGTCCATCATCTCCTTGTGTTTGCTTTGTTCGCACTAAGTTGGCAGGGTATGCCCAGACGTGGGTCCCATGCTCACTTTGCCTCTGGATTCAAGCTGGCCTGGCTGATGAGGGCTGTTAGCCCGAAACCAGTCCCAGGATGCTTGTTTCCGATCAAGGGAAGACATTACTTGGCAGTTCGGGCTGGACTGTTCCCATGAGGCACAGGGTCAAGGCTGATTTGCATATAGCTGTGTCTGAACTGGGGTGGCGAAGTAAGCTAAAGAACGATGATGGATTGAACCCAGATCTGTGACTGGGGGTGAGTGTCTGAAAAGTTTCTGCGCTCTGTCCATCATCTCCTTGTGTTTGCTTTGTTCGCCCTAAGTTGGCAGAGTATGCCCAGACGTGGGTCCCTTGCTCACTTTGCCACTGGATTCAAGCTAGCCTGGCTGATGAGGGCTGTTAGCCCGAAACCGGTCCCAGGATGCTTGTTTCCGGTCCAGGGAAGACATGGCTTGGCAGTTCGGGCTGGGCTGTTCCCATGAGGCACAGGGTCAAGACTGATTTGCATATAGCTGTGTCTGAACTGGGGTGGCGAAGTGAGCTAAAGAACGATGATGGATTCAACCCAGATCTGTGACTGGGGGTGTGTGTCTGAAAAGTTTCAATGTTTTGTCCATCATCTCCTTGTGTTTGCTTAATTCACAAAAGTTTCTCCGGAGTATTCCTGACAAACTCCAGTGGTTGCAGCAGTCTAGGCAAACTCTTGGAAATCTTGAGAACTCCATCTGTTCTCTTCACGAAAACAAAAAATAACTGAAAACAACTCCATTATTAATGAACAGCACACAATCAATTACTAATTGTGTCATATAAACGAGTAACACATTTTATGGTGCCTATTCACAAAAAGCGCTTTATATGAGCACCAGTTACAATACACAAGTTCAGATTTTTTTTTTTTTTTAGGCACAGGGAGATTAAGTGATTTGTTCAGAATCACAGGATGATGGCTCCCCAGTTCCAAAGTCAGCAGCTTTGGCCATAATGCCACATCCTCTGCTACATGTAAGTAAAGCTACATGTGTAAATTTACTCTTATTACATTTTGTAGTAAATGTACTACTTTTGGCTACTCACGGTTTCTGAATGGAAATTTACTGTGAAGTATAGACTTACTTGTCCACACCCTCTGAAACGAGGGGATGGAGACAAATTTAGAATTGTAATCTTACTACTAGTAACTTTTCACAGATAGGCCGTAGTTTCCACAGCAGGGGTGGCGCTCTTCCTATGCTAATGTATGGGAAATGTTTAAAAGTTTATTAAACTTTACATCATAATGACAAATATTTGTGTGTTAAATATTCATGTACATTATTTTTATACATTTATTTTTAATGTGGAACAAAATAAAAAATGCTACAAGAATATTAACATAATTTTGAAATAACATGTAATAAATTTAAATATATTAAATGAAAATTTATTTTGCAAAAAATTTGTTAAACATCCAACCTACAGTAAAGAGTTTACAGTTATGTATTATGTTAAAAATCTACTAAATGTTGCATATGGAATTAATTTTAATGAATTTACTTAGCTTTAAAAAAAGTTACATTTAATTTTTTACATTTGAAAACATCATTAATATATTTTGTAATCAAACAAAATGCCTTTTTTATTTTTATATAATTTTTTAACATTAAATTACATTTATATATATTTTTTAAAAAGTCAAAATAAATCAATTCATTTTAACATCATATGGGGTGTGATTTAGGTCCCTTGCCCTGCTGTTTTCTATGGGAGGGTGCTCCCGTACCAGTGGTTGGTCATGTGTGGGGCTGGATGTACTCCAGGTCTGAGCGAGATCATATTTATGACTGTTGTGGGTCCTTATTCGATGTAGTAACTTTGGAAGTGCAGTTTGTGAATAGGAATAAGCTTATGTTTTGTGGGTAGGTGCATGTCCCTCCATAACCCCTCCATTGCCCTCCCTATCCTACTCCTTACTCTTCCCTAAACCCTCCCATTTTGTAGTAGGCATTCCTCATTTTACAACCACTCCCCCTGTCCCTCCTACACTTACTGCTAAAATGTATACGTATGTGTGGAGATCTTTGCAGTCGGGGCATTAAAGTTAGGTGAAGTGGAGGCGTAAACCTCTGTACGTATGTTAGTGAATAGCATTTTGTAGTACATGAGTTACTACTAAATGTGCTGCACAGTGCATTTTATGAATAGGCCCCTATAAGTTTATTTTTTCTTTAAAATATTTAAATCAATAAAATTTAATTTTATCTTCAAAATTCCGGTTTTACCTTCTAACGCTATGTTCAACATTTTATATTCTAATGAAGACTGGCAGCCTGCAAGAAACAATAGTACTGCATCATATTCTCACACCCACACATGTTTCAGCATGGTGTCTGTTGCCTCTTTGAAGCTGCCCTTGCGAATACAGCTTAAATACTAATTGTATAGAAAAAAGACAAAAGATAGATTAACATACAAAACGTATGTTAACAAAGTGATCGACTTTAGAAAACAGCGTATTGACAGTGTCATAAAGTTAAAAACTATTACAACTACACTTCAAATTAGATCATCCATATCTGTAATAGGTAATACAGTGATTGATTGGTATCATTTTGGTCAGCAGCACATCAAATTATGCCCATATTTTAATTTACTCTCTTCCTAAAAAACACTTCGGATACAATATTTACGTGAAATATTTGTCTTTATATAAATGCAATTAAAATTACAATTACAGTTTACATTGTGAAGTTCATAGATATATGTATAAAATATTCATTGTTAAGAATTTACTTGTTATTGAAAAACACATTTCTATTAAATAAATGTTTTTTTTTACATTTCTCTTTTTTTATTCGTGCGGGTAAGGGGGAAGGGAGAGAATCTTGTAGAGAACGCCCTTCCCCTGCAGTGCCTGCAAGTTTGGGGTGATCCTTTCCGCTTCTCATCCTGGAAAGGACTGAAGTCATTTTATGACCATGTGTAGGGTCGGTGGGGTTGGCTTTCACGTTGTGAATGTCCACAAACTTACAAGGCAAACACACCTTGTAACCCACATTTCCCGCCCCTGGTGTGTGTGATTTGCTATTGCCTATCTAGGCTTACTCATGGCTGAGAAATCCACAGTAGTAAATCCATTTACTCACGCCTGGATGATGCTTTTGTGAATTCCTGGCAGGTGTAAATGAGGGATTATAGGCTGTAAACGTACGTTTATTTAAATAATACAGTTATGAATAAAGCCCCATATGTTCATAAATCTACACACAAACCCACTAGTAAACCTATGGATGTATATTTGCAATTCTTTTTGAGAACTAGAACCAGGAATATTTTTGGGCAATTAGCCACTGTTTTAAAAACATTTTGAATGAGCGGGTGTTTTTTAAATAGTAAGAATCAGAGGTGGGTGCATGTCTTACGTGGAGGTGGTCTGTTTGCCACAGAGTACCTCTCCGCCAACTTTATTCGGTCCTGAAGTGCTTTTAACCTTTTTCAATGCTTCAAAAAAAAAAAAACCTAAATGACATTCAAGTATGACTGTCAAATGAAATGTGTGACCTTTTCCTTTTATAAAGACGCAATTTACGAAAAAAAAATTAATAACAAAAAAGGTAGTGTTGTTGTTTTGAAATCCGAGAGGTACAAGTACGACTTTTAAGTAATAGTCTGAATTAGAAACAGTTTTTGGCCACTCTCGATGTTGTACCGTGTTTTATAAACCTAATTGTTTTTTTTAAACACCCCTCAAACGTGTAGTGGACTCGTCCATTGGAAGATTAAACATGCTAAAGCGCATCTCTTCTCAGATGGGATGCTTTAATGCGCCGGGGAGTGCTATATAATACAGAGTTCTGGCCAGCCTGTCAGTGCGGGTGGGCCCGTGTGTAGGCCAGGTGCAGAAGTGATATTTGATGTTCTCGACGGTATTATTTTGTACTTTAAAAGCTCGCTCTGGCTCCAGCAGCGTCGACCTATGCCTGGAAGGCCCAGCCCATTCCCAGTAGTGAACACTACTTTGTTGAACCTCCAGAACCGAAAGTCTCATCCGGTCCAGGCTTCGGCCGGCCCAGTCCACCTGACCTCTGTAGCTCGACCAGATGTTCCTTTATACCAGGCTATCCTTGTGCACACATGTGGTGCACATCTGCTGGGGAGGCAGTCACACAGCTGGAAACAAACAAGGAAGGGTAGAGAAAAGTGAAGCTTGTCTACAGCTTGGTCGGTGGACAACAGAGGCTTGAGTGATGCGCATACACATGCGTGGGTTTGTGCATCTCAACTGTACGTCCAAGATCACAGGTTAGAGAAACACACCGGCTGGTGTCCTGCAGCTGCAGATGGCCCGTTCCTCCTGTAATAAGGGCACAGGCTTCGTGTGTGGTGCTTGCATAATACGTTTCAGCCTCTGCCCCTGGAGTTGTTTCTCTTCTCTGCTGATGCTTTATTCCAGACCTAAACCTACATTTCCCAGTCAGCCAGTCAAAGATGTATGTTAAAAAAGGCAACATGTAGCAATAATGTACGCATTTTAGGAGAGCCCATGAATGGCCACGTGATGTCCAAGCTACACTTTCTGTTGTCCTATGTTGCAGTGGCAGCTGCTCTAACGTCAAAGTGTTGTCGCAATGCGTACGGGGGGGGGATTGGGTCTAGGGGAAAATAATAAATTAAAGCACTTACCTGCCTGAGGCCGCCACCTCGTTACTCCTCTCCTGACCTGGGCGCACTGCACAGGCTCCCAGGGGCCAATCACGGTGCTGCTCTCTTGCTAGTAATACCAGCAGGAGAGCAGCGCTGTGATAGGCCTGAGCCGGCTGACTTGAATCTGCTCAGGCACAGGGAGCCTGTGCCATTTCTCCACCTGGCTGTGCAACACAGCTGGGTTGGAGAAATGTAAGTGCGCATGTCGGTTTGGCCTTCCTAAGAAGACCTAAGACAGCCGGCCAAACTGACATGCACACTTACGGTGCCCTCACCACTCCTCCTGCAGCTGAGTGATGCTTGTCAGGATGGCCCCGCCCCCACCCCAAGGCTGGCAATTGGCTCAGTATGACAAATAAAATGATAATAAACTGGTTTTATTATCAGTTTATTTTTCAGTGGGGCGACGCTCCTCCTCCATAACCAAATGAAAAATTGTCTCCTATTCGCAAAGTAGGCAAACTATTACTCCTGTAGGGCTCTGTTACATACTCTTTCACGCCTTTGAGAATGAAATAATGAAATGAAATGAAATACCGTATTTGATAAAGCGCACAGCTACTCAAGCTAGAGTGTCCTGGCGCATAGACAGCGGAGGGAGAGGAGGGAGGAGCCAATTATTGATTAAAAAGCCACGTTTTAAAATTCTTTCTAAATGAAAGTAGGTCAGAATTTAGCCTCAAGGACTGCGGAAGGATAATCCATAGTTTAGCGCCCAAGAAACCAAAGAATCTACCTCCAGTGCGGACAAGGCAAATTTTGGGCACAACAACCAGGTTCGCGTTGGAAGAGCATAGGAATCTTGAGGTAGAATAATGGTTCACTCGTTTAATTAGGTAGCCAGCTCCACCCTTGTGGAACGCCTTAAAAAAGATGGTCAGAGCTTGAAGTTTATTCTCTCTTTAATGCGGAGCCAGTGAAGAGATTTGAGAATCGGAATCATGCTAGCTCTGGGATTAGATCTTAGGATGGCTCTGGCTGCTGCGTTTTGAACCACTTGTAGGCGCTGGGTCAAGGATTTGGGGAGACCAAGGTACAGACAGTTGACGATGTCACTAAAGCCTGCACCACTATCTTTCTACTCTCGAGAGGTAGTAGAGGCAGAAATTTCTTCAACATTCGGAGAGTAATAAAGCAAGCGCCAGTGAGATTTAAGATCTGAGAACGCATCGAAAGTGTGTCGTCAATGACAATTCCTACATTTTTTGCTTTCTCTTATTCTTTAGGCGGGGTCGGCAGATCCTTGGGCCACCAGGAGCTCCAGTCGAGTGTTTCTGGTTTTCCAAAGAAGACGACTTCCGTTTTATCCGGGTTACACTTGAGCTGGTTGACCTTAAGCCAATTGAAAACCTTTGTGAGGCAGGACTTGATCTTAGGCCCATCAAAGTCAGATCCTTTATCACAGGAAAAGATAAGCTGAGTGTCGTCAGCGTAAGAGACAATTTTGGCACCCTCATCCTCAACCATGGATGCCAGGGGAGAAAGATAGATATTAAAGAGGGTAGGGTAGAGAATAGAGCCCTGAGGGACACCAATATTGATGGCCGGAACCGAAGAGGAGAACGGTGGGAGCCAGATGTCCTGGGATCGATTCCCCAGATAGGAGGACATCCAGGTGAGGGCAGTCCCACCCAGGCCGATGTTTTTAAGTCTGTTTAGGAGCCTGTCGTGTGGGACCGTATCGAAGGCCGCTGACAGATCAAGCAATATCAGAACGGCCTTGCCTCCCTCGTCTAACTTGCCCCTAATGAACGCTGTTACTTCCAGCAGAGCGGATTCCGTGCTGAAATTTGCCCTAAAGCCGGACTGGGATTCGTGAAGGAGCTTCCCCTCTTCAATATGTTTTTGCAGGGCTTTATTAACATGCTTCTCTAAGGCTTTGGAAAGGGCCGGAAGCAGGGAGATCGGCCTATAGTTGGCAGGGTTCGTAGGATCAGCATTAGTCTTTTTAAACAATGGGAGAATCTTAGCGTGCTTCCAAAGTTTAGGCATATTGCCTGTAGAAAGAGAGGTATTAAAACGCTGGTTTACAGTCAGGTTAATCGTAGAGGCTATTAGGGACAGCTTATTAGCAGGACAAGGATCTGTGGGAGAACCTGACTTGATACTTTGGAGAAGGGATAAAGAGTCTTCCAATTGGAGCTCCGGAAAAGCATGTAAGGGTGGGGGCTCCAAGATAAGAAATTTGCTGTTTACCCTATGATAAAGGTTAAGCTCGGCTTCTGAGATGTTAGAGAAAGCTTGTTGAATCAGAAGGATTTTTTCATGAAAAAATTGAGCGATCTGCTTGGACCATTCTTCTGTACGTGGCCCTGCATTGGAGCTGGCTATTGGTGAAGTGAAGGACTTGGCTATCCTAAATATTTCCTTGCTCTTATTTTGGGCGCTTTTGATCTTGGTTTGAAAGAAGTGTATTTTGGCTCTTTTTACTAGAGTATGGTAAATTTTTAGGTGGTCTTTATAAACCTTCCTGTCCTCAGGGAGGTATGATTTGCGCCATTTCCGCTTCTTTTTTCTACAGTCCCTTTTACTATCTCTGAGATGATCAGAAAACCAGGGAGCTGAAAGGACTAGTCTCTTGGATGCTCGGGTAACAACTGGGGCTGCTGCCTCGATATTGGTACGGAGCCAAGAATCTATGCGAAGTGCGTCTGACTCCGCATTTCCAGACAGCTCTGGAATGGAGAGGTCGAGGGCAACAGCTAGCTTAGGGATATCAATTTTGTGGAAAACTCTGCCATTTGAAACCGCTAGCCCTGTGTTTGCCGGAGTGACAGAGGAACAATAAGGAATATCAAATTTTATCAGAAAGTGATCGGACCAGATAATGGGAAGGGGCGAACTAGCCGAACGATCAAAATTATGAAAGATTTGGTCCAGCGTATGACCTTTTTCATGAGTGACAGAGGAGATAGATGTAGACATCTTAAAGGTCTGCATCGTCTCCAGCAAAAGTATAGAGTGAGGATCATTCTCACTGTCCATATGAATATTAAAATCTCCCAAAATAAGGCAATTATTATGTTTTAGAGCAAGAGAGGAAATAGCTGAGTTAAGCGAGGTAATAAAATTGCTAATAGCACCGGGGGGTCTGTAAATTAAAAACCCCGCAACGCTTTGATGAGGGGATAGAATGCACCAGAATCCTAAAGACTCTGTGCACTCTATAACTTCAGTCGGGATAAGGGAGCACTCTAAATTGTCCTTGTATATTAAGGTGACACCCCCACCCTTCCCCCTACATCTATCCTTCCTGAGTATTCTGTAGCCCACAGGAATGGCCAAGGTAATAGTTGGGTTAGAGACATCCAACAACCATGTCTCTGTAAGGAATAGAAAATCAGGTCGTTCATCAGAAAGTAAGTCGTAAATGTGTGAGGCATGTTTTTGCATGGAGCGACAGTTAACCAAGACGGCCTTAAGGCCCAAGAGTTTACTTTTATTTTTGCTCTTCTTATCACCCGGAGGGTACTTTTATTTTTATTTTTTATTTTTATTTTTTTATTATTTTTATAACTTTATTTATAGTTTCGGCAATAGGCAAGGCAATTCAGGATTACAAATACACTGTCGGTGACGATACAGCAAAAAGAGTATCGAGAAGGAACATAATCTTATGTTTACAAATCAGGCATGACATAGGTGACAGAAAATCAATGATGTAAAAATGTGATATAAAGGATACCAAGTCCCACAGGTCCACCCCTATCTGTATATCATGGTAACAACAAGTGGAGGCTAAAGTCTAGTCCCCGGGTACATCCATAGTCTAAAAATGCCCTAGTGACAGTAAAACCGCACCTTGCGGGAAGTAAGCAGAGCGTGGGTTACAAACATTATAGGGAGAGGAGCCCCTCATCCCACACCCTCCGGGACCAAACCCTGTTCCAATTGGGAAATAGAGGCTTGTCGAATGGTTTCAACATATGATCTGTAGGGACCCCAAATGTCCTTAGGCCGGGCAGAGCCTGGCATAATACCGGCGTATACTTCACAGTTGGTATTACAGTACGCTAGACTACGCAGCCAGCCCTGAAGGGTAGGAGCTGCTTGCGGCCCCAAAGAAGAGCAATTTCCCTTTTTGCAAGGAGCAAACAGAGGGATGCAAAACGTCTGGCTTTTTTGGGGTAGTTCGCCGTGTATCCCAATAGTGCCACTTTCGGTATGGGGGTAAGAGTCAGCTTTGTCATGGCCCCTAGCGTGTTGTGTACTTCTTCCCAGTACGTGTGGAGTTTTGGACATGTCCATGTGAGGTGTGCAAAATCAGCATGTGGGGCAGCGCATTTGCGACAAGTATGTGGTCTGGTGGGGTCTAGTCTGTGAGTTTTGGCTGGGGTAATGTAGATTCGGCGTAGAAACTTAAAATGAATCAGTTTGTGCCTGCTGTTGAGGGAGACGTCCTTTGTTACCGCGCAGCACTTAGCCCACTGGTCGTCTGTTATAGGGTGGCCTAAATCCGCCTCCCAATCCGAGCGAAACTTGTCGTCATTAACAGGCCGCAGTGATGCGCATGCCTTATATAGCTTAGAAATTAGATGAGCCCCGTTCGTATTTTCAATTGTCAGTGTGAGAGGTGTAAACAAGTCCGGTTCTAGGGGGAAATTGGGCATCGTGGCGCGCAGTGCCAAACGGATTCGACACAGCACAACGCTGTCCATAAATGTGATGTCTTGGAAACGGGTATCTTCTGACGGGGAGAAGATATGTCCCTCTGGGTAGAAATCTCCTATTGTGGAGATATTAAATTTTGTTAAGGTCCGTTGTATTAACTGTTCGCCGGTGATTGGCAGCCAGCGAGCGTTAGGGACAGGCAGGGCAGAGGAGTACAGGAAGGTGGCACCGGCGACTCGTCTCAGCTTATCCCAGGCCCAGCTGGTAGTGGAAACTGTCTGTATGTCATTGGGGTCCCGGGGAACCCCTTTGGGTAGAACGGTGGACATCCGCTCAGAAAGGACAAAATCTGCCTCCGGGCGGAGATATGGGATCCTGACGTCTGGGTGAAACCATGCGTAGGCATAGGAGCATTGGGCCACCAGGTAATACAAGTGGAGATCCGGCACGCCATATCCACCTCTATCATATGGAAGTGTGAGAACCTGCCAGCGAATGCGGGCCTGCTTGCCTCCCCAAACTAATCGTATAAGGTGCGAACGTAATGTCAAGAAAAAGCTGTTGGTGAGTGGTACGGGGATATTATTGAAAAGATACAAAAATTTGGGGAGCACTATCATCTTAAGGATCGCTACCCTGCCAGCCATGGACAAAGGCAGACGCAACCACCGCTCCACCTGGGCTTCAAGGGTGGTGATGGCTTATCCGTAGTTAAGGCGGAGGATCTGGGCGGTGTCAAGATGGATATGGATACCCAAGTATTTAAGCGAGTCGGCGCACCATTCGAGCGGGAATTCGCACTCCCACTGAGCTGTGCTGGAAGTTAACGGGAAGATCACCGATTTACGCCAGTTAATGCCCAGGCCGGAGAAGTGGCCAAATCGCAGTATTTCCCTAATGAGCGGTTCTAGGTTTACACGAGGATCTCTGACATAGAGAATAGTGCCGTCGGCGTAAAGAGAGACCGGGAGTGGGCCAGTGTTGAATTGTAAGCCCCTCTGTAGGTGCCGTTCCTGGAAGTGGCGGATTAAGGGATCCATGGCTAAAAAAAACAATAACGGAGATAAGGGACAGCCCTGGTGGGTTTGCGGGAGAGTGAAAAAGGACGAGACAGGGTACCGTTGAGGCGGAGCCGGGCAGTGGGGCGGCTGTATAATAAGGCGGTGGTGGCTACAAAGCCCGCTGGCATGCCCATGCGGTTCATAACGGAATTGAAAAAGGGCCAGTCTAGGGAATCAAAGGCCTTCTCGGTGTCTAACAGAATAGCGGCGGCTGGCACCGCGGGATTAATTCGGTGTATGACCGAAAAAAGAGTCGTAAGGTTCAAAGAGGTAGAACGGTGGGGGATAAAGCCAGATTGGGCCGGGGATATGATGAATTCCATCAATTGAGATAGACGATTGGCGATGATCTTAGCTAAGATTTTATAATCTAAGTTCAATAGGGATAACGGTCTGTAGGACCCACATAGCGTCAAATCTTTGCCAGGTTTGGGGAGAAGAATCACCACCGCTTCCCTGAGTGTGGGGGACAGAATCTGTTTCTCGAGGGCCTCAGCGTAAACCTCGATCAGCTGCGGGGCCAGAAGCTCTTTGTATGTTTAGTAAAAGTCCCCCGTGAAGCCGTCCAGCCCGGGGGCCGAGGAACAGCGGAGGGTATCAATTGCACCGAGAACATCGGCTACTGAGATTGGTTCTGCAAGAAAATCTTGCATGTGCTTTTCCAGATAAACCAATGCAATTTCCGACAGATAGTCTTCCTGCGCCTTAGAGTCATGCCCTGTCCTGGTGGTATACAAGGCTGTGAAATAATCCAGGAATTCATCACGAATCTCCGACGTGTCTGATTTGTAGAAGAACGCAATTCCGTGATGTAGGCTTTACTGTAAGGGGGTCTCAACATTTGTGCCAGCACCCGACCCGGCCTCTCTCCCTCCCCGTATCGCCTGGCTGTCTGATATTTGCCAAGATATAATAGCTCGCGGTCTGCGGCCTCCCGGAATTCCCTTAGTAGAGCTAAACGTCGACCTGCTGCGTCTGGAACAGTGGAGTGTAGTGTAGCGGCATCTAAATCAGAGAGGTCATGTTCAATGCATGCGATCGTGGTGCGGAGACTTTTAAGCACTCCTGCATGTTTGCGCTTTGAAGCCCTCCCACAGGACCGCCCAAGTGTCAACCGAACCTGTATTAATAGTGAAGTAGTCTTCAATGGCTTCGCGCACTTCTTCGGTGAAAAGGTCATCATGAAGTGCGCGGCTTGGGAAGCACCACTGTCGCTCAAATCCCTCCGGACGTGGGACCCGCAGAAGGAGCTGGACCGGTGAGTGGTCAGAATAGGTCCTCGGGAGCGTCCCAACTGCCTGAAACCAACCCGGCGGGTACTTGGGTGCAAGTTCACTGGTCTGAAGGAGAGACCAGTTACACTTGTTACAATGGAAATCTACCCCTAAACTCAGGTTGGCAACGCCGCTCTGGCAAGGCGGAAGTAATGTGAGATTAAATAGTGAGTCTCTGTTGTAACAAATAGGAGAGAACTCACCAGTAGAATATTGGCCAGCATGTCCAGCGCCGGACGCCTCTGGGACGCTGACTGCCGCAGACGGGCTTGCCTTTGGCGTGCCAGCGGCGCGCCCGCTGCGCGCGTGCGCTGTGCACGTCAGTTTGCATCTGTTTTATAGGCAGAGCAAACCTAGAGTGCTGACGCCGCAGAGAGAGCGGAAGCAGCAGGGCGGAAGTGAGCGCCCAATGAAGAAAGTAAAAAGAACAGCCCTCCGCTCAATCGGCGTTAATCAGCCGTGGCGGACCAGGGCTTCAAGCAGAGTAAAAGGCGGCGAGAATCTGTGCAAAGATGCAAGTAAGCAGTAAATTAGAGGATTACAGAATTAGTACCAGGCTAAAAAAGTGGCAAGTGCAGTTAAAAGCAGTAATTTAAAAAGGTAAGCCACTCGGATCCGGTTTTGAATTGGCCTCAAAACATTGAAAATGGTAAATGAATGGGACTATTTAGGGAATATTCATATGCAATTAGTACAAATAGTAAGGACTGTGCCTCTCTGCTCTTTGACTCATCGAGAGTTGGTTGTTTTGGGGCTGATTTGTAATAACGTGTAAGAGAACTTAAAAGAGTACTCCTGTAGCACTACTTGCCATGCTCATATATTCTTTTGTGAATTGGCCCCCAATGAATGCATGCAGCATTGTATAGTGATGTCGGGTGATATGCATAGAGGGTTATTATGTACCATACTTATTTTAAACCAGTACTATTTTACTTGTTCTCTCCCTTTTTCCCGTGCAGAGAGCCAATTTTGGACCCCTCTCACTTCGTTTTCCATCTGGTTGGATCCTTAACTACCACAACAGCACTATATTGATTAAAGTAACCTGGTCCTGATGATGACCTGGAATCAAACAAGTCGAAACGCCGTCAAACACTCAGCGTAACTTCAGGCATTACTGTGGTCAACCTAAGCAACTTAAACAAAAGACCTGCTTTGTATATATTCTTCATTGTATTGTTGACTACCTATTCTATTGTATATTCCTTTGCGCTGTCCACGCTGTTTTCCACTTCATTGTGTCACTGCGCCGTTCACTGTCACGAGCACGGAAAGTGCACACTCACTTTTTGGTTACTTATGCATACATTGTATTGTAGTGCTGATATAACGACTTACAAATAAGAATTTACTTTCTTCCTACGAACTTCTTGTGGTCTCCCTTTCTTCTCCTTTCCGATTGATTAATGCTCTCTTTGTATCTGCTCTCTAAAATGATTACCGGTTGAGACATTGCTTTTTGCTTACAGTGATTATTGTTGCGCATGGAAAGCTTCAGGGTGATCCGTCAAGCGGGAGGGGGGGTCAAAAAAGTGTGCTTCCCTTGTTAATTCCCGTAGGAGTTTTGAACACGATTACAGCCCAAACTGCTGGACGAAATTACACCAAATTTGGCAGAATGCTAGATTTTAATCTGCAAATTGTGCTTTTTGTTATTTGATGTAAATCTATTCAGTAGTTGTTGAGAAATTTCAGACAATAAAGTTAGCGATATCTGTGGCTCCCTGAATAATAACGAGCTCATGCAGGGAAATGCAGAGCTCTGATTGGCTTCCAACACTTCAACCAGGAAGTGTTGGCGGCCATCTTGGGACTTAACTTCTGCTGCGTCCCCCCAAAAAATGCAAAAAAAAAGAAAAGGTGGCAGGGTAGGAATGCCCTGACCCCCAAGCCTTGGATTTCCCCTGGCACCCTGCCACGGCTTAAAAGCATTTTTTAAAAAAACAATTACAGTGAATTCCCAATATTCATGAATTCGCAGAAAAAAAACAAGCGCGGGCTCCCGTGCTTGCTTTTAAATAACTCCCTGGGTGGACCAGGTCCCAGGGGCATTCCGTAAAATAGGAGGGGGTGCATGGGGCACCCGTCCTAGAGCTTATGAAAGCCCCAAGGCCCGCCACCTCCCTGGGGCATTGCTTTTTATGTATGCGGGGGTGCCCACCCGACACCCCGTGCCCCGGGAACTGCCACCTCACCGGGGCACTTAAAAATATTTATGCGGGCAACCCGCCAGCGCTTCAGGCACTGCCTCTCCCTAGGGCAATTCATTTGAATTAAGGGGGGCACGTGGCCCCCCGCAGCCCCGGGGACCACAACCTCCTAAGTACTGCAATGGACCCCAGGGCTGGCTCCTGCTATGTCCCGGGTGCCACCCTTAGGACATATTAGTTTGCTGTGGCATTGGGGGAACTTTAACCGCTCCCGCCAAGTCACAGCAAACAGTTCGCTTTCAGCAAGTGAGAGCTGTGAAAATGCTTTCGCTTGCAGGAAGCGGAGCTTTTATCTGTTTTTCTACCCACTGTCTAGTGAGCAGGGAAACAGGCAAATTGCTTTCAAACACAGGGAGCTGCATGTTTAGCAGCTCCCTATGTTTGAAAGCATTGCCGGCTCCCGCAGGAGGCGAGGAGCCGGCTGGGACCGTAGCGGCTTTGAGGCTTCCCCTGCGGTCCCAGGGAAGAGCAGAAAGAGGAAAAATAAAGGTCAGAAACAAGCAGAAAGAGGCAGAATAAAGGTCAGAAATGAGCAGCAAGAGGCAGAATAAAGGTCAGCAATGAGCAGAAAAGGCAAGATAAAAGTGAGAAATGAGCAGAAAGAGGCAGAATAAAGGTCAGAAACGAGCAGAAAGAGGCAGAATAAAGGCAGCAACAAGGAGAAAGAGGCTAAATAAAGATGAGAAACGAGCAGCAAGAGGCAGAATAAAGGTCAGAAACGAGCGGAAAGAGGCAGAATAAAGGGAAGAAATGAGCAGAAAGAGGCAGAATAAAGGTCAGAAACGAGCAGAAAGAGGCAGAATAAAGCTCAGAAATGAACAGAACGAGGCAAAATAAAGGTCAGAAATGAGCAGAAAGAGGCAGAATGAAGGACAGAAATGAGGAGAAAGGGGCAGTATAAAGGTCAGGAGGGAGCAGAAGAAAGCAGCAGAAAGGTCAGAAAGGAGTAGAAAGAGGCAAAATAAAGATGAGAAACGAGCAGAAAGAGGCAAAATAAAGGTGAGAAACAAGCAAAAAGAGGCAAAATAAATATGAGAAACGAACAGAAAGAGGTGGAATAAAGGTCAGAAACGAGCAGAAAGAGGTAAAATAGAGGTCAGAAACGAGCAACAAGAGGCAGAATAATGTCAGAAATGAGCAGAAAGAGTCAACATAGAGGGAAGGAGCGAGCAGAAAGAGGTAAAATAGAGGTCAGAAACTAGCAGAAGGAGGCAGAATAAAGGTTAGAAACTAGCAGAAAGGGGCGAAATAAAGGTCAACAATGTGCAGAAACAGGCAAGATAAAAGTGTGAAATGATCAGAAAGAGTTAGAACAGAGGTCAGAAACGAGCAGAAAGAGGGATGATAAAGGTGAGAAACGAGTAGAAAGAGGCAAAATGAAGGTCAGCAAAGAGCCGAAAGAGGCAGAAAAAGGTGAGAAACCAGCAGAAAGAGGGTGAAAAATGAGCAGAAAGAGGCAAAAGAAAGGTCAGAAACGTAAGAAAACAGCAGAATAAAGGTCAGAAAAGAGCAAAACGAGGCAAAATAAAAGTCAGAAATGAACTTGCTGAGAATTGCTGAGACGTCTTCGGAGGCCGCGCCCCCTTTCTCAACCACTCTGCAAAGGGGCCTCCTGGTGCACTACTGGTTGTGGGATGAAGTCTCCTTGGCTGCTGAGGGTCGTTGGGGGCCAGGAACCCATATTGTTGACACAAGAAAGTCCCCCACAGCTGGATTGCAGAGACCTTTTTGGAGGCCCCGCCCCCTTTCTCAACCACTTTGCAAAGGGGTCTCCTGGTGCACTACTAGTTGAGGGATATAGTCCCCTTGGCTGCTGAGGGTCGTTTGGGGCCAAGAACCCCTATTGTTGCCACAAGTAAGTCCCCCACAGCAGGATTGCTGAGACCTCGTTGGAGGCCCTGCCCCGTTCCTCAATCCCTCAGCAAAGGGGCCTCCTGGCACACTACTGGTTGGTGGATGAAGTCCCATTGCCTGCTGAGGGTCGTTCGGGCCAAGAACCCCTATCATTGCCACAAGTAGGACCCCCACAGTGGGACTGCTGAAACTAGGGGTTAGCGCGCCAGTAAACTCCGCTCCACCTGCGGGTTGGCAGAGTTTTCTGAACTCCGCGTTCCAAGCGGAGCGGGGAGAGGCAAAACTGCAAACTCCACCGGCGGAGCAGAGTTTACTGCACACTCCTAGTTACCATTAACAGATCCACTCAGAGACTTATGTACCCACTCCCATCCTCACTCAGACACTTACGGACCCACTCACAGACCTACTGGGAGCCTCTCACAGCCACTCAGAGACCCACTCAGACATTCACGTACCTACTCACTCATCCACTCAGAGACTCACACACCCACTAACCTACCTATAGAGCCACTCACAAAGGTTACAGTTAAGAAATATTTTTTTTTTTTAAATGTCGAAATTCATTGAAAGAAACAAAGGTTACAGGGGTATTATAATTAAGAAATAGAATTAAAAAAACCTTAGAAATTCACTGAAAAAACCAAAGGTTACAGGGACATTATAGTTAAGCTCAGGTATCACTTGTACAAAACCATTGAAATTCAGCAGTTATAGTTACCTGAGCAAACCATAACTTAAGCCCCCGCAATGCACTGCTTATGACCTCACATATTACATATGCGATCAAGGTGGCTGTGTCCACCGAAACGTGTCGTCCTACGACTGTTGTTGCCTAATTAAACACTTGTCCCAAATCCCGTGTTGCCGATGCCTGCTTGGAAGAATGAAGAGAGCGGGTTTGATATATATTACCTACTGGCGGTCGCCAGTAGGTAGTTATAGTTAGAACCTAGTTTCCATAGGAAAAGCATTTTTTGATTTGCTAATAACTTTGGCGTCGTTTGACGAATCTTCCTGAAATTCTCACAAAAAAAAGTCTATCCAGGTCAGCTCCTATCCTGAAAGTTTGGGGGTGATTCATCAAGCGGGGGCTGAGAAAAAAGGGGGGTCCCAAAACTCATTTTCTCCATGTTAATTTCCATAGGAAATTTTGCGACGAGCTACAGCTCGAACTGCTGAACGGAATTACCCCAAATTTGGCAGAAAGGTAGAGCTTGGTTCAGAAAGCGACCTTTTTTTAAATGGTGTAAATCCGTTCAGTAGTTTTTGAGAAATTCAAAAAATAAGAGTCAAAAAATCAATTTCCCATAGGAAAATTTGTGCAGGGCTACAGCCAAAATTACTGAACGGAATTACTCCAAATTTTGTAGAAAGGTAGTGCTTGGGTCAGAAAGCGACCTTTTTAAAAATGGTGTAAATACGTTCAGTAGTTGCTGAGAAATTAGAAAAATAAAAGTTTCAATATCTGGGCGGAGCCTAAGTCGCGTGCGCGAGCTTCACTGTGATTGGCTGCTAGCACTCCAAACCAGGAAGTGTTGGCAGCCATCTTGTGGCTCGGTAGAAGCGAGTCACCCGAAAACGGAGAAACAAAGGTATAAAACAAGAGAAGGGGGCAGGGTAGAAAAACCCTGACCCACTAGGTCTGCTCAGGGGGTCCCAGGAGGACCCCCAGGGCCCAAAAAATCATTTAAAAAAAAAAAAAAATCGGCAAAAATTTGCGCTGGGGTCGCGGGTTCTCGCGTTTTATTTTAATGAGGCCCTTGGGTGGGCTAGGTTGCGGGGGTATTTCTTAAAAAATAATAGCAGGGGCTCGCAGGGGTGGCGGGGGCTGCTGGGGTCCGCGCAGCCCCGGGGCTTCACTTATGTTGGGAGGGGGTTGCGCGGCCCCCCTTCTGGAGCCTTGTATGTGCTTGTAACTTTGGCGTCGTTTGACGAATCTTTATGAAATTATCCAAAAAGTTTCTCTTTTTTGGATTAGCTCTTATATTGAAAGTTTGGGGGTGAATGGTGTAGGAGGGGCTGAGAAAAAAGAGGGTCCTAAAACGTGTTTTCTCCATGCAATTTCCATACGAAACTTTACAGAAGACTACAGGTGAAACTGCTGAACGGAATTACGCCAAATTTGGCAGGGAGAAAGGTGATGGTCCAGAAAGCACGCTTTTGTTTAAATGGTGTAAATCCGTTCAGTAGTTTTTGAGAAATATCAAATTTTACAGATATCGATATTTGAGAATTCTGACATGTGATTGGCTGAGGGGTTACAAGCAGCAGCTTGCGGCTTATTGGCTGTGAATGGTTGAAACCAGGAAGTGTTGGCAGCCATTTTGTGATTTACTCCGTCAGCTCGCATCTCTCCGTGTAGAAGCCATCGGGTTCGTAGTTTTACCTCTGCGAGGCAACACTGGCATCTGTGTCTGTGTGAGATATGCCTTTCAGGCTGCCTCTCCTCATATCACCAGGTCGCGGCTATGTCTTTAGAAGCCCGTCCGTCGGCTCGGAGCTCTGTGAGTCAGTCTGTCGGCACGACCCCCTACACTACCCAAAGACTACCCAAACACCACTGCACTGTCGTAAACTCGAAAACACTACCCCAGCACGATCCCCTACACTACCCAAACACCAGTGCACTACCCTAAACCCTAAATCTACCCCCAGCACGACCCCCTACCCAAACACCACTGCACTACCCTAAACCCTAAAATACTACCCCCAGCACAACCCCTACACTACCCAAACACCACTGTACTACCCTAAAGCATAAAACAGTAGCAGTCCGTCGGCTTGCAGCTGTGCGTCTGCGAGCCGTCGTGTCCCTAGCTGTACATGTCCGAGTGAGTCCGTTAGGTGATAGGTGTGTGTCTGCTAGCAGGGCCGTTGGCCCGTTGGTGTCCCTTTGCGAGTTAGACCGGAGCTCTCCTCTGCGAGCCAGCACGCTGGTGTGCGTTTGCGAGCCGACGGCCCGTAGCTCACACTGTGCGAGCCGAGCCGACGGCCCGTAGCTCTCCCTGTGCGAGCTGAGCCCACGGGCCGCAGGTGTCCCTCTGCGAGGCTGCTCGACGGCCCGCAGGTCTCCCTGTGCTAGCCGGATCGCAGCTGTCACTCTGCGAACCGATATTGGGAATATAAGGCGGCTCTAAAAAGAGCCCTTGTGTTTATTAGTTGGAGCTACATATAAGTGCGGATGCACAGCTTCAGGTTATTCAGAAAAACTCGATTTCCCTGATCTGTGAAGTGTACTCCATCACTTCTGTAGATATCAGCCATATGAAAACGTATGTTATTGTTGTAGATCGACCCCATTCTATGGTCTCTGAGGTATGCAGACACAGCTTTGTTGACATTCTTCCTAGATTTTTCAATCTGAGGACAAAATTGGTTTGACCATTTCCACTTCTGTCTTTGGCATATATTGGAATATACAAAGACAGTTTGAGGCAAAAGCAATATCAATTGTCGAAAGGTGTCCTTCATTAGCATTTCCAAACCTACCCCAGTCAATGTGCCTAGGTCGTTTCCACCACAGTGCACAATCATGAGGTCAGGGTGTTGGAGATGCAAACAGGTTTTAACCAAAGGCAACAATTGGTGCCACTTCAATCCTCTTTGTCCAAACCATTTAATGTCCACATTTTGTAAACCTAGGTCTAAGTCAATACGTCTCTGTTCTGCATACCTCTTGCACCAGAAAACATAGCTATGTCCTACGATCCACACTAGCATTTTGAAGGTATGGCTGGGAGGAATGGATAGATGTCTGTAGCTCATGCAGTCCGTTCGTAGAATAAGAGATATGTTTAAAGATGGGGAACTACTTTTTTTTGCCATACAAAACGATACCTGATTGGGAGATGAAAAGCATTGTTTTTTAAAAGTAGGGTGCACATTCGTTTGGTGGAAAAGCATCTTTGTGATTGGTTAAGAAAAAGCAGTTTAAACGTGGAGTACATATCATAGGATAAAATTTGCTCAACTCAACCACACCTGCTACTTGCATTTGGAAGGCACTGTTCGAACTTAAAACAATCGTGAACTTTTAACCTGCACGTGCCGTTAAATGTTCGAGAAAATGTTGCAAAAAAATATCGTTAGGTTTAAAAAAATTGATGAACTTTTAACCTGCACGTGTTGTAGAATGTTCTAGAAAGTGTGTTGATAGAATACGTTGCACTTCTGACTTCTATGTGTCCTTGAATATTAAAAAAACTGTTTATATGGAAAATTAAAAAAAAAACAATAGAGAGAAGTTTTGAAACCTAAAAGAATCAAGGAACTATTCTAATTTGTTCATTACATGTATTTATGTGTGGAGCAACAAAATTACAGACACAACAGCACCAGGAAGAGGAAGAAGCAGGGAGTGGGGGACGGGGGAAGATGGCCACAATGGTACACATGCACAATTAAGTACAGCACAACTATAGACAAACCATGGCCAAAATGAAACACACCAACAAGGAGCACAAGTCACACAACCCGCCAACATCACACCACTGAACAAGCATAGAAGTGAAAACCACACTGCCGGAAAGGGAGAAGGGTGAACAAAAGCTCACATGAAGGGACATCTCACACACAATGCAGCACACACACATAGGAAGCAGAGTACACCAACATCACAATGTTGTCCAAACACAAAGATTCGCACAATCGAACACAGGACACAAATGCACTCGCCTGAGGCGGATAAGCGTCCAAAAGCGTCAGTACGAAACAGGCACATGAGAACGCATACGTACAAACCCACAGTCCGGATGGGGTAGCAATTCACGTATGGCAGGCAGCCAGAGAGTCCGTGACACACACATTGGCATACAAATGAAGACACTACACATTTGGAGACAAGTGAAAATGTGGAAACTTTATTAAAAAAAGTGCGTGTCAGTACGGCCAAGAGTAGTGCCACGATATGCAGAGAAATGCAGCAGCATGCCTGAATAAGGAACGTAGGAAAACGTCCATGTTCACCTCGGGGTAGTCCATCACCAACACACGTCAGTGTCAAGCAGCGTTGGTTGTCCGCGCTTCGGACATGATTCGACGCCAATGCAGCCATGTCCACTGTTGTTTTGGGACATGTGACCAGATGTATAACGTGCAATGATGCGGAGGGACACGTGCAATGTGGCACATCGAGTCGTGGTTGCAGGTACCTTGTCACTCGTCCATGAACGCGAGTGCAGCTGCGTAAGCCACTATCTCTAATGAGTGATGGTTGGCCACAATATTTGACATGTCGTCGACGTAATCCATCAGCTGACCGGGACAGATGTGCTGACTCCAACCACTGTACCCAATGTGCACCAAAGCAGAATCGGGAAGTGGGTCAATTTGCTCACTGCATACTACGACACGTGCAATCTCCCAGGCCCAGTTCCCAACATGCATGCCAAACATCCATGCATGCCATAAACGGGCATCACCATGACAGTCCTGGTCGTGGGCCAACAGGGGGCGCACACACCTGTCGTAATCCATGTCAGCTACCCACTCGTTGGAGAGGCACACGTCCATGCACCACTCGGATAGGCACGTGCGACATTGCAATACAGGTTGAACGCAGGTGACGTCCGCAATGCGGAAGCACAGCCGGTAAGTGATCCGCAGTACTGCCAAAGGCAGTGCACCCAGGACATGCAGCAGACGTGCAAGGTATAGGTGGACGTGCATGGAGTCGACCATGTGTTCGGGATGCTCTGCCATTGCGTCAGTGGCTCTGCTTGTAGCTGCACTGGCTTGCCGTGTGCCAGTCTTGTGGATGAAATGGCACAGCTTGGTGCAATGAGCCGGGTCTGTGTGCAATGGGTGCAGGGCAGGGGTGTGGTGGGAGTACGTGTGAAGGCCATTTCACGCACGCTAACTACGACGAAGGACTTTTGAGTGTGGGATGTGTACTCGTTGTTCTCAAATCGGGCAGTGCGTAGTGTGGGAGACGGATGCAAATATTATCGTATCTGTCAGGGGGGCTGGCCACTTGCAAGTTCCTTCTCGGAGCAGCAGATGTGCTACTGCAAGATAGCTCAGACAAAGAACCTTTCATCCCTACAGTAAGTTCTCCAGCTGCATTCATACAGGATGTGTACAAAGGCCGGTCGTGGGTGTTGTGGGATGTCTGCGACCCTGGTCATCATGGATGAGATGCCCAGCACGTGGCACATGGGCGGGTTCACTGTGTGTTACGTTGCCAAACAGCTGCTCCTCCCTCCCACGAGCCCCCACACTTTTGTACGGTGCACTGTTGTATCCCGTGCACTCCTACGGCACACCATTGTAATGCCTATTCGCGCATGTCCTGCGGCATTCCAACCACACCGTGAGACTGCAGTTTGGAGGTGGTGCATGCCACTGTACAACATCGACTGCTGCGGCCCTTGTGGCGGCCACACCAGAACACAGAGACACACTTACCGCACTTCCTGAACACGGACATGTCCGAGACACCCCGTTCCCCTTGCCGGATAGGCAGACCCCTGCGCTGACCTGTGTACGCCGGACCAGCACACGCCGCTTGTGCATGCAGGAGGATGCGTGCGTAGCTACATGTCCAGGCTCACTGCCAACGCTGAGGTGACATGGTAACGTCCGCTGACACTGTGATGTTGCAGGGCCCGTGCCTATCATGCTAACACAATGACCACACGGACACACTTGCTCAGATGCGGGTTCGGGGGCGTTGGCGGTCCTGGGGTTGTTGCGATGAGTGTTGTGGACCTCATGGGTATCCGTGTATCATGCTCATTGACTGTATGGCACCTGTGGGTGTTTCGGTGTGGCTCTTGGCTGTGTTCCCTTTCATGCTGCAGGTAGTCGTCCTGCTTAACACCAGCAGAAAGCAGGTGTAAAATCCCTGGTGCTAACGCGGCTTATCGCCGGAATTTGTTTCGCATCGCAGTTGTTGTCAAAGTTGTGATGTGGTTTTTTCGTGTACAGAAAAATAAACGAACTGGGCAGTGTATCCCGTCAAGATCCAGCACCTGACCCACTATTCCCAATCAATATAAATACAATGACATTTCTTCATTGATTTTGTGTGTACACTGTAAGTGCACCCACTACCACAGTGCAATTCAATACAGGATTTTAGTATTTAGAATAAATCGCAAAGGTGCACCTCGTGTCTTTTTGCACGGGAACGCCTACTCTGCATTTCATTATCAGCACTTTAATGCAACTAAAGTTGAGATAAATATAACACACTATTCAGAAGCTGGTGCAAACTGCAGACATCACCAGTATTCCCGTGATAACTGCCCCAAAATTTAACACCATGGTGGACACCACGAAATAACAGTAATAAGAACGAGAAAGAGTCACACAGCACTTAAGTAACAACCAAAAACTTTATTGAATTTTTTTTTTTTTTTAATCAAACTTTATTTTTTCGTAAACGTATATATAAAGGATAAACTAAATTTAACAAACTGAACACAAAACAACAAGGCGGAAGACTCCTGTCGGGACCATGAATGTCGACGACACAGCCTGGAAAATAAAGCACAAAATAAGGACGTGTGTAATGCGCATATCAAAGGAGTGAGACACAGAGAAGGAAAAAAAGCCAGAGAGAAAAAGAGAGGGAAGGAAAGAAAGGGAGTGAGAAAGGGAGAAGGGAGATAGAGAAAGAGAAGAAAAGGAAGGAAGAGAGTGAGAGAGAGAGTGAAGAGAGGGAAGTGAGAGAGAGAGAGAGATACTGCCGCCCCTGCGCATCCATGACCAAATAATTACCTGCTGCCACCGGAGTGTCTACCAGTGGGCACTCCACGTGCCCGTCAAAGCTCCGCAGCCTGGCAGATCTCACAGATGTCGCTGAGTCCTGAGTCATGAATGGCAGAGACCACATCAGCTTCTCCGCGGCCCGGCAGATCTCACACATGTCGCTGAGTCCTGAGTCCTCAATGGCGGAGACCTCATCAACTTTTGGTGCCGCTAACCCTGTGCAACGCAAGTCAGCGCCACGTGGTGGTAGGCCGCTGACGGCCATACAACTTAGGGTGCGACTAACCCTGTGCAACTCAAGTCCGCGCCACGTGGTCGAAGGCCCCTGACGGCCACATCAGCTTCGGGTGGCACTAACCCTGTGCAACTCAAGTTCGCGCCACGTGGTGGTAGGCCCCTGACGGCCACATTAGCTTCGGGTGGCAGTAACCCTGTGCAACTCAAGTCCGCGCCACGTGGTGGTAGGCCCCTGACGGCCACATCAGCTTCGGGTGGCAATAACCCTGTGGAACTCAAGTCCGCGCCACGTGGTAGTAGGCCCCTGACGGCCATAGAGCTCAGGGTGCGACTAACCCTCTGCGCAACTTTTCATGGAGTCTTTATGATTGAGACCCGTGGAGCGTCCGCCATCCAGTCACCACCGGCAATAAAGGATGTGACGTTGTGGATCCATTATATTTGCGTGGTCACATGGCCTGTGACGCATGTGCCGGATGGGTGTGGTGTGTGTGCAAACCTGCCCTCAGGGAGTGGCCGTGACATGTTGACAACTAGACCACTGACCTGCACACCAACAGCGAGTACGCCTGCGACAGGTAGCTATGTGGGGGGTGTGAAAACGTGTTTTCTCAATGGATTTTCCATAGGAAACTTTAGACAAGGCTACAGGTCAAACTGCTGAACGGAATTACGCCAAATTTGGCAGGGAGAAAGGTCTTGGTCCAGAAAGCGCGCTTTCTCGCATCGAGTGAAAATATAAAAGAAAGGTCTCGGGGGCAATTTAATATACCGGAGCTCTGTTTCTGCGAGATAACTCTTTCACGCTCCGTCTGCCCAACATCACCACTTCGCAGCTATGCCGTTAGAAGCCAGTCCGTCGGCTCGCAGCTCTCTACGTTTGCGAGCTAGTACGCTACTGTGCCTGTACCTCTGCGAGGTACTACGCTGCTGTTCCTTTGGGAGCGGACGGGTCGTAGTACTGCGTGTGTGAGTCGAGCGGACGGGCCGCAGTTGTCCCTCTGCGAGCCTGGGTGCGAACTGTTCATAACTCACACTACATAAGCATTGAAAAACCATTTTGTGATTCAGTCCGTCAGCTGGCATCTGTCCGAGGCATTTCTGAAAACATATCGGAGTTCTTTCTGTGAGAGATACCCCTTTCACGCTGCCTCTCCCCACATCAGCAGGTAACGCACCCTCTTCCCACATTACCAACATACCCCCAACAACCTTCTTGGGCCCGGAAGTGTCCCTGTGCGGTTGGACAAACAAGAATCTTAGTCATGTATAGGTTTACATATAAAACATTTTATTTAAAGAAAACAACAACAAATAAAACTGAAGGGAGTCTGGTGCTGTGGTCGCTGCCACGAAGTTGGGGTCACTGCCATTCAGGACTCAGGACACAGTTCCACATGTGGGATCGGCTTGTATTGAACAGGGTTAGTGGCACCACGTGTCGCGCCTTGTGTTGTACAGGGTTAGTGGCACCACGTGTCGCCGGCCTTGCATATGGAAATATGCCTCACTAACCAAAGGGAGTCTGGTGCTGTGGTCGCTGCCACGGACTTGGGGTCACTGCCATTCAGGACTCAGGACACAGTTCCACATGTGGGATTGGCTTGTGTTGAACAGGGTTAGTGGCACCACGTGTCGCCGGCTTGTGTTGAACAGGGTTAGTGGCACCACGTGTCGCGGCTTGCGTTGAACAGGGTTAGTGGTACCATATGTCGCAGGCTTGTGTTGAACAGGGTTAGTGGCACCACGTGTCGCGGCTTGTGTTGAACAGGGTTAGTGGCACCACGTGTCCAAAGTTGGAATTGCGAGCTCTGCTGCCCGCAGTGTAGACTGCTAATGAGTGTTCGTTTGCACTTGAAAATGAATTTGGTGATTGTACTAAAGCTATAACTGATATAAAAAATGTTCTTGAAGAAAGGATACTAAAAGGATATTATGTAGATTTTAGGCCTGTGATAGTTACTTGCCTAGTGGACTCTGTAATTAATGAATCAATACTTAATTTTAATTGTGAGCCCTACTGACCGCAGTGTAGGCGTATCATGAAAAGATGAAATAAGTATAGAATACACTGACGAAGTGTTGTATTTTCTGAGTACAATCTTCTTGTTAGAAATTAGCATTTAAAAATCGAATTGCGAGCTCTGCTGCCCGCAGTGTAGACTGCTATTGAGTGTTCGTTTGCACTTGAAGATGAATTTGGTCATTGTACTAAACTATAACTGATATAAAAAAGTTCTTGAAGCAAGGATACTAAAAGGATATTATGTAGGGTTTAGGACTGTGATAGTTACTTGCCTACTGGACTCTGTAGTTAATGAATCAAGAAATAATTTTAATTGTGAGCCCTGATGACCGCAGTGTAGGCCAGAGGTAGCGGTCAGCAAGGGCCCATAGCCACGTGGCGTTGAGTTGAGGTGCACAGTTAGTGGCACCAGAAGCATTGAGACTGTATGAGCCTGTGATGATGCTTGGTGCGGACGGGCCGCACTGGGAGCAATGTGTCTTGCCTACTGGTCTGCGTCATGTGCAATCGGGACTCTATGTGAATTGTGAGACCTGCTGACCGTAGTGTAGGCCAGAGGTAGAGGTGAGCAAGGGCCCACAGCCACGTGCATAGGTTGGTGGCCCCACCGGCCTGCGTAGTTCAGGTTCAGTGGCACCACGTGTCGCCGGCCTTCCATATGCAAATACCCGTCACTAATCAAAGGGAGTCTGGTGCTGTGGTCGCTGCCACGGACTTGGGGTCACTGCCATTCAGGACTCAAGACACAGTTCCACATGTGGGATCGGCTTGTCTTGAACAGGGTTAGTGGCATCACGTGTCGCCAGCCTTCCATATGGAAATATGCCTCACTGATCGAAGGGAGTTTGGTGCTGTGGTCGCTGCCACGGACTTGGGGTCAGTGCCATTCAGGACTCAGGACACAGTTCCACATGTGGGATCGGCTTGTGTTGAACAGGGTTAGTGGCACCACGTGTCGCCTGCCTTCCATATGGAAATATGCCTCACTGATCGAAGGGAGTCTGGTGCTGTGGTTGCTGCCTCGGACTTGGGGTCACTGCCATTCAGGACTCAGGACACAGTTACACATGTGGGATCGGCTTGTGTTGAACAGGGTTAGTGGCACCACGTGTCGCCGGCCTTCCATATGGAAATATGCCTCACTGATCGAAGGGAGTCTGGTGCTGTGGTCGCTGCCACGGACTTGGGGTCACTGCCATTCAGGACTCAGGACACAGTTACACATGTGGGATCGGCTTGTGTTGAACAGGGTTAGTGGCACCATGTGTCGCCGGCCTTCCATATGCAAATACGCCTCACTAATCGAAGGGAGACTGCTGCTGTGGTTCTCTCACGGAGTTGGGGTCACTGCCATTCAGGACTCAGGACACAGTTCCACATGTGGGATCGGCTTGTGTTGAACAGGGTTAGTGGCACCACGTGTCGCCGGTCTTCCACAGTGTAGGCCGGAGGCAGCGGTCAGCAAAGGCCCACAGCCACGTGACGTTGACTTGAGCTGCACAGATTGGGAGCATTTGATCTTGTTAACCCATTATAGTCTCTTACACAATTTGCATTGCTACTAATCTTGAATTGTGAACCGTGCTAACCCCAGTGTAGGCCGGAGGCAGCGGTCAGGATGGGCGCACAGCCACATGGCGTTGAGTTGAGCTGCACAGTTAGTGGCACCTGAAGCACTCAGCGTGTGCGCACCCTGCGATGATACGTGGTCCCGGCGGGCCGCACTGGGAGCAATGTCTTTTGTCTAATGAATTATGCCTTAATAAGGCCACGTGGCCATGACTTATGGTGCAGTGAGTTAGTGGTACCTTTGGCGCTCAGCGTGTATGCAGCCTGCGATCATGCGTGGTCTGGGCGGGGCGCAGTGGCAGCAATGTGTCTTGCCTACTGGACTGCGTGATCTGCAATCGCCACTACATCTGAATTGTGAGCCCTGCTGTCCGCAGTGTAGATCGAAGGCAGTAGTCTGTACAGACATAAGTCTGCAGTGCTGTGCCGCTGGGTTCGCAGGGGGCCTGTGTCGAGGAGGCCCGCGGTCATGGCGGCAGCCACGTGGCAGGGTGAGGGCCGCCGCTCTGGCAGATGCTTTGGCCTTCCCACAAGTGAACCACGCCCAGAGCCCCAGCCTATTTATTCATACTCCTAAGCTGGAGTGCCGTACGTTAGACCAGCCCACTCCGCTTACGCTTCCAGGGGGGGACAACACAGCTACATGACCGAGATCTTCCCCATTGCCTGAGGTAACATGGTTGCGTCCACTGTGCACAACACTACAAGTATCAGTAGTATATGTACACATGGAGAGGTTTGTGCTCTGCATAGTGAGGTCTGTCCAGCACATCACCGCTACACTTGGTATTGTGTGCATTATTATTGATGGGTGACTTGTCTCCTTCACACATACTTGGTTCCCACATGTCCCAACATTCAGCTATTGTGCGGCTGAGGGGCCATGGTGTTTTGGGAAGGTCCGTTGTCCTGTTTTGCGCTGCCTCGGTGGTAGTAGGGGGGGTGGTCCGGGGGTGAGGTCCTGGTGGTGAGGTCCTGGTGGTGGTGGCGGTGGGTGTTGTGGCCTTGTTGGGTGTCGGAGCTGCATGATCAGTAGCTGTATCACGTGTTGGTCTTTAGATGTGGCTGTGAGTTGGGTCCAATTCACGCTGTAGATAGTCCACCTCCTTACACCAGTTAAAGGCTGATGTTAATTTCTTACTGCTAACTCGGCTTATCGCCTGGTTTTTGGATCGCATTGCAGATTTGGCTGGTCGTTGAAAATATGGGGAAGTGGTGTTTTAGTTTTTTTTCCATGGGAATGCCTACTTTGCATATCATTAGCGTTAGTTGTGGCTCTCATTTGTGGCGATTTTTGGGCGGAAGGCATCGCTGGAAAAGTGGTGAGATTTGCAGTTTTGACCAGGTTGAGAATGGGATGATAATTTAAAAACACAGAAAAAAAGATAGGTTTAATGAACATTATAATTTGAAATTAGCATTTAAAAAACCTTTGAAATTCACTGAAAAAACCATAGGTTTCAGGCACGTTATAGTTAGAAATTAGCATTTGAAAAACCTTTGAAATTCACTGAAAAAACCATAGGTTTCAGGGACAGTTATAGTTAGAAATTAGCATTTAAAAAACCTTAGAAATTCACTGAAAAAACCATAGGTTTCATGGACGTTATAGTTAGTTGGACATTTCACTCATACAAAACCATAGAAATTCCCCCGTTATAGTTAGTTGAGCTAACTATAACTCGCGCCCCTGCAATGCACTGCTGATGACGTCACATATTACATCATTCAAGACATGGTCAGTGACATCACTGATGACATCACTGATGACATCATCCACGTGAACATCTGATGCACCTCATCACACACTAATATAACCCTTGATACACCCACTCTAAAATACAGAGTATCATTTTCGAAACCATCAACACACCAATACCAGTTAGTACATATCCACTCACTAATTCCTAGCTCTACACACACATCCACTCATTCACCCATACAGTCACTCATACATACAGTCAGCCATCAATACTGCATTATCATATGCACTCACATATCTATACAGACACTCACACACCGCCTCTCATTCATAGAGTTACTCACACACCTAGTCAGTCATGGAAATAATCAATCACACTTTCATTTACTCACTTGTACAGTTATACACACACCACCTCACTTATTTAAACATATACTAACACATACTTACACTCTAATACAATAACTAATACAAGCACACACTGATCCATACAGCCACTCTCACAATCACTCACTCTCACATATAGTCATTTATACACTCCAATACTCACATATACTGCCTTTCACATATGCAGTTACTCACACATGTACCACTGAGGCATCCATTCACTCAGCAACACACCCATACACACACTCACCCATCCATACAGCTCTTCACAGATGCACTCTTGAACCTATACACCCAGTGAATCACCCACTCACACATTTATGGACAGTTACACCCAACCCCACCTACCCACACAGACACTCAGGCACCCATAGAGATAATCAAACAACTAATCAATAACCCATATAGATCCTCATTTAGGTACTCACCAACCCATGGAACTGCTTACACACCAACTGACAAACTAAACTGTGTGAATGTCTGTATTAGTCACTAACACATGCATTCAGTCAGACACAATTAATCACTCACTTATACAGTCAGTCACACACCTACTAAATCATCCATCCTGACTCTTATACACCCATTCATTCTTCAATACACCTTCGCATATACATAAAACACATTTACATTTTATAGAAACACATAGTCACTGGATGATGTCATCAGTGATGTCATCAGTGATGTCATCAGTGATGTCACTGACCATGTCATGAATGATGTAATATGTGACGTCATCAGCAGTGCATTGTGGGCGCGAGTTATAGTTAGCTCAACTAACTATAACGGGGAATTTCTATGGTTTTGTATGAGTGAAATGTCCAACTAACTATAACGTCCCTGAAACCTATGGTTTTTTCAGTGAATTTCTAAGGTTTTTTAAATGCTAATTTCTAACTATAACGTCCCTGAAACCTATGGTTTTTTCAGTGAATATATATATATATATATATTATCTACTGGCGGTCGCCAGTAGATAGTTATAGTTAAGACCTAGTTTCCATAGGAAAAGCGTTTTTTGTTTTCCCAATAACTTTGGCGCCGGATGACGAATCTTTGCGAAATTTTCAAAACTCGTGGGGCGCTCCGGTCAGCTCCTGTCTTGAAAGGTTCGGGGTGATTCGGTAAGCGGGGGCCGAGAAAAAAGGGGGGTCCCAAAACGTGTTTTCTCCATGTTATTTTCTATAGGAAACTTTAGACACGGCTACAGCCCGAACTGCTGAACGGAATTACACCAAATTTGGCAAAAAGGTAGCCCTTGTTTCAGAAAGAACTCTTTTGTTAAATGGTGTAAATCCGCTCAGTAGTTCCTGAGAAATTAAAAAAAGAGGTCAGAAAATGAATTTCCCGTAGGAAACTTTAGACACGGCTACAGCTCGAACTGCTGAACGGAATGACACCAAATTTGGCAAAAAGGTAGTGCTTGGTTCAGAAAGCGCCCTTTTTTTTAAATGGTGTAAATCCGTTCAGTAGTTGCTGAGAAAATCAAGAAATAAAAGTTTCGATATTTAGAGGCACGGAGGATCCGCGGACCCTCCCGACCACGAGCTTTATTCTAATTGGCTGTTAACACTCCAAACCAGGAAGTGTTGGCAGCCATCTTGTGACTCGGTAACCGAGTCACAAGAAAAGAGAAAAACAAACGCGAAAAACAAGAAAAGGGGGCAGGGTAGAAACACCCTGACCCCTAGGCCTGCTCAGGGGGTCCCAAAAAGCATTTTTTTAAAATCGGCTGAATCCGCGCTGGGTGCGCGAATCCGGCCAAGAAAATATATGGGAACTGATTATATGATTATCTTCTTTAATAAAAGCAAACATCGGCAGCATTCAGATCCTGGTCGCCAATGAGATATAATATGCGCAGGGGGTGAGGGGTTCAGAAATTAACTGCCAGCACCTATCAGAACAAGCACGTGAAATACCCTGAGCTGACAAACTTTTCCTAGCAGAAAAGAACCTTTTCCAGGAGTCATATCCAGCGCCTGCAAAACAAATCACCAACAACACAAGCAAACGTTAAATCGGGGCGGGATGGGTTTAAACAGAAACCTAACAGCGAAGAATAAAACGTGCGCACGTGTTATTTGTGCCATTTCCACTTTTGAAGGCTTCTAGGCGGATATTTCGTGTTTCTGCAGCGCGCCCAACGCACACATTTGCTGCAATAAACAGCAGCCCCTCTGCTCCTCCCAGGTTGGGGCTGTCTTTGGCTCAGGAAGGGTTTCTACTATGAAGTTAAAACTTGTTTTCTGAGACCAGCGCGTATTAAACAATTTATCAAGCCTTGGAAACCTGCATTTTCTCTGTTCCTTATAGGGAACTCTCTCTGACAGCGAGGTGTACCAGGCAGTTTGCCCTGCATCAGAATATCCTGCTTAACTCATTGCCGGAGTTTCATTCCGGGTCTTACTAAGGTGTCTGGCACTGTGGCCTCTCTACCAACCTGCTAAGAACTCGAGAGCGACTTGTGAAGAACTCGAGTTAAATCCGATAAATGTGACCTCTGAACCCCGCCGTCTCATACGTACACCTACTCGCCCTGATGCCCTTTGACTATGTAGAGTTCAATTTTTGCATCTCGATGGCAAAATATTCCCCGATTTATCTTCTCCATGGAGTAAGGCGAACTGTGTTGAAATCCCCTAGCCTTAAAATCTTCCTCGATCAAAGCCGGTGCTTAAAAGTAGGCAGAAAGCGCCTAGAGTCGACATGTGCCCCAATGCGCGCCAAACAAAGCCTCTAATATATTAGTGCCGGGGTGTGCCTAAAGGGGACTGTGCAACACGTTGTAGGAAAGGAGATGAGACATATGGGATAATCCTCATTATCCTTGCGAATCCCCACTGCCCCCGTGTGCCACCGAAAGGGCAGGGCACCACCAAGGGTTCTGCCCCCTTCAAGTAAACTAATATTAATAGCTCAACTATCCCAGAACCGCGTTCACGTCTCAGGGGCATTTTATCTTGTTTGTTTTTATTGTTTTGTTTTGCACTAGGTGATGGAGGTAGCCCCCCCCTCCAGCCAGACTCGCGGTTCGTGGAAGAGAGATCGGCCCCACCGCGCCTTCTCACTCTCCAAACTGCTACATGTTTAATGTTTCTTTCTGCGAAGAATCGATCGGCTATTGAAGTGAGAAACGATAGCTTCCCCCGGACTGCCCCCTCTTAATCCCAGGCTGCCCGCAGTTTTCTGCAGGTTTCCGCGCAGCCCGAGCTGCCCCCTCCCCCTCGGTCCCCATTCACTGCCAACATGCGGGCAGGAAAGTGACCTGAACTGCCCACACAAAATAGAAACCGTCTGCATTCTTCTGTCGTGAAGTCTATAGGCGCTTAAAAAAAAAAAATCGTAGTATTGTCCCCATTTTGGGTGTGTGCAAACCTGCATCTTTCATCACACACCCAGGGGCACCGGGGTCACCCGGCGTGAGATCTTACAAGCAGCGCACTGGACTGCACGCGGTGCCAGCGCCCGCGTGCAAACTCGCGCAATAAACAGACCACGCTGGTATCTTTAAGCGTAAAAGGCCATTTATTAGGACCAGGCTGCATAACAATAAACAATTAACCAAATAACATCAACATCAATCCCAAAGCCCCACATCAACTCTGCCTCCCTTCACTCTCTTCACCCACTCTGAACTCACCTCTCCAACCACTCCTTGCCCATTCCGTTCCTCATCCATTTCCACAATTCTCCTAACATCCTCCCCGGTATCACCTGGCATTCCAGTCATGCCTCAGCTCCCCACATCATTCCATCTTTCCTTCGAGGGATGGGTGAGCCCGCTATTGACTCCCCCACCCCTCCAAAGTACCGCCTACCCCGCAGCCCGACCTAAACTGGCACGCCATGCCAACCCTACCCCCAAACCCTAGTAACTGCAGGGTGGGTGGGTGGCCTTTATACTGCTTTCCCGATGGTGCCGAGCGCAGGAAGAGGAAGTCGCCTCCCTCCCTGCGCTCTTATACCCACCCCTAACTCCACCCCTTAACCTGCCTGGTCCTCCCCTGTGCGAAGACCTGGGGAAGACTAGTCTGCGACTTTGCTTCCCCGGGCCCAGCATCGCGCAATAAACAGACCACGCTGGTATCTTTAAGCGTAAAAGGCCATTTATTAGGACCAGGCTGCATAACAATAAACAATTAACCAAATAACATCAACATCAATCCCAAAGCCCCACATCAACTCTGCCTCCTTCACTCTCTTCACCCACTCTGAACTCACCTCTCCAACCACTCCATGCCCATTCCGTTCCTCATCCATTTCCACAATTCTCCTAACATCCTCCCCGGTATCACCTGTCATTCCAGTCATGCCTCAGCTCCCCACATCATTCCATCTTCCCCTCGAGGGATGGGTGAGCCCGCTATTGACTCCCCACCCCTCCAAAGTACCGCCACCCAGGGAACCCCCTTTAGGGCGGTTACCTGCCCCCCCCAGGGCCCGTACAATGCATCTGCCATCCACCCCCAGTCAAACATTCCTGTGACACCAAATCGACTCATTCCACAACTTACTGACCACATCTCTCATCTCCATCATATAATACGCATTCCCCATTTTTGAAAGATGCACTCCGTCATCCCTAAACAGTAGCGGTTCTTCCAGTCGCAGTCCAGCATGAGCATGACCTTAATGTCCTTGTCCCCACAGAAAAGTCTCATCGCTCTGTTGAGCTTCCGTCGTGCCTTTTCCACAGCCCCATGTTTAATAGCACTCCTCCATACTTTCCTAGAAACAAATTCAGTCCATGCAATGCAAGTCCCTGCCAGCCTTCGTTTCAGTACTTCCAAATCCCTCTGCATCAGCTGCAAGAGCGCCAAACCCGACAGCTGAACCAAATCATTCTCCCCCAAGTGTATGATCAACAGATCCGGGCATCCCTTCTGGGGGACCATCTTCGCGAGCCAGGGCAGTAGTGCCCCCCATCGCATCCCCCTTTTACCCCACCAATGCACCTCGTGATGTTGTCCTTTGAGTCCCAGGTTACGGCCGTACACCTGTTGTTCTGCATACTTGGAGGCCCAATGAACGAAGGAATGCCCCACGATCCAAGTGACCGTCTTGGCCCCTGGTCCACCCACGCAACCTATGAGAGAAAAACAAATTAGAAACAAAGCCTAGCACTAATCACTCCCAATACCCAACTTCTCACTTGCGAACGTACCGCTCACAGCACCGAGACTTCCACCTCCCAATCTGCCGAATCCTGTCCCAAGACCACCCCAACCTGGCCGCTGCTGTCACCGACCCAATACGAAAAGAGTGAGTCCCGAACCCAGCTGGATCCAAACCCAAGCGCCTTAAGGCCATGCGCAGCACCGCAACAACTGACCGGAAGTCACCCTTGCCCCAGACATGTGGCAAAATATCTCGCCACTCACCAGCCGTGTGGAAATCACAAACGACCTCCATTCTGCCACCGGGCACACACCCCCGCACCCAGCCTCGCACAACCAAACCCACTTACCCCGCCCCAACTGGTCCGTTTTGGAGTAACCCAGCCAAATCCCCAATCGCCCGCCATCCAGCCGTATCTCCTCATACCGCCTGCCACCCACTGACCGGGTGCCCAACAATTCAGACACCCGAAAGGCTCCAAAAAACATCCAAATCATCCCCAGACGAAACACACGCACCTCAAACGCATCATAACAGCACAGCAGCAAAACCTCAATCAACTTAACCAACAAATCAAAGGTAATTGCCTCCCGCAACACTCCACACCCTTTCTCTCCCTGCCCCAACCTCTGAGTACCCTACTGAGAATCACATTTTTCGTAGGATCAAACTCAACAAATAAGCAACAATAAAATGCCACTCCTGCCAACTTCCCTGATATAGTCGCAGCCGTCAACCCTCTGTCAATGCAATGCAGTACAAACTGCAACACGCCGTGCTCCAATGCTGAGCAATCTCCGAAAGCAGAATCCCCACGCCATCCCATAAAGGATCCAAATTCCGCCCACGCCAGCCTGTATGCTCGTCTTGTGGTAACAGCAATGGAATTTTCAACCAGGCCTATCACCCTCACTCCCCCAAGGCCCAGATGCCGTCCGGCAGCTTGGTCTTGCACTGATCCGCTCCTGGTGCCAATCGCCGGAACCGCTGCCACTGCGAACGAGACAAAGCATCCGAGATGTCATTATTCGCTCCAGGGACATGTTTGGCTCTAAAACCCACATTCAATCGCAAACATTTCAACATGAAACCTCTCAACAATCTCAGTACTCTCAGGTCCCTCGCCCTCTGCCTGTTAACCAGCTCGACCACCGTCATGTTGTCCACGTGGAACAACACAGACCTGTTCTGAAACTCAAGCCCCCACACTTCCAGTGCCACCAACAAGGGAAAGAATTCCAGAAATGCAATGCTCCTCCCCTGCGTCACCCAATGAGCCGGCCAGTCCTCCGCGCACCACCTACCATCCCAGAAGATCCCAAAACCAGCTGCCCCGGCTGCATCAGAGTAAATCTGACATTGCCAAACCATCCTGTCATCCACAAAGTCCAGGGACACCCCGTTGAAATCTGTCAAGAAAGCCAGCCATGTCCTCAAGTCTGCCCGAACCCCCATGGAGATCCGTATCCTGTGGAGCGGAAGAACAGCCCCCGACATGGCCATGCCGAGCCGCCTGCAGAACGTCCGTCCCGCCCTGACCACCCTGCACGCAAAGTTCAAGAAGCCCAACAATTGCTGTACTGCCCTCAACGCGATCCTTTTCTCACCGATCGCCCACCAGAGGCACGCCTGAACCTCCGTCACTTTAGCAGCAGGGAGGCGAGCTGTCCATTGAAGGGAATCCAGCTCAATGCCCAAGAATGTCAGAGTGCAGCTTGGGCCTGCCGTCTTTTCAGGGGCCAAGGGCACACCAAAGTGCCGTGACATCTCCTGGAACTGTGACAGGGCCCTGCCACAATCCCCAGAGTGAGCTCTTCCAAGAAAGAGAAAATCGTCCAAGTAGTGAGTAACGTCCCGATGCCCGCTAATCTGTGTAAAAACCCACTGCAAGAAGGTGCTAAATAGTTCAAACAGTGCGCAGGAAATCGCGCATCCCATGGGCAAAACTTTGTCCACGTAGATGGCCCCGGCGAACTGCATCCCCAGCAGCGAGAAATCCGCAGGGTGAATGGGCAGCAGGCGGAAAGTCGACTTGACATCACATTTTGCCAATTCCGCCCCCGGCCCACACCCCCTCACCAGGCGGATCGCATCATCCACCGATGCGTAAAGCACCCTGGAATCCTCCTCCGCGATGAAATCGTTCACAGACTGTCCTTCAGGCCACGAGAGGTGATGTATCATGCGAAACTCACCCTCCTCTTTCTTGGGCACCACCCCCAGTGGAGAGATGATTAAGTCATCTGCTGGCCAGTCGCTGAACGGGCCAGCTATTCTCCCTTCATCCACCTCCTTCTGTAATTTGCCAGTTACCACTCCCGGCAAGGTTGTGGCAGACTTCAAATTATCAGCCCATCTCCGCACCCTGGGACCCTGATAGCCCACCCGAAAGCCCTCCGTGAAACCCCACTGAATCCTAGAAGCCGCCTCCCTGTCGGGGTAACCCGAGAGCCATGGGGCCATCGCCTCCACCTTAACCGGTGTAGGCGCCCTTTGGCCCAGCCTGTCCCCTCCCTTTCGCGTTTCGCCACTGCTCCGAGGGCGTGACCAGTGTAAAGCATTGGGTAAGGGCGTGTTTCCCTCCATACTTCGAGCATTCATGCTTGAACTTGCATGGGTAGCGGGAGCAATAGCCCCTGTTGTAGCTCCAACAGGCCCCGGTGTTAGCCCCGCCTGGCTTAGAGGTCTGGCCTGCGCTACCAGCCCCAGCGGTGATCCCCCCCGCCCCGCGTTGGGCGGGACGCGGCGGAAAAGACCGGTAAGTAACCGGCAAACCGCTGGCCGTGTGGGTGGACGCCGATGAATGCGTGGACGCCATCCACTGCATCCATAATTCCTGATCCACCTCCCCCCAATGCTTGTCCGGGTTGGCGCTGACCCGGGCCCTGAACTCCTCATCATAACTAAGCCAGGCGAACATCCCGAACTGCATTTGGGCCTTCCTGATGATGTCCATGTATTTCATTAGCGCTATGGCCCTGTCCTGGTGCTTCACGCAGTAAATACTGGCATAAATGAGAAACGCCGAGGTCCAATTTTCCATCGTCACCGGAACCCTAGGCCGCCTAGTCAGTTCCCACTCCTCTTCTTTGGAACCTTCCTTCGCCTGCACCTCCCTGTGCAGCAATTTAAACACGTCCACATACTTGTGTTTCCATATCCTACTCCTAATCTTGTCAGACAGGTGAGACCCCAAGGGCATAGCCAGCCCCATGTAGGGGAGCTTCTTCTGGTGTTTGTCCTCCGACTTGTCCCCCGTCCCGTCTTTCCCGTCCACCTTGTCAGTCTGAACCCCTGCCATAGCTACCAACTTACCTCCCACCTGTTTGACCACCCGTGTCGGCTTGTCCCCTGGCAACTCTCCGGTCACCCGCACCGACCCCTCCCCCACCCCCACTGACCTACAAGCCTTCTTCCTACCCCCTTGTGGCCCACCATCCCAAGCCGACCACCAAGACCCCTCACCTGACAGCGATGAGTGCGTCTCGCCGGGCCGTCCTCTGGAGGTGGAAGCCTTGGGTGTCGCCGCCTTTGCCTTGCCCTTCGTCGTCCTCTGGGCCTGTAAAACACCAAAACCGCTGTTGCTCTGCACCCCCCCGTCCTGTCGTCGTCATCCCGCACCTCCCCCTCCTCAAGCTCATCACTCTCCTCAGCATAATCCAACTCCACTTCCGGCTCCACTTCCACAGGAGCCCACAACACTTCTCTCACCGCACGTTTCACACCTTTGCTTTTACCAGCACCCACTCCCCGGCCCCCTGACATACACGCCGCCGTTGCCCGCTCCCGTGTTGGAGGGACGGCCGCCGCGCACCGCCCTACTGCTTCAAGCCGGCGTCCAGGGGCCGTCTTGCGCCCCGCCGGGCCACCCCGCGCTCTGCCGACAGCCGCCGGCTTGGATCCCCCCCTACCCCCCAGGTCGCACGAACCTGAGTGGGCCCCGGCACCATCAGGCCTCACAGAAGTCCCGGCCGTCCCTACCGGGCCCAGAGGCCCCTAAAGCTACCTGCCCTCCCTGCCTGTCCATCTCCTCTTGCTCCGCCCACCTTTCCTCCTCCGAGGTGGGCGTAGAGAGCCCTTCGGCCTCCGCATCCCAGGCCACACTTGCCCTGGGGCGTACTGCCTCTACCATCTGAGCCTCGTGCAGCTGCACTAGAAGGCGCTGCTCCCTTATCCTGTCCTCCCAAGCCAGTGCCTCCCAGCGAGGGAGGGGAGGGGGCAGTAGCCCTGAAACCCCCTCCAGGCTGCCAAATTCCGTGCTGGGGAGCAGGCCCCGGACCCCCACGGCGCTGCCCCCAGCTCCCAGTACAGGGGCCTCCTGTACCCCCAAAGCGCCCCCACAGTAACCGGGGTGCCCACCCTGGACCCAAGCGAGAGGTCAATGGGGCGTCCCCCAATGCCCCAAACCATCCCCCTCACCCCTTGTACTCAAAACAGGCTCCAGGGGGAAATGTAGGGGCCCCGCTCCCCCCACCCCCTCCTCCCCCACCGCCCCCAAACCATCTCCCGGCTCAGAAAACCCTGTCCCAGGCCTCCAGGCCTCCCCCCGCTCGCGAGCTGGCAGACACCTGAGCCCTCACCCCGGCAGAAAACGGCCCCACCGACAGTCCTGTCGGCCCAGGGGCTCAAACTCTAATTGGGGAAAAGACAGGCGCGGAGGCAGGCTCTTCCGCCGACCTCCGCGTGCAGGCTCCCTCTTGTGCGCGCCCCGCCCCCGACCCAACGCACACTTCCCAGGCGACGGCGGTTCCTCCTGACATGCAAGAACCGCCGCCGCTACCCCAGCAGAAGCCGCCCGCGGGGCCCTCGCAAACCCCACCCACGCTCCCCCAGCACCCCGGGCCGGAGGAGATCCTCCCGCCCGGCGCGCCCCAGCACCTGCAAGGCCTCCCTAACCTGGTCGGCCGAAGCGCCCGCCATCACTCGACGAACTCGCGACCACCGGCCAGTGGTTCCCGCTCTCCCCGGCAACCGTCCGCAGGCAAGTCCGCCTCGCGATAAATACTCTCGGCCTACTCTACAGCTACTCACACCCTCTCAACTTCCTTTAAACTGCCCTCCCGATGGTGCCGAGCGCAGGAAGAGGAAGTCGCCTCCCTCCCCTGCGCTCTTATACCCACCCCCTAACTCCACCCCTTAACCTGCCTGGTCCTCCCCTGCGCGAAAGACCCCGGGGGAAGACTAGTCTGCGACTTTGCTTCCCCCGGGGCCCAGCATTCGGCACGCCGCAGATTCAATCCGTTCTTTTCAACATCCCGTTACAAGCCCTCGTCATATCATAACACAGAAAATAAACTTCTTGCCCCTTCCCCAGTAATTCCAAGCACGTTCCGTCCCTCAAAATCATGCGTCACCCTGGGCCAGAAGTACCACCATTTGAAACAAAAACAAACCCACTCGTGAAGCGAGTCCCAACGTGGGAACAAAATGAATCGCATTACAGAGCACCGTCCTATTTAGAAGGGACGGTAGCGCCTCATTATGCGGGGATGTTATTAACTTGTGCGTTTTTTTAAATTTCAGGCTGGAACTAACGAGCCCTCTCTCCCTGTCTTTTTCTCTGCCCAACAATGCCCAGCCCCTTCGGACCTGGCACTCTCTCCACCCCGCCCAAAAAACCACAACTGGCATAAATTACTCCGCCGGTGTGACCAGGAGCATGGTGGGCGCTGAGGCGGGGGGGGGGAGGGGGCTCGGTGCCCAGGCAGCCTCGTGCCCACATTCCTAATAATGCACCCATTTGAATCAGAAGCCACAGTCCTGCAAACTGCATATCTGTCGTTTTTTTATTTCTCCTTTCAGAGTCAATTAGCCGAGTGCTTGCCCAAATTTCTCCCCCTCCCCCAATTCTCTGATTGTTTCTCTCTCCACGTTTTGCCCCTAACGGCAAATTACCAGCGCAATGAATTGCAAAGCAGCTGCCAGCCTGAGCGGAGGGAGCAGGCAGCTTGCCGAACACAATCACGTCTCCTCATGTAAATGCAGGCATCCTTTTTATGCACGTATTACACCCCACTTTTTACAGCCTTTACTGCTAGGGACGGCGAATCCCTTCACATATTCAGACTTGCTCAACTCATAAAATATGCACATTCCCGTCTCCGCTGCCCTGTGTGGCAAAAATAAACAAGACGCAGGCACACATGTGTGCGCACAAACAGGCAGGCAGACTCACAGACATGTCTGTAGGGGTGCGCCTTACAGACCTGCCAGGGAGGTGTTCTGAATTCCTTGCACCCGTGGACTGCTGCTTGCTGGGTAAGTGTATCTAAATTGCCTTTATTCTGCTTTTAAAACGCGCATGTTGTCTCTCGGCGATCTGTCCCTGGGCTTAACTTAAAGCACACATATTTTAAATCTAGTTTCTGCAGTCACATCGACCTCTGATCATTTGACAGAAGTCCGCTCAGACAGGGGATGTCGTTACCAAATGCTTGCTGTTGTAGTTTGCAAAAAAAGCTTTCTTTGTATGCGTTTTCGTATTTTAAAAATGTTTTGTTTTGGTTCAGCTTAATGTTGTATACGGGTGGGACCGGGGACCTTGAGAGATTCCGTAGAAACATCAGTGAGCTCAGCTGTCAGGGGGGTAAAGGAAGGGGTTGGGGCCGCCTAGCCAGGGACATGTTTGGCATTTATTGCAGAGTTAGGCCCAACCAGGTGTGCATACATAAAATAGAAGAAATAATAAAAGCAACCGTCGCAAAACGCACAGAGCGTCATTTGTGAGTGGTTTTGTAGGCATACAAATATTGTAATTGTATTTATATAGCGCCTACAACTCCTGACGAGGTGTTGAAGCGCTTTTCGGCGAGTAACACAAATTATTGTATTTTATTATACAAAGAGCAAAGCCAACAGATTCAATAACTGACAACAGGGAAACTATTTGTAGTTCTGTGAAGAGGTGCAATCTCTCACACCCTGCAAACCTGTCCTCCTTAAATTAATTATCAAGTTAGATTATAAAAAAATGATAGGGCCTAGAAGAACAGTACGCAGTGTCCTTATACATTGGAAGATAAACTGACAAAAGCCAGGCAGAGTGGAGCGAAAGTTCTGTCTGTCCTCGGTACATCTGAAGCGCCCAGTGAAATGGCATTTTTTCGGCTTTCTGTCCCCTGCATTCTGCTCTGCCTGTCGTTTTCCAGACACGAAAATGCTGCTGAACGAGAACACAGACTCCCCCGTGGATGGCGTGAAGGAAACAGGCACTAAAACTTGCTCAGAAGTGACCAGATGCTGTGTGGGGTTTTTTTTGCAGAATATTCTGGCCTTGTCTGGGTGTGCAAAAGACACACAATTGATGGACGGAATGCAGAGCAAATCAAAACATTCACCCCCAGTCAAGAGATCTGGGTTAAATCCATCATTCTTTTGCTCACCATGCCACCCCAGTTTAGACCTGGCCATATGCAAATCAGTCTTGACCCTGTGCCTCATGGGAACAGTCCAGCCCGAACTGCCAAGCCAGGTCCTCCCTGGACCGGAAACAAGCATCCTAGGACCGGTTTCGGGCTGGACTGTTCCCATGAGGCACAGGGTCAAGACTGATTTGCATATGGCTGGGTTCAAACTGGAATGGCATGGTGAGCAAAAAAAACGATGGATTTAGGCCCAGATCTCTGTACTGGGGTGAATGTATGACATTGTTCTGCATTCTGTCCATCTACTGTTGTTTTTGCATTTGTCATCTCGAGTGGGACGTGTATGCCCAGACGTGGGTCCCGTGCTCTCCATGCCACTGGAATCAAGCTATCCTGGCTGAAGAGGGGTGGAACCCCGAAACCGGTCCTAGGATGCTTGTTTCCAGTCCAGGGAGGACCTGGCTTGGCAGTTCGGGCTGGACTGTTCCCATGAGGCACAGGATCAAGACTGATTTGCATATGGCTGGGTTCAAACTGGAATGGTATGGTGAGCAAAAAAACTATGGATTTAGGCCCAGATCTCTGTACTGGGGTGAATGTATGACATTGTTCTGCATTCTGTCCATCTACTGTTGTTTTTACATTTGTCACCCCGAGTGGGACGTGTATGCCCAGACGTGGGTCCCGTGCTCTCCATGCCACTGGAATCAAGCTATCCTGGCTGAAGAGGGGTGAAACCCTGAAACCGGTCCCAGGATGCTTGTTTCCAGTCCAGGGAGGACCTGGCTTGGCAGTTCGGGCTGGACTGTTCCCATGAGGCACAGGGTCAAGACTGATTTGCATATGGCTGGGTTCAAACTGGAATGGCATGGTGAGCAAAAAAACGATGGATTTAGGCCCAGATCTCTGTACTGGGGTGAATGTATGACATTGTTCTGCATTCTGTCCATCTACTGTTGTTTTTGCATTTGTCACCCCGAGTGGGACGGGTATGCTCAGACGTGGGTCCTGTGCTCTCCATGCCACTGGAATCAAGCTATTCTGGCTGAAGAGGGGTGAAACCCCGAAACCGGTCCTAGGATGCTTGTTTCCAGTCCAGGGAGGACCTGGCTTGGCAGTTCGGGCTGGACTGTTCCCATGAGGCACAGGGTCAAGACTGATTTGCATATGGCTGGGTTCAAACTGGAATGGCAGGGTGAACAAAAATGATGGATTTAGGCCCAGATCTCTGTACTGGGGTGAATGTATGACATTGTTCTGCATTCTGTCCATCTACTGTTGTTTTTGCATTTGTCACCCCGAGTGGGACGGGTATGCCCAGACGTGGGTCCCGTGCTCTCCATGCCACTGGAATCAAGCTATCCTGGCTGAAAAGGGGTGAAACCCCGAAACCGGTCCTAGGATGCTTGTTTCCAGTCCAGGAGGACCTGGCTTGGCAGTTCGGGCTGGACTGTTCCCATGAGGCACAGGGTCAAGACTGATTTGCATATGGCTGGGTTCAAACTGGAATGGCATGGTGAGCAAAAAAACGATGGATTTAGGCCCAGATCTCTGTACTGGGGTGAATGTATGACATTGTTCTGCATTCTGTCCATCTACTGTTGTTTTTGCATTTGTCACCCCGAGTGGGACGGGTATGCTCAGACGTGGGTCCCGTGCTCTCCATGCCACTGGAATCAAGCTATCCTGGCTGAAGAGGGGTGAAACCCCGAAACCAGTCCTAGGATGCTTGTTTCCAGTCCAGGGAGGACCTGGCTTGGCAGTTCGGGCTGGACTGTTCCCATGAGGCACAGGGTCCAGACTGATTTGCATATGGCTGGGTTCAAACTGGAATGGCATGGTGAGCAAAAAAACGATGGATAGGCCCAGATCTCTGTACTGGGGTGAATGTATGACATTGTTCTGCATTCTGTCCATCTACTGTTGTTTTTGCATTTGTCACCCCGAGTGGGACGGGTATGCCCAGACGTGGGTCCCGTGCTCTCCATGCCACTGGAATCAAGCTATCCTGGCTGAAGAGGGGTGAAACCCCGAAACCGGTCCTAGGATGTTTGTTTCCAGTCCAGGGAGGACCTGGCTTGGCAGTTCGGGCTGGACTGTTCCTATGAGGCACAGGGTCAAGACTGATTTGCATATGGCTGGGTTCAAACTGGAATGGCATGGTGAGCAAAAAAACGATGGATGTAGGCCCAGATCTCTGTACTGGGGTGAATGTATGACATTGTTCTGCATTCTGTCCATCTACTGTTATTTTTGCATTTGTCACCCCGAGTGGGACGGGTATGCCCAGACGTGGGTCCCGTGCTCTCCATGCCACTGGAATCAAGCTATCCTGGCTGAAGAGGGGTGAAACCCCGAAACCGGTCCTAGGATGCTTGTTTCCAGTCCAGGGAGGACCTGGCTTGGCAGTTCGGGCTGGACTGTTCCCATGAGGCACAGGGTCAAGACTGATTTGCATATGGCTGGGTTCAAACTGGAATGGCATGGTGAGCAAAAAACGATGGATTTAGGCCCAGATCTCTGTACTGGGGTGAATGTATGACATTGTTCTGCATTCTGTCCATCTACTGTTGTTTTTGCATTTGTCACCCTGAGTGGGACGGGTATGCCCAGACGTGGGTCCCGTGCTCTCCATGCCACTGGAATCAAGCTATCCTGGCTGAAGAGGGTGAAACCCCGAAACCGGTCCTAGAATGCTTGTTTCCAGTCCAGGGAGGACCTGGCTTGGCAGTTCGGGCTGGACTGTTCCCATGAGGCACAGGGTCAAGAATGATTTGCATATGGCTGCGTTCAAACTGGAATGGCATGGTGAGCAAAAAAACGATGGATTTAGGCCCAGATCTCTGTACTGGGGTGAATGTATGACATTGTTCTGCATTCTGTCCATCTACTGTTGTTTTTGCATTTGTCACCCCGAGTGGGACGGGTATGCCCAGACGTGGGTCCTGTGCTCTCCATGCCACTGGAATCAAGCTATCCTGGCTGAAGAGGGGTGAAACCCCGAAACCGGTCCTAGGATGCTTGTTTCCAGTCCAGGGAGGACCTGGCTTGGCAGTCCGGGCTGGACTGTTCCCATGAGGCACAGGGTCAAGACTGATTTGCATATGGCTGGGTTCAAACTGGAATGGCATGGTGAACAAAAAACGATGGATTTAGGCCCAGATCTCTGTACTGGGGTGAATGTATGACATTGTTCTGCATTCTGTCCATCTACTGTTGTTTTTGCATTTGTCACCCCGAGTGGGACGGGTATGCCCAGACGTGGGTCCCATGCTCTCCATGCCACTGGAATCAAGCTATCCTGGCTGAAGAGGGTGAAACCCGAAACCGGTCCTAGGATGCTTGTTTCCAGTCCAGGGAGGACCTGGCTTGGCAGTTCGGGCTGGACTGTTCCCATGAGGCACAGGGTCAAGACTGATTTGCATATGGCTGGGTTCAAACTGGAATGGCATGGTGAGCAAAAAAACGATGGATTTAGGCCCAGATCTCTGTACTGGGGTGAATGTATGACATTGTTCTGCATTCTGTCCATCTACTGTTGTTTTTGCACTTGTCTGTGTGTGCGGCATTTTTGCCGGGCGATGCCCGTTTCCATGGGGAAGGAATTAGGGGCATCAGACGGCCTGACAATGAATAGGGTTCAGGCCGAGAAGAGGGGAGAGGATGTGGTCCGTCGGATAGACTGCCGACTTTGGTGCTGGAAACCAGGGTTCGAGCCTCGGGGTCGTGTCCACATCCTGTGATTCTGGGCAAATCACTTAATCTCCCCGTGCCTGAATGTGTAATGTAAATACGGTCAGGGCTGTTTCTACCATTAGGCAAGACTAGGCGGCCGCCTAGGGCGGCAAAATACAAGTTCTTTTATATCTAATGCACAATGCTGCCAATGTTTCAGATTGCCATGTGGGCTAGGTAATTAACGAAAGAGTGAAGAAAGATTAAGAAATGAAGGTGGGGTCTCTGCAAGAATGGTTAACGCAGCAGAGGAGGCGGGGGGGCAGGGAGGTCAGGAGCGGGAGGGGTAAGGCGGAGAAGGAGGAGATACAGGGAAAGGGGGAGAATGATGGAGGAGGCAAAGATAGCAATAAAGGGTTAGGCGGCGCGCGGGAGGCCCCGAAGAAGTGGTATGCAAGAGAGGTGAAGCTGCACGAGACAACAGCGCTTGAGGCAGAGGGCGAGGACGGGTCTGACGCGAGGCTGGAGAAGAAGGGGTATGCATGAGAGGTGAAGCTGCACGAGACGGCAGCGCGTGAGGCAGAGAGCGAGGCTGGAGTCTGGCGCACGCCGCACGAGGCCGGGATCTGGCGCGAGGCTTGAGCCCTGGAGCGAGGGCGGTTGGGAGGGCGCTAGAGGGCCGCGTGGAGAGGACGAGGCTCAGGGACGTGCAGGAGGCACTGCGAGAGACGGCACAGCGGAGCGGGGATAACGGGAGGGAAAGGAGGGCGGGATAGAGGGAGGGGACAGCTGAGGTGTTGCGGTGATTCGGGCGAGAGAGAGGGAGGGGGTGAAGAGGGCACGGGAATTGTAGGGGGCGGAGGGGGGTAAAAGAGGCGGAAAAAACGATTGGGGGCACACAGCCTACTTGTATGTATATGAGGCTAGCACCGAGAGGGCCAGGGGAGGTGCTGGAAGGATGGGCAGAGAGGGTCAGAGGAGGAGGGCTCAACGAAGGAGTCCCGGAGAGGGACACACACCGTGGGGGGCCATCCTGACCCTTGTAAAGTAAATACCGAGGGAGAGTGGCTAGAGAGGAGGGAGAGCGAGAGAGGAGGCTGGAGAGAACGAGAGGGAAGGAGGTAGGGGCATACAGAAGAGGGGGGCGAAGGAGGCAGAGAGGCAGGGCCTGGGAGAGGCCAGGCCGTAGAGACATGGAGTAGGAAGAGCAGGGCAGTGTGGAAGACCTAGGGGCAGAGACCAGGGGAGGCGGGGGGCTGAAGGTCTGTTGTGGATGGAACTGGCAGAGACATGTAGGCGGGTGGGAAGGAGGGTATGGGGCGTAGTGTGGCGGGTGAATGTTGCGGACGGGGTAGAAGGTAGGAGCAGTGGTGGCAAGGAAGAGGGCTGAAAGTTCAGGGGTAGAGGTCCGCCCCATTGAGCTAACCAACACAGGAGCTCCGTCTGTGAGACTCGGCAGCACATCTGGCCATGATGCTGCACGGCTCATCCGTACAGCGGAGGACTCATCAGCACACCCAGCCATCAGGACAGTAGGGATTCCCATAAAACCCTCCCACATACCTGGACATACCTTGGGGCTCATCAGCATATCAGGGCGTCATGCAAGACGTATCCATACAGCATAGGAAACCCAAGAGTCATCAGCACGCCCAGGTATGCAGTTAGACTCGTCAGTAGCACCGGTCAGGCTCTAAGAGGCATTAGTATAGCAGTGGACTGAGTAAAACTCATCAGCACTTCCAGACTCATCAGCTGATAAATCGGCTGCGCCACGAGATTAACCAGCACAGCAGGGACACTGCGCGATATATCAGCAGAGCAGCCTGTGCTCCAAGACTTTTTAACATTGTTAACACAACCCAGCCTTCCAGGAGGACTTATCAGCACATATGGCGTTTCAGCTAGGTCCTTCGGTGGCAGGATATTGGATGTTGGCATGCGGTGCTGCCAATGCCATATTCATTAACACACAAAAGCCACC